>JARGCV010000080.1:1305000-1982500 GCA_034064705.1 Bothrops alternatus | reverse complement strand
TGGTAGCCCAACAGCTGGCTTACCAGTTGGAATCGCCTTATCACTGATGACCAATAACTGTTTTTGCCAGCGGATGAACTAAAAGACTAATATAAAATCAAACAAAAGGTACTCGGAGTATACTTGAAGAGGGAAGGGAGGAGGGAAGAACGTTTACTAAAACAGATGTCTACAAAGATTAATACCTAATGTTGTATGCTATGTTCTAGGATGATTGCTTAGCAATAGGATCTTATGTTTAATGTTGATCACATTAATATTGAAACGGATAGGGGAAACACCAATCAAAATAAAATGTAACAGGAGTATAGTTGAGGCTAGACACGAGGAGTGGGGAAAAAGGCTTACTAACCCAGACGTTTTCAAAGACTAATACTTAGTATTGTATACCAGGTGTCATGATGATTGCTGCATAATATGTTTTTATGTTCAATGTTAATTTTTTTAATAAAAGAATTTTTATTAAAAAAAAAAACAATGAATTCCGTATACTCCTTGAGATTCTCAAACTTATGAGAGCTAGAAAACACCCCTCCCCATTTGAAGAGGAAACCTTCTATTGAAATGAAACAAACGTCTATGAGATATAATTGTAAGGTCCAACTAAACAGCACTAAACTGCTTCCTCTTAGTTCCCAAATTTATGCTTTTCTCCATAAGTACAAGCCTATGTTTATCTATCTATCTATCTGCACATGTTTCGACAATTCCTGAGCAGGTCAGTGAAACTGGAAATATTCAGTTCAGGTCTTCATGCCCACAGAGGCAATCCATACATGCCTAGACCATTATGCAGTAAAGTTGAGCTATAGAATTTCAGAGGTCAGACTGTCTTGGTCAGTGATCCCCCAAATTAAAAGGGCATATAATTCTCCCTATTTAGAAAGCCAGTGCACTAGTACTACGCAGGATTTCCAAGCCTAACTACTTTTTGCAGCATCAAAGCTGGGCTGTTTAAACCCAGCCGAGACATTTTAACAATTTTATATACTATGTTAAAGGAATGTTTGTTTTAAATGGGGAGAATTTGCCTTGAAGTTAGAGGCCCCAGTTAGTCAACCCAATTACTCTGAGTCTGTAACTCATTTTGTACAGGGCAAAGGAGGAACCAAGAGACCATTTATGGTTATCTTTCCTAAACACATACAGCAACATCTCTGAAGTGTTTCATATGCCTGACAACGCTACTGAATACAAACCAGGTGAAGGCCCACTGAGAGAGTCCCCATAGTCCCTTCCCATTAAACATGGTAGAATGGGCTGAAGGGAGTGATAATCTAAAAAAATAAAAAATAAAAAACCCCACGGAGTACCTTTTTCTCCATTAAATATTTGACCCCTCTCCAGAACTGCAATTTGAATAGCCAGCAGGTGGCGATGTTTCAATACGTCTTGAGTGGTACAATTGTTTTGATGGGAGAGTGGGGGAAATAAGAGAAATTACCATTACATATGGTAATGTACAGAAACATTAAGAAAAGCAAGCAAACAATAGTGTGCCCACTTGTTATAGTAATGTAAAAAAAAAAAGATTTATCATGATGGAGAAGAGGGGATGCAAGCAACCAAACTTGGTAGGATTCTTTTTGCCAAGGGTACAGATCTCCTTACTAAATCTAAATCTAAATCTAAATCTAAACTTCCATTTTGCACAGGCTCATTATCATTGGCTCTAATGAGTTTTAACATTACACTATATAAAACAAACTCACCTGAGCAAGCTACGTCACAAATGGCCTTTGATAAGGCACTGTTTTCCTTACACCACAAACCACTGTTGATATGGAAGATGCCGTAGTCTTTGCTGCCACCTTTGTGCCGATCAATGGCCTTGGTGTCAAAGCCAGTTTCGTAAAATGCCATGCACATCCCTGCAAAGGAGAGAAAGAAGTTCCCCGGGAGTTCATTTCACAGCCTTCCACTCATTCTGACTTTCTCAATATTCCAAAATGCGACCAAGAGGCAAGATCCAGCCTAGAGGCCTAGATAAGAAACATATGTCTGGCGAGTTTAAATTAACCGACAAAGAATTATAGGGAGACTAGTCTCCTTTTAATTCTTTGTCGGTAAATTTAAATTTAACACACAAATCGACCTGTGAACACTTCTAGATTGGGGCTGAAAGGCGAAAGCTCTGTCCCATATTTGGGTAGACCAAGTTGCCCTGACAGACCGGTCTCGCCGGAAAACACTTTATATGCCTGGAGAGTATTCAACTATTCCCATTCCAATATTCTACTCTAACTTCTATGTCTTGTGGTCCTCTAGACATGTGGTACTTCAGTCTCCATTATCCCTAGCTTGCATGGCCATGCCAAGATGCCCTTGTGGAAAAAGCTTTTAAGAAAATTCTCCTTTCAACCCTCACTCTAAATTGGTTTTTAATCTCCCCGTTAGACATTTTGAGACGAGCAGCTCTTCCCTTCTTTGAAAGACTATAGGTGTGTGATATGTAAAAAAAAAAAGAGCAGAGAGGAGTAATATCAAAGGGTTATGGGGAAAGTAACAGACTCTCCATGAACAGTTAATTGGAACTTGTTTCTTGCTAATGATGTATGGAAATGGCAAAACATGCATCAAACTGGTGATGGAGTTTAACATGCTTTGCCTGACCTTCGGCACAAAGCTCTATGTTACACAGAGATCAACCAAATGCCCCCAAGAAACTCACAAAAAGGACATCATATCATTCCTTCTGGAAGTCAAATTGATCTAAACTTTTTAACATTACATTAAAATTTCAACATGAGTAGCCAATGATAATTTATTTTTGCTGAACTTGCTGAGGCCTTTTAAAAACAATATAAATTGATGGTTAGACTGTATATTATGGTAGCAAATTCTATATTTTAATTGTCTGGTATAGATATGGGCTTCCTCTTATTGGTCCTTTAATGAAGGAATTAATTCTGGCATTAATTTTACTGGAGGAAATGGACTCCTACTCAATGGAATTTGTAAAACCATCCATTCATTTGGTGTCTTTTGCACTGGTGAGCTTCCAGTGTAGCCAGTGGTAGGATCTGGCTACACCAATTTGCAAATTCCTAGAGATTTGATGAGTATAACCAGAAATGGCTTCAAGTAATACTATTCAGATTCAAGAAACAAACAGAGGCATTAATCATGCAAAACTGTAGGAAGAGATCTAATAAGAAACAAGCTGGGCAAATTCTAGAGCAAATATAAAGCAAGTACGTGCTTATGGAGAAAAAATAGGAAATGCTGCTTAATAAAAGCTACATTGGGAGTATTACGTGTAGGCCATTAGTCCAACTTTTAGTACTTGAGTAATAAGCTATCCAGTGAGGAACTGCACTCACAACTGGCTAGGCTGTAACCTTCATATCCATCCATCCCGTTCTTCTTCAACACATGAGCCAACTCACAGCGACCATAGACCTTGGTTTGTATAGTAGCTACAAAGCAAGCTAGTAGAAATGTCTGTAGGAAGAAAGTCATCATCTTGGTCCTGGGATGTATGACAGGAAACACTGATCCTTAAATAGAGGAAATTCTGCAGTCTTGGAAGGTCATTCCTTTGGGGAGGGAAAAGGCAGAAAAATGGGTATACAGGTCTATTGAAACATGACATTTCAAAAGCAACAAATGGAATTGAAAATACCTTTTTTTATCCTCCAAAAATGGAATATTTTCTCTCTCTAGATTAGAATATGAAAATATTTTTCAACACAAGTATGAACCAAAGAGCTGTAGTAGAAGTACTCCCTGGCCAGCATTAGTGATATCACTAATAAATAGTTCTGGATCAATGTCATTTCCTCAAGAAATTTCCCAACTATTGTTCAGATGGTTATGTTTCGTGTTGATTGATGTTCAATAACAGATAACTTTATGTAAACTATAGATATAGATATATAGATATAGATAATCCTATATGTATTGCTGTAAAGTACAAGTGATCCTCGTTTAGCAACTGATTCATTTAGCTCCAGAAGAGAAGAGCTTTTACTGTACATTGGCTGGTATTTTCTTGAGCTTGATAGCTACACTTTTTAAGTGTGACAATGCCTTGAGGCTGTGGGAAAAACCATCTGCAATGACTTTTTTGAGAATAATATTTGCCCCCAACTAGAAGCACCAGTCACAAGAATACAAGGCAAAGTGATCAGAAGACACAGCAAAGCGAAACAAAAAAAAACCTCCAAGAGCTTTAAATGTAGGAAATTATTTAATATATAATTATTTTTAAAGGTTGGGAGTCAAGTGAATTAATTTCCAGTTTCTATAGCCACTGAAGCAGCTTAGCTGGTGAATTCCCTCATCCCAACAAAAATATCCTGTAAAATGCTCCAGGAGAGAAATGGAGCCCAGAATTGGTAGTATGATGTTGATGTTTGAACCATCAGTGTGAAGTTGCCCCCTACAACCAGTGATATTAAGAGCATCTGTTATGAACTATTAAGGCACATCAGATGGATATATTTCCCCCCCACTCCTTTATTAGCCTCTTTCCTTTCAATGAGGCAGCACATGAAACTGCAACTCAGGTACTTGGGGGGGGTCTCATCCAGTCCCCCCAATCAACCCAACAAGCTCACCATCTGTAAGAAGAGAGGTCAATAGGTGGCACTGAAAGTGGAGGGACCACAGCCACCCTTGCTTTGTCATAGAAGCTGTAGCTGCCCTGGGATAGCAGCCCTCTTCTCCTCTTGAGAACATCTGGGAAATTCTAGAACTGCAGCAATTGTCTGGGAGTTCATTTCATCCAAGGCCATGCGCTGCTGCAGGCTTTGATATAAACCAGGCTGCTTACTCTCTGCAGGCTGCAAAGGGAGCAGGTAAAATTCTGCAGGGTGCAACCTGGTGCTGCTAAATATTTTGCACAAAAAAAAATGCTCTCTTAGGAATGCACAATAGTGAAAGAATAGGAAACCCGCACAGTGAGAGAATGGATGGTGAAAATGTCAGCAATCAGAGAAATGGTCAGAGAGGAAAAAAACCCCAATACTTTTCTGAACCTTATGTGGACATTTTGCTAAAAGAAAAAAGAATCAAGAATTTATAGGTTTGAAGATTAAAAAAGACAGGAATCAAATGAGGGATTGAAGGGATTTGTATAACATCTAAGAGGGAGGAGGGACAATAAGATTATAATCATCTGTTCTGCTTGGACCACTCTTACTATGGTACCTGATTGGTGGATTTCCCCATTATTTTACTCCTTCCACTCATGCCATTCACTTTCTGTAGTAGATGGATCTTAGAGCACACATTGTTTTCACTGAGTATTGCATGATTCCCTTCACTGACAAAACCATCTTCTTGTTCCACCTTCTTTTCAGTTTCTAACGTTGTTTCGCCAATAAATAGGAGAGAAATTGGTATGGTAGGAGAGAAATGAATCCATCTACCACTTTCTCAGTATCATTTTACTGCAAAGTCAATCCCCAAAAACTGAGACAGCAAAGGAGATTCTCAATGTCTGGCACTTTTGTCAAGTATTCTGTCACTTTATTAAATTAGGGGGGTGGGGTGGGGTAAAGAAGCTGAGCATAGGCAATGCAGCAGTAGCTACGTAATAGACTTTCAGAACATACTAATGGCAACAAAGGGGAGGAAATCCTCTAAACGTGGTGAAAAAACAATTTCTACCTTTTGTAAGCAAGCTCCCTAAACCTTTCTTAAAATAGACAAGGAATTATGGCAGGTTTTCAAAGGCTGCATCTCTTGGAAGACCAAGGCAGGAAGATTTTCCAAATACAGACAGTCCCAGGTTTTGGATGAGTAACTGCCCCTTCCATTGATCCTAGGATGCCATAACACTGTTACAGTGAAGAGGGGGAGACATGGAGTTATGAACAATTGTGATAGATTTTTGCATTAGTAGTATTATAGAGGTATTGTTTCAAGGTAGGAAACGCTGCTACACCAATGGCTGGCTATTATTTGCGTTTGTGTTTCAAGGGTTATCTATTGAAGAGAATTCTTGGCACAGGCTGCCTCCCATCTCCCAACATCCCACTGCAGCTGTCATACAAAATTGTGGGCATTTCAGGAGTTAAAAGGTTGGAATTGGGTGTGGGGGTGGCACCATGGTGTAGTGAGAAACATAAGGAAATGCTATTAGTATATACTTTATTATATGCGGTATTTCTGCTCAGCTTCTGGTCAGAAAAGGCAAGGTTTCATTGCTTAATGGTTCTTTTTAAACTATAAATTCACAAAGATACAAATACGCTTCTTGCTTTATTATTCTGTCTGACCGGAGCTTTCTTATTGCTATCAAAAACTGGGCTGAAGCTTATTTTTCTCTTTTAAATGGAAGCATAATCTAAGGTGTCATTTCTTAGCTCTTAGCACCATCTTGTGGTCTGCCTAGAATATTGCATGTATTTTCGTAAGTTTCTTTTATGTGTATAGTACATTCAAAAGGTATTCAGACCCCCCTTCACTTTTGTCAATTTTGTTATGCTGCAGCCTGATACTACAGTTCTTGAAATTCATTTTTTTCTCATTAATCTACACTCAGTATCCGATAATGACAAAGTGAAAACAGAATTTTAGAAATATCTGTAAATTTATTAAAAAGAAAAAACAGAAATACCACATTGGCGTTAAGTATTCAAACCCTTCACTCAGTGCTTTGTTGAAGCACCTTTGGCAGCAATTACAGCCTCGGGTCTTTTGGGGTATGATGCAACAAGCTTTGCACACCTGGACTGAAGGATTTTCTGCCATTCTTCCTTGCAAATCCTCTCAAGCTCAGTCAGGTTGGATGGCGATCGTCAGTGGACAGCCATTTTCAAGTGCCTCCAGAGACATTCAATAGGGTTCAAGTCAGGGCTCTGGCTGGGCCACTCTAGGACAGTCACAAAGTTGTCCGTAAGCCACTCCTGGGTTGTCTTGGCTGTGTGCTTGGGATCGCTGTCGTGTTGAAAAATGAACCTTTGGCCCAGGTGAGGTCCTGAGTGCTGTGGAACAGGTTTTCATTGAGGATATCCCTGTTCTTTGCTCCATTCAGCTTTCCCTCAACCTTGACCACTCTCCTGGTCCCTGCTGCTGAAAAACACTCCCACAGCATGATGTTGCTACCATGTTTCACTGTTCGGATGGTATTGGGCAGGTGATGAGCAGTGTCTGGTTTTCTCCAAACATAACATTTAGAATTGAGGCCAAATAGTTCAATCTTGGTTTCATCAGACCAGAGAATCTTGTTCCTCATAGTCTGAGAGTCCTTCAGGTGCTTTTTTGCAAACTCCAAGTGTGCTTTCATGTGTTTTGCACTGAGAAGAGGCTTCTGTCCAGCCACTCTGCCATACAGCCCAAATCGATGGAGGCTGCAGTGATGGCTGTCCATCTGGAACTCTGTCCCATCTCCACACAGGATCTCTGGAGCTCAGTCAGAGTGACCATCGGGTTCTTGGTCACCTCTCTTACTAAGGCCTCTTCCTCTTGGAAGAGACCTGATTGTGCCAAACTTCTTCCATTTGAGAATTATGGATGCCACTGTGCTTTTGAGAACCTTCTGTGCAGCAGAAATTTTATTGTAGTCTTCCCCAGATCTTTGCCTTGCAATAATCCTGTCTCTGAGCTCTACAGGCAGTTCCTTTGACCTCATGGCTTTTGCTTTGTTACAGTTTGCATTGTCAGTTGTGAGGCCTGCTATAGAGAGGTATGTGCCTTTCCAAATCATGGCCAAGAAATTTAATTTACCACAGGTGGACTCCAATCAAGGTGTAGAAACATGTCAACAATGATCAAGAGAAATGGGAGGCACCAGAGCTAAATTTTAAGTGTTGTTGCAAAGGGTCTGAATATTTATGCCAATGTGATAGTTCAGTTTTTTCTTTTTAATAAATTTACAGACATTTCTAAAATTTTGTTTTCACTTTGTCATTATGAGGTACTGATTGTAGATTAATGAGAAAAAAATGAATTTCAACAACTGTAGAATCAGGCTGCAGCATAACAAAATTGACAAAAGTGAAGGGGGTCTGAATACTTTCTCAATGCACTGTATATCCTACACAATCTTTTTGAAACAAAATTTGATTTTGTTGATCTCTTATGAGATTAATCTACCTCTCAAATAATAGGGAGAGATGAAATCCTAGCTTTGTGCATCTATGCTACAAGGTAAGGAGGTTGCATCATATGAATTCTTTCTCTTTTTCTCCATTTTAACCTTTTTATTACTACAAAAGGCAGTGTTGGTAGTGAGAACCTTATGTCTCTCACACACTGGAATTAGGGGAAGGGTGCCAGATCAGGTGCCACTGGAAAATAGGTAGTGGTAGCAACTCTGTCACTAATCCAAAGTTGGGATACAGATCTTGATGTTCCAAAAAAGTTTGGGGAGAGAAATTTAAAAAGTCTGGCATCTTAAGTTTTGATCCAACACTTCACCACCGCCACCATTATCACCACCACCACCATCACCACCTTTTGCCAAAGCCATCCTCGGTCAAACAAACACATGAAACTTATTATCTCAAAAAGAATCTTTATTCTGTAAAATGCCTTTGATCAGATTGTACTCTGTGATCACAATTGAAGAGCACAAACAGATAAAGAAGCTGATTAGCAGATGATAAATTCTGTTGGTGGCACAATCAATTCACAGTTTACAGGTAGCTGTCCAGTAATGCAGGTTTTTTCCATGGCAATGATTTCGCCAGCCATCCCTAGAGGACAAAATTAAGAAAAGGGAAAAGAAAATATAGCTATGTGGAAATTAAAAAAAAATAAGGCAGTGAGATGACAACAGAAGTAGACAGCTGTAAAGTAGCCTATGCACTTTCTTCCATATTCCATAAACTTAAGAGTGCTCCCCACCCATCTCTGGGTCAACAGAGAACTATTCCAACATGAAGTATTTTGTCCCCACTATGAATCCCTCTCCTGGTTGTGTTTCAAATCAATGCCTGCCCCCTGACTTTCCTTTGAAAGAAACCCCACCCCCTCTCTTCCTCTCCCTCTTCCCCCTTTCCCTCTCCCTCTTCCCCCTCCCTCTCCCTCTTCCCCCTCTCTCTTCCCCCTCTCCCTCTCCCTCTAACCCTCTCTCCCTCTTCCCCATCTCTCCCTCTTCTCCCCCTCTCTGTGCTCTCCCTCTCCCTCCCTCCATCCCTATCTCTCTCCCTCTCTCTTTGTCATAGTCTGAGGACAAGATGAAGACATTATGATGAGGACTCAGCAGAAAAAGATATTGGAGAGCCATGTTTGAGTCAGAATTCTGTGCAAATAGAGAAAAGCTCAAATTGTATTTGATGTGTGTTCTGGACCACGTAGGTCTGTATGTTAGAATATCTGGAATTTATTGGGTTAAGTGCTGTCTCCTTAAGAGATGGCTTATGGGTAATGTAGTTTAGCTAGTCAGCTATATCATGTTAGTAGGATAGTGGAAGCAGTTTCTAAAGGGCATTGCAGGACTTCCTGGACACGAGCCAGTTTGGAATGTCTTTGTTTAAGAGAAAGCATGGGGTCATTGCACGTCTCCGATGGCTCTAATCCAAGTTATAGAAGTGGTATGGAAAAAGTATTAATTTCTCAACTATAGGAATGAACAGACGTGTAATATCCAGAAGCAACCATCATAAATGCAAGTATTTCTCTGAATAAATATATATCTGTTTTGCAATCATTTCTATTGAGTTTATCTGTCTGACCCGGTTTTACAAAGCAACTTAACTCTGGATCAGAACAATGTGTGACTGGAGAGCTGGGTGAAGGAAAAAATCAAGGCTGATGAAAGATAAATTTAATCCCTTACCAGGCTTCCAAACCTTCTGGACCTGCTACAGCTCTCTTGACACAAATTATATCATCGATGATTTCATCAGTCACCAAATCTAGTGAGCAAACGGGAAATAATTATGGCATGGAATAGAATGGGAGACATTTAAATGAGGGAGGACATGATAGCAGCGTTCTAATATCTCAGGGGCTGCCACAAAGAAGAGGGAGTCAAGCTATTTTCCAAAGCACCTGAAGGCAGGACAAGAAGCAACGGGTGGAAACTACCGTAATCAAGGAGAGAAGCAACCTAGAACTAAGGAGAAACTTCCTGACAGTTAGAACAATTAACCAGTGGGACAACCTGCCTCCAGAAGCGGTGAATGGTCCAACACTGGAAGTTTTTAAGAAGAAACTGGATAGCCATTTGTCCGAAATGGTATAGGGTTACCTGCCTGAGCAGAGGATTGGACTTGATGACCTCCAAGGTCCCTTCCAATTTATTATTATTATTATTAGTAGTATTAGTATTAGTATTAGTATTATTAGTATTATTAGTATTATTAGTATTATTATTAGTATTAGTATTAGTATTAGTATTAGTATTATTACCTTGCAAACAGCCAACAGACCTAACAACTCAACCTGACAACTCTTCATACTAATCTAGTCAATCTTTGCTTTTTAGGAGGTTAAAATCCAAACTTTCTCCACTAAGGAAAATGCCCTTAAACTGGAGATTGCCCATGATGGAAGGTGGAACTTTTAGCATAGCAATACAAAATTAAAATGCACACCTTCTTTAATTAGATGACAATTACAATAGAATGCAACATTCGGGTCAGGACAAGTGAAACATTCTGTTCCCTAAAATAGCTTCTTAGGAACTTGAGAAATAATAAACTTTGAAGCTCAACCATATATACTTAGATGGGTAAGGGACATCGATAAGGCTGGAAAAAAGATCTGCTTTCAGACTTGGACGTTTCTCTTACTTTAATTTACAGTAAAGATGGTGTTAGTACTCATGGCTGATGCTTCCTGTCTGGACTATCTCAAAAGGCTGACATCAGTCTTGCAAGTCTCAAAGTACATCTCTTTTGTTTAAACAAAAAACATGCATGAAGTTTCTTCCTGCCTCACCCTCTGCCTCGCCTGATGGAGAATGGCCATGATTGGCAACGCTAGTGGGTAACCTGTGGGTCAGGCAAAATGGTACAACTTTCTCCCCCTTAAAAAGGAAGAATATGGCCACATTAACCCCTTGCAGTTGGAAACCTGAGGTGGATTCATAAATGACAGAACCAATAGCACCCAGCTGGCAAAACATGAATCTCTTTCCCAGTTTAAATGGATTTTTCAGTAGCACAGGACTACAGCCCTAGTGCTATTTTTAAAATATAGATTTAGCACTAAAAAAAAACCCTAGCAGTCTAAAAAGTGTGCTAAATCCATGACTGTAGGATGTTTGATTTGTGTACATAAGGAATCTAAGCAATTGCATGTCTGTCACTGATTTGTTCATCCTGTTTCTAAGCTCACTACTTCCACCTAGGAATGGAGGAGAAATTAGTTGATTTTGAGATTTGAAGGCATGTTTTTCCAGTTTTATGACTTCCAACTACTATACAATTTACATGTTCATTTGCATATTTCTAAAATTTATAATCCAAGTTGAGTGTGTGTGTGTGTGTGTGTGTGTGAACAAAGATAGTTTATATTGAAAATTGTACAAAATACATAGGCTAAAAGTAATGTGCATGGAAAATAACATGCAACATTTGTGAAAAGCAAAAATGTTTAATGAATAGCTGTGGAGTGCCTTGGTGCTCTCTGAGCTTCGTTGTTTGCTTATAGGCATTTTATTATCTGACTGGATAACACCATTAATGTTAGTGAATGTGGAGTTTGTTCTCTGTTTATACACAATAGCTTGCCCTGCCAGTGTTATTGGCTATCAGAGAGAATGTGTTCGGATCTGTTTCTCTCTTAGCTTTTTTTACTGGAGCCATGGTGAACTACTGGTTAGAATGCAGTATAGCAGTCTAACTCTGCCCACAGCCAGGAGTTCGATCCTGATTGGCTCAAGGTTGACTCAGCCTTCCAGCCTTCTGAGGTCACTAAAATGAAGACCCAGATTGTTGGAGGAGCACAGTTTTGTGGACCAGCAGCAGCAGGGATGGGAGGAGAAGGGATGGTTTTGTATGCGTGTCCGACACTGACAAAAATGGAGCTTGCACGGTCTGGTTCCCAACTGGTTGCAGTCTGTTATTGGGCCATGGAGTGGGGATTGGGGATCCCTGTTATAAAGCACTATAGAGCGTTGTAAAGCACTATAGAGCGGTATATGCTATTGCTATTGTCTTTTTTGAATGATGAAGAAATGTGGTTTATCTCTATGTGTCTGTTGATGGCTGATTTATCTGAATTCCAAGCTTTCAGGAAATTGCTAGCGTTTTTAGATTTGGCTTGGTGTAGGGTGCTCATAGTTTCCCAGCTGAAACTACAGTTGAATCTGTCCGTGTATTGTGAAATTAAGGAGTTTTCATCATGTCCTCTGCCTGCTAGTTGGTGTTCCTGGATGCTCTCTGCTAATCTTCTGCCTGTCTGTCATACAGTATATAGTGGCTGCTCCAGTCCTTACACTGTATGTTGTAGATGAGTCCTGTTTTTTTCTTCTCAGGCTACTGGGTCTTTTGTCAGGTACAGTAATTAAACATCTGCAAGAAAACAACCAAGCTCAGAGAGCACCAAGGACTACACAGTTCAATCCTGAGTTACCTATCAGTTTCTTTTAATAAAAAGCTTTAGCACATTAACAAAAATGAGAAATTAAAAGAAATCCAGACCCAGATCCAACATTCTCTCTGGACTTTAACAGGAATATTTTAGAAAAAAAAACCCACTTACCATGACAAGATAAGCTGCAGAGGTTCCTCGAAGTGCTGTGGTGATCAGCACACCAGGAGCGACTGTTGATCTGGAAAATGCCATATTCAGAAGTACCATCAGAGTTCTGAGTCACCTTAGCTGTGTTGAAACCACTCGCAAAATATGCCAAGCAGACCCCTGAAGGGAGAAAGTGATGTACAGATTCACATCCGTGTAGAAGTTTGGTTCAGAAAAGAAGCAACTAAGAAATAAGAAATCACGCCAGAAATAAGACCATTTGTTTTACAGACAGATTATTAGCACTACATGATGAATCCAGTTTGCCTAAGGCAGGGGTAGGCAACCTTGGCTCTTTTATGACTCGTGGACTTCAACTCCCAGAATTCCTGGGCTGGCTCAGGAATTCTGGGAGTTGAAGTCCACGAGTCATAAAAAAGCCAAGGTTGCCTACCCCTGGCCTAAGGCTTGAATCGCAATGGCACACTGGGTAGCTGGCGGCATATATGTGAAGATACATGGCCTGCTTGTACACTTGTAGTAGAATACAGAAATTAGTCTGGGAAGATCAGTGTGGAAAGGAACTTAAAGATTAGTGGGATACAGGTGGTCTTTAACTTACAACAGTTCATTTAGCGACCGTTCAGATTTACAACAGCACTGAAAACAGGGCCTTATGACCGTTTTTCACACGACCGTTGCAGCATCCCCATGATCACATGATCCAAATTCAGACGCTTGGCAAATGACTTGTATTTATGACTGTCGCAGTATCCCGGAGTCGTGTGATCCCCCTTTTGCGACCTTCTGACAAGCAAAGTCAATGGGGAAACCAGGTGCACTTCACAACTGTCTTAATAACAACTGCACTGATTCACGTAACAACTGTGGAAAGGAAGGTCATAAAAATGGGGCAAAACTCCCTTGACAAATGTCTCACTTAGCAACAGAATTTTGGGGTGCTATTGTGGGCATAAGTCTAGGACTACCTGCATAGTCTTCATTTTAAATGCAAAATAATCTCACGCACAGGAAAGAATTTGGTATTCTGCAATAATTATTCATTTTACAAGGTTTTTTTTTTTTTTAGTAAATACAAGTAGAATACAAATGCTTAACATGGAATATAGATGAAGCCAATGCTTCTCAAGAGAGGGGGAAAAAACATTATTTGAAAAATAAAACAAGATGTAATTTGCCTACAAGAGACACATATTAGAAAAAAAGAAATAAAATATTTGATTTATAAATATTTGGATGAAGAATTTATCTCAGCAACAGCTAAAAAAAGAAATGGAGTTGTCTTCTGTATAAAGACCCAACTAAAATCAAAACTTGCATTGACTGTTATCCAGGGAAGATTTTTTTGGGTCGTAAGCTAATTTGCATGAGACTAAGACTTTGATACTGGGAATCTATTGTGGGGAAAAATGCACATGCATCAAACTGCCATGCTTTCCCCCCCACCTTTTGATACCCTTTGTCCTAATGAAGCAGCCAGAAGGTCATCCACTTTTGACTTAATGCCTCACCTACCTAAATATGCTTAAGTTACTTCCTATCTCTTCCTGTAGATAATATGCTTAAGTTCCTTCCTATCTCTTCCTGCCTTTGTTAGTTCCTTCTCCTGTTTGCTCTTTACCTGGTCTCTGATCATGTAATGTGTTACTAGAAAACTTTGTGTCAGCATTTAATGGCAAAGCCTATGTATGTAACAAGTATATAAGAAGTAATAAACTCAGAGTTTGTCAAGCTGTGTCCTGCAGCTTCAAACCTCTGCTCAAGACATGCCTGCATCTTTTTCTTAGCGTCTTACAATCTATGTTCTAAATGAGAATAAATCACTATTCTATAAGTCAGGGGTCCCCAACCCCCGGTCCATGGACCGGTACAGGCCGCAGCATGTCAGCAACCGGTCCGCACAAACAAGCAAAGCCCCATCCATGGGATGTAGACAGCACACAAAACCACGCACTCTCCGGTCTGTGGAAAAACCTCTCTCCATGGAACCGGTCCCTGGTGCCCAAAAGGTTGGGGACCTCTACTATAAAGAACCTATGGAGAGATCAATAGGTTTCTCTTATGAAAATTGGTATTTAATGGGGGATTGGAATGGAGAGATTTCCCCACAGCTTGATGGAATGTCTGAAAAAAAAATTAAAATCACCAAAGCAAATTACCTTTTTTTATTGGATGGACAGTTTAGGGCTGGCTGATGTATGGATCCCCAAAAATGGTAATTTGGGATAGTACACCTAAATTTCTGAAAGACATAGATCCTTTTCAAGAATAGACATGATTTGAACTTCAAAGAATTTGGCTACAAAGATTTCTGAAATAGAGATATTACCAAAGACTTTTTCAGATCATACTCTACAAGTTTGATTTATGAAAGGAAATCCAATTATTTAGATGGAGACTAAGTGAAATGTTACAGAAAGAAGCAATAGTGGAGGATTGTAAAAAGAAATTAAAATCAAAAGTTATTTCATACAATATAATTGTGACACAAAAAGAAGAGGCAAGCAGGAAAGACAAGCTTTTTTGGAAGAGATAAAAAGAAAATAAGAATTAAAGAAATTTCCAGAGAAGTATTTCTCATCAAATTAATTTTTTACAACTATAATTAGGCTAACAGTAAAAGAAATTAAAATAAAAATGAACTAAAATTTTTGAGTTTACAACAATCTAATGAAAAATAAGCCGTGTTGATTTTCTTAGATGCAGAGAAGGGCTTTGATAATTTGAAATGGTTGGTTCTTGCTCAAAATTTTGGAAGATATGAACTTTGAAGATAACTTTATAAAATGGCTAAGATCAAATTTTAATTCACAGAAGGAGCAAATAATTGCTAATGGAGATCTAACAAAACAGAGATAATGGAACAAGATAGGGATTGCCCACTGTCTTTTCTCTTGTTTTATTTAGGTTCTTAAAATACTGAATAGAGATTTAAGACAAGAGGAGAGAATTGTGGGAATAAAAATTTAAAAAGAAACTTAGAAGTTCAGGGCTTTTGCAGTTGACTTTGATGTTGGTTTGGAAGATCCTTTAAAATATTAATGGGAAAACTAAAACAATTTGGTACATTAGCAGGTTTCAAGGTCAATAACAGAAGACAAAGATATTAACAAAAAACATGATTGTAGAAAATCAAATAAAACTGATGAATAAAACAGGTTTTAATATTGAGAAGAAAATAAAATAGCTGGTTATCAATTTGACAAATATGAACTGTATATAATTTCAAAATAACTATGTTAAGACATGGAATGAAAAATTTGCAGAGAGAGATCCTGCGTAAGACACTAAACTAGTGGAAAATAGAGGGTTGGATGGCAGGGTGTTGAATATTTGCAGATACTCAAACATTTATACTCATAAATGTTTGGAGCCTTAAGCTCAGACATGTTTTATTGTTTGTCTTGTGTTCTTTGACTAGTAAAAGCATGTTCTCCATCTTTTCTCTAGCAGGATTTCAAGAGCTGTGGTGGCGTAGTGGTTAAAATGCAGTGGTTAGAATGCCCACTGACCAGCTCAAGGTTGATTCAACCTTCCATCCTTCCGAGGTCAATAAAATGAGGACCCAGATTGTTGGGGGCAATAGGCTGATTCTGTAAAGAGCTGTAAAGCTATTGTTATTTCTAATCCACATATCTGTGTAATCCAGGCCAACAAAGAGGCTGGATGCATCCTTTCCAACTTTATTATTATTATTATTATTATTATTATTATTATTATTATTATTATTATTATAAATGTTATTAGCATTCTTCAATCTGTTGCATCTAAGTTAAAGACTGTCCTAGGTCTGAGGATCCTTTATCAGCTTCAGCATAACATAATACATCCAACTTTGTCACTAGTGTCAGACAGGTCATGTCCCTTTTCGTTTTGGGTAAGTGGGTTGGACAAGATGGCTATTTCGACCTGTAGTTCCATTAGTATGGAAGTTAAGTCTATATACTATATCTATAAAAATAAACAACTGATCATAAACTATATAAAAACAAAAAAGTTTTCCAATAGCAGCTGCATGCAGAAATGAACAGTTAATAAACATATAAACAAAGAGGTAAATCAGTATAAGTATATAGAGGTTATTTCTAAAACAATAAGGAATTTTATTATTTATGTATGCGTTAGATTTATTTGCTGCCTATCTCACTGTGGGGCTACTCTAATTAAAGGCTCAAATTAATTATGCTGCCTCAAAGGCATACAACAGGGCCACAGCCAGCCCAAAATTTTATAGAATACAAGGAGGGAAATTTGGTCTGGCAACAATTAAATTATTTCAAGCCAAACCAATAGCACAAAGGATGTATGGAATATAATTAGATCTATCTTTACATCCTACAATCTGTGAATGGGTCCAATCAGCTTTCCTTAGGGACATAATAGGTGTTATTAGATGCATAGTTAATGTAATCTTGAGGCTAGAAAGAGGCTTGCCAAGTGTTCAGGGCTGGTCCAGAACACTAATAATTTGGTTCATAGTTACATCAAATCCCAGTAGATTATTTCCCCTGTTGCTAAAATATCAAGACCACTGGCAATTAGTCTGCAGGTGAGGGGGAGGCATATTACCTATAGTTTCTCACCTAAATATCTAAGCCAGCTGGGTTATAAGAATTCCATGTGAATAGTTTAAGAAGGGATAGCTGATGTGGAACACCCTAAAGTGTTGAACCTCCATACTTCCATTGCTCATTGGCAAAAGGTACTAAAGGTGCCCCAACCAACTATTTACAACATTCTATTTTTTATGAAAAAAATTAAATTTATTGTTAAACCTCTATCACCCATCTCGCCGAGGCAGCTCTATATAAATAAGCCTTGCACTAGCTGACTCCTGCACAGTGTGGGCGCATGAAAAAGTTCCAGAATGAAACACAGCACCTGAACTGCACTGGAAGAATGCAGGATTCAGAGCCATTTATATTCCTGCCTCAGGTTTTCTACAGTCTGTTCTAAAATATGTGCTATGAGCATGTTCAGCAAAATCAATGTGTTCTTTCTTTCTTTCTTTTTTGCCACCCTTTCAGATAGAAAGCTGTGATCATTATTTTAAAAAAGAACAGTCAGGAGGCTACTCACAGTTATCCAGACTGTAGCCCTCATGCCCATCCAATCCCCAGCGTTGCAATATTGCTGCCAGATCACAGCGCTTAAAGATCTTGCCATAGACTTTCACCATGAGGCAGGTCAACAGAGCTAACCACAGGCAGAGACCTTTCATTGCTCCTCAACAATGTGCTTCTGTTATCTCTGGTACCCTGAAAATGGGAGGGTTTCCCCCCCCCAGGCCGGCAGATCTACAAAGAAAAGAGAAACATCTAGAGGCAAACTGTTGATGAGAAGGTTGCACTTTGATAGGGAGAGTTGTTTTTGTACATCAGGAAGCAAGAGTGCAGTGCAGAGGCACACAAAATGGAAGTGCAGATGGCATTGCCAAATATGCAGAGCTGACTTGTGCATTGTGGAAAGAGTGGTCAGCTCAGAAAAGACTTCAAAGTATTTATTTAAGAGACACATATATAGAAAAGAGACTCAAGTCTTGCTTGATTTATGTATTTTTTTAAAAAAAACCTTATTAACAGCACTCAACCTTGCTCACCTCCTGAATAGTCAAATCAAAAATCAACCAGAATACTTTCTAGGTTGATTTACTCAGAATGTTTTGAATAAGAAAACTGATCAAAGTTTTCAAAAGCCTGGGAAAGAGTATGCATGTGGGACAGGCTACAGAAGTGTTTCAGAAACCACTGGGAGAAAGCAAGGAAGAAGCTATAGTTGGAGACAGAACTACTAATGCTGTTTAACATCTACCTGAGGCCACTGAACATTAGGTGAGGTTATCCAACAGTTTAGGATGAGGTATCAACAGTATGCTGATGACACCTAGCTTTTCATCTATACCCCAAGCTGCCAGAGTAATGTCATGGACATCCTGTCCCAATGCTTGGAGGCTGCAGAGGCCCAAATAGGAAGCAGCAGGCTTCAGCTCAACCTAAGCAAGACTGGCTCATGAGTGTTTGGGCCTTCCAATGCTGAGGAGTTTCCATCTTGGAAACATTTTGGATGGAGCAGCACTGTCTCAGACAGAACCAATGTGCAAACTGGGGGTCCACTTGGAACTCACAGCTCACAGTGGAAGAACAGGTGGTGGCTGTACTTATGCACACGATTGTGCACCAATTGTACCCATTCCTGGACTGGGAAGCCCTGCTCACTGTCAGTCATGCCCTCATGCCCTCCCATCTGGACTACTGCAATACATTCTACACAGGACAGCCCTCAAAGAACATTTGGAAGCTTCCATTGGTGCAGAATGCAGCTGCATGGGTAACAAATGGTGTCAGTTACTTGGCAGACTGTAACATCACCACTATGTGCACTGCATTACTTGTGCTTCTGGGTACAACTCATTATCATTTTTAAAGTCCTTCAAAGCTTGGGACTGGGTTATCTGGAGATCATCTTCTCCCAGTTATTTCTACCCATTCAGTCTGATCAGGCAATATGCTCTGGGTCCTGTCAGTCAAGGAATGCCTGCTGGCAGGAAGCAGGAAATGCACCTTCTCTGTCTTAGCAACTGCCCAACTTCTCCCTCCAGAGATTAGGTTGGTCCCAATCCTACTGGTCTTTTGTACGGTCCTCAATACCTGATTATATGCCCAGAATTGGGGCTAAGCTGGATCCGGGCTAGGCTGGATTTGAACTTATGACCATGTGATTTGCTTAATGACCATGGTGATTGACTTAATGACCATCATAAAAATAAGTCTGAATGTGTGGGGATTCGACTTATGACCGCAACGACTCACAACCAAAATTCCAGGCTCAACTGTGGTTATAAGTCAAGAACTACTTGTATCAAAAGCCATTTCTTGATATCTTATTTCTTTCTTTTCTATTTTTCTTTAGCTTTTTTTCCCCCTTGCACTTTTTCCTTTCTCTTTGCATTTTTCCTGTTTCTTTTTCTTCCTTATTTTATGTTACTTTGCATTGTTTTTTATCTTTATTTTTTAAAGTTTTAATAAAAAATATTTTAAAATGATGTTCGGGGATTTGGAGGCTAAATCCTACAAACAGTAATGGAAGAACTTGGTATGTTTAGCTTAAGGAAGAGAAGGCTGAGGGGAGACATGATAGCAGTTTTCTGATACATGAAGGGATGTCCCAGGAAAAAGAGAATACATTTATTCCCCCGAGCAACTGATAGCAAGAGAAGAAGCAATGTGTGGAAGATTTACAGTGGAGATCCAAACTTGAACTAATAGAGGCTCTATAGTGCATAGGGCTCCAGTGAATCCATGTTTTGTTAAGCCTGACCTAATCAGCAGTGTTCTCAGTTACAGTCACTCAACAAAGGATTGCAGGGAGCAACTCTCAGTACAAGGCTAAGAGAAACAGACTCATGTACTTCGAGATCTGAGTAGGAGACTTTTCAGATTCAAATGCTGGCCTACCCTAGCCCCTTTCAGATATACCTTAAATGTGCACAAATTTATACATTGGTTTACTTGGGTATGTATTAGATGACTATGTTATGGGCTACTGAACACGCTCCTGGTGGGTGTCCCAGTCAGTTCCATAGAGAGATAAGGTAGAAACAACATACAGTATTACATGATAACAGTAAGGCAGAAACTCAGGATAAATAAACTGCCCTCTGCCTATGATGTGGAAAATACAATTATATACAGGTATCATATGTCCCATCAGCACTCAATGATCGATACCTACAAAGATCATGGGTACAAATAAATGAACAATAATTTCAGTTCGCTTTGGTGTGGATGGCTGTATAATCACTCACTGTATAGTCTCTGTGAATGTGCATTCAGAAGTATGCCAGCCTATGCTCTTCCAGGTGTTGTGAGCCCCATCTGCCCTCAACTCTGACAAACAGTGAGAGATACTGTTTTTCCAAACTTAATTGACTATACAGGTACTTCTCACACTCAGAGATAGAAAGAGCTGCTCAACAGAAGTGATCTAAGCAGATCTACAGGAGGCAATTTATATTTCAACTTAAGTCCCCTGGCTTGTGATGCAGGGCAACCAGCCAATAATTATCACCCTCTGAGGAGGAAGAAGAGTTGAGGAAGGCTTATTTTATCAGTGGCCCATCTCTTACCTCAGTCCCAAAGTTCAAAATGATTTGACTGCATGTCAAGTTAGCATAGCAGCCAGGTAAAATGAAAGAAAGAAGCATTCAGAGTATTATCCTTTATGGGTGCCAAGTCAAGAGCTCCAGAAGATTCCAAGTGACAGCTGACAAAGTGAGGCTCCAACTTTCCAATTTTTTGCCTGATAGCAGGTCGAACTTCTCCAGGCCACAACAAAGTTCTTAACTGGCCCAGCAAGACACACTTGCCAACGTACCCCATGAAGAGATGGCAGTTCACCTGACTTCTAGAACCTCAGCTCTGAGGTCATCCTTTGATGTCACAGCCTGTATCTACTCTCAGTCTCAAGCCCAACCTTTTGGAATGAGAAATTCTCATCTGTCATATTCATGCAATGGCAGCCATTCCTGATTTTATCTCTCCTCTGAAAATCCATCTCCTTAACTTTGCTGTATGAAGCCAGCCCTGAGCTATTTGACTGGTTGGTTGGTTGCTTAGTTGACTGATTGGATTGACTGATTTGAAAGAAGCTCAGTTCTAAAATGTCTATGGATGGTTCACACTTAAAACAGGAAAACAATAAAAAAAAAACCTCAGCGTCTGGACAGACTACACAACAGCCAACCAAATAGGACTCCACAAGCACCCTACCTCAAGGCTTGGGAGAACACCCAGGTTTTCAACAACTTGCAGAACATCATCAGAATGTAATATGGATTTCTGGGGGAACCTTATCATACCTACAGAAATCATCAAGTAACCTGGCTTATGCCATGAAGAGCTTATACCTTACACAAGCTTATACTTTGAAGTGCATCAAAACTCTACTAGCAATTCTGCAAGCCATGGAAAAGTGGTGTCACATGGGCACATTGAAGTATGACCAATACTGCCTGTATTTTGGGCCAGCTACAGCTTCTGAAGGGCCTTCAACAGCAACCCCACATACAATGCACTGCAGTAGTCAAACCATGAAGTAACTGGAGTATGAATGACCATCTGAAGAGCTTCCAGATCCAGGAATGGGTGCAACTACCACATTAACTAAAGCTGTGTAAAGGACCTCTTGGTCACAGCTTCCATGTGTTCTTTTTTTTTTTTTTTTTTAAAAGGAAGTTTTATTTGAACAAGTTTCACTTAGCGCAATACACCTAAAAATAAATCACAACACAATGAAAGATTAAACCAAGGTCTCAGATGTCATCTGAATACTAAGACCAAAATCCTAAAGGTAAGCTGTATTGCACCTCACATTTCCCTATTAACTTAAAAAGCGTAAATGTGCCTTACAAGATATTAAAAGAAAAGCTAGAACTAACATGCCAAAGGTTCACTTGAATTTCCAACACAGCTCCTATAACTTGTTTGTACAAAAAGCATGTTCCTGAACATGCACTGAAAACAGTGTTGTGGTGTTATGTGGTATAAGAGCAACATTTAACATAATTGAAACAGCTTTAACCTAAATACACGTACTGCTCAAATACATTCCTACAACAAAAACTGGAAAAAGCTGAGTTGTTTAACAGGAACTTCTTTACTGGACTTGTACCCTAGATGAATGTTTCAGCATATTCAAAAATACTGAACCTGAATGTTTTAAAATGATCCTGATTTCACTTACAAGTAAAGCATAAATCACAAGCTTGTATTGCAAAACTGTTAAACTTAGTTTTTTGTTTTCTTAAAAAAGTTGACAAAAAAAATCAGGTGACAAGTTACATTCCCCAGCCACCACTCATGTTGGACATGTTAGACATTCCAGCCATGCCATTCACCCCCATGGATGCACGATTACCACTGCTGTAGTAGCTGCTGTTCATTGCAGTCTGGTTACCATATCCACTCATGCTGCTTTGACCACCGTAGCCTCCTCCATAACCCCCACTTAACTGCTGGTTAGCTGGACCACCATAACTGGATTGGCTTCCTGCCAATGTGTTAGTGTTCCAATCTTGAACTACCCCTTCGGTTTCCTTAACCATTGCTCCCATCATTTGACTTCCTTATGCACCACCACTTCCTCCAGCTGTAGAATTCAAGAAGAGTTCTACATATCGGTGTTGCATATTTGCTTTGTCTTTGGACATTGCAGCAACAGCATCCTCATGAGTAGCAAACTCAACATCTGCCTCTCCAGTGACTCTGCCATCAGGTCCAATTTCAATGTGTACTCTTACCGGATTAAGAGGCGAAAAGAAATTATAAATATCATTCTCAGTAGCTCTATAAGGTAATCCTCTCATATGTACACAATGACCAGTTGTACTTTGGAAAGTAGAGGTCCCATCACCATATCTATGATCTGACATCCCTCTTCCAAACCTATCAGATCCAAAGCCATAGCCATCATTATATCCATTGTAGTCATCATAGCCACCATAGCCTCCACCATAAGCACCACGTCTCATTCTTTCAAAACCACTGCCTCTACCAAGGCTGTTATAGCCTCTTCCCACACCTGGCCGGTCATAAGGACCAGGCCGCTGCATGGCCATTAATTTGCGGGGAGGATCATAATGAGTGCGCACTTCTGCTCTGCTACTCTTGAAGATTTCAATGTACCTGTGCCCTATTCTTTCCTTGTGTTTCTTTAGAGCCTTTTCAGCTATTTCCTGTGAAGCAAACTGCACGAAGGCCTCCCCCGTACTCCTCCCCTGGAAGTCCACCGGCAATGTTATCCCATTTGGCACGATTTCCAACCCTGAGAAAAACTGAACAATTTCTTCTTTGCTACAACCAAATGGGAGTCCTCTAAGACGTACAAAACCATCATTAGCAGTATCAGGGCTGTTAGGACCAGTATGCTTCAGAACCCAATCCATTTCAACGTTGTTTGACTTGAAGACTTCAACATATCTGTGTCCCATTGTTTCTCTGTCTTTTTTCAATGCCAATTTCACATCTTCTTCTGTTTCCAATTCAACAAATGCTTCTCCACTTGGTCTTCCTTCTCTTGTGTAGATAAAACGGACCCCTGAAGATCCATTTAATATTTTGCATTCAGAGAAAAATCTTTGCACTTCATCTGCAGAGCAGGACTAAGGCAATCCGCGCACTTTTACGACATAACCCTCACCGCCTTCCGTGTTCAACATCATGCTAGAAGCGAGGGTGGTCTCAGTTTCGCCTTCTGTTGCCCACGTACACATGGCGACCGATATCCTCGTCCAGGACACTGGAGACGGTTTGAATTGTCACTTCACCTCTCCAAACACAGAAAGCCGGGCGGCTGTAGCGGTACGCGCTGCGTTCTTAGGAAATGGCGGCGAACGAGTAATGCGTTTCCGCTCGGCCAGGCCCTAGTGCCGCTTTCACCTCAAAAAATGCGCTTCGACTGCTGCTAGTAACCTGAAGAGAACAACCGGCTGAAGAGATGGATCCCAAATTCAGAAGCCCTTCGAACTAGTCTGCGACCAACCGATAACTAAACTAAAAGTAAGCTCACCTTCTTCTAAGTCGGCCGCGGCGTGGCTCCTTCCATGTGTTCTTTAAGTAAGAGCTTTGAATCCAAGATTCTCCCCCCCCCCCAAAAAAAATGAGCACCAGTATTGAATGGGGAAGTGCAATCCCATTCAAGACAGAAAATCCCCAGGTAAAGGGGCCCAAAATCCACAGCCACTCCATCTTGGCAGGATTAAGCTTCCATCTGCTCCTCCCCGTCCAGACTCACCCAGACTCCAGACACTGAGATAAGACACTGATAGCATCCCTTGGCCAGCTCAGATTCAAGATGTACAATGGGGCATCCTCCATCTATTGATGATACTAGCCCCCAAACTGATGGGTGATCTCATTCATGCGATGTACTGTAGATGATAAAAAGAAGGAAGTGACTATCAAGTTCTGAGACACCCTGCAAATGCCTCTGTAATCCAAGAAGCTAGATTGCAACCACAACTTCTACTCAAACTTCAGCACATGATCTCACATTCAGAAAGGACAGAAAAGGACTTGCGCATTCAGTTATATGTGCATAGTTTTCACTTTCAACCAAGCAAGGCCAGCAGATATGCAGAGATCATGAGCGTAGTCTTCTGTGTTTACCATCTACATGTAAATTAGAATCTATTTTCTGGTTTCTGGAAGGCCATTGAACATAATGAGATACAGACACAGCTGTGATAATTTCCCCCAGCCACCCCATACCTCATCTTTTCCCTTTGCAACTCACCACATTCGAACAATGGTAGGGGTAAAGGCATACAATGAAACTGAAACAACATCTAGAGTCTTCCATTTATAGAATAGAATAGAGTCTTCCATTTATAGAATAGAATAGAATAGAATAAGGAATAGAATGGAATGGAATGGAATGGAATGGAATAGAATAGAATAGAATAGAATAGAATAGAATAGAATAGAATAGAATAGAATAGAATAGAATAGAATAGAATAGAATAGAATAGAATAGAATAGAATAGAATAGAATAGAATAGAATAGAATAGAATAGAATAGAATAGAATAGCATAGAATAGCATGAATATATACAACATGAAAATACATTCATCATAAATCGTGAAATACAACACTTCATCATAAATTATGTTGACCCTTTGAATGAATCTTGCCTATTTGAAGAACTGGGAGCTCTTTTACACTCTTGTCCTATATTACTGGAATATCCTGGGCAGATAAGGCAAGGAACAGGCATAAGCAAAACCAATTTGACTGAGTAGGCCATAAAAACCATTGCTGGAACTCATTCCATAGCCAGAAAGCACTGCCCACAAATCTGGACTAATTGAGAAAGCCACACTTGCACATCTATACCTCTACCCTCCACATTCACACAGCTGCTAGACCTGTTTGCTTCCATCTTGCCCTTTTGTGCCTGGATTTGTTCTTAAGCTGCACAATTAATATTGAAGCCCTGCAGAATAACAAGGGCTGGACTGCTGGGACATACCACCCCTAGGTGGGATAGCCAGAATCGGAATGTGGTGGGGCTATTGAGGCCATGAATTAAACTCAAAGGGCAGAGGTAGGAGGTGATGATGTAGGCAGTGTCTTCTTTTGAGGCTGAGTAGTTCTGCTATTTCAAGGGATTTGCCCTGACAAAAGACAGCCATGATTGCTGGAACCTTATCTCGGTCCGGGCTGCCACCCACAGAGGGCCTCCAATGCACTGTTAGGCAGGGAAACCACTCAACCTGTTCCCGTGGCAATTGGCATGCCTCAGTGCTCTCAGACCAGAGAGAATGTTGTAAAAATGGGAAGAAAAACACACTCACACCAGGCTATCCTCAACAGAGAGGTGCAATACACTTTTAATGAAGACTGTGGCTTCCAGACTAAATTAATGGGAATTTTAGCTGAGCAAGACTCATCTAAAGCACCTGTGCACATCTGTTGTCTGTGTAAAGGACAGCTATGTGTGGATGCCTTTTATAGGTACACAAGCCGACCTGCCAAGCTGCAGCCATATCCAGATTTCAAATACTCCATGCTCCTTAGTGTTGCTTTATCCCTTCCCTTTGTTGATCATCTCCACCACTGAATGGTGCACTCCAGGCCAAGAGGTAGGAGGCATCTAGTCAAGCTGCAAGATGCCCTGACACACCCCCACACAGTCAGGTGAAAAAGGTGACGTCAGCCTTCACTTATAAGTTTAGGAGTGGGGAGCACTGGAGATCGTAAAGAAGATGGAGGGTGGACAAGCAGGCAAGAGGAAGAGTGTGGGGTTCACTGAAGCATATCCTGAGAGAGCTGGTGAGTTGAAGAACCTTGGTCTGCAGGCAACAGGGACACTCAGAGGGCACCTTGATGCAAAGCAGATTGAGTAGAAGAGAGTTGGTTGAAGAAAAGGTCATCCAACAACATAGAGAAAGGTGGCTGTGTGAAGAGGATTTCAGGGTTATACTTATTGGGAGCCAGCACATTGCTTATCGATTCCCAAAAGAGAGATCATGGAAGCCAGTAGTTAGGAGACCATGAACCTGCTCAGGATAAATTGAGGAATGATTTTTTTCTAAACCACTGGGGTTGAAATAGTTTTCATCTCTGTGCTTTGGTTCTCTATTAAATTAGCCATGCTTGCTGTGGGGTTTTTTCCTTCCTTCCTTCCTTCCTTCCTTCCTTCCTTCCTTCCTTCCTTCCTTCCTTCCTTCCTTCCTTCCTTCCCATTTAATCTCCACAAGGTAGGGCACAGCAAAATACGCCAGGAAATTACATTATATAAATTTGAAGCAGGCCATTTCGGCTATCTGCTCCACTCTTTCCTCAGGGCAGAACTCCAAATTAAAGCATCCCTGACCAATATATTTCTTCTGGACTTGGGACAGAATAACACAATAAAAAGGCATATCCAGGCACGACATGCAGGTTTGATTGATTCTGCCCTCTGAGTCCAACTCTGCAAACTATGCAGCCTGATTCACTGCATAAAATCCCCAGAGATAGTGTCTTTTGTATTTGCCTCCAGTCTTTCTCTTTGCACTGCAATGGTGGGGGGCAGGAGGGAGAGGGGGACCCACACTCTGCAGGGCTGCTGACTGCTGGGTGACTTCCTAGTTCCTAGAAAAGGGCTTTCTCAGACTTTTGGAGGAGCTGGGTTGGCTAATCCAGGATTCCTGTGTTCAGGGCAGAACTGTGGCCCCTGCTTGGAATGGTTTGGCTGGAAGCTCTGTTAAGCTGGGCAACTTTCTTACATCCTCAACAAAAATACAGCACTGGGTGGAGGGAAGGGGGATTTTTCCCCATCACATAAGCCCCCCTCAACCAGAGCTAGTAGATAGTAGGGTGGAGATTGAAAATGCTTAGTGGATTTATAATTCTCAGCGCAGGTCCTCCCCAAACTGAGGGATGCACAGTTCTTAATGAGAAAGATCTTTGGCTCTGAACTTGGGTGCTCAAATTCCTCAACATTGGGGACCCAAATTAATTAGTTTCTCAGGCAAGGCCATTGTGTTGCCTTGGCTCTCACGATCTCAGGTTCTCCCAGAGAGTGGGGGCTGAAGCATCATATTTCCCAAGCTTAATCTTAGCTATTTTAGTGAGATGGAACTGAGAGAGAAAAATACTGTTCTACCACAGGATTTGATTATCAATATATCACAGTATCGGATGCTGCCAGCTGCCAGCATTAAAAAAATCAAAATATAAATGCTCAGCCAAAGATGCACAACATGTTGGCTTTTGCTTTTCTTAAGAGGTATTTTGTTGTACCAAACAATGCTAGGTATGAAGGTATCCCTTCATAGACAATCTTGGAAGCTTAACACCACAGGTTTCTTTAAACCAAAGGTCTTCAAAAAGGAAAACACTAGCACCTGGGGGTGGTCTGCAAGACATTGTGTTAGAGTGCAGAAAGAAAACATTAATTTATCAAAAAAAATAAATATATTAAGGTATATCAATATAAAGAATATTTAAAATGTAGCGTTTGTATCTTGAGGACATGTTTTATAATGTACATATTAGTACAGTATATTTATATATTTTATACATGAATATATATAGTACATATATAGGATACATAGGTTTTGGTTATTGATGCATGTATGGCTTAGAATGAGAGACAAATCCAGCCCTCTGGCATGGTTTATGAGTAAAACTATCTGGCATAATAAAAAATGGATTAATATATGTGTAGCAGGGAATGGCACTGGAAGAATCTTAAGCAAAACAAGATAAGACGGACAGGATGAGGAAATAAGTATTTTATTTCTTATTATTATTATTATTATTATTATTATTATTATTATTATTATTATTAATTAGATTTCTATGCCGCCCTATTCCAGTGCAGCCACTGTGTTCCTTATTGTCTTCTCATACTTTTGCTTTTTTATTATTGTAAAAAGCAGCCATTCAGATACTGTTATGTGTGTCTCTATAGATGATGGGAGTATGGGGTTCAGCTGCCCCCTTCATAAAGTACCTTTTCTTAAGTGCTGCTATACAGTTAGGCTTCCCTAAATGTGCCATCATTATCAATACTTTACTCAATCCCCTTTACTACCTTTCAGATCCTGCACAATGTAGAAAGTTTTTAAAATGAGGTAGGTTTGCCCACAAATCAATGCTAGCATCGTATCAATGTACAATATACAAAATGATTTGATAGACATATGGTGTTTCATGGGCTGGTTTTATGTTTTTGTACACCACGCAGAATCTGATGGACTGCAAAGTCTATAAATATGGTAAATAAATAAAGAAGTAGGGGAATATTCTGGTTTGAGGGGGCCTGGGAAGTTCTTTTCATGTTGATCCCCTGCTTCAGGTCTTCCTGATGACAGCAGCTTTCCAAGTAGTCTGAGGATTGCTATGCCAATTTCCTACGATCCCTGCTGCCCTTTATAGTACTGTACTGAAAATGGAAGTTCATAAACCCAGATGCTAATGGAGAAACCTCATTTCTTCAGTGCCCAGTGGGAGGTTTCCTCACTTGCATCTAATCAGAAGACAAAACATGCCTATAATATCTTGGCTGGGCTGTGTGCCCATGATGTTGCTTTCCTTTCTTCTCTAGCCCATGAGTGAGCAGACTTGAATCACCTTTCATTGTACCTCACTTAAAGTAAAAGACATTTCCATATCTTGAGGCTTTCTTATTCTGACACCATAAAAAGCTAGCCTCAAGATATGTAAAATCCGCTAAACTTCATTGTCCAGGACCTTTGAGGGAAGTCAGGAGACTGCTGGGACTGAGAATAAATACAATAGGACCCAGCATTCGTGGAATTAGTAGTTTTTATTATAGAAAAGCCTTTCTAAATATTAACCTTCTCTCTTTTTTGTTGTTGTACTTTTGGCCCAGGATTTTTTGGAAACTAAACAATCAATTACCATTAATAACTATGTAAATTGGGGTTCCCAGTGTTCATTTTTGGAAAACTAGTCATCTAGGCATAACACCTAGGATGATGGGGCAAATGAAGGTCTGGACAATGGCTTACCTTTATTATAAATCCACCTCCAAAAGCGTTTTGCTCCTATTCCACTTGTAATGAATGATATTCCTGGATATAGTACTAGGTATTAGTTATCATGCCAAAGTACTGGCTACCACAATCATAAGGATGGGAATTATTCAGGCAATTGCAGCAGGCCATATTCAGAATATTTGAATAGTCTGAATATTGGAATATTTAAATAGAGATTCCTTTCAGATTAGAAGAACAAGACATCAGGGAATTGTCTTATTTCCTTCCAGATATTGATGCTACCCTCTATAAGAAATTCCCTGGCCTGGCTGGAGGACCCCTGCTTTCTCCAGCAGCCCCTGACTCCCTGAATACAACTGCCATTCCTACCCGCCGTCGACACCGCACAACCTTCAGCCAGGACCAACTAAACCATCTGGAGACAGCTTTTACAAAGAATCATTACCCTGATATTTATTGCAGAGAAGAACTGGCCAGGGCTACCAAACTCAATGAAGCTCGTATCCAGGTACCTGATCTACAGAGCCAGAAAACTTCTGATTAATGGGCTGCTAGACATATTAAAATAGCCCCAAAAGGCTTTTTAGAAATTGGGTAAATAAAGCAGCCATGGGTTGTCCCTTACTTTATACCAAAGAATCTGTTTTCCATCAAGAGTGCTAATGGAAATTCACCCTGGATGCAATTCACAGAATATGGACAGAACTATCTATTTCCCTTTAAAACGTTTTCTGGAAGCCCTTCCTTTTCCTCCTCAAATGGCTGTCAGGCACGCAAGATATTGTGTTTGCTAGAGATGTGAGTTCATTGCTAGCATGAAGCTGCTAGGCCAAGGGCCCCAAGAAATTGAGGTCCATTAATCATGTGCCCACCCACTCCCTGCCCATCCCTGCTACATACCACTACAGGTTAAAGGATGTTTGAGTTTTAACTATTGAAAGCCACATACTTTCCTTTTATATTTTGAATTCCAAGTGAATTTATTCCCCAATAATATTTGAGTATTTTCTTAATCCATCAATGGGTTCATCAGTTTGAAATTTGGCATCCATTTAACTTTAAATATTCAATGTCATGCATAAATTTGAGGCACTCACAATCTATTGATGCAGTAGCAGCTAAATCACTTAAATCTGTTAAGGATTTCAGCTGAGAGTAGAAAAGCCAGGTAGTTGCTAAGAACCTCTCTTGGCCCTCTAGACAAACATGACTGTTATGCAATTTTGCCCTTACCGTATTCATAATCTGCTTTTGCTCTGTCCTTGTCAGGTATGGTTCCAGAACCGGCGGGCAAAGCAGCGAAAGCAAGAACGGGCCCTACCAAAGCCAACCACGCCTGCTGTTCTCTCGATCTGCCCCATTCCTGTGCCTCCTCCTCGACAATACCAATATTCCCCCACACTTGGACCACATCCTCATTTACCCCACTTCCCTTCCACCTACACTCTACCGGCCCCCTCTCCTACTTCTGCCCCCTTTCCTTGTTCTGTCCCCCATCATCCTCAAAGCCCTCGTAGTCATGAAGACTGGTATAATTCACTGCGCGCTGTGGGCTCTACAGCTACCCCGTCCACTTCTGTGTTCTCTCTTAATCTTGATCCCGGTATACACTGGGACTAGGAGCTGTTTGCATGCAGGGACTGAGGAGAAGTACAGGCAGAGGAGATCATAATAAAGATACCCAAAGGTGTCTTGTTCATTTTTTTTTGGCAAAGCTGTTTTGTAGGCACGCAGAATGTTTTCAGTCTGAAAAGGGTTTGTGCTTGAAACTTCCTTGTTCCAACTTGACACAGAATAGAAACCAAAATCAGCTGGGCTGCAGATGACAAAGCATAAAACTATGAGGACCAACTGGGTTAGAAATACATCTAATTTTAACAAATGAATAATGAAACAAATGTGACTTGTATCTCTGAATAAAATAATATACAGGTAGTCCTCTACTTACAACCATTTGTTTAATGACTGCTTAAAATTATAACGGCACTGAAAAAAGTGGCATGGTCCTTTTTTTTTCTCACTTATGACCATTCCAGCATCCCCATGGTCACATGATGAAAATTTGGATCCTTGCCAACTGGCATGCATTTATGACAGTTGCAGTGTCTTGCAGTATTTTTCCTTCAGGGGAACATGCATACCATTCCTCTTCCACTACCTTCCCACAACAGTCCAGTTCAGCCCTGTAACAACATGTTTCTCTATGCACACTGAATTGAAATTTAACTTCTATTACTGTGATGGAGTGCAGTGAGCAAAGATTCCCAAGAGGGAGGGGGTGCATTCTAGAGGAGTAAGAGTCAATTCAGTCCAGATATTGTGTGTGAGAGAAAGAGGGTGAAGACAGCTCCTCCCTAATACTACACAGAATATATTGTAGATGCAGATAGTAGAGTGCTCAGTCTGGCAAGATTTTGTCTATAGGTGTGGAACAATAAAGACCTCAATTTGGAAGAATCATGTGTCATTCTTGATTTTCAGCCTGACAATTACCTTCACACAGCATAATGCTTATTATATCAGGGAGTGAAAAATGTCTTAGTCCAGCAACTGGAAAATACAAGCCTGCAGAGAAAGATGATAATATTTCTTGGGCACCATGGATAACAACATTCTGTAGTCCTGCACATCTGCCTTTTTTTACAGGTACTGTCAAGCCTGACTTTAAAACTGGGTAAGATATATAAAACCCTAACCTTGATTTTAAATCCGGGTAAAAGAGATATAAAAACAGAATCAAGATTCAATCCCTTTCTAGCCTACCACTTCTGCTATACCTACATTTCAACTCCTGAAAATATTTTCTGAATATTTTTCACACACTTGATGCTGGTCATTCAGTGACAGCTTTGCCTTTCAAAATGAATGTTTCATGCTACTTCTCAGCTCTGACACTCTCGTTTCACTTTGCAAACTACAATAAAAATGTGATGTGAGGAAAGGGGCTAGTTATTACTTATGAACGACTGTATGGCATCGGGTCTGGATATTGGAGGGACTACTTATCTCCAATCATTTCTGCCCACTCAGTAAATTCCAGGAGAGTGGTATACTGCAGGTCTCCTTTATGCCATTGTTCTAATTCAAACAAAAGTGGCAAGATCCCTATTATCCTTATTTTTTGCAAGAGGGTTGTGTATACTGCTTTGAACCCTATACAGCAGTATAGATGTCTTGGTTATAATAACCCCAAAAAACAACTCCTTTCCACACCTATCACCTGCAAATCCAGTTAACAGCAGAGGATCAAGGAATATTTCCAAACTGCAAATATGTCCTTTCCAAATGAACAACAGAGTTGGAAGGGACCTTGGAGAGCTTCTAGTCCAGGGGTAGGCAACCTTGGATCTTTTATGACTCGTGGACTTCAACTCCCAGAATTCTGGGAGTTGAAGTCCACGAGTCATAACAGAGCCAAGGTTGCTTACCCGTTCTAGTCCAACCACCTGCTCAAGCAGACTTTATACCATTCCACACAAGTGGCTGTCCAGTCTCTTCTTATAAGCCTCCAGTGTTGGACCACCCACAACTTCTGAAGGCAAGATGTTTTACTGGTTAACTATTCTCACTGTTAGGACATTTCTCCTCAGTTCTAGGCTGCTTCTCTCCTTGATTAGTTTCCATTGTTTCTTGTATTGCCTTCCAATGCTTTGGAAAATAGATTAACCACTTCTTTGTGAAGCCCCTCAGATATTGGAAGGTTGCTACCATGTCATCCCTAGTCCTTCTTTTCAGTAGATTGGACAAATCCAATTCCTGCAACTGTTCTTCATATGTTTTAGTTACCTTGTTTATATGCCTTCATATGTTTAGAACAGGGGTCTTCAAACTTGGCCCTTTTATGACTTGACTTCAACCCCCAGAATTCCTCAGCCAGTCATAAAAGGGCCAAGTTTGAAGACCCATTTTAGAATCTTGTTTGCTATTTACAAACAGCATTTATTTGGGGGCTAATATATTCAGGCTATCCTAATAATCAAGCAGTAGCAGATCATGATCCTCTCAGCAACACTTCCTATCTTTAAATATACGCCAAACCCAGGGAGAAAAGGAAATGCAATGGCAACCTTTTATGCTTATCTTAGCAACTACAGTACATGCCAGACACAGCTTTATTTGTAAAACTCAAGTTATCTTGTCTGCTAGAATGGGAAAGGTTCAGAATGAAATTTTCACATATGGCAAAACTTGCATCTCCATAGTCATATAAGAGACACCTCTAGGTCCCATCTGCTCTTTCACAAATTGGGGACAGGAGAATTGAAGTAATGATGTTTTCTAATTCCCTTAGTATTTGATGAGGGTACCAGCAACTGACTGTGCTGACTGGGTGATTATGGGAGTAAGCGGTCACTGTATTTAGAAAGCATTGTGCTGATCAATCCCCCCTCCCCTTTCAAAGGATCTCCTGAGTAGACATGCACATAATTAGATTGTTCAGCTCTCATCATTTAAAAACTCTTCAGAAAAAAATACTTATTACTGGATTTGTAAGACTGCTCAACTCAATAATGGTGGCATGCAAAAAAGAACAAACCAAAACCCCAAAAAGAACCACATATGATAAAAGATTCTTTCCAGCCTTTCTCCCTTTTGTGGCCAAACAGGCATTTCTTCTCTAGGCGACTTTTACATCAGAATACACCAACTCAAGATCCGCAAATCCCCATTGCTCAATCAGGGTGTTGGAAGGAAAGTCTTCATCCTGGTTCATCCAAGCTGGGAATAAACATGGCAACTGCTTTGGGAAGAAGGTTGTAGTTTATTGGAGAGGAGAGGCAGACAGGAAGATGGTTCTGGCAGCAAAGAGGAGAGAAAAAGGACTGAACACATATAGGGAGTAGGTTTTTATACCCTCTGAAACCTTTTGTTTGAGCTATTTCCTATTCCTGTTTTAAAGCTATTTCCTGTGTCATGTATTCTGACCTGAGTTTGGGTATGCCCTTTGGCCTTTGTGAGTTAATCCTACCATGTGCTGTCTCAGGTGGGGTATGCAGATTTTGTCTTTGTCTTCCTAATCTCCTAGCTCCAACTTTCCTGATGGTTTACATCTGCATTTGTACAGAGCTGGCTTCTGCTTGGGGGAGGCAGACTTGGGGCTATTAAGAAAAACTGGGCATGCTTTTCTGTCTCTTTAGGATCCTGGGAGGAAATATATTTTTCTGCCCTTTTAATATTTCCTTCTCTGGGGGGCTGACTTTCCACAAGGGAAAAGACGAGAGCATTAATTTCTCAAACTCTTTCGTAGGCTATCACCATCTCAGCCAGAAAAAGTGGTAGGAACAGAAAGTGGTAGCTCCTGAAGTACGGAGAATTCTAGCTCTCTGCCACCATCTTGTGGCCACCCAGAATTCTGCACTCTAGTTTTGACAATCATACTCGTTTGGAAACACCTGCCTGCTTCTTCCTGTTCCCATCCTTTTGCTACACACGTCTATGGAGATTCTCAGTCATTCAGGCCATAGTTGTCCCAAAGTTACAAGGCAACTGGACTTTCTTGTTTTTCTTTGAAAACATTTCGCTTCTTATCCAAGAAACTTCTTCAACTCTGATTAGATGGTGGGGAATGGAAGGATTTATACTCCTTTATACACACGTGGAATCGGGCAGTCAGAACCGAAAGTAAAAGCAGATTCACTTAAATAAAATTAATAAAGGCGGGATTAAAAACAACTTTACAAGTACACGTATCTGAACGTAATTACGTGAAACCATCCAGAAGACACTTTCACGTCAAATAAGCTAGCGATCGTGCGTGCGCTCACGTTAGCGCTTAAGGCCCACCTACGAGTCAACCGAAAGGACTCTGCCTCCAGAGCTTCCTTTCCGGGGCGCTACACATCCGGCAAGAGGAAACGGCCCGCTTTACCCGCGCTGCAGCACCCGACAGACAGCCATTAGAACGGCCCTGTGGAGGCCACGTGATCGCGATCAGGGGCGGGACCCAATATAAGCGTCGCGCGGGCGGTGTTTTGGCCTCATTTTGAGTACGTCCAGCCCAGGCGACTTCTCGTAAGTAAACTCCAAAGTTTTTTTTTAACCCCACCCCCACCATGGGGGGAGTGAAAAAAACCTGCCCTTAGCCTATTTACACGGAAAGGACGGCCTCCTGTTCTTGAGGAGCGAGAGGCGCGCGTGTGCGCGGCAGGCTTTTGGAAAGCGAAAAGCTTGCGTCCCGAAAGCTTCGTCAACTGCCGAAAGAAATAACGTTTCAGTGCGCATGCGTGGTAGAGTGCATGGAGTGGTGGGTGTGGAGTGGTGGGGGGGGACAGTGGCAGTACGAAGGAACAAAACGTTCCCTCGCGCGGGATTAACAAAATGGCGCTCGGGGCGCAGCGGTAGAAACTCGGGTTTCGTCTTCTCAAGCCGCCGCAAGGCTTCTGCCGCTTTGTTCCCGGGCAAAGAACAGCTTGGGCGTCTTTGCTGGCGGGGGAGCGTGGCCTAAGGCGTCTTTCTTTTAAGGATCCTGGACCCAAACAGCGCTGGGTAAAGTTAACTTTGAAAGACGAGGAGGGCGGAACAGGCTTCCGCTTAGCGGCCTGGAAGAACGGTTAAGATCACGTGGAATTCCGGATGCCCTGTGACGTTCGGAGCCATGTGCTCAATTCAGGCCTGGCGATACTCTATTGGTAGATTCGCCGGAATTACCCACGCCGTGTGGAATAATAGAAAGTCCTCTAGGGTAGTTCAGGGCTTGTACGAGGTTTTGTTACTGGGCCTGGTGGACTCTCAGTCGTTTGGTTTACGTCTTCCGTAAGGAAATATGGCTAGTATATTGTATTGCATATGTCTGTGATTTATATATATGTATATATACGTTTCTGTACCTGTGTGTGTGTGCGCGCGCGCACATTCGAGAGCAGGCATCAGAATTTTTTTTTAAATGTGTGCCAATGTGTTCACAAAAAAGCGACAATAAAGGTTACTTATTTCACTTACTTTCTTTTCGTTTATTATTCAGACTGTCACCATTATGTCTTCTGAAGAAGGAAAACTATTTGTTGGGGGACTGAACTTTGATACTGATGAACAAGGCCTCGAACAGCATTTCAGCTCTTTTGGTCCTATTTCTGAAGGTAATGTGTTTGGCTAATACAGGGGAATGAGTTGCTGTTGAAGTTAACCAATCAAGGTGAATGACTTTTTTCCCCCCTGTACCCTCAGTTGTTGTGATCAAAGACAAAGAAACACAGCGATCAAGAGGCTTTGGTTTTATCACCTTTTCCAATCCTGATCATGCATCAGATGCCATGAGATCAATGAATGGAGAGGTGAGATTTTTTTTCAAAATTACATTATTTGTTATGACCACAGTCTAAATATATGTAGTGTATTTAGTGAGATGGACTCCATGATACCCATGCTATGCATAGCATTATTGGCTATTAGTAAGAAAATGATAAGTTTTGATACAATTTGGTCAGTATTCACAAATATAGTTTCCTTCAAAGTTTATCACTTATTCCATAAAAGCTAGAATGACTTATGCAAAATAACTTTCTGTTGCCTGCTTTTCATCAGCAAAAAAGTACATTTGGCATACTGCTAACACAGGATGCTGAAGACAGTAGTTGGAATGAGGGAAAAAATGAGGATTAAACTGTAGAACAAATCTATGAAGGAAGAGTGGATTGAGTTGAGACTTGAGTTTACGATAACCTCACTCAAAATATTACTGAGAGGTGAAAAATATGAGCTAGCATGGGCATCCTGGAAGTAAGGATGTGTTGCAAGAATGTAGAGGTATATTGAGTGATGTTGCTGTAAACTAAGTCACTATTTTTTTCCATTTTCCATGAAGTTCATCTTGAAAGGGGATGGCATGATTTTCTTGCAATACTAAATAAAATGGGAGAGCTTTCAGTTTATATATGTCAGTTTATTGCTTGTTTATTAAATTTACCATTTTAAGAGCCAAAAGAGTTTCTATAATAAAAAGGCAAACTCTCCCACCACTTCTACAGATGCATACTGTATGTTCACATTGGTCTCATAAAGTTGTTGGAGAATAATTTCCTGCATCTCTGGCATACTTCTCCATCTATTAATTTCTGAGGTATTTTGCGAGTTGAGCATTTCCTAGAATATTGTCAAGGAATTTCTGGTATAGTGGCTATATTCCTTACCCTAAGATTATTTGTTTTTTTATTAGATATGTTTTCCCCAAATGACTTTTAAAAACGGTCTCCTGTAATTATATATTTCTAAGTTTCCTGGATCTTCTAAGAGGAGTACTATGTAAAAGATCTTAAATATAGTAACTGCCTAAGTTAATACAGCAAGATAAATTAAGTAGATCACTGTGCTTGGATTGATATAGAAAGTCTGGTAGTAATGTGGCATGACTTTTGGGAATAAATTAATCTCTAGCAGTTGAAAATAATTATTTCTATATTGTAGTCTTCCAAAGAGCTGGTATGGTTAAGGGCTAGTCTGGCCTTCCCCATTTTAAGCCCTCCAGCTATGTTTTAACTAATCTTAAGTTGGATCCCAATATATCTGGAAGATACCTAGTTTGAAGAGGTTAGGATAGCATATTGGATTTGAAAGTTCATCTTAGAATATTTAAATTTTACTGGTTGAACTTTTACATGATTGTGTAAATAATTACATGCAACATAGGTTTACCACACATTCCATATTGTAGCAACTATTTGGTGGTTCTCCAGGCTTTTGGGATAGGGTTGTCCAAGCTATTGTTCGTTGTGATTTATATGGGATATGCAATCTGTTTACAGTGTTAGGGAGACAACAGGTTTGGGGTAATGATTAAGGCGTCAGTTAGAAGCCATGATTTCTAGCCCTACCTTAGATACAAAGCCAGTTGAGTCACCTTGGGCCAATCATTCTTGGTCATAGGAAGCAAGTAGGGACAAACTATTTTTGAAAACCTTGCCAGGAAAAGTATAGGGACTTATTCAGGCAGTCTCCGAGACTCAAACGTTGACTTGAAGCTACACTCTGCAAAAGAACGTTTTGTCCTGACATGGTTTTTTAAATGATGTTTCACATTTTTTTAAAGTGTAAGGTGCCTAGAATTGTTCTCGTGTTGGGGGGGGCTTTATATTTAATAAATTATGAGTGGTGCATTCATATTCATTGGTTAAAATCCCGTTTTAAGACATAAAATGGTTTTATATCTAGAAGAATGTATGTAAGAATAATCAGTTCCATTCCCTGACAAGAACTTCTGAAGTATTTGTTCATTATCAGTCTATAGATGGGCGCCAGATCAGAGTTGATCATGCTGGGAAATCTTCCCGTGGATCCAGAGGTGGCTACTTTGGAGGCAGGGGACGAGGTCGTGGCTATTCCCGGGGTAAGAGCAAGACACTTATGATATATGTTTAATGCATTGAACTAAAGGTGAAAGATGGGTTTCTGCAATTCAGCTGTCATTGAAACTTTTTAATTATAGGTGGAGACAGAAGCTATGGTGGAGACAGAAGCTATGGTGGAGACAGAAGCTATGGTGGACGTTACGATAGCCGCAGTGGGGGCTACAGTAGTTCACGTGACTACAGCAGGTAATTGTAGTACAAATTTTATTTTACAAATCCATTGTATAGGAAAGAGGCATAAAATATTCCTTGTTTTCAGAAGTCAAGGAAGCTACAATGATCGATACTCCTCAGGAGGTTCTTATAGAGACAGCTATGACAACTGAGGTAAGTAGGCGTTGGAAAGGGAGTGAAAAAGTGTCTTTCCAAAATGCCCTTAAACTTTCAGTGCTCCAACTTACACTGGATAGTGGCAGTAACTTACAGCTACTGAGTTAAAATCAAACACATATTTTTTCCATGTATTTGCCATTGATTGCAGGCCTTCAATCGCATTACTGATGAATAAATTGAGTGCATGTTTGGACCTTAACGAGTTAAATTTTTAATTGAGAAGTTATCTGAGTGCTAAGTGGGGGAGGGTCCGAGATTCCTAGCAACACTAATCTAAAAGTTTAGGAGTGATGAATTGCTGCAACATGTCCATAAACCTGTGCCTTTATGATTATACCTGCTTCTTGTCCTCAGCTCACACCGAGTAAAAATCCTTCCTGACTCGAGATCGTCCTTCCAATGGCTGTATTTATAAAGATTTTTGGAGCTTCGCTGAATCTTGTTTAATTACCTACATGATCTTCCCCTTATATAGCTTTTATCACATGTAGCCTGAAAGCTTCCTCTACAAGATAGCCTGTTAGACTTTACTCAAGGGGTTTTTTTAAGTGGTTTTTAAGCAGTTTTAAAATCCAGTTTTATTTGTCTTGCCTTTGCAATCTAAGTTTTTTTAACTTGACACATGGGGCCCTACAAAGTAAACCTGTTGGAAGCTGACCAGACTCTTGAAAAAGTACAATCATTTGATGTTCATCTCTTGGCATAACAAGCAAGGGTGGCAAGGCAAAAGAATCTTGATATTATTAAAGATATTGGTATTACTACATTGATCATAGTAAAAGCTATTTTAATGTAAAGTAAACCTATAACTTGAATGCTTTGAGAGGTTCTTGAAAATGTTTGTTTATATTGTCCATTTTTTTACTGGAAGAAATATGCATAATTTCAATTAATTGTATTTGAAGTGGATAAGGAATTTCCTGTACTGAGGTTTTGGCTTTACGAAGCCCATTAAAATCCCATCTGAAACAATTCTCTGTTCCTAATGTTTGCATTACACATCTTCGATAGTTTAGTAGCTAGTAAGTAAAAGCATTTTAGATAAGGCCCTGATGTGTTGTCTGAGTAATGAGGGGTTTATGTATGCTAAAGAGTTTTTTTAAAAAGTATGAAATAAAAATGCAAAAATCTGACAAATCAGGAGGGATAATTATAGATAGCTGTATTTCCTCCTAAATGTGTTTAAACAATGCCCTAGCCTAGGGGTCTTCAAACTTGGCCCTTTTATGACTTGTGGACTTCAACTTCCAGAATTCCTTAGCCAGCCTGGCTGAGGAATTCTGGGAGTTGAAGTCCACAAATCATAAAAGGGCCAAGTTTGAAGACCCCCACCCTAGCATAATTCAACACCGTTATCTATACAAGAGTCTAAATGTATCTTAATATCAGATGAGTATTAGATTGTAAATGGATATTATCAAATATGACTCAAGTATGGCCAATATATTTGTTCTAGAATGTTTCAAAGTGTATTGGGATCAACATTGCAATACTACTTAGGGAAACCTTTTTTACTTCTAGGAGGGGTAGTGGCTGAAATAAAAATTGCAGCCCAGTGATGACTGTTGATGAAAGAACTTTAGAGACTTGCTAACAAGGATCCCAGTGGGATTTCTCGATACAGTGGCACTTAAAATAGTTTTAAACGTGCCGTTCAATAGTGAATTTAACTAAGATTTGACTGACTAGTATTGATTAATTAATATTTCTGGTTTGCAAGTCTATATTGCCATAGAAGAAACAAGATGTTAAATGTATAAGCTGTATGGTGATACTTGAATTTGTAACATTTCTAAATTTTTCAAATATGTTCACTGAGTAACCTTCATGGGTTGCTACTTTAACTGTAATGCATTTTAATATTGGTATTCCTAGAGTGGAGGGCATGGAAAAGAAGTTCCTTTGCTTATACAAACACTTCCAAAAGTAGGGAATGCCCTACTTGGTCGTTTGAGAAATAAATGGCTTTGAGCTGGTAGAGAAATAAGCTTTTGACATTTGGAAGGCCTAAGGCTTCTGTTCAGCTTTAAGGCTGGACTGATGCTTAGCTGGCCTTACCTGTAGTTAGGTCTGTCCTGTTCTTACACTGTGAGAATTCTCTGCTAGCATGTGGAAGCCAGTGTCCTTGGAGACCCCGAAGTGTGTTGTCCTCCTTCAGTGCGATCCATGTGAGACGAAAGCTGCTCTTGGCTAGTTCATTTGTGGAAATAGTCCTGTATTTCGAGGTAACTCTTTTGCTCATGTCTGCATCTTTTCTCCCATAGAGCTCCATTCTTGCTGCAGCAAACAGACCTTTGTTATTGGCAAATTTATTGGGCAAATCTAGGGTCTCATTGGACCCTAGAACCTGGACCTCTTATCTGTTTGGGGTTTTTTTTTTCTAATCCTGGGGGGAGGTTCTGCCAGGCTCCTATAACTTGACATTCCACTTCAAGGAGGAGGAAGGCAGTCAGCTAAAACAATGTTCAGATCCATTCAGCCACCTCTCTGTTCTCATTTTTTCCAGTCTCTTGTGTTTTATGAAAACTTGGATTGTTACTTGGATTGATGTTTCCTAATAAAATCTAGTTTGGGTGTGGGAACCTTCTATTCCCACTTCTTAAGATAACTTCATAATTTTGAACAAGGGCTTAAATATGGGAGAAAAATCATGTTAACTTGGGGAATCTTCTGAGGACTTGGTGAACAGTGTCACCTAGGCCTGAAATATCCTGTTAAAACTGTATAATCATTTAAATATTTTTGAAATTTTGAATGAACTTCTCTAAGTGATACTTATTGTTTGCAGGGGAGAAGATTATAGTGGTTATTCTGCCCTAAATAATAATCATTGACCACTGAAATATTGAACGAGACTGCTGCTTCACCTAGGGTTTAAAAACCACACTATAAAGTAAGTAGATTTTCTTTCTTCAAAGTAATACTAAATAATACACCTATTCTATTTGCCAACATCGCATAATACACCCTAATCTGAGATTATAATTGTTTATGGATTACATTTATACGGCTTCCCATTTTATACCCAGGTGGCATACAATCAAACCAACAAACAAATGTCATTTAAAACAAGTATAAATAAAGGTTAACCAGACCTAAAAAAAAGCTACATTTTAAGATGTTTTGGAGAAGTCACAAGGGTTGGGGCTAACCCTCCCTCAGGTGAGATGAAGTGTGTTTCCTGTAAAGCTGAATAGAAGTTGACATTTATAGTTGAAGAGAAAGTACAGAAGTCTGAAAATAGATTTGTATTCAACTTTTTACAGGCAAAACAGGATTGCATTGTTCAATGCCTTATATGAGAAATTATGCCAGTAAATCTAGAAAAGAAATTTTGTTAGATTTCCAATATTACTTAAGCAAATTTGCCCTGTTGTGTGTGATACTTAGAACATTACTAAAAGTATTATTGTAAGGTGTGCTATCAGCATTTATTCATGGTACAATTTTTTTAAAGCTAAAAAACAGTGGGTTGCAATATTCGCAATGTTTTATTCTTTTGATGTTATTTGGATAATGAACAGAGCCCTGAGATCCTGAAGAGCCCCTTCTGTTTGAAAGAATGTATTCTGGTAGTACAGTGGTGTAAGCACTAACAGGCATAGCAGTTTCTAAAAGTAAAAAAAAGAAAAAAAAAATAGGTATTAGTTCCAGGCATATGTATCATTGTTCTACCTTGATAGTCTGTCACAAAATATGTCTGATCATCAAAGGTTTCTTTTCTCTGTTGTATGATGATTGACTAGCACATTCTTTCTTTACAGGACTTTCTGCTCTATTTGCTGGAATAGTGTGACAGTGAACCAGAGGAAGATAGGAGCGAAGATTATCCAATCAGGTTTGTTAAACAATTTATATATTTTGTTCAAATAAGGGAGGTGGAGATAGAAAAAAATTGAATCCATTTTTTGGGTTTAAACATGCCTTCTGAAATGGTTGCTGGTGCAAACTTAATTTTCATCAGTTTATATGTAATTGGTTCAGCATGCTAATTGTTCTTATATTTTATATCAGATTGCTGGAATTCACACCTATCAGGATTGTTGTAACAAGTGTCATCATAACAGACCAAGAGGACTTGTCACTAGGTTGTATTAGATTGCTGGAAATACATGCATCCACAAGGAATTTTTTTGTAACTAGCCAACATAGTTCTACCTAAGAATCCATACAAAATTGAAAAACATCTTAACCACCTTACTGAACTTGTATATTGATGAATAATTATTCTGATCCTGTATTGATTTTAGAAGTTGAGGAAATGGATATGTATCTGTAATATAGTTGTGTAATCCTTGACATAAAAGTTGTTATGAAGAATGTCAGATCAAATTAGAGAACCTTTAATGCTTTTGTTTAGATCATGCATTACTGCTGTATACAAGATTGTTTTTTTAAAAGTATGTTCTCTGCTCCAAAACATTTTTTCATTTCCAAAACTCAACATGGCAGTTTCTAATAAAAGTATACTGATTGAACAATTGCTGGCTTAATAAATGTATTCTACTTGCTTTCGGTGATATAATCGGTGGCACAATCACAGGACTGTTAGACTGTTAAGCTGGCTGTTATATCTAGAGAGAAAGATGCCAGCACCCATGCCCACGTAATAGGAAATCATACTGACAAAGGAGGAGGCTGAGTGGAACATCGACCAGGATGCAAATGAAAGCTACCAGCCAACTAAGATCATCTGGAAGTAAAGGTTTGCTGCAGCGGGCATAGGAGCATGGGGCAGGAGTAGGCAGGTGATTGCCCCATGGCTCTCCTTCACCTATCTTTCAAGGCTGGGAGCCATTTTGAGTATTATTTAGCTGGATGACAATAAAACAAATGTGTACACAGTGATTATAAACTGGTTAAGAAAACACTGCAAGAAGATTGGGATTGATAGCAGCTGGAGGGTTTGGCGAGTGAAGGAGTTCACCTGGAGTGAGAGCCATGAAGGGAAGGTGTACCTTGTGTGGTGGGGTGCTCAGCAATCCAGTGAGAGAACCCTGAGTGCTGTTGAATTATAATTAGAAGGCTGAATAAGTGGAAGCGCTTTAGGTAGCAAAGACTTCAGGAATTGTGTGTGAGGTGGGAGCAACAGATCAGGACATGTATTGCTATGAAGGGGGAACGGGTCTGAAGGGATGGGAGCAGGCTGTAAGATTCCAATAAAAGGAAAACGTGAGAGTCAAGGGCCTATCTTAGTAGTAATATACCAAATCTGGATTTCCTGCCCAGAGCAATGGCAGATGTTCTGGATTTGGGGGAGATCTTGATTTCTCCTCTGCCATGGATAGATCACTCACTAGTGAACCTCAAATTCTTGGGTACCATCCCCCTGTTCATGGAGATCAAGATTACTGCATTGTTCCACTCCTACCAACTAATGGACTAATTGGATTCCAGAATTATTTTGGAAAACCTGCTACTCAATCTGAAGTTTTGGTGGTTGCATGAGAGTAGCAAAGAGGCAACCACTTTAGATCAGATTGCACCAGATTGCACCTGAACCGACTTCATGCCCAGGTTTCCTGAAGCTCCCTAAGTATTCGATGTAATTGAGGGAACTTAAGTGGGCTAAGAGACACCTAAAGCATCACTGGTGAGAGACACGGAGCAAAGACCATGAAGTTGCTATTAAGGCCTATCTCTCCACCCTTACTATATCTGCTGATAAGTCGCTCAGTGGCCCTGTTTCATGTAATTTTAGTTCCTCGGAGGGAGCAGTATCAAAATATATCTAAAGGGTTCCTGTGAAAAGCATGCTGCACATCTGGCAAAGTCAGTCATATTTGCTATACATTGAACCCCGGCCCTATAGCAGAATCAATGCAAGTAGTGGGGGTTACACTTTGCAAGGTGACCTGGGAAGAGTTTGAGCCTGCAGAAGCTGAAGAAGTGGGCTGGGCCCTCTCAGCTGCTAGTTAGGCCTTTTGTGTGTTAGATACATGCCCCTTCTGGCTAATTAAGGCTGAGTAGGAGAGGATGCATGAGTGGATTTAGGCGGTAGTTAAACTCCACCTTCTAGAGAAGAAGTGGTCCCACCGGCTCTTAAAGTAATGGCCCCCTCAGTGGACCATCTCTTAACCCAAGTAGTCTGGATGTCCAGTCTCCAATCTTCCCTTTTTAGGGAAGGTGGTAGAAAGTGGTCACATGGCAGCTTCAGAGAAACTTGGTTGCGGCAGATTATCTAGACCCCTGACTTCTTGACCTACCATGGTATCCTGGGTCAGCTTCAGGAATTGGTGCTACTTCTCCCTCCAGTCAATGTTAATGGAGCAAAATCCAGCATACGTCCCCTAATTTGTGGGGTGTCTCAGGTTTCTATTTTTTCCCTTCTATTTAACATTTACATGAGGATGCTGTATGAGATGATCTGTGAACTTGGGGTGAGATATCAATATGTGGATGATACCCTTTATATCTCTATCCCAGACTCTTTGAGAATGACCTGTCTCAGTATCTGGAGGCTGTTGGCACTGGTTGGAGCATAATGGTCTCCATCTCAACCACAGGAAATTGGAGTGGCTGTGAATATTTGGAACCACTGGAAACAAAGTAATAATAATAATAACAATAATAATAAATAATAATAATAATAAAATTTGGAAGGGACCTTGGAGATCATCGAGTCCAACCCCCTGCTCAGGCAGGAAACCCTATACCATTTCAGACAAATGGCTGTCCAGTCTCTTCTTAAAAACTTCCAGTGTTGGAGCATTCACCACTTCTGGAGGCAGGTTGTTCCACTGATTAAGTGTTCTAACTGTCAGGAAGTTTCTCTTTAGTTCTAGGCTGCTTCTCTCGATTAGTTTCCATCCGTTGCTTCTTGTCCTGCCTTCAGGCGCCTTGGAAAATAGCTTGACTCCCTCTTCTTTGTGGCAGCCCCTGAGATACTGGAACACTGCTATCATGTCCCCCCTCATCCTTCTCTTCATTAAATTAGACATACCCAATTCCAGCAACCGTTCCTTATATGTTTTAGCCTCCAGTCCCCTGATCATCTTTGTTGCTCTTCTCTGTACTCTTTCTAGAGTCTCAACATCTTTTTTACATCATGGTGACCAAAACTGGATGCAGTATTCCAAGTTAACCAAGGCATTGTAAAGTGGTATTAACACTTCATGTGATCTTGATTCTATCCCTTTGTAAATGCAGCCCAGCACTGTGCTGGCCCTTTTGGCAGCTGCAGCACACTGCTGGCTCATATTTAAGTGATTGTCCACTAAGACTCCGAGGTCCCTTTCACAGTTAGTACTATTGAGCAAGGTACCCCCTATACTATACCTGTACATTTGGTTTTTCTTGCCTAAATGTAGAATTTCATTTTGTCGCCGTTGAATTTCTTCCGTCTTTAGTTCTGGATGGGTTTGTGCTACCTCAGATAGACCTGGTGCACAATCTGGGATCCTACACTTGTGTCTCTTGCTGAAAGATCAGGTGCCAACCATGCTTAGGAAGGCTTTTGCGCACCTTTGGGTGGTGCACTAGTTGAGCCCATTGTTGGACTATGAGGCTCTGCTCACTTATGCCCATACAACCTCTTGTTTAGACTACTATAACCCTATATGGAGCTGGCCCTGAAGAGCATTTGGAAACTTCATCTGATGCAGAATATGGTTTCAAGAGTAATAAATGGTGCCAGATATATGGCATACATAATACCACTTCTGCATGAGCTGCATTGGTTTCTGGGTATAATTCAAGGTGCTGGTGGTCACCTTTAAAGCTCTACATGGTTTGGGACTGGGTTACCTGAGGGATCACCTTTTTCCAAGAATCTATCTGTCCAACCCAATATAGCAAAAATGGTATGTTGCAGTTCCTGTGAGCGAAAGTGTCAACTAGCGGGGAACAGAAGACAAGTTTTTTCCATAACGGCCCCTGCTGTATGGAACATCCTTTAGAAGACAGAATGGCTTTCTTTTATATTTTATTTTTTTATAAGTCCTGTCTTGAATGTGTTTTGTAAATATTTATAAAATGCTGTTTAATTTGATGATTAGGTTAAACGTCAAATCAAATTGGTTTGATGGTTAATTATTAGATTTTTATCCTGCCTTTCTTATATATCTCAAGGTGGCAAACATATCTAACACAGGTAGTCCTTGACTTGCCACCCCAGTGGAGCCCAAAATTTCTATTGCTAAGCAAGACAATTAAGTGAGTTGTGCCCCATTTTACGTTTTTGCCACAGCTACTAAGTGAATCACTGCAGTTGTTAAGTGAGTCTTGTGGTTCAGTGAATCTGGCTTCCCCCGTTGATTTTGCTTATTGGAAGCCAGCTGGGAAGGTTAGAAATGATAATCATCTGACCCTAGGACAGTGCAACTGTCAAAAATAGATGCTAGTTGTCAAGTGGCCAAATTTTGATCACATGACCATGGGGATGCTGCAGCAAAACTGTAAAAAGTGCTTATGGGTCACTTTTTTTCAGTACTATTTGAACAGTCACTAAACAAATTGTAATTTGAGAACTACCTGTACTGTATCCTTGCCTATTTTCTCTGCAACAACCCTGTAAGAGTGTGATAGGCCCAAAGACTCCCTTTTATATCTAAGGGAGGCCTATAATTTGGTCTCCGCTCAGTCTCCTTGGTTTCTAGGCCAGCACCATAACCACATCAAACTGGCTCTCTTGAATTGGGCTAGAACATCAAATCAGAAAACTGTTGAAGTTATTTCAGTGGTTTTTATATGGTACTTATATTCTTCTGCTAAAACAGATTTTTAAAATTTAAATACTTTAAAGATGTGGCAACTAACCACATCCTGATTTGAGGGAAATTTTTATCTCCTCTTCCTTTTCCACCTCAATTAGTGTAGTGAAATGTGAGTATTCCGACATTTTACTAGCATTCCTATAATTGCTCAACAATGCATCCATTTATCTGATCCAACTTCACCATTTTCTATAATACTTCAATATGCAATCTCCACTGAAGGAATACCGTAGTCTACCAATCTGATGGAAAGGAAAAAAATGAAATTTCCAAATTCTGCAAATGAAGTAATTATGAAAGCACAGAAAGAGTTGATGCTGACTTGATGCCATATAAACATTTTATTCTTGCTCTACTATTCTGGAATCAGGCATGATCAGCGATAGAACGTAATATGCAATCATACACAAATGTTTGAAATTTTTGGATGTTTCAAATATGACTTAATCTGACAAATAGAACATCCCTTGCTTCCATTTTGCTGGTGTTAACATGATTCCTGATTGTAGACCCTGATAAAATGAATGTCAGAGTACAGCAATCTGGCATTAAACTGCAATGATGAAAAATGTGAAATTGTCATCCAATCCAGGATCCAAAGTATCTGGTGTACATACTTTGAATTCAAAGTGTGTATCTCGTGAGATTTTCGTTGTAATGTGAGGGTATAAGTTCCTCCTTCCCTCCCAATTATCTTTAGCTCCCATGCCTCCTTTTCCGCAATACTTTGATTTTTTTAAAGTGTATTTTTTAGTCAATTACTGATTATTATCTGCCTCTTCCCAGAAATTATGCAGTATCTATAATCAGGATATCCATCAACATTTGATTAGAGGTTTACTTTCTTGATTTAGAGGTCTATTGTTTTCCCGTCAACAAAACATTCTTTTTATTTTACACAAATTTTGGCTCACTCTCCCAGTCTTATTACTCTCTTGGAAAGTGGAAACCCCCGAATTGGAGGCCCGTTATGGCCGCTGCGACACGTACGCGGCCGCGCCGTTCGCCTAGATGTAATTCCTAGCAAGGAAACGCTGATAGGGCTGCAGTAAGACGCCGCAGTTTGAAAAAGAGTTTTCCTAGAGCGGATGGGCGTCTCCGCTATTTAGGCTAAGCCTCGCCCCCTGGCAACTCCAACCAATGGCTGCTCTGGAGCCGCGCAGAAGCGTGTGTAACCAGCCTTGCTTTAACACTCGTGTTTCCCTCGCCGCCATCGCGATAGCTCTTGCTTCGGTAGCGGACGGGTCTTTTACGCGGCTCTTGCTTCGAGGCCTATTTCGGTGAGTGCTTTATATCGGAGTGCGCTCGGGCTCTTGTGGGTGGAGAGGGTGCAGGGGTGAGGATTAGCGAAGAGAACTGGGGACAAAGGCTTTTAAGGAGAGGAGGGAGAAGGGGCAGGGAAAGAAAGGAGAAACGCTTCACAAAATGGCGGTTGCCCAGAAAGAACTACTGGGCCCTTGTGCGCATGCGCCGGTTTTGAAACTCATTTTTCACTGTCTTGCGCCTAACGGACAGTGAGGAAGGACGCGCTGCTCTGAGAAACGCGGTAAGTTTCGTGAGTATAGTCACCTGCGGTGATAACGGTGTGCGGAGGAAAAATCTTCACCCCGAGTAGGGCGGCGAGGGAGCTGACTTGGCGCATGCTTAGTAGGGTTTTTCTCTGGAACGTGAGCTGCGCTCCACTCGCCTTCCCGCATTCTGTTCGGACCACGTGCTCGTGGCCATTTTACCGGGGGGGAGGGGAATACGTTGGGAGGGAAAATGCCTCTGGTCTCTTAAACGTAGCGGTACTTTATTCCCTTGCCCTGTAATGCAAGAAGCTAAAATACAGATTTCATTCCCTATTGAGAAGAATGCAACGGGCGGGCTGGTTTTTACAATACTTTGTTATCCTTATCTGACAAAAGCAGCATCCGATTCTTATAAACTGCCTGTTGGGATCATTAAGGTTTAACCAAATCGTTTGTATATTATATTTAGATGGGAGATACAAGTGCTGATATAAATATTTTAAGTTCTGTTTCAACAGGAAATATTATGTACTTCACAACTTTATGAATATAACAATACCATGAAGGCTATAAATAAGCAGGTGGTGCTTATAACGGAGACAGGTTTGATAATGATACCTTAAATCCCAGTTTACAGGATGAAATATTGTAGTTGGCCTGAAAGGCAGCTTCCTCAGAGGAAAATAGCACAGGTCCTCAATTTCCCAGAGATGAAAAGGATGATGACGTACATTATCAAAGAAGGTGTACACATTTTATCAAGGGAAAATAAAATAATGCAATTGGTGAACAGATTATCCCTGCCTTCAAAAACTGGCATTGGAAAAGAAATAACAGGAAAAGGTTTTCAAGACTTCTAAAGCAACTTTTACAGGTCTACATGGTTTATCAGATAGTGCTTTTGATCTGGAGAAATAGGAAACTTTTTTCTGCTTTTGTGATGAAATCAAAATTTTTGAGTAATGTACAGTAGCTAACTGCACTGTTACAGTTGATTTCATTGCTGTTTGATTAGGTTTGCTTCATTTGGACACAGATCTCAGCTCTCAGCCTCCTGTATCCATTTGTTTCTAAAAAAAACAAAAGGAATGTATCATAAAAATTGACACTGCCTAGTAAATACCAGTTAACACAATAAGATCTATGTTTAATTCTTGTCCTGAAAGAATAGATGCTCCTTACCTTGAAATCCACAAAAAAAATGATTTTATAATGTTTTGCATATATTTAGATTTTAAAGTACCAAGTACCACTTATCTCCCCCAAACGCCCTATATATATCTCTCTGCTATAGGCAGTCAGATTTAATGAAACAGCTTTTAAATGTATATAATTAAGAAACTATTCCACCCCTTCCTCAAAGTAAAAAATTAAAAAGGTTCCATCCCTGACAGAAATTTCAAGTTGGAAATTACCCCAATTAAAGATAAAAACATATACTATTTTTAAACTGTTCAAATTATAAATACCTAGACAGATGTATAGAACCTTTTAAATTGAAAGTTTTAATAATTCTAAATAATGGATGCTTCTGAGCAATAATCTGTTAAAAGCTTGTATCCATTAAAATAGCATACGCATGTGAATTTATATTATTGCTATGAGCTACTTAAAAGTTACAGTAATTGAAGCAGCATAAAAATATTTTAACTAATGTGGATTTTGCCCTTATGTATATTCTTGCATTTTCTCAGAATTAAAGAACCTTTTGCTTACAGATCACTTAGACAATGGCGTCAGATGAAGGAAAGCTCTTCATTGGAGGACTCAGTTTCGACACCAATGAACAAAATTTGGAGCAGTTGTTCTCGCCCTATGGTGACATTGCAGAAGGTGAGAAAATTTTTCAGACATACTAGGTTGCACAAAATCACATTTATTTCTTTTAATTATATTGCTTTATACAAAGTTAGATGTACCATCAGCAACATGTACTGTGATGCAGTGCATAAAATGTTCAGTAGAGGTGTGGACAAAAAAAACTCTTGTGATTTGCTTTAAATGACAAAACACTGTGATCTGGAAACTCTTAACATTCTATTTTATTTTAGTCTTGTTTGGTCTTGTTTCTTTTGGTTAAAAGAACCCAAAACAGTTTAAGGTGTTTCATCCATGAGCAGCAGTGTGAATAGGTTTGCAAAAATCTAGAGAATAGAAATAGAATTAGAAATAGTATAAATAGAATAGAGCTGGAAGAGATCTTGGAGGTCTTCTAGTCCAGTACCCTGCTCAAGCAGGAGAACCTAATTCCAGGTTGTTTCTCTCTTTGAACAGTTTCCAACCATTGTTTCTTGTCCTTCCCTCTGATGCTTTGGTGAACAACCTCAGATACTTGGAACACTGCTATCATGTCTCCCCTATTTCTTTTCTTTAGACTAGCCAAACCAAAGTCCCGCAGCTGTTCTTCATATGTTTTAGTCTCCAGGCCTTTGATCATCTTAGTTGCTCTTTGAATTTTTTCCAAAGATTAAGAGATTCCAGAACTTTGCAACATGCTGCACACTCCTTGTATGCCTGCTGCTTTATTTTCAAATTCCATTCAGTTCATTCCAAACAGTAGCAACAGGAATGTAACTGGTCCTTCCCAGTGCTCTGATTCAGAGAGGGACATTTAACAATTTTCATTTTCAAGATGCTAAAACAGAACAAACCTTTGAAAAAATTCTATCCAGAACAAACTGCATTTTGTTTGGGGTGAAGAAAATTTGGCATGGCCATTATTTTGCAAAAAAAATGTTTCATAGTTTAGTGCACTACCAGTAATCATGATTAACACAGTTAAACAGCAACCTCTGACTCCTTCATCTTGGTTTGTTTTAACATGACTCAAATTAGCTAAAAAAAGGTGTAGCCATTCAACAGTTCACTCTAAAATCATGAAACCAACCATCACTATCTATTCCTAGTGATGTAAGATTTTTTTCAATTATCATTTAGCATAGTCCTTGATTTAAGACTTGACATAGACCAGCGTTTTACTTTTGAGGTAATTTTGCTTCAACTAATCCTAAACAAATAGTTTGCTATTTTCATTTGAATGGTCTTAATTTAAAATCATGTAGAAGCATATACATAATTACAAGGATTTATTTCATATTATGGAAGACTTCCTCTGATGAGTGTTTGGTAAGCTAATTATCTTAATGAGTAAAGACTAACTGTTAATAAATTTTACTTTTATAGTAATCAGCTGAACATAGTTAATATAGGAGATAACTAGGTGGAGCCTGAGGGCAGGGTCAAATGTGTCATCAGTTTGGAGTTGTTACATTCCCACATAAGATCTAAGTCCAACCTGTGAATTCTGTTGACCCTTAACTATCACCAGTTTGGTTTGACTGTTTTGTGCAAATCACATGAAATAAACTTCTAGTGTGTTGAACTCTACTCCTGTTCCTCGTTTCTTTTGCCTGAAAGTTAATGTGGGTTGACAATAGGGAGATTTGAAAGAGTTTATGTAGACATGAACATCTGTGATCTAAGTTAACATGCTTTTTTTTATAATCTCAAGTGGTTGTGGTGAAAGACCGAGAGACCCAACGATCCAGGGGATTTGGTTTTATCACCTATTGCCGTCCTGAAGATGCCAAGGATGCCATGCGAGCCATGAATGGAGAGGTGAGAACTTTAGTTGATGACTATCAAGATGTTTACAGTGAAGTTTCATGCTTTGCTATTTCTCAGCATACTTGTCCTGTAATATAGATTGACAATTTTAATATTACATTATGTTCCCTCAAATCCTGCAGCTATGTCCACTTACACAAGTATCTCTACTCATAGTAGATACAGCTGTATCAAACTTCTGGAATCCTAGAGTTCAGAAATATTTCAGAAGACATCTAATCCAAGGGTCCCAAACCCCTAGGCCATGGCAGATGATCAGGCCGCAGCCTGTTTGAAACTGGGGCACAGGAGAGATGCTTGTGGAAGCTCCACTTGTGCAAGGGGAGAGCATGTGCAGCTGCCACACACAAATGGAGCTGTGATCATGTACACCTACCACTCACATGCCCCCCCTCCCACCTGCACTGTCCCGGGCCACCAACTGGAAAGGTTGGGGATAGCTGATTTAATCCATTTTAATCTTTTTTGTTAAAGCACAGACTCATAGAAAAACAGTGTCTTCTAAACTGGATAGTAAGAAAGTGTTTTAACTTTTGTAGCAACTGCATGCGTTTTAAGTTTTTTTCAGAGAATTTTGTTAAGGTTGAAAATAGACTTAAGTTTTAATTTGCACAATATTTGTTACCAGGTCTGCAAAAACTCATAAAACATCTCAAAATTAATGTCAAGTAAAGTGTGAATAGCATGATTGCTAATATTAGCCCCATAAAACAATTCATTAGAATTACTGTAATTCCCCTTAACTAATGTGCACAGTTAACTGAAAGCTGCAACAAACAAATCCTGGCCCTATTTAAGACACTGAGGTTTGTTTGTTTTTTTCAGATAATTGTTGCATTATTGATATTTAAATATATTTGAGGTGTGGCCTGAGTCTGGATTACTTATCTGCTTGGTTTAGAGACGGCAAGTTGTTTCAGGAAGGAAGTGCAGATAGGTTGCTGAAAGTTAGAATATAATTTACTGGTCGTATTGTTTTTTGGGCATTATATATTATACATTAGAAGAGAGTTTGTTCCTGTTATCAAGCTGTGAAATGGAGAAATACAGTCTGGAGCTGAACGACCCTTAGAGCTCCTCCAAAAATGGCTATCAAATTGGGCTTGTGGAAAGAAAAGGAACATACATGCTAGAATCAAATATAGTATTTGACCTAACTATACCCATTTCATCCTCGCCCCAAGCATCTTCCTTTTGGCAGTAGATGCAATTGTATCAAATAAAAAACGTATTTGATTTTTTTCTTATAAGTCTGTGGATGGACGTCAGATCAGAGTTGATCAGGCTGGAAAATCTTCCCGTGGCTCTTCTGGAGGCAGAGGGCGTGGACGTGGATTTTCTAGAGGTGAGCTTTCTTACAATATTATACTTGCTCTTTTATCATAACCTCCACTGCATTGAAACAGTAAGATTTAACAGAGAGCTTTCTCTTTGCAATAGGAGGCGGTGGATATGGAGGTGGCCGTTATGACAACAGAAGCGGTGGATATGGTGGATCCAGAGACTATTATGGCAGCAGGTAAGCTTTTTTAGAGGGAAATTGTGATCCTTACAGATTGGGTACAGAAAGTGGATAGAGATGCGCAAAATATTTCATGCCTCAACTGAACCATACATAAATACATATTGGTTCATTAACAGAACAAAGTAGGAATGTTCTGGGCCAGATGCAGATTAAGAGATGATTATTCCAGTCAGAAATAGTTTGGAGGACAGTGAAAAAATTAGGAAAAGCCAAGGACATCAGCAGTCCATAAGAGGGAGAGAAGGTGGAGCAAAGCATTGGGAATTGGGTGTGGAAAGGCTAGCAGAGTATTGCATGCTGGAAACCTGTTTCCTCAGAGTATTACTGCACATTAAAGAATGGGCACACACGGGCCAATACTTTGACAACTGGGGGTGGGTGGGGGAAGGACAGTTCAGTAGAAAAATGCCATGCTGGGAGTTGCTGAGGGGGGAGAGGGAGCATTGCACACCAGCCCCCCCCCCCACTTGCCCTGTACAGTATTTGAGGATCCCACTAGACATTTTCTAATTCATTCCTAGCAATGGCAATTAAAAAAAAAAAAGACCATGCGGAAGTTATAACTGGTCCTGAATGCAACCACGTGGCGATGTTAGACATGCCTTGATATGACCTTGCAAGACCTCTGCTTCACAAATTGCACTGTTTGCCATTTTGCTTCCAAGTGCAATTCAAAAATGAAGGGAAACTGAAGGGGAGGGATTGAAACAGATATAAGTAGAGAAAATAGATAATTTCAATTGCATATAGTTTGACCTAGAATTCTGGGTTATTGTTTCTTACATTTTCTTAGATATGAGTTATCAGCTAATACGGATTAGAGGGTTCTTAAATGCAAAATTACATGAGAATCCATTCAGAACCCACGTGACTAATTCTAGGTAATATAAACTGATGGAAAAATAGATATGGATTCAAAAGGAAGATATGATAAAAAAATTGCAGATGAAATACCTGTTAGAAACATCTTAAACATAGTGGTATAGGATGGCATGAACCAAATAACCCCCAGGAAAAAATACAACTGTTTTTTACTTGCATGCAATGAGTTTTGCTCTCAATTAGCATTTGCACAATTTAACTGTAGCATTGGGCTAAATCAGTGTTGTGGTTTTCTTGCAGAAATCAGGGAGGCTATGGGGACCGTTACTCTGGAAGCTCTTACAGAGACAATTATGATAATTAGGTAAGTATGTTTCTTTAGTATGTTCAAGTGGGATTAAGAAGTATGTTCCTGTTATGTAATAGGTAGTAAAACATAGTATTTAGCCTTCTACATGATTATTTTGCCAGCAGAATACAGCCTAAACGAACTGTCCTGCTGGAGAAAAACAGTGGGACAGATCAACATCTTTACAAGTTGATTCTTAAAGGAACTGTTGCACAAGTCTATACAAATTCTGACTGCAGTCTTTGCACACAGAAACATCCTTTGGACTATACGCTTTGATAAATAAACCACCACATACCTCTTAGAGCCATGCTTTTTTGAAAGAACAACAAAAGTGTTTGCAAACATCCCCTTAACAACGGAAACTTAGCTCCCCCCCCTTTTCCTCATGCTCCTTCTTAGGTTAGTTGACAGCACCATTACCCAAGGCTGTAAACAATTTGGCCTGGGTTGGGAGGAGGGAGACTAGTTTAGTTAAATGTACCAGTTTCTTCAGTGTGCTTTACAATTTGTACCTGCTTCTCGTTCTCAGCTTGCACCGAGCATAAATCCTTCCTGACTCAAGATCGTCCTTCCAATGGCTGTATTTATAAAGATTTTTGGAGCTTCGCTGAATCTTGTTTAGTTCTCTACCTGTATCTTCCCTTTTTGTAGTCTTATCACAAGCAGCCCAACAGCTTCTGCTACAGGATGGCCTGTTAGATCTTTTTGGAGGAATTTTTTTAATTTGCTTTTTTTTCCTTTTTTATTTTTTACAGGTGTGTTTAAGCATTTTGAATAATACATTTATTGTTTTCCCCCCGATTTCTTTTAACAAGCCAAGGTGGGGGGGTCTGACCTATATATCATCTATAATTCCCCAGAGCCTGAGCAAGGTGTGAAGATCCTCCTTGTTTTTATAAATGCATTAATACCTGGTAGTTTTGTAAAAGTACTATGATGTAGTGAGGAAGGGGCATGGAGGAAGGCAGCCCCCCCTTGATTATTAAGGGAGACTCGTGTTGATCTTCAGAAACAAATTTATACTGTATGATGTACCTAGAACCTGAAGCTTGCAGAACTTGCAAGTTCTTGAAAAACTGTTTGTTTATATTTTTCTTTTAAACTGGAAGACTCACATGTAATTCAATATTGTACTAAAAGTGGTTAAGGTATTCCTGTATTCAGTTCTTTGGCTTCACGAAGCCTATTAAATGCCCTTCTGAAAATGAATTCTGTTCTTGACATTGTAATACTACAACTCTTTGCAGCCAAGTTAAGGCTAAAGTAACTACATGGGTACTTGGATAAATGGAAATCTTGATAGAGGACTCAATCACATTATAAAATAGTTTCATATAGACGTTGCAGTAAAAGCTTGGAAATCAAGCTTTTGGAACTAGAAGGGTTGTTTCTGTGTTATAGAAGTGTGCAAAATACTTGGTTTTGGAACATTTCAGATGTAAAATTTATGAAAGTTTTACAGGTATTTTGAATTGGAAGTTTAGACTGCATCCCAGATGCTTGAAATGTCTCATTTCTCACATAGATGTTTCACCATAATTTTTTTGAATGTTTTACAGTAAAGTGCTGTTAAAGCTTTGCATACAAGACACCATTGTGGCCTTTTTTTTTTTTTAGGATTCCCTGCCAACCTAGGCATTGCTTAGATATAGCAAATAAACACATTTTAAAGATTATCTGAAATGTGAGATTCAATTTAAATATGATGAAATAATTACCTTCTGGTTCCACATTCCCAGGCACTATCATTTGTTGTTGTCTCCGTTTTTTATGCATTAATTAAAAGTATGTAAGTTGTCATAAAGAATGATTGTCAATCACTGTTCATCTTGCCCATTGAGTCTCAGAAGTGTTAGTTCCTAAAGTATTTTGTAACAATGCATTCATAGTGAGTTCCTAAAGTATTTTGTAACAATGCATTCATAGTGGGGTTGTATGCATAATCACTGAAGAATCACCAAACTCTTATTAGGTCTGCATTATATTTGTGAAACAAGGTTTCATTTCAGAAGCAGAAGAATTTTTCTAGATACACCACTGTTAAAATACCCATGAATATATATATATTTTTCTTGCTAAAATATTAAGAGCAAAGGGCTATTAAAGCAAGATTGTAGTCCCTTGCAGAAATCTTTCATCTTTCAAATCAGCAATGTAATTATACAATATTAAAAGGAAAAATATAAGGCAAATATCCTCAGTATAGTTCATAGCATTGACTATAATTCAGCTGTTCCTGCAGATTCTTGCTGAGTGGAAAAAATTATACGCCGATCTATATTGCCTCAGGAAAGATAGCTAAGTTAGTCTACTCTTACTGTATTTATTAAAAAACCATTTTGTGACCAAAATGGGGTTTTTGAACTCTTGCTTTTGAGCCCCAAATCTTAACTATTGAAAAATGACTGTTGATCCATTTCTGATTTTGTGGTATCATTTATTCATGCCACAAAATTAATGTGGCACTGGTATGTTGTAGAAAAGGTTAAAATAATGCAAACACTGAAACTGGAAGAAGCAATGAAACTGCAAGACTTCATACCAATTATAAATATTGAAGTATTTTAATATGCAGCTCCCCCGTCCTATGGGCCAACATGACAGCAGGAGTTAAGGCAGATGTCTGAAGAGTGATATCACATGTAATAAAATAAGCTGCATATGTTAGAAAAATGATACAAAACAACTATATATATATTGATAATACTGTCTTGACTTCTGGAAGCTTCTGGGTGTCAAGTAATTTTAAGCAGTTATAGTTGATCGTGCAAGAATCCACAGTATTCTAAGATTGCCGTGTTGAGTTGCACATAATGTATTCAGTGGAAGTGCCTACAGATTGACCTGTAGCTGAATCTTCCATGTTGTACATTAAGACCTACCGTAGTATCCTATGTAGAGGCAATTTTTTACAGGTAGTCCTTGACTTATGACCACATTTGGGACCAGAATTTCCATCACTAAGCAAGGTGGCTGTTAAGTGAGGTGCACTCAATTTCACCGCCTTTTTTTTTGCCAGGGTTAAGCAAATCATTGTAGCTCAGCGAACGGTGTGATTAAATCTGGCTTTTCCACTGACTACTTGTCAGAAACTATCTGGGAAGATTGCAAGTGGCAATCACGTGACCCTCGGACACCACAATCGTAAATGCCAGTTGCCAAGCACCAGAATTGTGCTCATGTGATGGGATGCTACAATGGTCGTATGTGCAAGGACTGGCCTCCGGTCACATTTTCAGTGCCACTAACTGGTCACTAAGTGAATGGTTGTAAGTCGAGGGGTATCTGTGGTTCTAAAGTGAAGTTGCTGGTCTTTGTCTTTGATTTTGCCTCTTTAATGCATAGAGTTGCCTTGGACTGTGAGATGGGCAGCAAATAAATTTGATAATAATGGTCCTGTCCTTGGAATCTGGATGAACCTAGCATAATGTTTTAATATAAATTATCCCCAGGATAATGAGGATTCACCTGGAAGGCTCCGTTATCAAAATATTATCACACAATGAATGCTGAATTAGAATTGTAACCTGGCTTTATTTGGCAGGTGGAAGGGGGCACCTCTGGATCCTGGAAGAGAGTTTACCTCAAGGCTGGAGTTGAAAACAAGACTTGCTCTTTGGGTACCTTTCGAGCTTCTGTCTTGTGCGTATGTTGATGTAGTCATTCACAGACTTGAATATTAGATGGTCCACTCAGCCAGTGAAATAAGTTTGGGAGAGAGTACTAATTCCATACATTACTATTTGCCACACAAAGCCTTTCTTAACCAAGGCAGGCTATGGATCTTCAGTTACGTTGATCTAATAGTTAACCAAATGGCATCCCAACTAGTAAAACAAGGCTCATGAAATTTGGAATATAACTTTTTTAAGATGGAATACTCTTTATTAAAATACTTGCTATGGTTTCTAAAGGGTTTTCCTTCAAAAATCTATTTTGCTCTTTGTAGAGTTCATCAAAATAAATGTGGGTTATGATAAAAAGCAATATTTCCCATTTTTGAGCAACGAAATGATAAATGCCACAGCTCTGAAGTAATTGTTCCAAATTCATCCTTGTTAAGAGTTACCCTTCAGTCCTGTCCCATCCCTTATAAATACCACTTATTATAAATGTGCATGTAAATAAATTCATGCAAGCAAAAGCTAATATGGCAGGTAGTCCTCAACAACCGTAATTGGGATCAGAGCTTCTGTTGCTAAATGATGCAGTTATTAAGTGCAAGTGTATACCTTTACCATGGTCATTAAGCAAATCTGGCTTCCTCCATTGACTTCTTATCAGAAGCTCCCTGGGAAGGTGATAAGTGGCAATCATGTGACCCCAGAACTCTGCAACCATATATATATATATAATACACGCTAGTTGCCAGGTGCCCAAATTTTGATCATGTGACTGGGGATGTGATGCTTGTATGAGGATTGGTCACGAGTCATTTTTTGACTGCCATCTTAACAGTCATCAAACAAGTCCTAGGTTAAGAGCTATCTGTACCTTTATTTTAAAAATCCATAAAAACAACAAAAAAGAATAAACATCTCTGCACCGACACCCCTTGGGTGTAATGCCATGCCACCTGTAGTCCTCAAAGACACTTTCAGGACAATTCCCAGCAACCACAATAACAAAAATCTCTGCCTTACATTTCATTGCATTTTTTAATGCAATGTCTGCCAAAAATGTTTTACCCTGATTTTATAGATTTCTTTGCCAGATGCCATCATACTGTTTACAACCAAGTGATAATCCCACAAAGTAAAAGAGGAAAGTTTGCTTGGTCTTTATGCCAAGAACTGTTTTTAAAACAACAAGTTTTCTTCTTTTACTTCACAAGTTTTTGATAAATGACAAAAATAGGAATTCTTAATGGTTTTCCCTAATGTTATTCAGGAGAATTGTATGATATGGGGATTTTCTTCAGGGTGGAAGCATGAAAGATAAAGGTTATATTCCCTCTGTATTGCCTTCTGGTTTCTTTAATAATCAACTATCCAACTAAGGTAATGTACTTTTTTTTCAGTTGTGGAAAGCTGCTTTTTTTTTTTTTTTTTAGATAAGATGCAAAAGTGTAAGTTAATTCTGGGTGTAGATTGTGAGGTGTTTTTCCCCCAACTTGTAGAGAATTATTTTGTGATGCACATTTATTTAACTAAAGCAGGACAAAATACAATTGTAATTACACACCAGTATATAAGTTAGGAAAAGGAAGCATAGCTTCTGAGGAACAGAAAGTCTGCTGAAAGTCCTGTTTTGTAACTTTGAAATCTACATTGAAAAATGACATTTTAATCTCTACCACTTGGCTGTAGGGGGCCAGCTTGGTGTAATTATGTTTTCCTCGTTTCCAAAGGTAGGTGAAAGCTTCAAGACAAAAGTATTATACTTCCTTTCTTTGTCTTTCAGAATGAGCCAGCAGGTGTCAAGCGTGGGAAATCAGGAGTCCGGGCAGTTCAAAAGAATATATAGGCTTATTGCATGCTAAAGCTCTTTACAAGGAGCTCTGAACTAACAGTCAAAGCAAGTTGGCCGTAGATAAGAATCAACAGAATTCAAGGTGGGCTGGACTTAAACCTTTTGTGGGAGCAAAGGGACTCGAGACTGATGACATGTTTGACCCCCTCCCTCAAGCTCAGCCTGGTCATCTGCAGTGGGAGATCCCAAGAGGAGCTACTGTCACAAAAATCTTTAAGGATTATATCCTCATAGTGTCCAAATTACAAGGAAGAAGACCAAGAGTTGCATTCCATTGTTCAGAGTACATGAAATAGAATAATTGTCCTAAATTACAGAATACAGAATATGACTGAATGTTGGGGGCTGACGAAGTGGGTGGAGAGAAGAACAATTTAACAAAGGAATCCAAGTAGTAATGATTTCTCTTTACTGGATCCTGGCAAGCAGTAACCAGACTCCCTTCTGGCATGCTTTACTGTGATATCCCACCCTGATTGAAAGGTTGAATTTAAAGGCCTAAATAGGCCCTTTGTGATGATTCTATGAATTAATTTTAAAGAAAGGTATTTTTCAGATAAAGACTGGCATTATATTATTACTAACGTATAGTAATAATTGGGTTCAGTGGTGCTGAGGCAAAGAAATATTTAGGTTTATATCAAAATTGGGTTTTTTTATCAGCTACAAGTAGTGGCAAAGCAAGATTGTGCATTGTATTAAGGTGGCGGCTTCATTTTAAACTTCTGAGGTGGGAAGCAGAAGTCTGTGTATGCATAGGGTGTGTGTGAATTTTTTTAGTGTCCTCAAAATTCTAGAAGTCATTTAGCATCTTTCATTTTGAATCATTTCTATTCAGACAATATATGTGGCATTTCAATTTCAGAGGTATTTTAAATAAAATTAAATGTTTAGTACCATTTCATTAGTGTTTCCAATCTTTTTTGAGACTGAGATGGTCCCAGGTCAAATTGTTGGTCAGATTGTGGTCAGGTTGGACCACTATTGGAGTACAATATGCTATTGCTTCAACCATGATGTCCTTTCTAACTACTGGAAAAAGTCTTGGGGGCACCGCATGACACTTTCCCTTCCTCTTTCAGAATTCTCCCCCTAGAAGAACGTACACATTCAATACACTTGCATCTAAAATGCATGAGTATGATTTGACGGTTTGGGGAATCAATGCGGCAACTATTGTCCATGGGACTAGAGGGAATGCCGCTGAATATCTCAGGGAATGCCTCCTTCCACCCTCTGAGTATTTTGGTCAACCTTGGAGACATGATTTTGTTTGTCCTCACCATGAAAAATTAGATGGATGGCTCTAAGGGAGCCCTGTTTCCAGAATGCCCTTAAAGAAATGCTGGGAACTTGATTTTTTGTCTTTTTGAAGCTAAGGTAAGATGTTCCTCTTCTCACACTCTAAACTGATTTAAAATATTTTCTTTATGCTGGGATAGTGATCATGATAGATTTTATTTTTCCCTCTATATAGTTTAATTCAGTATTACACCAGCTGGAAAAGTTCTTAACATTGATCATGATCTTTATTTTTATTTTTTTGAAAAAGTCTAATTGATTTTCTAATTTCACATTTAAATATTTGAAAAGCAATGGGGCAACTGAGTTGGTCAATTCAATAACAAACAAATATCTTTAGTACAGATCTCAAACTATTACATTAAATATTTCCTTTCTTTTCCCCTTGGTATTTACTATCTCGAAATTAAATTAATACAATTCTTATTATATCAATTAAATAAAAATAACATTTTTACATTGATCAATACTTTTTGCTTATACATATCCCAGTTGTTCAACATTCAATCTTTTTAGGCAATCAATGTCCTGATTAGTTTTTCCCAATTTTTAGTTTCCCATTAATATTTAAATTTAACGTTTAATATTTATAATTTCCAAGTTTTAAATAATCCCAATTCCCTTTATCACAATTCATCACAAAGTCTAATGTTCAGGATACATGTCTTATCTATTTGAATTCTCACCATATTACATCAACCAATTAATAATACAATATAATATTCTTGTTTTCTGGTAATTTCCAAGTATCTTAAATTTAGTAACCAAAGTTTCTCTTATTTCAACATTTAATACTTCCTCTCTTCTTCTCTTAATATCTACTATCTCATATTTAAACTTATAATTTTTTTATTACCGCTAAATTTATTACATTCATCAATAAAATTTTAGCTTATATAAATTACCTTTACATTTAACCTTTATAAGCAAATCAATGTTCAAATTCAACTGTTAATATTTCTACTTCCAAGTTTTAAATAACCAAAGTTTTCTTTATCTCCACTCCATAACAATATCTAGTATTCAAAATATACATCTTATCTATTTGAATATATTCTATTTTAATTCTCACTAGTAAGTCAAAACCCCAATTTTCTTCAGTCTTATTCTAGCTTTCTTTCCTTGCCAAATCATCTTCCATGTCCATGCTTTTGAATTATCAAATAAATCTCCCTGCATTGTTATGTATATTTTTTTCTATTATATTCTGTGCAGTTAATTTTTTAATTGTAGTCAGAGTTTGGGTTCGTATCTCTGGGCTGTCATCTTGTTCTTTTCTGTAACCTCTTATTTCATCAGTAGCTGTTAGAATAGTTTGATGAATTGCTTTCAACATAAAGAGAATCTGTTCCTGATCTTCATCCATATTCTCTTAGTAGTGTATTTGGTTAAAAGCTTTACAATCAGAATGCAGGGAAAAAATTGTCACTGAGTGTGGAACACAGCTGGGCTTCATAGCTAATGTTTCAAGGTTACATAGGTCTTATCTATTGTCTGGACTGCTGGCCAAGTCTCTTTTAAGCAAGCAATAACAAATTGTAATATCAGGTTTAGCCACAAGATGTTGCCCCTAATTTAAAGTTTTCTTTTGAATCCAATGTTTTTATAATCTTTTCAGTTTTGCTTCTTTTTTATAAGTAAAGACCCAGATCTTCAGTAAGAATAGAAACTCTTCTAGTCCACAAACTTTAAGAAATAAGATTCCAATTAGGATCAGGTTATTCTTGCAACGTTTTAAACTCCCCTGGATAGTCAGTCGCCGCTGTTTCTAGAGGGAGGGATAAAATCTCCCCTCTCCACAGGGGGGAAAGTACTTTAAGCAGCTTATGCAGGAAAAAACAGGATTTAAGAGAGGTAGATCTCACCCAGTCTTGTCCACGCTACTTTATAATTGCCTGGTGGTAAGTGTGACTTCAGCTGTCTGCAGCCTAGTGACAAGCCATATTGCTATGGCCGGTCTTTCGTCCACCGGTTTGGAGGGTTGCCCCAGATTGAGCGGAAGAGCTACCGCCCTCCCACGATCAAGTGGGGATCCCCTCCTTGCTGGGGGTCCCCCAGTGATCCCCTCCTTTCCAGGGTCCCCCAGTGATGCGAAACTGGACATGGAAGACGGAGCTCGCCTTCCAGACGTCCATGGCAGCTGTGTCGGCAAACCGGAAGTCTGATCGTGATCTTTATTATTTACTGAACTTACTTAATTCAGTTTAGATGTTGTCCAACTCCAAACTGAGTCTGAGAGACTCCCAAATAAACATTAAAAATGCAATACAGATCAAAGCAAGATGGGATCCAGTCACTTTACATATGAAAACAGATAAAAAGGCATCTGACAAGGGCTCCATCGAACATAAGGCCAGAGAACAACCAGATTGTCAAGGCCTTATGGAATGTCAACAGGATAGGCCACAAGGATTTCAGTGGGGAATTTCAGAAAACAGGAACCACAACAGAGGAGGCATCACAGCATATTCTGGCCATGCAGAGATAGACAATTCCTGAAATAATCAGCCTCTGTGCCATGTAGGATTGATGACCAGCACTTTATATCACTCCCAGAAGCATACTGGCAAAATAGTGCAGCTTATGAAGCAGCGGTGTCACATGGGCATTCTGAGGCATGTCCATTATTGCCCACACTGCTGCATTGCAAAGTTTCAGAGTTTTCAAGGGCAGTCCAATCTATAGTGCATTGCAGTACTTGAGCTGTGAGGTGACCAGGGCATGAGTGATTGAAAGACTTCCCAGTCCGAGAAAGCACCATGCCAGATGCAGCCATATAAAGGCCCCCTTGGCTATAGCTGCCACCTGCTATTTGAGCAGCATCTAAGTCCGAAATGTTCCCCAGATTCTTGAATGTGCAAATGCTATGCCATTTAAGAGTATAGACAGAAAATCCTTGGGTCCAGGAGGCCCTACGGTAGTATCCATAGCCATTGAGACTTCAAAGGGATTGAGTGAGTCAGTTCCAGGATGAACTGCCTCCAGGCTGAATCAGAACCTCAACAGCATCATTTGGCCGATTGAGGTTGATAAATATAATGGTACCATCTGCATATTAATAATATAAAATCCCAACCAACAGATGACCTCATCCAGCAACTTCATGTACAGGTTAAACAGGTGGAAAGAGAACATTAACCCTGTGGTACCTCACTTAACCTCTCCCCCACTTTCTTCCAACACCAATTGAATTGGCTGTGAAGAAAGAGAAACACTGTAAGTTAAGGTGCCCTTAATTCCCAACCCCCACAGCCAGCTGAGAAAGATACTATGGTTAATATATTAAAGGCCACTGAGATATCAAGGAGCACAAAGATGGAGGTGCCACTTTCATCTTGGATCTACAATAGCTCATCAACAGGTGCAATCAAAATTTTCTCAATTCAATCCCATTCTAGTACCTGTCTGAAATAGATCTAAATAATATGCCTCCTCAAGGGTCTTACGCAATTACAACTGCAATCTGACTACCTTCTCAACAACCTTCCCCCCCAAAAGAAAAGTTGGAGACAGGATGGTAATTTAAAATCAATGGGATTAAGGTCAGCCTCTTGAGCAGATTGAAGACAGCAGCTTCTATCTAAACAAGACCAACATCATAGTATGAACCCAACAGGAGGTACCTCCCAGACCTCCTTCACAGCTCAGCAAGACCTAGTTCAATAACTAGGTGAATATGGTGGATTGTGTCGAAGAGGGAGGTGATAAGATGAACTACAGCAGACGTGTAGGCCCATAGGCCACATCCAGCCCTGGACCCTTCGCAATGCAGCCCCACAAGATTGTAAACTTCTAACATTATTATGTGATTTAGATACATTAACTGTATTAAATATTTTATATGTGGCCCAAGACAATTCCTCTTCACTCAATGTAGCCCAGGCAAGCCAAAAAATTTTATACCCATGGACTACAGTGAAGCAGCAGTTCTCCAGGAGAGAACACTTTCCAAGAAACAGAGTGAGACAAGAGACAACACAGCCCAGAGTTGGATTGGTGAAAGGAGATGTTTATGACAGAGACTGCCTAGAATCTTCCACCTTATTTCTTCAGGCTCTATTGCTGCTTGTCTGACTATTGTCTAGTCTGTGGCTCTTCCACTTGTCTGCCAAGGTCATCCCTACAGACCATTGCTGCTGGACAGCTTTCAGCAGCTGTAATAATGTTGGAGATATATTGATATTTCATCACATTTACTGGGGTGATATAATTCCAGATGTGAACGCTTACAAGTCACATTCACTTCAGGTTTTTCCCTAACAGCACTATGGGCATTCTAGTGCTTTATCTCTCAGAACATCTCAGTTAGCTACTTCTTGGGATTGGTATGTAGCAAAGGGCATAGTTGGGGGAGGGATGCACTACAGTCCAAGGCCCAGCCATCTGCCCACTCCAGACAACAAGCAAGGCCTTGGTTGAGCCTTCTCACTGGACTCTCACTATCCTTCAGCATTTATAAGAGTGCAGATGGCAGATCTTCTTAAAGAGAATGAATCAATGTTGTCTATTGTTCAGTCTCATATGTAATTGATGTCTTTTATTGTTTGATCATCGGCTTTGTGATGCATCACATATATACTCAATATATGTATCATTTGTTGCTGTACCTTATTAAAAGACATGATACTTCTCCTCCCCTTAATAAATGCTTTTTGCTTTGCCTGAATTATTTAGTGATTTGTACTTTCAGATGGGTAAAGCAAAGGTAAAAGTGTCTCTCTCAGATTCAGGGATCAAGTTTTTTGTTTTTTTTTAAATATATAAACATTTTTATTTGGCTTTTGCAGATTGGAAGAATGAATACATAATTTATGCCCTATATTTGATAATTTTATTACAATATGTAGCATTTTTATCAGCTCTAGAAATTGCATCATTAGCTGTTACTTGACTTTACTCAGTCATAAGGATGTAACTAGTGGAACATATATGTCCAATATCAATACTTGTAGAAAAAGAGAAAAAAGATACGTTAAAAGAGAAACCTATCAATTTCTCTTATCATGTATTAGCTGGACAGCTTCAATTTGTATCTACAAATCCTTTTGCCACAGACTTTGTTCCTTACTCTCTCCTGTAAAATGTAAATCCTTTCTCCTCCCCATCTACAAACAAAAGTAAACAGGAAAAATGAACTTAATTTGCCATTAACTCCCACCCAGCTACTTTCATATCATTTTTTTTCTTCCTTGCTTACATGATGCTTATTCCCTCTTTTTTCAATTATTAAGAAACTTAAAACTGACGATCCAAAATGGACTTGTACTCTCTTTTACAATTTCCTGCAATAAAGTAGGAAATACAAGCTTCCATAAAAGTTTCTGGATTTTTAAAAGGTGGATTTTATTAAGCACAAAACATTTTTTAATACATTATCCATACAAATTGGGAAAAATCCAACTATAATGAATTTCAAGAATTGGATGGCACGTATCGGCACAATAAAAAGGACCATTTAAAAAAATACAAATCAAAATTATAGGTCACCGCTGTCTATACAACAGATAGTTTACCTACAGCCTAAAATACTACATCATCTGGAGAATAAACAGAATTATTTTTTGTGGAACTTGCACTTATTAGCACCATTTTAAAACTTGCATCAGTTGCTTAGAGAAAGAAGCACCTGATAGGTTGGGATAAAGCTTCAAAGCAAGTATAACTTTAATTATATTTAAAGTCTGTGGGTTCATAGCATGTTAAATTATGGCTTCGTAGAAATACATGGTTATGGTGTAGAATAAGATTTGCTTCAAGAAGGATGAAGAGGTTTTTATGTTTAATAATAGCTGTGAAATGCATTTTCATGTCTTATGGCAGGCATAGAATGCAGATGTCATGCAGAGTTACAAATAGACATCTTATGAATTGGCAGGGAGAGGCTATTAGGTCTCTGTGGTACAGGCGTCTGGTTGTGTCAGTTGTTGTTTTCTCAGACAAACCAACTTTATCTTCTCTCTGATGTGTTCAGCTGAAGAAGCCATGTCACTTGGGCTCCCAAAGAACTGCTCAGTGCCATCAGGATAAACCACCGGAACTGTTAATCTATCCAGAAGGGATTTTCCAACAGTTTCAATCTCATCAAATTGTTCCAGATCATATATAGATTCAGACTCATCTGGGCATTCTTGCAAAACCTTTTCTGCATTTGAATGGAAAGCAGCAGCCATCTCTAGCCTTGTTATTCTTTCTTCTGAAGTGATTGTGAATTGTTTCCATACACGGTTCAGCTTTGGAAGTGTTTCTCCTGACGATCTAGAAGTGCATCTCAGAGACTGACACAAAACCACAGTAGCCTGTAGTAACTGTTGCCCATAATCATAGGTACTCTGAGCTACATCAACAAATTTCCTATGTTTTTCCAACAAAATTTTGGTTTCTTGGGCATCATCTCCCAAACAGGTATGAGTCTTCAGCAGTGCATCTAATAATTCATTTAACCATTCTATTGCCTGAGCAGCATCCTCTTCACACTTAAATAACTGAACCATCTGAAGCATCTTTAATCGTCTCACATCTACCATGTCCTCACATCTTTGCTTCCTGAGCTGCATGTCTTCCATTACTCCCTGGATGTGATCAACATTCTCTTTGTTTTCATTTGTTACATCTTTTCCATAAGCCCAGGTAGCTTGGTTAGATATCTGATCAAGAAGACCTTGACCTTTTTCACGCAAACCTTGGAGGCCCAAGTCAACACTTTTTAATTTCTCTTCAAGTAGTTTTAAAGTTTGCTGAATTGACGCTCCATCAGCTGGGGCTACATCAACACACAGCATCCCGAGTAATTCATCTAGTTGCTGAGACAAATCTTGAGCAACACCATGAAATTCAAGGGCTGCTTGTAGCAGATTCTGTCTAAACTCTAACTGGCTGGCCTGCCGATAACAAACATCACTCAACTGCTGTTGCAATGCTTTTAATTCTACAAGATCTTCTTCATCCCCAGCATTCAGTAAAGCTGCAATCTGTTGATTCAGTTCCACGTACACTGCAAACCACTCGCTGTGTTGACTTTCAATCTCTTCATGTTTCTGTTGCAAAGCTTGTGAAGCCCTAATTGAATCACCAATTCCCCACTGGGTTCTAAGCTGTTCTGAACCTGGCCCTTCCAGCCAGTTCACTACCTGTATTACCCTCTGTTGAATTTCTTCCAACTGAGTTCGTTTGCTCCTTTGCCTGCATACTTCCTGATATCATGTATACTGTTCTCTGAGTGAATCTAGTAACTTCATAACTTGGGGCTGAGCAAGCAGTTCATCATCCATAGGAGACCAGGAGACTCCTCCATCTGAACCATTAAAATTCCGATAAGAGCTCATGACCTGTCTGCAGAACAGTCTCAGGATCAACAGATGGAAGAAAATTCAAATCTACAGACCTCTCTTTCTCCTGTTGGTTTCCCTTATCACTTCCGCTGTTGATTAATGCAAGTTCATCAAGTAAGGATGTAGACTCTTTTGTAAACTTCTCAAATGCCAGTCTTTTGTTCAACCAATCCATATGATCGTAGGTAAGACTTCCTCCAAAATCTTCTGTTAGTTGAGATGGTTCTATATATCGAGTAAGCTTGTTAGCAGATACCAAAATAACCTCAAAGCCAAGTCTGTCTTTCTCTTTCCAAAAGCAAAAATGTGTAACCTTTTTATCCCAGAACTCATCTGGTTTTACTACACAAACAAGGGATACTTCAGCTGGAACAACATTCTGTAGCATTAACACCACAGTCTTTACAACATTCCATTGAGATTTTCTACCATCCACTATAACAGTAAATCCTCTGGCTTTACACTTTTCACTTGGAATACTTAACAGATAGTCCAAGGTGACACTCAATTCATCCATATTTGTTTGTTCAAGGCATAATGGAATTGTCAGAATGAGGCCACTTCTTCTGTCTTTCCCACCTGAGAGGAAAGCTAATTTTTTCTTCAGAATAGACAATATTACAGGAGCATCCATCCTATCTTCTCTTAACTTTCAGGGATCTTCATGTCTTTTTATCTTAATCAATGCAACTTCTCTCTCTAGTTTTGTCAGAAAAATTTTCAAACTTCAGTTTTTCTGAATCGTACCTGCTCATCTTCTCACTGTGTTTATGGCAATTTCCAAAGACATCAGGAATCCAGTAACAAAACAGACTCAACTTTTCAAGCACTGGGCCGAGCGCGGCTACTTAGCTACCAGCCCGGCGAGGGCCGGCCCGCGGCTTTGTTTTGCTGGAGCGGGAAAGGCGGGACCAACACCGGCCGCGAGCGAGGGAGCGCACGGCAAGGAGCGTCGCCGGGCTTCTTCCTTCACCGCCGCCGCGCGGGCCTGCCGCCGCTACTCAGCAGACAAAAGCGGGGGCCGGCCGGTGGGATGTGTGTGTGCTTTCGCCGCGTTAGTTCCGGCGAGGGCCGCGTTACTTAGTCGCCGAGCCCGTTCCCCCTCCCAGCCCCTCTGGAGAGCGCGGCGCTTTTGCGGAAGGAAGCCCACCCTGGGTCAGAGGAGGCGACGACATGCATCCCTCCCTGGCACTAACACGTGCAACGTGCACATTCTCTCTCTCTCGGCTTGCAGATGCAGCTGCTCCCAGGCAGGGTCAGCCCAGAGCCTGCAATGAGATTCAGGGATCAAGTTCTTATCAGCTCCACATTAGACTCAGGCTTAGGTTTTGAGGCAACAGCATCTGACGGAAGTATTTTTAAGATCCATTAATATCCTTCACCATTTTTATTATTGTAGAAGCTTTGAAAGCATTAAATTAAACTTAAAGGATTGACGGGACATACAATCAATATCTGTTTATTTTATTGATATTTTTTTTATTTTAATGCTTTCAGACATCCCCAATAAATCTTATTTTACCAATATCCAATAGGATAAAACCAATATCCAATAGGGAAGAAAGAGGCGGCGAGTTTTCGCAGCGGCTTCAGCTCCAGCCTTGCGCCGGGAGGCCCTCAGCTGAAACAATGCCCCCTGCGCGCAGCTCCAAGGGCTTGGGTAGCAAGCAGGCCCGTCCCGGCCGAGGACCAGGAGTGGAAAATGTGCAAGCGGACAAGGAGGAGATTTCTCAGGCAAAACGATCCCCCTCATCACCCCAGGGGGCACCCAGGAAGCGATCCGCCTTTGGCAATATCACCAATGCTCACAAGGCCCAGGGCTTTGCGGGGAGGAAGGAGCCCGAGAAGGTGATTCCCAAAAAGGCCTCCAAGAGATCCACTGCGCTGAATGTGGCCAAGAAGAATGAGATCAACCTGAAGAAGTCCCTGGACAAAGCACCCTCTGAAGAAAGTCCGGCTAAGCTGAGCCATGTGGTCAATGGTGGCCTTGGAGAGGAGAGGGTTGACCCACTGGTAGTGGTGGTGGCACCAGCAGGCCTGGTGGCTCCAATTGAGGACATTGACAAGGGGCAGCTGGACGACCCCTATGCCAATGCGGAGTATGCCAAGGACATCTTCAAGTACATGCAGGAGCAAGAGAAGAGCTTCCTGCTCCCGGATTACATAAAGAGCCAGCCTGACATCACCATGGACATGCGGGCCATCCGGGTAGACTGGATGGTGGAGGTGCAGGAGAACTTTGAGCTCACCCATGAGACCCTCTATTTGGCGGTCAAGCTGATGGACCACTACCTGATTCAGGTGGGGGCCATGAGGGACAAGCTGCAGTTGATTGGCTCCACCGCCATCCTCATTGCCTCCAAGTTTGAGGAGCGCTGCCCCCCCCTGCGTGGATGACTTCCTGTACATCTGCGATGATGCCTACCAGCGGGAGGAGCTGCTGGCCATGGAGATGAGCATTCTGCAGACCCTCCACTTTGACGTCAACATTCCCATTGCCTATCGCTTCCTGCGGCAGTTTGCCAAGTGTGCCCGGGCTACGATGGAGACCCTGACCTTGGCCCGTTTCCTCTGTGAGCTGACCCTGCAGGACTACACCTTTGTGCAGGAGGGGGCTTCCCGCCTGGCTGCCAGCTGCCTCCTGCTGGCCCTCAAGATGAAGAACCTAAGTGAATGGAGCCCAACGTTGGAGTATTACAGTGGCTACCAAGTGCCGGACCTTCTCCCTCTGGTCAGGAGGCTCAACTACCTGCTGATTTGCGGCCAGGATGACTGGCTCAGGGCCGTGCGCAACAAATACTCCCATCGGGTCTTCTTCGAGGTGGCCAAGACGGAGCCAGTGAGCATGCAGGCGCTGGAGGGCACTTTGTGGAGCTAGCCCCGGGGCCAGGATTTGCCCTGCCTGGATGCTGCAGCCAACCTACCCTGTAAATAGATGTTCAGCCTTTGAAGCCTGTAAATAATTGTTTTTTAATGATGAAGAAAAAAAGGAAAACTGTTGTGGGGAGAGAATTGTGTGAAGAAAATAACAAGCTTTCAATAAAAGAATGTGAGCAAAAAAAAACACCAAAAAACCAATATCCAATAGGATAAAACCAAAGGATTTATCCTATTCCAGCATCGGGTCTTGTCTAGCTTTTTAAAACTGGATAGTGTTTGAATCCGCTTTGGGGTTGGACTATAACTTTGGGACCAAAGTGTGCCCCTCCCACCAATCTTCTCCACTGCTGGTTCTTTGTTTTCAGCTCTTTCATGTATATTTTGATCCCTCTTTTTTGTTGTAAAGCATCTCTTCTAAATGGCCCTGGAAGGGAATTCAGTAGAGAGATAAACAGTTATTCTGTTATTTAACACAGCATCTTCTGTTGAGACTACATCTATTGGACTTGTCTATTTTGTTTGCATATAAACACGTGCCTTGATTTGAAAGAGAAGATGGAAACTGTTCAGTGTGATTTGTCATTGGAATTCTGCAGTTTGTCAGTTAAGGAGTGGCAGTTGGAATGTCCAGTGACAGTTGAAAGTGGACGTTTGGGAGAAGAATGAAAGAGACGCTGGTCATTAGGCATTGGACATAAAGAGAGATAATTGCTATTATCTGTCCATGGTCACCATTTCAGAAGTTTTCAGTTTTTACTTCAAATATAATGACCTACCAGTGACTTTTCCTAGCAGAACCAAATGTGAAGGATGTTCAGAATTATTGTGCAACAACTTCTGGAAAGCCACTGGTTCTTCAATATTGGAATCATGAAAAGTGAATTCCTATTCAAATAAATTATTATAGATTCTTTATAATGGGATCTAAAGGAATACAAGGCTGTTCTTTTAAAGGATTTTTCTTTTTAGATTTGCAGAAGCCAAAACTGAGTTTTATGCTAAAGTCACTGGGTGACTACTGCTGTTAATACAGTAGGTGCTAATGAACATTGTTCTGCTTATGTTTTGGGTCCTTCTTTCCTGGAATAACAATTAAATGACTCTTCATCTATTTGTATTTAATGGAAACTACAATTTAACTTTTAAAATTGTTAAAGAGATGTTGCTAAGATGTTCAGAAAAAGAGTAAAAAAAAATCTTCAAAAATCTGAAACACATTCCTTTGGGGTTTTCCAATTACCTAATACCAATAAGCACTGTGGATTTCATGTAATGTATAGCAAGCTCTTGTGTCTCTTTTTTCTTTTTAATTTGAGTGATAGGAGACTAAAAGCAATTTCAAGTAATTATGTCCCAAAAAGGAAGATTAACTGTGTTCCACTTTGTGTTTAAACCAGGCACAGAAGCCTGACTTACATTACCTTTGTGTGACAGAGTAACCCTTTGCCCTTCTAATAGTTTCCCAGTGAAAATGTCTCACTATAAATTGTTCTTTGCAGGTCAAAACATAGACTCAGTCATAAAGCATAATAAAGAATAAATATGGCCTAGAGGAAAATGAGAAAAATAAATCAGTTGGCACACTTTCAAAGAGGGGCAAAACACAGCTAGACAAAATGCAAAGAGAAATCTGGCCATGGGATGGTAGATGCCAGGAGTCCTTTTCTGTCTCCTTTTACGGAGAAGCAGGCAGGCTGCTGGTGAAAAATATTAGGATCAATCCCCAAAGCAGAGACATTTTAGAGCAGTGTTTTTCAACTCAGTAACTTTAAGATGTGTGGACTTCAACTCCCAGAATTCCCCAGCAGATTGGCTGGAAAATTCTGGGAGCTGAAATCCGCATATCTTAAAAGTTGTTGAGCTTGAGAAACACTGGTACAGTATGGAAGAATTGTTTATGACAACTGTCACAAATGTTCTATTTATCCAAAAAGAAATTCTTCTTACTATGTCATACCCTTGTTTGTATGATTGCAGACTCATGCCTCTGTATAAACAAATGCAGAACTATTTTGTTTCCATTTCAGCAAATATCAACACAGCTGATGTCATCGATATGGCTCATATCGTCAAGATGATTGATAGTCTAAGTTGTCAATGATGTCATCAATATGGATGATAGACTAAGTCAATTGAGAATGAGAAGTAATGTAGATCCTCAGGTTACAAAGTAAGCGGCCCGGATTTCTTGCTTATAGTTATGTGAACTTTTATTGGTATTCTAAGCTGGATTTCTGTTTAATACTAAATGATATAAACTGTTCAGTTTGTACTGTAGAAAGATTTATTAAACTATGTTAATGAGGGGGAAAAAGATTTCTTAACTTTTGACATTCATATCTGACATTTGTGTACATCTCATGAAGTTCTGTAACTGTTAACATAACACCCTGCTTTTTTGTTGCCTGTTGGCTATTTGACTCGTATTTTAATGCCAATACATTTTATTTAAGCCTTTTAAAATGTGCTGCTTTTTGTTAAGCAACTTAAATAGTTTTAGGATGTTATTTTTCAGATTTTTGAATGGGGAAAAGCAGCATTTATTTTTTTACTTGTAAATCACTCAGGTCACTTAGAAAGTAAGATGGATGGTGTATAAATTTGATTAATAAATAATGACATTTTATATTATTAAGAAATTAAATGGGAGGGAAATTTACTCCCAATGGGATGAATGGTGAAAGTCTTTTACACCTCTAGGTTATTCATGTGCAAGTGTCTATATAATAGTGTAAATGTATGGTGTGCTATTTTGATTTGATTTGGTTTCCTAAATTCATCTATGTGACCGATAAATTATTTAACGGGCAACTACCAAATGAAAAAGAATGATCACAAAATGGTCAGCCTGGATTAATTGGGCCCAATTAAGTACTTATTTACTTAGTATGTTGGGATGGATTATATGCATTACTTCAAGAGCTACTGAACATTGAAGAATATGACATGTTGAAAGTAAGGATGGCATGTATCTTGACATAGTATGGACTGGAATCTGGAGAACCTATATCCAAACACCAGATATATCCACCGTGAAAAAGTCCACTGAAGACCTGAGGATGCTGCCCAAAGAAATTTGGGGGGGCTCAAGATCTAATATCCTTGGGAGTCATTGCGGCAGTCCCGATGATCATTTTCATGACTTGTGCCTTCTGGAATGTTGTCCAAACTATAACACATAAAAAAAATTACTCACCCTTTTTAATCTTGGAGGCCTTCTGAGCTTAACAGGAATCATAGTCTTAATTTCAATTTCCTGGAACATGTATTCCACCTTGGTTCACACAATCGTTATGTTTCCTAAGCCTTTGAAAATGTCTACTTTTTTAGAGCACCAGGAGGGTTGGAGCTGCTATTTATATTGGTTGTATTGCTGCAATTTTATTTCTGGTGAATGGCATTATGATTATCTGTAATAAAAGCATTTTGCAAATACAGAGAGAATATTATGTTTCATCCCCAGAAGTTGAACCACTGACACTAATTGAAATTGGTGCAAACTGTGGTTCTCCTGTGATAAGTGACCTGCCAGAGAAAGATGAATCTGAGTCCACTGCTCAGGGGATGGGGGAGGCTTGGGAGACTCAGGGCAGACAGGTCTGGGCCTGCACTAGACCTTCCAGGTTCTTCCTAGTCCTGAGGCAACCCGTACCCCACTTAATGACCCACACAACATCTCCAGCTTCCGCAAAGCTGGAAGGTAAGCGAGGCCATCACATGGGCGCCTCAGTTAATAACCATAATGACTTGCAACCATACACTGTCTGTAAATGTAAACTTTAAACATCACCATCACAAGTATCGAGGTCTTGAGCTGCTAAAACACATGAAGTCACCACCCTTTCTTTCTTTCTGAATCACATCCCCAGAGGTGAGTAGTTCATCTCACCTCACCCAACTATCTCCCCCCAAATAATCCAAATGAGAAAAAAAATGGTATTGAACAATATTGTACGTATTGTATTATTTAAATTGATTTTCTATTAATGTTTATATTCTTATAAAGATATATACTGTAATGAGCCGTGGTGGCCCAATGGTTAGAATGCAATATTGCAGGCTACCTCTGTTGACTGCCGGCTGCTTGCAGTTTGGCAGTTCGATTCTCCCTGGCTCAAGGTTAACTCAGCCTTCCATCCTTCTGAGGTCGGTAAAATGAGGACCCAGATTGTTGGAGGCAATATGCTGACTCTGTAAATTGCTTAGGGAGGGCTGTAAAGCACTGTGAAGTGGTACATAAGTCTAAGTGCTATTGCTATTGTAAAATATTGATTTTTATATTCTGTTACTACTTATTTGGGACATTCCCTATTTTGTTATTGTGTATGTTTAGTGTATTGTATTATAGTTTCACTTTTCAATTAAAAAATAATTCATTTCCTCCTATAAATAAATACTATTACTAACCAATATAATAATAATAAATACTGAAGATGGGATAGTGGACAGGACTCAAGCAGAATTAAAAGCCCTGAATAGGAAGACCAGAAAAATAATGATAATGATTCATACCCGCCATTCATCGATAGATTCTAATTATCAAGGAAAACAAGTGGGAATGGAATGTTTCAAGTACATCAGACAGTTGAAGAAGGAAAATGGGGACTGGAAGAATATCTGAAGGGCAGTGAAGAAGATGCACTGAAACTAGTATATTAGGAAGGCTTAGTGAATACCGGAGAGACCAAACTGGCCTACAAGAAAACCCAAATGAAGAACAGAAAAGAGACATGGTAAGACAAAGTATATATGGCCAGTACATAAAAACAAACGTATTAGATAACAAGATTTGGCAATGGTAAGAGCAGGAAAATTGAAGAAAGAGACAGAAAGGCTAATTCAGGTTGCACAAATCCAACCATTAAGAACATATGCATACAAAGCTAGAACTGAGAAGACAGCAACAGACAGAAAATGCTGTCTTTGCAAAGAAGCTGAAGAAACAGTTGGACCACCTAGTTAGCTGCTGCAAAAAGATCGCACAAGACTGACTACAGACAACTGCATGACAAAGTAGCAACAATGGTGCATTAGGAAAATCTGCAAGAATATCATTTTTCTGCAAGCAAGGACTGGTAGAACTTTACAATATAGAAAGTAATAGAAAATGAAAAAGCTATAAGTGCTGTGAGACTTTAGAATTTAAGCACACAAGTACCTGCCACATAATATCCCAGACTTAACAATTGTCCATAAGAATTTTTTTTTAAAGTCTAGACATGGCAGTATCTGGAGACAACACAAGAGAAAAAAACTGGAGAAAAATAATAAAATACAATGACCTGAAATAAAAGTAGAATGTTGTGGCAAAAGAAAGCAAAGATAGTACCATAGGTCCAAAACAGTTGGAGCACTACTTGAACACCAGCAGCATTGACAAATTCACCATCAATCAATTGCAAAAGGCAGCTTTACTTGGAACAGCTTACATCCTGCAATGATACCTCTAACGCAGGCATGTCAAATTCACGATGTCACGTGACATGCAACGTATCACTTTTTCCCCATTGCCAGTGGGCGCGGTTTTGGCATGACGCATCTGGCCCATGGGCTGGCAGTTTGACATGCCTGCTCTAACGCCATCAAACATCCACATCTGCCTATCCCAAATCTTTGAAAGGACTCAGTAGGGGGATAACAATGCCAAATCTGGTCTAAACATCTGGCTGAATAAATACTGGAGATGATTTTTGGGTGGTGTGTTCCTCTTTTTGTTTTCTCCTTTTCCCACTTCCAAATCTACTTGCCAGAATAAAAGATTTTAATATCTTAGAAACATGCATATTCATGTGCTGTCTGACTTGTCCTCAATAGATATTGGTCTGCAGTAGATTTTAATTCTAGCTAATATGATTTAGCTTTACTCTTTGGGAAATAAAAATAATTCCGCTTAAATAAATTGTATGCAAACTGAATTTTTCATGATGGGAATCAAACATCAGTCATCAATTCCTTGCCTTGTTTTAACGGTTATTGGAAATGTTTTCCAGAGGCATACCTCTCTGATATTGAAATGAGATGGATGATGACAAAATTAAGGGTTTGCCAATATGTTCTGAAAATATTTTTGAAAAATAGTTTTAGTATTATTTAGGAGATTGTCAGTGTTTCTCAGGGCATGAATGCAAAATACCTAATGTAAATAAATATGGTGGCATAAACATTGTTTTTGTCAGGGCTCCCCAACCCCCAGGCCGGGGCCCACTACCAGGCCTTGAGCCCTTCAGAATCAGGCCGTGGAAGAGGTGGATGAGCTTGGGTGCATGCTTGCCCGCTGCTCATGTGAACCATCCCCTCTCCTCCCACACCGGTCCGGAAAGCTGGTAACATTGGGGAACTCTGGTTTATGCAGTTTACCTTGCAGTCTCAACTTATTTTTCTGTACATATAAGTATAAAATCTTTCAACCTGCTGTACTGTGCATTCAGATCAATGGACCAGTAAATAGAAGTTTGTGGGGAAAAAACCCACAATTTTAAAATAATTCTTAAGATTATATTGTAGTTAATTTGGCGCTCCTGGATGAAAAATCCCTCTAAACATTTCTAATTCATATTTTGGATACAGAGTCCTTCACAAGTGCAGCCTCAATGCAATTGCTGACTAACTATCCCTAAAGAACACCCTTGCAGATGTCTAAGTATTAGACTACGATCCCTATTCCAGAATGGAATGAACCACTCAATATAAACAAAGTAACCCACACTGTTGAGGCCAACTGATTCACAGTGACATCGTGAGATCATAATACAGCCAAACTTCCACACCTATTTCTTTAAAAGAATTACAGTCCCTCCTAGAACAGAAACTCCCAATATTGCTCCTATATTTACTTGCTAGGATGTTTTCCTAATGTGTCCCACAATCCATCCTATTATTGATTCTAAGTACTATTTTGCTGTCCAGAGTCTTCTATAATTGTGGTAGGATATAAATTTGATTAACAATAAAAAAAATATTTTGCCATTGGCATCTCCTTACAAGAATCAGTGAAACAGCCAAAATTAGAGCATCACCAACTGTCCTGATTCAGTAATATCAGTGAAATATCCTCCAGCTTGTTAGGGAAATGCTGGAGGAATCTAAGAACTACCGGTAGGTTGCACCTCCTTGAAGGATACAAAAAAGGAATGCTTTCAAATTACTTAAGGGTAAACAAGCCTCTTAGAAATATAAAAATTGTCAACTGATCTGTTGCTGTTGCAGAGGTCGGTTTTCCTTGTACAAAATGTGCAACAGTATATTGAATCTTATTAACACAGTATGCTATTAATATTCCTTGTCGATTTAAGGAACATTCTGAGCTCTTACATGAAGCTTTAGATGTATTTTCACAGCAGCAACTCAAGAGTCCCTTTGGGCATTGCAATGTTATTGCCCTGGGATCATTCTAGAATTTTCACATTAGTCCTGCTAGGGTCCCTCTTGGACCAGTCAGGGCACCGTTGCAAGAATCACTTTGAAAAGTATTGCATCTTCAGATCTTTCTGGAAATTGTCCAGTTAGGAGCAAACTGCATAAGCCAAAGGTGAAAGATGGCGTATTTAACCTTCTGCAGACAATAGATGGCTATAAGATACACAAGACAAGCAAGATGGCTATAATATATACTTGGATTAAGCTTCTCCCAATAATGGGAGAAGAGAGCATCTTTCTTCTAATCTCTCAAAAAGCAACTGAAGTTCCAAAGGAAATTCAGGAAATAAAGCAGACAGAATTAGCAACACAGCAGAGACAGGGCAAAAAGATTATTTGTCAAGGAAGGAGGAACACCTTCCATCCAGGGTATGCTCTATTTTCCCATAGTAGAGAAGTGTAATCTAAAAACTGAGATGTTAATACAGTCTCTGGAGACGGGAGATGTAATTCTGCAAGAAAAATTAATATGTTCTTTTATAAAAGAAAGATACCTAAAACAATTTAACAACTCTACATGTTTCTCAAGGGAGCATTAATGGGGGGAAAGGACTAAAGGGACCATAGTCTGTCTCTCTGCTGATTAGCAATGAAGTTTCAAAATAAGAGGGAGAAATATAGGGCTGGATCCAGCTCAATTCCACGTGGCTGTGGAAACCTGGTCATAAGGTGATCTACCTACATAAGGAGAAAAAATGATGCATCTGGATGGGTCTGAATATCTTCAAATTATGCCAAACTATGTCCAGAATAGTATAGTCACAAAACAGCAATGGTAGAATATTGGGAAAGAAAATATTTAATAAAAAATTAAAGGACACCCGAACAACTACATAGTTAAAAAAAGAGGCAATTCTGAATGTAGTAAACAGGCAGAGACTGGGCTATATAAGTTACATATACAGGCACACAAAGCTCTGCCAGGCAGACAATATCTGTGGAGTCTCAGCCTAGATAAAATATTGAATAGAGATTTTGCCCAGTAACTGAACATTAAACAAGTTTGGGGGTAGGTCAAATCTGCAAATCAGAAAAAGGAATGCACAATTCTTTTTCATTCCCAGACATTAACTTTTTAACTCTTATCTACGAGTGTCTCCTGAAGAAAACAAGCAGTTAAGCATAAACTTTCTCCTGGAGGAGTGGAAGCAGCTTTCTGAATACAGAAAGGAAAGCTGGACTCCCCTGAGGCCTCAGGTCTGATGGTCAATTGGATCTGGCAAAATGCATATTCTCATTCACTAGGCTGTAGCAGTCCAGTGATGCTCTGAACCAATATGTTTATAAAGAGAACCGAAAGAACTGTCTAGTGTAGATAACTCCAGATGTGAGAGGGAAGACGCTAAATTGAAAACAATCTCTCAGACTGATGGAATAAAAATTGCCTCATAGAAAAAAAGAATCAACTGGGAGTCCAGGAGACCAAGAAGACTTTAAACAAAGGTCAAGTAAACTTGCATGCTGTAAGGTGGTAATTATATCCTGTTAACTGGAGTGATGGATCTGATTATCTATCTGGAAGCCCAGAGCCCAACAAAACATCATTGCATCAGTGGAAAAATATATATTGGCTTGCTTTGTCAGAACTGTAGGAAGTCTGAAAAAGAAAGTGAAGGGCACAAGTTCAAAGTAATATAATTTAACAGAGACAGGTGGATTTAAACAAATATCAAATGCACAGGTACAGTGTAATAATGGTACTGTGAAATTGATTTTGGAATAGTAGATTGGGAACTGAATATGAACCAGTAATATGTGAACCAGCAAAAAGATGAATGCAACAGTTTATAATCTTCAAATTGTAAGTATAGTGGGTCAGAATGACTAGCATATCCAATGACACATAGTCTTGTAACAATAGTCTTTATTTCCACATAGCAAGAAGAGATTCTTGACATTTTCTTATTTAACAATGTATCAGTTCTACAAACGGAGGCGGGATTAAAATATCCTGGTTTCCACCATATGCAACCTTCACAAAACAGTCCAGCCTTTTCCTTTATTCCCTTGACTTCTCAATCAGTAAAGGAACAACCAAAAGAGAAAATTGCCTCCTGCCTAATCCCCTCAAGAAAAACTTGGTCCATACTCTACACCAGCGGTTCTCAACCTTTTCCGGGGCTCGACCCTGGCCTGAATCGCGCATGCGCAGCGGGGCGCATCGCGCATGCGCGGCACCCCACATCACAAAGGGGAAAAAATGGCCGACAAAAAAAAATGGGCCGACCCCCCCCCAAAAATGGCGGGCCCGCATCGCGCATGCGCGGCGCGACAGCCCGCATCGCAAAAGGAAAAAAAAGGCCGACCAAAAAAATAAAATAAAAATGGCGGACTGCGGTGTTTGGCGACCCCCGTGAAGTGGTCGTTTGACCCCAAATGGGGTCACGACCCACAGGTTGAGAACCGCTGCTCTACACAGAGTATGAGAAGAAAAACTACATGGCTTTCTAAAGAAATGTTCTGCTCAGAAGGCAAGTCTGCAACTTCTGTATCACCAAAACAGCAGGACAAGTACTTTACTGAAGCAACCTAGCATTTTCTTCTAGTAGGATTGATGGCAGACTTAGTTTGCTCCTCTCACAAAAGTTAGCTGCCAAGACCTAGACCAGGAACATGAGTGAGCTCCTTATTGCTGGATATTGAAGATTTTGGTCAACAGAGATTTGTTTGACTGGGATTTCTGCTGAATCTCAGCAGAGCTGGCTAGCTGTTGCTTGAGGCGTTTCTTTCCTTTGCTTGTCTGAATTTCATCCTCAGTACAGCGCTGAACGAAGCCCCACCTCTTCTCCGCATGTTCTCTCTGACTGTCCTTCTTCAAAAAGTGCTTGCTCTTCTCCACATTCTGCAGGTAGAAATTAGTCTCTCGTTTGGCTTGGGAAACTTCAGCCCGCATGCGTTGCTGCCGCACTTGCCTTTCATATGCAAGCTGCTCACTCAAATGAGTCCATTTGAAGCGGTTCAAATACTAAAGAAGATATGAAAACTAGTTAGTGGATCATAAGATTACCATACCTGCATACTGTATAACAACTCATGGTTGAGAAGATCTAACCTTAGTGTAAATAGTTTCCATATTGTCCTAAGCTACTCTATCCCCACATTAACATATGGCCTGGAACAAGTTCTAATCTCCTTAGAACTGGTTAAAATCTGTAATAAAGAATCTGGTAGTAGAAGTTCAGTGACAAATGTAGGACCAGTCACAACCCTCAATCTAACCAGAGAAGCTCACTGCAAGCACTTGTCTTGATACGAGTCTGAGCTATCTGTCACATTCCAAGAATGGAGAGATAAAAAAATGAAATCATTCAGTGTACTATAAACATGTGATCTGAAATTAATCATCTTTATATAATTTCATCCCTTGACCTATTTTAAAGATACAGAGTTCATGTACTTGAACACTAGCAATCTGTTAAAGAACCGAGAAGAGGCATGAGTGCCTCTTCAAGAAATACATTTATTCCAAAATGTCCTCTATTTATCAAGTGCAACATACGCATAAGGATTCAGTACATCTTTTATAGCAAGTAAAATATTAAATCACAGATTGATTTTTAAAATCATGTCATGTCCTATATAAAAATTGTTTTGAGCTTGTACACTGGCTTATGGGGTGCTGTTTGACCATCTCTTGCTTCAACCCATTGCATCTTAAGCAAGGACACTATAAGAAACATAGATATAGGACACATAAAACTGATTTAATCCTTTCAGTGTCTCTATATATGGCCAGGCTGTCTTGTCAATTCAAATGTAAGTTTAGCAAAGCAACTTATCTTGTACCAAATTTCATGAACAGAAGCTGGAAATGCAGGAGAAACAGCACTTTCACAACTTCAAGTCAGAATCAGTCTATCCAGGTTATCAACTATTAATTTTTGATTTCTTTGAAGAACCAACAAAAAAACAGATTGAGTTGTTCCCAACAACAATTGGATTATGAATAGATAACAGAGTACTCAGTCCCAGATAACACACCTTTATATTCCACAGGTCATAATGGAATTTGCTTTTCTTACGAACACCGATAGGAGTATTGTGTAAACTAGCAGCTACCAACTTTGCCACACGCTTATCTCGGAATTCTACCCAACCTTCTGTGAAATTTTTGGCGTTACTACCAGCTGCCTTCTTTTTCTTTCGGATAAATTGCTCTGGGGAATGCAAAAAGAAAAAGAGTCATAAACTGTACAGACTTTGAATTAGGGTAGTTTAGTCGCACATACCTGTTGGTTTATGAATATTTCAGCCTTAAACCAACTTACCCAAGTGTAAAATGTAACCATTAACAATTGTCAAGCGCCAGGCAAATCAGGAGACTTAGGCAGTTCAAATGAGTATAAAGATTTATTGCAAGCTTAAGCACTGTACAATAATCTGACCAACTGGCAATTAAGGGAAATGAGCGGGAGTTAAGAGAGGAATTCAAGTTGGGCTGGATTTAGATCTCTTGTGGGCACATAGGAAGTCATGACTATAATTTCCTTTTGAGATGATAAAAACTGCATCACATTTCAAATAAAAGTTCACCCATCTGAAGATAGCTTCCATCTGAAAACCATGCCTCTCACATTAAGGACATGTGTAATGAAAAATGATATTCAATGCTAGCTCAGTCTTTTACACTGGAAGGTGCATTAACTTTATTTAGTATTATCTTTTCTGCATACTTAGAACTGCTTACTATCTCTAATGCACCATACAACCTCACCTTCAGGCTGCAAGAAAATACGTCCTATTTCACCATGAACGCAGAGGAGGTTTCGCACATGCCGAGGCCGGAAGCGCGGAGGGATATGACCAAGATAAACTATGCCAGGCACAAACTTTTTGACATCGTTTTGATTGGAGAAATCCACCTGAGAATCCTCTTCTGTTTCCTTATCTTCTGAAACTGTCTCTACTTCTTCCTCTTTGGTGTTCATTACTGAGTCTTCAATCATCGATGTCAGTTGCAGTTTTCCTGCACCTTCATCATCCATCTGGTTTTTGTTCTTAGTTATTATTGGGCAATATATGGATATAACTGAAAAACTGTTTTCTTTCTATAATACAAAAACAGAATACAGTAATGAAAATTTAGGACGAAACTGCTTTCTGTCATACCGACACCCAATATTTGTCCACATTCTCCAAATGATGATATAAAATCAATTATCTGAGATTTATATTGTCATTTCTCCAAAAGTCCATAATGTCTTGCCACACTAGCTCAACCAGCACAGTTTCCTTCTGACCCTGATAAAATAGGCAAATTGGCATCTGACACGTTTGCACCATAGAGCCAGCAACTATTGGCCAGGACGCTGGGGCTTTTAATGGTGTTGTATTTGATTAACTTTTTATTTAGATTTACCTGGCTGCCCTTTTCCCAGATATGCTCTTTTCTAATCTTAGCTTTAATAGTTTTAATTATACAACAGTTTTTAATGTTTGTCTCTTTTTCAAAAATATTGTGACTGTAATGAAATGGGGAACTATATACAATAATTATGACAGACTGACATGAATAAATAAATTTATGGAGACCAGAGTAGAACTTGAAAAAAAAGGAGTCATGATATAAGAGAATAAAGGATAGAGAGAATAAAATATAAATGCATTTATAACGGCTGTAAAAAAAATTGGAAGCCATTTTATATCTCCCCCCCCTTCATCTCACTTTTCCCCTTTAAAATGTGTATTGTTTTTTACTCTGTAAAACAACTTCTATAAAAAATAATTTAAACGTAAATCAATATATAATAAGTAAGACTCTGGAAGGCTTACAATTAAAATGATAACATCGGGTTCTTCCTAACCCCGTACTAATTAACTTTGAATTACTGCTAGATTCTATCCTTCCTTACTACCTCTTATCCCAAAGATGCTTTTTCAAAAGGCAATTGGACTTTGTTTTTTCTTGAAGGCGTCTCGCTTCTCATCCAGCTTCTTCAAATGAAGAACTGAAAAAGCTGCTCGGATGAGAAGCGAGACGTCTTCAAGGAAAAAGTCCAGTTGCTTTTTGAAAAAGTACCTTTAGGACAACCCTGCCCTGGACGACTGAGAATCTCCATACACGTTTACTACCTTTTAATTCTTCCAAGGCGTTCCTTTTATTTCGCGTCCTTCTCAAATGTGCTCCCCGTAAGTTGAGCGACACCTTCATTAACGGCATTGTCGCAAAGGAAAAGCGAGCATTTCCTCCCATAGAGCTAAAACGGAGGGAAGAACTGATACCGAGCCAGTGTTAACGAAGGGTAACCATAGAACTTTTACCTCTTCATCAAAAGTCTACGGTCACTAAACCCGAGGGTAGGGAAACGAGAGATCGATGGAAAAGGAGGCGGAGCTTGAACAGCTTCGACCAATGAAGAAGTAGAGGCGATGGAACGAGGCTGAGATCGTGGAATGTCAAAGCAGCCAATCGCAGGCCGGCCAATCAAGGATGGGAGAATTCGTTTGCTGGTTTTACCTGTTGGAACGTTTCGTTTGCGCGGGCGGATTAAATTCTCACCTGGGCCCTTACAAGAAAATGTTGTCACGGCAAAACGAAGGGTAAAGAGGGACTTGTACAAATATATGGATCTGCTTCCACCACCACCCCACCACCCCACCACCCCTTTTATAGATGTTGAACATGAACTCTTGCAATTCTCAGCTAGAGTGATTTTTGGCTACGCAGCTGTAGTCTGATGGAATAGAATAGAGCTGCAAGGGACTTTGGAGGCGGCCTAGTCCAGCCCCCTGCTCAAGCAGGAGAACTTATACCATCTCTGACAAGTGACTGTCCAGCCTCTTCTTAAAAATCTCCAGTGATGGAGCACCCACGATTTCTGGAGGCAAGCTGTTCCACTGGTTAATTGTCCTCACTGTCAGGAAGTTTCTCCTTAATTCCAGGTTGCTTCTCTCTTTAATCAGTTTCCAACCATTGTTTCTTGTCTTGCCCTCTGGTGCTTTGGTGAATAACATGACCCCCTCTTCTTTGTGGCAGCCCCTCAAATACTGGAATATTGCTTTCATGTCTCCCCTATTTCTTATTTTCTTTAGACTGGCCAAACCCAAGTCCTGCAGCCGTTCTTTGTATGTTTTAGTCTCCAGGCCTTTGATCATCTTAGTTGTTCTCTGATTTTTTTTCCAGACTTTCAACATCTTTTTTGTTATATGGTGACCAAAATTGGCTGCAGTATTCCAGGTGTGGTCTTACTAGGGTTTTATAAAGCGGTACTAATACTTTGTGTGATCTTGATTCTATGCCTCTGTTTATACAACCCAGGATTGTATTAGCTTTTTTGGCTGTTGCTACACACTGCTGGCTCATAGTTAAGTGATTGTCCACTAGGACTCCAAGGTCCTTCTAACAGTTACTGTTTTTAAGCCAGATCTCGCCTAATCTGTACTTGTACCTTTGATTTTTCCTGCCTAAATGTAAGACTTTTCTCCACATTGAAACTCATTTTGTTGGATAAGGCCTATTGTTCAAGTTTGTCAAGATCTTTTTGGATCCTGAGTTTGTCTTCTGGGATGTTGGCTACTCCTGCTAATTTGGTGTTATCTGCAGATTTGATGAGTTCCCCTTCAATTCCCTCATCTAAGTCATTTATGAAGATATTGAAGAGTACTGGGCCTAAGATGGAACCCTGTGGTACCCAACTGCTTACTTCTCTCTATTGAGGACTACTCATTGAGTATGGTTTGCCAGCTAGCTACATATCCATCTGGTGGTGATGTTGTCTGTTCCATATTTTTCTAGCTTACTAAGGAGTAGGTTGTGGTCTATTTTATCAAATGCCTTACTGGAGTCAACAAATCTGGAAAGAATTGATCCCACACTTAAGATTGTCATCTTTTTTTAATCTTTTACTATGTTTCTAGATCAAATGTGCATCACTGTTAAAATTCAATTTATTAGCCAGAAGTGCATGATAGATTGTGCCTTTCATACTTTGATACTGCAGAAGGGAAAACAATAAGAATAAGGCAATGTAAAAGAAATCACAGTACAGCTTATATTTATTGTGCAGATTTCATACAGTATTCTCTTATCTCTTATTCAAATAGACAAGGCACCTTAAAACAACATTCTTCTGGCATTTACCAATGAGTCTTAATCAGTCACTTTCCCTCAATGTCTACTAAGGAATAGTTATGAATCAGCAGAAAGTGACAGTGTGGGTGAGGATTATACAGAGTTTAGACACCATTATCATTATTTAAATATTAGACACTTCTGTATTTTATTGATACATCTCGATATTTTACAAATGGTAAAATTTGTATATTGTAACATCTTTAATATGATTGCCTGTCTGGCCCTTGTAAAGCACATTGCTATATGTTCTCTATTTGCCTTGAACTGAAAATGTATGTTTTGATCTGATTTTGAAATTGTTCTGGTCTGATTTGGAAAACGAGACTATTCATTTGAGGAAAGATAAACAGATAAGAAAACCTATAACTTTCATGTTAGTAGTCATAAATGAATCAAACATGTATTATCAGTCTGTTTTCTGATACCATCAGATAGCCTATGAATATTTTAGATATATCTTGGCTTATCTCAGCACACTTTACCACTAGCTACAATGATTGGCCCTGTTACAAATTGTCATTCAACATTTGGAGGGCTATAGATTTTTTATACTTCAATCTGTAATAGATCTGGTGATAAAGATTATAGAAAAATACTAACTAACTTGCTGCAATAAGGCAATTAGCCTGTTTGTTTAGCAATATATATATTAGCAAAATATACCTGACTAATAAAGTTTATTATGTAATAAAATTTTGTGTAATAAGCCTGCTCCATCAAATGAATTGAGTAAATGCTTGCTACAAAGATTTTATCAGTATGTTGATTTGTAGAGGACATGGGAAAAGAGACAGAAAGGAAAAGGCAGGATTGTTTTGGAATGTAGACGTCAGAGCAACAAAATAAGATAAGCAGCGGTCAGTGGTAGGATTCAGCCAGTTTGCACTACTTTGGCAGAACCGGTAGCTAATTTTTTGTTGCCCAGGCCCAGAATGGACTTCTGGAAGCGGCATCCACACAGAGAACCAGTTGTTCACATTTTTTTTAAAATGTGGTATTGGTATTTTAAATTCTTAAAACAACATATTCAGGACACACCATGGTGCTGGGGTAGTTAAACATCTTAAAACAAGACATATATACATAATATAATCAATACGTCAAATATTCCCTCTCTTTTTCCCTCAAATAGCATAGTATATTTAGAATATCCAATTCTAACTTAAATTTATTCAACCTGAACCTGTTTTCAAGCTTCATCAATTTCTACCATAATTAAATTAACTTTAAATAAAAACATTTTCAGTTCAAATATCCCTTCCACATATGTTCTACTTTCTTAATTTTATCAAAATCTTATTTGTTTCTTCTTCCATTAATCTCCCTTATTTAGAGTCAAATATTAATCTATCCTGTACCTATCAAATCTATCAATTGATCTATCTCTCAAGCTAAAAATAATAATATCATACCTTAAATCATGTCATTCCATTAAACAAAATTCAAGTCTCCAGTTAATTATCATGACTAATAACGTCCATATCATCAGGAAATCATATCATCTTATTAAATTTCAATTAACTATTAGTTCACTTCAAATCTGAAACATCTCTTCAATTTTCATCATTCCATTACATCATAATTTTCATAGAAATAAACCTAACATTCTAAAAAAAACATTCCTGGTATTCTAAATTGTCTTTAATCCCTTATATAGAAAGATATCTCGTTTTTAAACAAAAATATTAATCTATCCTATACACTTCTAAATGTATGTATTCATCAAACTATTCTATAGCTATCTAATCCTTCACTTAATCAATCTCTTTGAGTTAACAAATTAATATCAAACCTTAAACCATTTCAATCCTTTAAGTAGAGTTTAAATTTCACATGTTATAGGACAAACAAGTCATCTTATTTAATTAACATTCAATTAATTATTGATTCACTCCAACTCTAAGACATCTTTTTACTTCAAACTCAAAATCTCAGTCCTTACATTAGTCCATAGTTCTAGCTTGCCTTTAATCCAATTTAAGAAATTTTAAATTTCATTTTTCAATCTTATTTTAGCTTTCCTCTTTTGCCAGGTAGGTTTCCATAACAGGGCTTCCCTTCCAGATAATAGGTCTCTTTTTGTTGCTTGTAGTGTCACTTGATTCGATACAGACCATCTTGATCTCTGATTTAATCCTCTATTTCTCTTGTCCATAAAGCCTCGTTGCTTCAGAAATCCAAAGTTCATTCTTTGCTTTTCCTGGTCTTGCTTGTAAGGCAAAATAAGATTCTCCTTATCCTCAGTTAAAACCTCTTCCTGTATAATCTGTTTTGTAGAGTAGTCAAGTGTAATCTGGGAGTCAGTTTTAAGTTTTAAAGTAGAGATTCTGGCTCTTAGTTCTGTAGTAGCCTCTTTTATTGTAGTACATATTTCTTCTTTAGCCTCATAGATCTTTTCCAGTATAAGTTTACAGTTTAAATGTGATTGAGGCTTCTCCATTTTAACAATAGTTGAAGGAAAATCCTTTTCCTTTTTAGTGAAGGTTACAATTGAACATTGTCCACCCCTACAGATCACACAGCTAGCTCAAATTATCTTTTTTCTTGAAAAACAGTTTGAAGGCCAAAGCTCTCTCATCTCCAAAAAACAACAATCCAATATTAACTTTTGACCAGTAGGTGTCCTCAGTGAGCTAAAAAGACTTCTTCAAATGTCATTTTCCCCCTTTTTTCTATCTTTTAAAGGGAGAATAGAAAAAGAAATACTCTGCCAATATAATACCGCTCCAAAAAACACAAAAAACAGTTTTTTCTACAGCACAATGTAAGTAGGAATAGAATATAGTCTTTAAATGAATATTTTTCTGTCCTTTTTGTAAAACGCGTTTGTTCCCACGATTACTAAAGCCACTTTCTCCAGACGGGGAAATAATACCACAAATAGCTTCTACAGGCAAAAACAGCAGGGGTATGAAGAGGAACAAAAGGGGTCTCACCCAGATCATCCGCAGTAGGTCTTTAACGCTTAGTTGACGATGTGACTTTCGGTTGGTGCAGCAGGGTGATTGGCCATCTTGCAGGCCGATCTTTGCTCCGTCGGCCCTAAGGAGAAGCTGGAGACTCGGGGGAAGCTGCCGCCCTCCCCTATTTACCAGCAGGCCTCCTCCTCGGTGGTCACCCCTCCAGGGCGACTTTCGACCTAGGGGGTCTACCGGCGAAGGAAACTCCGGATGGCCTGGAGAGAAGTTTCCAGGTGCGACTGGCATCGCTGCGTTCCGGAACTGGAAGAGTTGTTCACATATTTGAATCCCATCACTGGCAGCGGTCATTAATCAAATACAAACAAGTGCCATTGCCAGACTGATACAACAAAATCAACAACTTACAGTTCATTCCAAAACCTGCGACACCCTTTTAAAATGAAATTTGTAGACTTGAAAATAGGAATATCATAGCTGTAATGTGGAATGATAGAAAATAGAAACTAGGGAAAATACAGGATGTTTTGGAAACTGTAAAATATACTATTTGTGAAAGTCAGAACATTTGACAAGTAGTGATGTAATATTTAATATTAGATGATTTATCAATTGTACCATACAGGACATTTTGGTTCATATTCTGACTTGTTGCTCAAGGTGTATAAAACAAGGCAATTAGTCTCTGTGGAGTACTGCATGAAAGCTGTAGGTGGCAGTAAAAGAAATATTATTGAAGGAGTCTCTTGTGGATCTGAAGGAGTCAGTTCTGGAATGTTCACCATAGTTGACTAGGGAATCTGTTGTTTGGGGATGAATATTACAGTTGGGGAAATGCCTTTAAAATCCCTAATTCCTGTTTCTTCATCATTTTGCCAGTTAGCTTTAGTGGTTCAGGTGCTAGCCTAGAAACCAGGAGACTGTGATTTCTAGTCCTGCCTTAGGCGTGAAAGTCAGCTGGATGGCTTTGGCCCAATCACTCTCTTTCAGCTCAATTCACCTTCCAGAGTTGTTGTTGTGGGGAGAATAGGAGAAGGAAGGCATATTAGATATATGTTTGTGCTTTGAGTTATTTACAAAGTCATAAAGGAATAAAAATCAAATCAATATATAAACATTGATTAGACGTAGATACAGTATTATATGTGAGTGCATATGATAGATAATATCATAGGACCTGGTTATATGCAATAGATTTTGTGGCACCTTCTCGATAGAAACTGGAGGTATGTAAATATAGGGATCAAGCAGTTGATTTCCTTTACAAAATACTGGTACTAATTCATTGTTCATCACAATAATTTCAGAAAACATATTTGGCTTCCTTGTGCCTTTCATTTATTTTTTTTACTAATAAAATTGAAAGCTGCTGAACTTTTAAGGAATGTGGCACAGTATTTGTTCATTTTTGTATATTTAGGAGAATCGAGCATACAATATAATTAAGGATGAAAACAGAATAAATCAGTAACATTGTACTAAAATAAAACTACTGTAGTATATCTGCTGAGGTTTTGTTCTCCATTGTATTTATTGATGCAGAAAATTCCAGGGAAAAAAGAGGATAAAAACAGGGAAGTGGAGAGGTAAGGCTCTAAGAATATACAATTTGTCACACGCAATGTTGATTAATAATTTTCATTTTTTAAATTTTAATTATCCCTATCAGAAGTTTCTACATCTTGTTATTTTTTCATTCATTTCTGAAAACTGAAGTTTTGCTTATAAAGAGAAGGTTCTCATTCCTTTCAGATTACTTTCCTGATTTGAAATGAATATTTCCAACATTGACTAATTTCTTTCATATCCTAACCATCTTTTAAAATATTTCATTATCTTTTTTTCTTCTTGAGGAAGAAACCAAGAGGAAAAGAAAATAAATATTTTTCCCCAAAGCAAGAATGGGAAGCACTCTTTTGAGTCTTTCAGTGACTTTGCCACTTATCTGCAGATATATATTTTCACTCCAAATCTGAAATAATAGTGGCAGAACTTGATAATTCTCTTGTCTAAGAGTGTTGTGAAGAACAATATTCTTGATGTATTGTAATCTGTTATCATCTGGGATGTTGGTATTAAGAGCTTCAATATCTACAGTGGCTGGAAGGGTTTTTCCTGGGAAGCTATCTATGCTTTGTGGTTTTCTCAGGAAATAATTTGTAATTTGGATTAGTAGTGCACCTGGTCTGAGGATTGAGTCTATAAAGCCGAATATCCCACTGTAATTGTGTCAATTCCAGGAACAGTGGGGTATCCCTTACAAATGTGGCTATTTCTCACTATTCCTTTAAACTACTATTTATCCCTTCATGGGCTCCTGCACACAGTTCATTTAATGTGCTGTCCCTCAGTCTTTGAGCTGGCAGAAGGTTATTCTGGCACATATAGTATACAGATATAAAAAGTCTACATACCCCTGTTAAAATGCCATGTTTTTGAGATGTAAAAAACCACTTCAGAATTTTTTTCCACCTTCAATGTAACATATAAGCTGTACAATTCAGTTGAAAAACAAACAAATCTTTTACAGGTGTAAGACGCTAAGAAAAAGACGCAAGTATGTCTTGAGCAGAGATTTGAAGCTGCAGGACACAGTTTGACAAACTCTGAGTTTATTGCTTCTTATATAGTTGTTACATACACCAGCTTAACCATTAGATGCTGACAAAGGTTTCTTCATTGGAAAATTCTTTCATATAAGCAACTATTTTCTAGTAACACATTACATGGTCAAAGACCAGGTAAGAACAAATACAGGTAGATCAAAAGGAGAAAGAACTGACAAAGACAGGAGGAGATAGGAAGGAACTTAAGCATATTATCTGTTTAGGTAGGTGAGGCATTAAGTCAAAAGGGAATGACCTTCTGGCTGCTTCACTGGGACAAAGGGTATCAAAAGGTTATGAGGTTTCCCACATACAGGAAAACAAAATAATGAAAAAGTACAATAACATGGCCAGATCTAATGAAATGCCAGTAGGGTTGGGGCATCTGAACTTTGGGTATTGCAGGAGATGCTGTTCCATATCAGATGTCATGAGAGAAAAGGCATGCTTCCTGGGTCCTGCTAGCATAGATGACATTGTTTAATGTACTTAAAGAATTAGAATTCACCAGATGTACTGTAGCTTACATGGAATAGGGTTTCCTGCCTGAGCAGGAGGTTGGACTTAGAAGACCTGCAAGGTCCCTTCCAGCTCTGTTATTTTGTTCAGCTTCCAAGTGGTCTCAAGGACACCCTGTGAGATGCAATAATTGAAATGGGAGGCTACCAAGGAATAAGTGACAGTGAGTAGGGCCTCCCAATTTAGGAATAAAGTGTAATTGGTACCGAAGAGTCATAAAAAATCCAAGCGTGGAGTAGGTCCATTAGAGATGCCTGGGGAGTGGCCTTATCCAGTTATTTGGGAAACAGTTTGATCCTGGTGGACTTGATGAGGTAAATTTGGTCATCAATGCCATCAGCGCAATCTGCTATCTGTCAGTTAGATCTATATACCTCCTGGTTGATGAAAGCCTCCAGGACTATGGCCTATAAGTGGATTCAGGCAGTGATAAATACATCACTGCAGGAGGGGGCATTTCCGGGACTTTTTAAAGAGGCCCTGGTTCACCCCCTTAGCCAGAAAATCCTTATTAGATCCACCTGCTTGGACAATTTTTGTCCAGTTTCTCGTCTTCCCTTTTTAGGAGAGATGGTGGGAAAGGTGGTTGTACAGCAGCTTCAGAGGGTCCTGGATGAAATGGATTACCTAGACTTCTTCCAGTTGGGTTTCAGGCTGGATTATGGGACAGAAACAACATTGGTCACACTTGGTGATGATACCTGGAGGGAGCGGGAGAGGGATAATGCATCTATCCTTGCTGTCCTTGACCTTTCAGTGACCTTTGATACCACTGACCATGGTATCCTTTTGGGCCTGTTGTGGGATCTGGCGCTGGGCAGCTCAGTCTTGCAACTGGTTTGCCCCCTTTCTCCAAGGCTTGTCCCAGTCGGGTTTGATAGGAAGCAAAAAATCCAGCCACTCGTTTGTTGTGTGCCGCAAGGCTCAGTATTCTCTCTACTCCTTTTTTATCACCTACATGAAACCTACGAGATCATTCACCACTATGGGATGAAGTATCATCAGCTTTATATCTCCATTCTGGGTTAACCAAGTGTTGCTGTCGCTGCCCTCTTATGATGCCTGGAGGCTGTGGAGATGGGGACAAATAGGCTTTGTCTGAACCTTGATGAAACGGAGGGGCCATGGGTGCCTGGGACTTCGGGATCTGGGACTGTAACATCTGCAAACAGGCCCCAAGGGAAATTTTGTGGTCCTCCTAGATTCACAACTGCTGCTCAAAGAGCAAGTGGAAGTTGTAGCTAGGAAACCTTTTGAGCAACTTTGAGTTGTGCGTCAGTTGTGCACTTTCCGGGATCATGAGTTCCTGCAACTCAGTCACTCATGTCCTAGTCACCTTGGACTACTGCTATATGTTGTACATGGGGCTATCCTTGAAGAGTATTCGGAAGCTACAGATGACAGCGCTGCAGTTAATTCTAGAGGCACTTAAAGTGGTCATGTAATATCGCTGTTATTCAAGCTGCACAGGTTGCCAGTTTGCTTCCGAGTCCAAATTAAAGGTTATCACCTTGGAAGCCTTTTATGTCACGGGTCCAGGCTACCTGAGGAACCAATGGGATTGGCCCATCCCACTCATTCCGGCAGAAGGGGCATGTTGTAGACCTGTTGGTCAAGGAATTCTGGCTGGTGGGGTCCAGGAGAAGAGCCTTTTCTGCCATGGCTCCCACTCTTGGTAACATTATGTACCTCAAGGTGAGATCTGTCCTTGTCCTCTTGGCCATCTGAAAGAGCCTCAAAGCCTGTCTCTATCACTGGTGTGGGGTCCCAATGGGGATATTCCAGCCTGGAAGTGATTAGTGGGCTAGGAAGATCCCACCCTTACCCTGTTGTATGCTGGTTCCTATGTTATTTAATTTTTGTGAATTTTATATTAATGTTTTAATGTTTCTGTCTCTGCTTTTATGATGTTGTAAGCCTCCCAAGGTTGCCTGACCATCAGATGGACCACATATACTTTTAATAAATAAATAAATGAGGTACATAAGAGAGCCAGTTTGGTCTAGTGGTTAAGACTAGAAACTGGGCAACTGTGAGTTTTCTATTCTGGATGGGTGACTTAGGGCCAGTCATTCTCTCTCAGCCCAACTCACCTCACAGAGGTGTTTAGGCTATAACTCCTCAAAATCTTCATCAAATCCAGAAATAGTATCACATAGGCTGGAAAAGGCTAAAGAGAGAAGTAGGGAAAAGAACGGCCACTGAAACTGACTGAATGGATTACTGGTGAAATCTTACCCTTACTTAATTCAATGGAGACTGCCTACAAGGAAATAGGTCGGTCATTTGCACGCAACATACTCCAAAATTACTAAGCAGCAGCAAGAAATTACTGAAATCACCAAAGGCATTTGAGAACTTGACATACCCACTCACAAGCTTCCCAACTGTGCTTCTGCACAATGGGTCATACTGCCTTTACTATCCCAGTCCTGTCAATCATGTCTATTTGGAGCAGATAATTCAGCAGCCACTTCACAGTCAATTTGATCAAATGTCACACAGTGAGACACTGAAATTACCGGCTGTCAGAGGAAATGCCTCCCCCTCCTCTTTATGAATCCCTACTCCACACAAACATCCTTTCATTACTGCAAAGTTTCCTTGATCAGCTATATTTGCAAACAGCAGCCTGGGCTTCTGTGAGATTTGGCATTTGTTATAAAGATTAGCATTTGGGGGGGGGAAAAAGACGTTTGCCACCAAATTTAATTCTGAATAGGAGTGTAACTCTGCTTTCAAATATTAAGTAGATCTTCCAGTTATGCAACAGCCTATTTCATCCTAAAGTTTCTGAACATATAGGCCTTCCTAATTTTAGTAGTGTCCATTTCTAAAATGTACACATAATTCCCAAAATAACCTTTTCTGAGAAATCACATCTAGTGAGCCTATTAGGAGCACCTTCCTATTATCTTTTATCTGATGCTGCACCCTTTCAATGGCACATAAAAGGACCCCTTCATACTTCTATGTCTATGGAGATTCTCAGTCATCCAGGTCACAGTTATCCCAAAGGTGCTTTTTCACGAGGTCATTGGTATGGGGAAAAATGCACGGGCAGCAAACTGCCACGCTTCCCCCCCCCACGTAACCTTTTGATACCCTTTGTCCTAATGAAGCAGACAGAAGGTCATACACTTTTGACTTAATGCCTCACCTACCTAAACAGATAAATATGCTTAAGTTACCTCCTATCTCTTCCTGTAGATAATATGCTTAAGTTACTTCCTATCTCTTCCTGCCTTTGTTAGTTCCTTCTGCTGTTTGTTCTTTACTTGGTCTTTGATCAGGTAATGTGTTACTAGAAAACTTTATGTCAGCATTTAATGGTAAAGCCTATGTATGTAACAAGTATATAAGAAGCAATAAACTCAGAGTTTGTCAAGCTGTGTCCTGCAGCTTCAAACCTCTGCTCAAGACATGCCTGTGTCTTTTTCTTAGCATCGTAGGTCTGGCCCCTGAACAGGGACAGCCCCCCATGGAGCAACTGGGATAGCCCCCCCTTCCAAGGAAGCAACAGCCAACTTACCAGCATCTGGAATAGACCCCTAAGTGCACTTTCGTCCTATGGGACCCCCCAGTGGTAAATAAGGGTTGCAATCTATCTCAGCACCAGCAGAAACATGTACAGGAACTCAGATTCCTGTTATACAAATCAGGCGTGAAAGTGCCTGAGGCAGACATAAGGAAGCTGGTGGATGAGGTAGGGAAACATTCCCCTTGATATCCTAAGCACTGGACGCTTAGGTTATGAGATTGGGAAAAGATAGGGCATACTTTACATCTTGAATCTCGAGCTCCAGTACAGGTATTACATCAATGGCATCAGTGCCATCAAGCAGTGGAAAAATTTGGCTCAGATGCTTCAGCAGGGCAACAATTAACTACAAGCCCCACACCTGATTAGGATTAAGTAAAAACTGTGCCTCCGAAAGCATTTTTAATTGGATTTTCAGCTCCTTCTGAAGAAGCTAATTCTTTTGCCTCCTTACGGCCATCATACACCCCCATAAGGAAAATATTAGAGGAACAATCTTGAAGTAGAAAAAATACATATGGGGAATCATCAGAAGAATTTAAAGAAACAAATTAAATCAAAATGTACTCCTCTGCAATGTGTTTTGAACAATTGGGATGTTTTGAAACTTCAAGTAGCTGTTAAGTTTAACTCTGTCAGACAATGTCTGGTAGTGCTTTGTGTTGATGTGTAGAAGTATAAATAATATTTAACAAGACAACATTGAAAAACTTTGTAAACCTCCGGTTGGCTAGTTTATCTGATAACAACTAAAGCCACGGAAGAAAAGGAAAAGAAAATTCAAAGAACTGAAAGCAAGTTTTTTTTCTTCCTTTCCCCCCCTTTTAATCTGGCTCTATTCAATTCCTCTTTGTCAGAGGTGAGGAGAGGAGGCTGCTACTTTTCCCTCACCCTTCACACCTTCAATATTCCTTTTAGTCTTTCCCCAATGTTTTTTGAAGTTGCTGGGATAAATTGGAAGTAACAATAAATGTTCTCCTTTTTAATTAAAAGGGGAGGCCTGTTTTAGCCTCAAACCCCAAATTGATGTGTGTGTGTTTTGTTTATGTATATGTGTGGCCACCCAGAACATTACGCTTGGGCTTGGAATGGTGAGAAAAATAGGAGATGGTTAAAAACCACATGTTTGGTTGGAATCATCTCATGATTTTTCTCGCTTCTTGCAGGACAAGCCATATGTCTAAATAAATGTTGTTTTAATAGTATTTGTGTATATATGTTTGTCTGTGTTGTTCTGTGTTATTTGCAAGACTTGGAAGAGGGTCAAAACCCTCTCTGATAACATCACACAAAAAGGCCTTATTTAAAAATAAATGGTTTGCCTGGAGAAAGTATGAAATGAAATATTTGTATGTGGAATTGTTTATACAAGCAGTTTGAATGAAAGTGAATGAATTAATTTGTTGATACCTAAGTGTGTGTGTTAGCCTTCAAATCCTATCCTCCACCCACTCTCTCCCAGGCTGTGAAAGAAACAGTAAACTGCAGATTTTATTGTAAAAGTAAATTGAAAAGTAATGGTAAGTGTTTGCATGAGAAGAGTCCCATGGAGAACGTGTGAGAGAATTTATGGAAAATGCATGTAAAGGAGAGAAAACGATTTTTTAGTGGTGAGAATCTAACAAAATATTTTCCTGTCTCTTTTGTTTTTCAACTGGCTGTGTTGCTTTAAGAGCAAGAGAGACCGAAAGAAAGAAGGGGGGGGGGAACTGTTCTTTTTAAACTTTTTCCCCTCTCTGCTTAGAATTCCGGTTTGCGAATGAAGATGAAATTTAATGCCCACTCTTGCAGTTTCAGATTACAAAGTTTTACTCTAAAGAGGAGACAGTAATTGTTGGACAATTTTTTTTGGGAGGGGGGGAAATTGTTGAGTTTAAATTGTTTAGTCAGACCTATATATTTATCAACCGAAAGAAATGATTCTGAATTGTTTTACTTAAGTTTTGTAAATGTTTAACCTACTTAATAGAAATTTGTTTTCATCTGAATGGTATTTGATTAACTTGGAATTTGACTTATTGACCAAAGGGAAACAACCTGGAGATCTCATTGTAGTTCCACTTGCAGCATTTACCACAGTTGAGCAAATTAAGTACTTGAGTACTCAATTTGTGGACAGAATTCCATATAAAAATTGTCACTTAACACTTTTGATATTTCTTACTAGTAAGCTACTTAAAGGAGTATTAGCTGTGTTAGAAGCGCAAAAAGTATATTGTATTGAATGGCTTTACTTATCCCATCCCAAAATGTTTTATCTTTTATCCAGGCTGTTGCTGAAATAACCTTAGGACACAATCGAGCTTGTCCTTGAAATGGGACTGATTTAATTAATATTGTTCTTCCTATCCCAAAATTTGATTTTCAATTTTATCTCTTCAGTGCTCTTTAACTGACTATATAGGCTGTATTTCATATCATCTGCCTACACTGTAGTGTAATCCTCACCACAACGCTCAGAATTATCTGCTGCTATTTTAGCTTTTCACACCTTTTCTCAACAAACCTTTAATTTAATCTCTGACTCTCATTATGTGTGCCAACTTATTTTTAATTTTCCAGGTGCTTACATCATGCCCAGGATCAACCCCAATCTTATGGCTTTGTTTTTAACTTTACAGCAGCTATCCTTTGTTTCTCACATATGTATCGGTCCTTTAAGGACTGCCTTCACAAACAAATAAAAAAGGAGGGATCAAGGGTACCTAAGTTGGCATGGATAACTCGTCAAGTCAATAAAGTCCTAATAACTTTAAATCAGCTAAATATTTCTTTTCAAAAAACTACTGCTTACCAGCATCACTTTCAGCAGAAAACTGTGCTCCCTAATCCATTGGTATGTTATTGGCAATTGCCTGATAAAACCTGGTTAGGTCCAATTCCCTTACTAACTTGGGGATGAGGCTATGCTGCAGTGCTTGTTCCTACAGGCCCTCTCTGGATTCCAGCCCAGTGTTTGCAACCAGCCAAAGATGTCATGGCATCAAGTCCAGAACCCAATACTGGAAATGAAGAAGGTGACTCTTCAGACAGCACAACGTCCCTTTCGCTCTTGCCATCGCAGTTGATCAACAACCTGGGGCGATGTGAAAAACCTAACATCCAAAGCACAGATGATTTTGCGGCAACAGGGAAAAGAACCTACACCAGAGAATTTATGCGCTGCCATATTTGTGGTTTTGACTGCAAATTCCTTAGTCATTCTTTGCCTCTCTTTCCTTCTTAATTGCTGTGAGGCGGGGGCTCAAGCTTTCCCACCTCATCCTTTAGAATCACAGATTAAATAAAATATTTGGGTGCAATTAGCTAATGGAACACAAGTGACAGACTTTTGTATTTCTGAATCATATGATATGGAAAATCTACTCTCTACCTGTCTTATACCTTTGTGTATTCCAGCTTCAGTTTTAAAAAAATTATACTGGTTTAAGCAATTTTCTATCAGACAATGAATTTCATTATGCAACTATGTCTAGATGGGATTATGCCTCTTATATGTTACCCCTTGATGCTATAGTTTTGCATACACCAATTGTAGCTGTGCCTACAAATCTTACCTGTGCAACAATTGTCAATTGTACTACTTCACCTAAAAAACTTCATTGTATACATGTCAGTCAAAGAATTTTAAATTGTACCTCCTTTCAAGAGGTATCCTTTAATTATGCACATATATGGTTATTCAATGTCTTTTTTTCTCTACTTTCAATTTTCCACACTAAACTACCATTAACTTACCTCAGGAACATGTTATGTTTTGTATAAACAAATGCAAAGTTATATGTCCCCTGACTAAGACCCACTAACTACTCCAATTTAGGATAATGTCCTCACTAATAAAATAGAGAAGAGTGAGATGTGGGGAAAAATGCATGCGCAGCAAACTGCCATGCTTTCCCCCCCACAAACCTCATAACCTTTTGATACCCTTTGTCCTAAGGGTCATACACTTTGATACCCTTTGTCCAAAAGGTCATACACTTTTGACTTAATGTCTCACCTACCTAAACAGATAAATATGCTTAAGTTACTTCCTATCTCTTCCTGTAGATAATATGCTTAAGTTGCTTCCTATCTCTTCCTGCCTTTGTTAGTTCCTTCTCCTGTTTGTTCTTTACTTGGTCTTTGATCAGGTAATGTGTTACTAGAAAACTTTATGTCAGCATTCAATGGTAAAGCCTATGTATGTAACAAGTATATAAGAAGTAATAAACTCAGAGTTTGTCAAGCTGTGTCCTGCAGCTTCAAACCTCTGCTCAAGACATGCCTGTGTCTTTTTCTTAGCATCGTACTGCTTTTCTCTGAAGACATTTCACTTTTCACCAAAAAAGCTTCTTCAGCTCCGACTGGATGATGGGGAATGGAAAGATTTATATTCCTTGCAGACAGCTGGTCATTTGCATTATTTTAGAGTCATTGAGGCCACCTGGAGGTTTATGTCATCAAGGTCACCTGAGTAGTGCAAATAGGTGTGGAATTTTCTGGGAACTGTTGAAAGGACTGTGTTGTAGACTGGAGATAGATGATATCGTATCCCTCCCCCTCTATGGACAAGATTCAGCAGTCCATCTGCATTTAAAAGACAAAGGCCTCTCTTTCAAAGACAGCAAGTCCACATTTTGGACAGAGAGGACCCCTGGTTTGAAAGAGGGGTCAAAGAGGCCATCTATGTCAAAACTGAACAGCTCTCTCTCAACAAAGGGGAAGGGATATAACATCATCTATCTCCAGTCTACAACACAGTCCTTTCAGCAGTTCCAAGAACGTTTCACACACATTTGCATTACTCGGGTCATCCTGATGACACAGATAAGCCTTCAGGTGGTCTCAACGATTCTCTAAAACAGCGGTTCTCAACCTTTTTCAGGCCGAGACCCCGCCCTGTATGCGCGGTGCGACCCCGACCTTCACTGCGCATGCGCGGCGCGACAGCCTGCATCGCGCATGCATGGTGCGACGGCCCAAACCGCACATGCGCGGCATGCGCAACAGCCCGAACCACGCATGTGCGGCACGACGGCCCAAACCACGCATGTGCGGCGCGCGCAACAGCCTGAACCGCATGTGCGTGGCACACGCGCGACGGCCCGAACCGCGCATGCGCAGTGCGTGCAACGGCCCAAACCGCGCATGCCCGGCGCGACGGCCCAAACTGCGCATGCGTGGTGCGCACGTGATGGTCCGAACCGTGCATGCGTGGCGCGACGGCCCGAACCGCGCATGTGCGACGAGACGGCCCGCATCGCGCATGCGCAGCGCGACGCAACGGTCCGCATCACGCATGCTCGACGCGCGCGTGATGGCCCGCATCGCGCATGCACGACGCGCACGGTGCTGCCCCCTGCGCCGGCCGAAAAAAATGAAAAAGAATGGCGGAAAAAATGGCGGACTGCGGCATTTGGCGACCCCGTGAAATGGTCGTTCGACCCCAAATGGGGTCGCGACCCATAGGTTGAGAACCGCTGCTCTAAAAGAATGCAAATGACCAGCTGTCTGCAAGGAATATAAATCCTTGCATTTCCCATCATCTAATCAGAGCTGAAGAAGCTTCTTGGAGGAGAAGTGAAATGTCTTCAAAGAAAAACAAGGAAGTCCAGTTGCCTTGTGCAAAAGCACCTTTGGGACTTCATACCTCCAGTGTTCATATGGAGATGTCCCTTAGATTAAAGACTAAATAAGATGGGCTAACTCAGTGGCGGTGGACCTATGGCACGCGTGCCAGAGGCGGCACTCGGAACCCTCTCTGTGGGTACGCGTGCCGTCACCCCAGCCCTGACTCCCCCTGTGGCCCCCTCCTCACCAGCAGCCTCCCTGGAGGGGAATCGCCCCCGGGTGCGGCCCACACGGAGCAGCGCAGCCAAGGACATAGACAGGCAGCAGGGACACGACTCTGCCCTCGCACCCCATAGCGTGCAGATGCTGCTGCGGGCTATGGGTGGAGGGTGTGGCTGCCATGGTGCTGCAGGGCTGCCTGGGTGATCTGCTGCGAGCCATGGAGGCAGTGCGTGTCCCTGCAGGTGGGTGGGGCAGGGGGGGGCGGAGCAGGCAGAGTGGGAGGCAGAGCAGGGGCGGAGGGTGGTTTTTGGGCACTCGGTCTCTAAAAGGTTCACCATAACTGGGATAACTCATTAAGGTTCTAGTTTGGGAATAAGAGCTGGTTGATTAAAGAAGGAGAAGCAATGCAAATAGTATAAAACTAAAAATAAAACTAAAATAAACTTAAACTATAAAATTAAAAGTAATATAAAAGCTTGAGAATCTTGTTTGTGGATGCTGACTGTTTGGACATCCAGGACAAGTATTTCCCCCACACACACTGTGTTTTTCCTCTCCCTTCCTCTCTTGTTTTTTCTTTTCTTTTTTATAAGAAAAAAAATAGAATGTGGAAGATAATCTTTGAAGCAGGCTCATGAAACAACAGAGACCCTCATTAAATGCAGCCTTGGTGTGATGCTCAGAGACTAGACTTGTCCATAAATAGCATCCATCAACATGCCATGTGAAAGACACTTGAGGGTGAAAAATATGCTCAGTTTCCTGAAAGAAAAAAAAAATTGGACAACAAGCTAAACAATTTTATAGCTGCTTCAGTCAACTAATTGGTTTGAGGCTAAGCTCCGTGGTGCTTCTCTGCGTGCGATGCAATTACATTTGCATTTTAGTGGAATTATCGTAATGGAAAGAATTCTGCTCTGAGATTCCCTATGGTCCTGGTGAGAAATGAAATGTAATAAGTAAAAGAACCGTTGCATGCCAATGAGTCAGGGGAGAGGGCAATCCATTCACTCGCTTCTGAGGTCATTAAAGAGTCCCTTGATCCCAAAAAGAGGAATGGTGCAGGGAAAATGTAATCGGGAGAAAAATCAGAGCATAACCATTTGGAAAGGGAAACAGAAATACGTATAGGTGCACTAGCTTAATATTACATGAAAATTCTGCAGGTACCAAGCAAAATTTCATTTTCTAACATTTTCTCTTGCACCATTAGCACGGTTAGCAGCCCTTTTCTTCTTTTCTGTGGCCACTGCGTTATGAAAGCAGCCTTCCCAAACTGATGTCATCCAAATGTGTGGAGCCTCAACTTCCCAAATCCTCAGTTTGCAAGTGGAGAAAGGGGTAAATAAATCATCACATATTTATAGGGGCAAATGAGTTTGCTACCACCATCTTTCACTAGATGGAGCTAGACCACTAGTAGCTGCTAGACAATTGCAATTTGTAGCAGCAGAACTTAACCCAGGTAGGAAAACAGACCCAGGAAGCTGCATTGTAAAGGCAAAACCCGGAGTACTTCAGAACTCAAGCAACAGGAAAGAAAGGTGAAAGAATATAGACACCTCATATATTTCGAGTATAAATGAATCATTATGAACTAATGTAAAATTAATAAATGTGGACTAAGTGTAGCTAGGCTATTATGCATGGCGGGAATGAGACTAATATTTCAGAACATGTCTGAGTAAGGTTATGTAAACTCATCTCCTGTATTAGAGAGATAGGCAACATGATAGCCATGGGCACTGAAATGAATCCAGCTGACCTGCTGCAAAGCAAACTCAGCCTTTAGCATTATCTTTATTTACAGGAGGCATCTGAGCTTCATCTCACGCGCTAAGTGAAAGCAATTGGAGGTTTAGAATCCCATGCTTTGTTTCAGAGCATGCTGACCTATCCAGGCAAAAATCCAGTTTTATTCTGATTGCATTTTCTAGGCATGTACCAAAAGAGCCAATAAGGCAGGAGTAGGCATTCAGTTGTTCCTGAATTCCATATCCTAGTATCCCTCACTGTGGTAGCTAGAGTGTCTTGAAGTTGTAGTTGAGGAACATCTGGAGCGCCAAACACATTCCCCACTGTAACAGGCTGGAACAGTCAAAAGAAAAATCAATAACTAGAGACAGGAAGATCAGAAGAACTATGGGAACCAGTGTTGCCAATGGATTGTACAAGTTCAGAATGTAAGTTAGGTCATTAGTACAGTTGCACAAACTAGAGGAATAACCAAATGCATGAAATCCAAATGCCAAGATCTAAAAGTGATTTTTCTAAGTGTATTATGCATGGCCATCTGTAATATAAATGGGAGAGCTTTGCATAAATAAAGGGAACTAAAAGAAATGAAATGCTTTGATTTCCAAAGCAAGGCTCTTCTGGTACTGCATCTTTTTGAAGCTATTTTCAAAAATATATTATATGTCAAAGTATTTTTAAATGGAAAATAATCCACAGCAAAGGTTTGGAATCAAAGTTTTACTTTTAATTTTGGAAGGCTTAGGTTATCCAAATCGCTATAGCATTAACAATTTCAAGTTTATATGGTATCGTACTGCTGTATCCTGCCAATATCTACATTATGTAATGCATTATTTGCATCATATTATAATAAATAACTTGGGGAAAAAATCTGAAAGTTAATTTGAATTTGGCAAGAGATTTTGGTATTGGATGTAGAATAATTCAAATGCTGTCTTTGGCAAAAAAAGGGAAAATAATAAATGTATGATATCCAAAATAACCAGTTGAGATTTATCCTCGCCTGGCCTAATGCTAGACTGAAATTTGAAGCCTTAGAATAAAAATCTAGGACTTTTGTCTGTATATGAGCAAAAGATTTACTTGCATAACACCTCCTAGCTCATTCCTTTAAATACATCTTAAAAACAATTTATAGAAATATATTGTTGGATACTCCCTGTGCAATGAAGGATATTAGCTGCAAAATCTCTCACTCTGGAATCATGCTGAGAACAAAGAAAAATCCATTAAGTGGAGGAATTGCATTACTTAAAAACACAAATAATATCATTCATAGTTGCAGAGATATTTAAGCTAGGGGCACCCACAGCCTTGTCATTACACCAAATACTAAGTAAAATTAATTCTCAATTGGATACAACATTGGTAGTCTGGGTGTGACAACAGGCATATCTTTTAAACTGAGCAATCCAACATCCTGGGTTCTCCAGAAACTTTGCAGAGGTTGTTCAATCTATAACAGCAGCAAGCTTCATGGTTTTACAGCTTACCTACTTGTATTTATCTTCTCCTGTGGTCTACCGCTGCAAGGAACAATGAATGGGTTTCCAAACAAACTGATAGACAGGTATGAGAGGGCCCAACAAGACTGTGTGTAGCTACGGTATGTCCATATGCTCCCACATTCTCAGCAATGTACAGAGGTTGCACAGCAATCATCCAAGAATATGCAAACAGATGAATGAAAGTGGTAGGGGAGCCCTACTCAGTGCTGGTGGAAAATTTGGGAGAAACTACTGTAGGGAAATTATCCAGCTTCTATTCAAGACAAGAGGCTAGGGTTATTTATAGAACGTATAAAGCATGGTGATTCTACCCTTTGATTTTTGCATTTACAGTTCCTATGAGCCGGTGAGTATATGGATAAATTCATCAATTTCACCCTGCTTCCCCCTGCACTTTAAATGGGAGATAATCATATTTACCAACTTCATTAAGATCACCATGGATAGCATCAATATTTTTTTTTCTGTGGAAGAGGCCAGGGGATTAATATTACCCTGGAATTTTTCTTCCTTGCTGTCCTATAAATCATAATCCGGGTGACATGATGTCCCAGGAGGTTATGGCAGGAAATGGCTGCAGTAGGACATGGGATTAAGTCTAGTGAACCCACAAACGATGCAGCAAAGGGGGAGATGACATGTCAGAAAGAAGGTGAAGAAAGGAGAGGAATTGCCACCCACAGGGAATCTATCATATTTTAGAAATATTTCAGAAAAAAATATGTGTGGCATCCACAGCGGGCAAATCTTGTTTCTCTTTATTCAGAGGTATCAGTCTCATCCTGATAAGAATTTCTTTCTATAATCTGTCTCTATTTCATATGTACTATTACTGTACATTAGCAGGATGGTAGAGATTGAGAAAAGCCATGCTGAGAAATTTTAGGGGGGGGGATATAGGCATCTCCAGTAAGTAATTTCCCTCTGGCAAGATAATAACTTGAGCTTTATATCAGGTAAAGAGTAAAAGGAAGGAAGCAACCTCTTCTCATTAAAAAAAAAATGGTCCTGAGAATCCTGGCTACTGGATGCAGTATATTGCCCTCATGACTAGTAGCCAGGGATAACTTCGTCCTTCATGAATTTGTCTTAATTGCTTCCCTTTTAAAACCATCCAGAAATTCCTCAGGCTCGCCATATGATCTTGAAGACGTCTTTCCTTTTATCCCTTGTGATTAATTAGATAATTCTGGGCTCTAGAATTTAAGAAGAGAAAATATAATCCCTCAAATATATAATCCCTCATTTTTGCTCCTCCACCTCAGTCCTTTTTGTGGCCTACTTTTAGATTTTTAAACCTGAGGCCGTACTCCAAAAAAAGAAAATTGATGAAGGTCAGGACAAAACTACATTTGATTTCATTTTTATTAAAATTAGTTCATTGTAACTGATTGTATATGTAAAGGTATGACTGATTAAATGTGAATGAAATGAGATTTCATTTTCTCTTGCCTCTACCCTCTATTTTTTGGGAGCACCATCCCAATGTGCCAGTCAAAGGCCACATACAACCCCCTGCAACCCATTGCAAATCCCTGATATAGCATCATTACCAAGTCCAAATTAGATTTGATTTTATTCAAGTCAGCTTTGATGTCTGTCAAATCAGAAGGTAAGAAGAAGCTGATTATTATTGTTATTTACATGATGGGCAAACCTGACCTTTTCAAAAGGCCAAGACATACTACTTGACTTCTGTTACTGCATTGTTGCTTAATAAACTTCCTCACAGGTCTCACTGTAATTGTCACTTTTCCCTTTAATTTCTATCACTGGGAAGAGCCGGATGATAATACCCAGGCCCCACCAAAACTCAATCACAGGGGCCAAAGTCATAATTTCCAGAAAGTTTTGCCAGAAATCTAAGTAAGAAGCCACCTTGTTAAAGATAAAGCTATCACAAAGCAAGATGAGTGAAACAATGCAGCCAGAGAAGCCAATTCAAAAACCATTTCACACAATCCATCAGAATTTCTATCTGAGCTGGTAATTCATTAACAGAGTGAGGCAGTCACTTTAGTTTGACATACCCATCCAGGTATCTTGTATTTCTGCTAATACTTTTGTTTTGATTATTTGAAGTAGTTTGGGGAAAGGGAGGGGAAGAGAAAGTGAGAGATGCTCTGGCTTCATAGGTAAAACAAATGCTTTTACAGCTTGTGCTAAAGATACATTTTTAATAAGGAATAATGGACGGTGTAATTAGACCAGTGATTGAGATGTATCTCTGTGGATAATTTTGTTTCCTCTTCTGTGTAAACCCACTGAATCTAATGCCAGGTTCCCCTTTTCTAATCCAGTCCCCCTCCCCATCCATGTATCAGTAAGTGAGACAGCTGTCTCTTCCTCTGCTAATACAGTCAAATCCGTTCCCAAACTCCTCAGCTGCTGGGAAAGCCAGAGCTTGCAACTCAGGTCGCAGCCAATATTAATTATATCCAGCTGAGTAAACATTGGGCCTTTTATTTTAATTAAGAGGGATGATTTAATTGTGAGGGAAAAAATGGGGAGGGGGAAGGCAAGAACATTTAGACAAAGTTTAGGTGATCCAAGGTCTCCTAGTGTGCATGGAGGAGAAGAATGGGCTGTAGAAGAAATCTTGATTGTTTAAATATTAATTCAGCCCAGTCCCTATGGAAGTGGTCCTCTATGCAGTTCACAGAGCTGGTATGCAGGACCGTTAAGCCAAAGGGAAAAACTGGTTAAAACAATACAGAACCATCACTCTTGGGTCCTACAGGTACATTAGATCACAAATCTCATCAACCTGGAAGATACTGGGGTTCTTCCTCACATCCTACTGTACTAATCAAAATACTAACCATTTTCGAAGGATATATCTTGATAATGGCACCTTCAACTCCTCTGAGCATCTTTCAAAAAGTTGTTTTCCCTGATCCCCTAACTGTCTTGCCATACAACAGATCTACCTCAGTGAACCTAGTGAGGACACTGTCAGAGACTGCAATCTTCTAGCCTTTATTGACCAGTTTTGGCTGATGTGGGCAAGCCTTTTCCCCTCTGTTGTCTGGGCACTGCTTTCCAGGTGCTCCCTTCTTTCTCACTAGGCTGCCCTCTGTAAACAGCAGGTTGCCCCTCCCTTGGAACAAAGGAGAGCCTCTTGAGTCCTGCTTTACTAGACAGCCTCAACCCAACCTGTGGGTTGGGTACTGCACCTGATCTTCTGGGGTGGATGCTGAAAATAAAGCAGGAGAGGAACACCAGCTTTGATAGGCAGAAAGGATCCAATCTTGCAAGTCAGCTATTTTGAGGTGAGGTTATGGCAGATAACTCATGGGTCTAACCATCAGTTTAAAAACTTGCCTCCTCCTTAAGGAGAGTGATCGATAATTATTGTTTCTGCTGGTAGGTGATTCCTCAGGAATCTGCTAGGTGCTGGCTCATTGCTGGGGCGGAATATGCCACAACAACAAGGCATGCAAAACATGCCAACATAAATTGAGCCGACCTTGTTGACTGATGGAAAATGCATTGACACAGCTGTGAGGAACAGCCCATAATTGAAAATCTGGTAGTCCCTAGCTGGGAAGAACTGTTGTACTGTGAAAGAACAGAGCTCCAGGAAGTCTTCCTATACTTAATTTAACTTCTCGCTTCACTCTAGTACAATTATTTTATTGTTTATGGGTCTTTATCATTCATTTAAGAAATCATATACCAATAAACTCATTTTCCCAATTACCAATTCTGATGTTCATGATCTGCCACAAAACAGTATGTGATCCAGGTTCTTTTGCCTTCCTACATCTAAATGAGTTTTCAAGATGGGAAGGGGGGAAGGTGACAACACAGAGTGAGCAGGTGTATCATGCATAAGGGCATGAACTTTTCTTTTGGGAGGAGCGAAGGAACTGGAAGTATTTATTAAATTTCTATGCTGCCCATCTCACTAATATAACAACTCTGTTTGGCTTACAGGATAATAAAAAGTTCAAAAGTGCTAAAAACAAAGAATAGAAAGATTAAACATTAAGAACCAAGATAATGGCCAGCCTGGGGGTGAGAATCTTCTCTACCCCATCAGCCATTCCCAATGTAGCAGGCCCCTGTCAGGAACCTGGACCAAGTGGTAGAGACAAGTTTTAAGGCTCTTCTGTAAGGCTGAAAGTATGTGGGTGGATCTCACTTCTGATGGGAGAATATTCCAGAGGGCGGGAGACACAATGCGAAAGGTTCTTGTCTTCGACTCCACCAGCCGAAAATCTTTTGCTGTCAGAATCTAAAGTAAGCCCTTTCTGCCAGAACAGGTGGGGTGAGTTAGTCCTATTGGGATAAGGTAGTTCCTCAGATACCCTGGACCCATGCCATAAAGAGTTTTTAAGGTGATAACCAACACCTTGAATTGGACCCGGAAGCGAATTGACAGCCACTGCAGCTTATGTGCCAGTGGTTTCACATGTGCCACCCAAGGGATCTCCAGAAGTGTCTATGGTTCTGGGTTCTGTACCAGTTTGTAGCTTCCAAATAGTCTTCAAGGATAGCCCCATGGTTATCCCAACTCTTCCTCATGGTTATGTTAAAGTTGTGTTAATGTATGATCCACTAGTTTTTGAGATTGTGGAAAAATTTGCTATTGGCAATGAGGCCAATGCTGTCCTTGCAGATTTTATGCAGGGCAAGTTAAGGAAAGTGGGCTCCTTTGGTTTCATTTCTCTTCCCACTAAATATGGCCATTTTGCAAGAAAATATCCACTAGTCACTCTTTTAATGTGGGATGTGGCCAGGAGTGAGACTCAGTGGCCTTGGCCATCTGTCAAAACCTGCTACCAATTGAGCTGATTACAAAGTGGATGTAGGGTGTCCAAGAAAGCAGAAGAGGCTCTCCCCTTAGTCTCTGTTCTATAAATTGGTCTAGCCTCAGTACATTAGCTGCATAGTGGCATCATACTTCACAGTTTCCCCCCTCATGAGTCACAATTATGTTTAAGTTAAATAGTAGAATAAGAGACTAACTGGTCTTTTAAATTTCATGCATGGAAAAGTTATGGAGATGGAATTAAATATCCTGGGGAAAAAATGAACCTTGAACCCTTCAGTCCACATATCTTTATAGGTCAATCAAGTGAGAAAAAAAAAATAAAGGCCACTCTCCATATTCATGTGGGGAAAGTCCTATTAAGAATCATTTATACACCTTCTGGAATATATGGAAAGGATTGAGCTGTACATTTATCATCAGAAATAATACAAAATAAGAATTTGGGAAGAAAGAATGAATTATGCAAAAACAGAATACCAAATAAGAATTATGCAAAAACAGAATACCAAATAAGAATACCAAATAAGTTCCACAAATGGAACTATCCTAACATGAACAATTCACAAAACTGTAGGCATAAGAGTCTATCAAGCCCTGCAAAAGAAGAAATGCCTCTAATTTTAGGATCATCTTTATATATCCAAGTATGCATTCTGAAGCCTCAGTCACGTACAGCCTCAAAATCTTTAAAGTGTCTCCTCAAGTTCTCACCAAAATTGAACTTTAGTAATAAAAACAGACAATATACGGTAATGAACTATTTTAGGAATAATCATATGACTTTTCAACTGGAACCAAGATCTCCTACTTTTTGACTCAGATTTTGTGGTATTCTCAGGTAAATCCTCCTTCTATCACTACACCCCATTCCTTCCCAAATCTAAAACAAGTTTCTTTGGCTTACCTTTAAAGCTTAGATAACCTTGGACCAGTTTGGAACTTTTTCTTCCATTATATCCCTTCTTTTAGGAGCTTACATTTTCCGTTCCTATTTCCATTTCTACTATATTTGGCTTACATCCTAATTGAGGGCGGTGTGAATGGGGCTTATTTCCAACAAACGGGAGCAGAAATGTACGTCGCAATACTCCTGGGGAAGAACAGGAATGGCTGTAAAAGAAAACTACCTTCTGTAAAACCTTAATTCTGTCATGACTTGTGTAGCTGAAATTCCTTTTCTGTTCTTGGAGGATAAAAGAAGAATGGGCTCAGAGCTGAGAATCAGAAATAGCAAGGCCCAGGCCATTGCTTCTTCTTTCTGTATAAAATAGAATTCCTTTAATAGTAAAGTAGAAAATAGTAAATTTGAATTTAATTGATACTTGAGACTGAAATCACCCATTCATATTCACAGGCAGAACACTCGTAGAATCGACATCTTTCCATAGATTATTCAACAGCTGAGAATTATATTTTCCAATATTTCGGGCAAATTTTTTTTTAAAAAAATATTATTGATGTATTTATTTTGCTGCTTTTTTTTTTTGCTCCTTGAGAAATCTTGATCCAACCATTTAAAAGCCAAAGGTCATTCTTAGTAATTTTCTAACTCTTTATTTCTCTACCCTGCATTTTTTCATGGCATTCCCCACTAAATTATATTGCAAAATTGCATACAACATTAAACCCATCTGTACACTATATGATTTGGGGGTCAGGAGTATGCGGGTTTCGACAGATACCGGTAGCTAGACTGGTAGATTTGATCCAACAGTGAAAACTCACTCTGGCTTTATAGAAGTGTTTTGTGTGGCAGCAATCAAAGGGAGCCAAATATCAACCCCTTTTTGATGAGGGTTTAGCATTAAATCTCTTTCAAAGGAAGCTGAATGCAAGTCCAATGCTGTACTAGAAGAGTGCTAAACCTGTGTTCAAAAGGAGACAAATTCACCATCCTTCCGCAAGAATGGTACATTCAGGTTCAAAAGCTGCTTAGCAGTACTTAAGACAAAGAGGGGAGTTATGCCATGAAGCATCTGAGAGAAAGAAGCCTCTTCATGTTGCCCTCCACCACTGCTACTCTGTTGCTGCTCAGATTTATCCTCAAGCTGAGGATTGACTGCATAATGTAATAATTATTATATTACTTCCAGTAGTGCAGGAAATGCACTTTGCATTTCCTAAGAAATACTGCAACGTTATTCCAACTTTTTAAGCATTAGAATGAAAACCCGGCAAATATTAACTAAGATTTGGCGGGGAGGGGCTTTTCTTACACATAATCTGACAAAGCTTGCCTCTTTTTCTACCTTGTCGCTCCGACAATTCCATTATTTTGTCCCCAACCGCTACCTCTGTTGGCTTAAAGTTAGCTTGAACTATTAACTTTAACTGGTGTTAAAATACTGTTATCTTCCTTTCAAGTACAACCTTTCCCAGCCTGTCATTTTCAAGAACTAAGCACTGCTAAAAATGTCACATCCCATTTCCCCCCTCCCCCGCACCTCAGGAGGAAGCCCATGACATGGAAGCTGGCTGCAGACTGAACCGAACAACTATTAGCCTGGTAAGCCCAGCATGTATGTTTCCTCTACTCCAGTTCATACCAATATATTGCTGACACCTTTCCTATTTTTCCTTCCTTGAAACGGGCCAGCTTCTTGGCCTCCAACAGGCAACCTTCGTCATCTCACAGCAGAGAGCAAAATGCAAAGGCTGCCGGCCAGAGAGAAAGGAAATCAAAGGACATGTTCTGAAGCAATCTTCCCTTAATCGATGCTCCTTTGCCCTGGGCACCTGAAGCACCAATCTTCCCAAGGACAGAGGGAAAACAACATGGAGAAGACAAATGATTCAAAACATTGAGAATTAGGGGCAGGAAAGCAAGGAGAACAGATGCTTGTCTTTTTCCACCTACCCCATCTAAGTGAGAATAGCTATTGATTCCTCTTCCATTTAATGTCCCCTGAGAACGTCTGATTAATGTCCAAAAAGCGTCTGGCAATCCCTAACTAACTAACTAACTCAAGTTTGGGGATGGGCAAAGACAAGCCCTAGTTATTTTGTCCTCTCATGCATTATATGGGATGGACCCAAGAGGATGCTCCCATGACTCAGAAGATGCCCTTTGCCAGGAGCATCTTTTGCTCCCATTATTATTATTATTTATTTGACTTCTATGCCACCCTATTCCGGAGAACTCAGGGCGGCTCACAACATACAGTATTACTAAAGACCATTCCCAAGGCACTTGCTTGAAAGGGTGAATTCTCACCTCTGATATCTCACTTGGCTGCATCGTATCTTTGGGTCTTCTAGAGTTATCCAACCACTGCTTATGCTAATGTCACATCACTTCAACAATGGCAGGGTGATGCTATGAAAATGTTATATGTCACTACCTGGGGGGAAAAATGATCTATTTTTGAGCCAAGATGTGGCTTCTTCCATTTGGCAACCAAAAAGTGCAGCCTAGTGGTCCAAGAAGGCTTTAGGCAGGGGCCATGCATAAATGCTAAAGGAGCTGCTTTGCCCACAGAAGACATGCATCTTTAGCTAAGGCAGAAGCCCCAGAACCACTCAGCATGTGGCAGTCTTCCTGTGCCCAATTCAGCACAGTTTTATTACAGAAAAGTTGCCATTTTTTCCTATTTCACTTGTATTTACATTGCTTTTACAAGCCTGACCTCTTTTAGCTTCATTTCACAACAATCCGTCAGACAGACCTGTATTACTGAAGCTGAGGTTAAAAAGTCTTTTCCCCAACAGCGTCTCAATGGCATCACGCCCTAGATAGGGCATTTCGAGCTTTCAACATTTCCCAGAACTCCTGACCTAGAGGCAAAGCACCAGAAAGTAGAAAATCAGCTATGTTCCAGTCAGTTTCTCTCTCTTAATCTTTCATGCACAGAGATTAGGGGATCTTAGATTAAGGTGACATTCAGCATGGCTTTGTAAAACAACGGTTTTCTGAGAGCCCACTAGCTATTACTTTACATGCTGTGAAAACCAGGCTATCCTTTTAAGTCATAAGTCATAACACATGGTATCCATTTGTTTGGCACAGAATATTATGTGAGCAGAGCAATGGTGTTGGATTAACTTCAGTTTAGGATTTAGGGTGCTGTGTGTGATCCCAGTTCTTGATTGTAGACTAGGCAGCAGTTCATTTCTTCGAGAATCTCTTCTTTTTTATTCATTGCACACTGCACATACTTAGACAGACATAGAAATCTGTCTTAAGCATCAGAACTTGGGTTTTAAGCAAGCTGCTTTGCCCTGGATAGCAAAAGTTCTTGAGCCATTCCTATGGCATATTTCCAGGCTGGAAACATCCTGAAGATGGGGGAATGAAGCTGTCTGTTTATTATACTGTACTGCATTGCATTGCATTTATCCTATTTATATAGCCACCCATCTATCTGAGATACTCCGGAAGGCAACACAAATAAATAATTACTGCAGGGCCACCTGGGCGATCTGCGGCAAGCCATGGATGTCCCTGAGAGCGGCAGGGTGAGGGTGGAGCAGGGCAGGGGTGGGCGGGCAGAGTGGGGGCAGGGGTGGGCGGGCAGAGTGGGGGCAGGCTGGGGGCGAGGCGGTTTTGGGCACTCGGTCTCTAAAAGGTTTGCCATCACTGTCTTAGGCTAACCTACATCCCAGGATTTTGTCAAAAGAATGAAATAAAAAGGAGAACCGTGCAATTTTGAAGTCCTGTAGAAATAGTTGAATATAAAGATATGTATGTAAATATTTGTATAAATGACTGTTTTTTATTATAACAAACCTACAAGCATCCATGTTAGTAGATTTGGTTTAAAAAATAACATCACCATTAGGTAACATCTTTCTATCAATGAGGAAAAATGAGGAAAAATTTCACATCATTTAGTAACACTCATAGCTACTCTTAATCAAGGCCTGGCCATATGGTAGTGGCATTTAGATTTTGATCCATTGCTTTTTTCCTAGGCTGACTCCAATGCATACAACTGTCACTTATATGTGAATCCATATTCTAAACATACTAATCTCCCTACAACATGAAGAAGTACAGTTGTACACCTTCAAGCATCTTACTTCTAAGTTTCCAAGTATTGCAAAGCATACAGAGTGGAGAGAATGTGGTGATGTGTATTTGGAGCCTTTTCCCATGGGTGTGTTGCACTGGTTTCCACCCTTCTTTGACCCAGCAGAAAACTATCAACATGACATTTGCTGTCCTATTTCCCATTTTTCCTGCCTCTCTTGTCTCCATCCCTAATCCTAACAGTGACCTGACATCTCTCCAAGGTAAAGGGAGACAAATGTTAATTGACTTTGCACACCTTGAGTGCCCATTGGACGAGAGAAAATAACTTTAACGCCAATACAGCTAAGGGTAACTGAAGATTGTCTCATTCATAGCCTGTGTTTGCAATGAACGAAGGAATCATCATGGAGGCAGGAAAGAAAAAAAAAAGATGCCACCGGGAAGTGTTTGTTAAGTGCAAGTATGGAAAGAGCTCAAAGGAGACTTCTCAAGAGGTTAGCAGCCAGGCCATCTCATTACGGATAAAAGCCCAGGAAGCACAGACTGTGGATCTCTTCAGGAAGCTGTCTTGAATCTAAACTTTTGCATAACTAGAATTGACAGCATAGTAGTCAAACTTGCAAATGTCCAAATCACACCGATCAGTAAAACAGGGATGCATGGCAAAGAACTGTACAAGGGGTTTTCAGATTGGAGACTAAACAAGAAAGGTAAAGCAGGCCTATTGGGGAAAACAAAACAACAACCATCATCTCACTTTACACTTGGTGTCAGAGTGACATCACTCAAGGAGAGAATGAGATGGAAGAGCTCAGGAGCAGGTTAACTATGTCATGATCCAGCACATGGCTGCCTTTAAAAGGCGACATTCTTTGTAGAATTTCACTAAAGAATCAGCTCAGGATCACCCCCTCCTCAATTTGCTGGAACCTGTTACAAAAACTGGCTTTGTGTATAGTTTGTGATCAGATCTTCCCAAAGGACTCATTCACTCTTCCTCAGAGCTGGGGAAAGCAACTTAAACAAATCTGCAGGCGGTTGGCATCCTTCAGGAAGGAAAAGTTACAGCCTTTGACTCATTTAAAGTTTGAGGAGGAGGTGAGTAAGAGGAGACTGGCGGTAACAGCTAAAATTATGCCCGATGTGACAATTGTGGGGAAATTGGCAAGTAAGAAAGCCAGGCGGTTAAAGACGACACTTCTATCTAGTTAAAACGAGGGCTCCTGAAAACTGCCTCCTTGCACAGCTCTGAAGGTATATTAAACAAAGGGCTAAACGATCAGATGACCAACAACTAGTAGTCATAAGAGCTATGAGCTATCTCTGATCCCCCAAATCAGGTGTTTCCATATACACTGTGGAACTGGAAAGAACTTGTACTTATCCTTGACTTCTCCAGTCAGCAGGGGAGGGTGGAGAATAAGGCACCTGTCTGGGGGAAGAGGGACAAAGGCTTAATTTGACTTCAGAGTAACATCCTAGGAACCACTCTTCAACATCAGTGGAGCAGAATAAAGACCTGGGCAGGCCCAGGACAAAAATAAAAAAAGGACTGGATGTAATCAGCACAGAATGAAACTATTCAATGCAATTGATATAATTCCCATTCTTGTGTTTTCATGCATTTGATGGGACAATTGGTGGCAACATTTAGAAGTGCTCTAGGAGCTGCCCACAAAGCTTTTTTTGTGAGGGGGGGGAACTTCTGGGGCTTAGGCTCTATGTCCCTGCACAGACCGGCAGTCAATGCGAAAGGTGGCTTGGCTTGTTGCCCACAGTGAACCTCCAAACGACCTGCCACTAAGATTTCCATGGGATCTCTTGAAGACTGCATCATTTTGAGGGCGGGATTGGGGGTGGGGGTGGGGGGAGAGAGGTTAGAGACAGCAGAAACAAGTGCTGCCGAATTGTTGCATCTCCCCCATGAGCTTTAGCAGCCTTTTAGCAAAGGGCGACTTGGAGAGGGATGGACAACCCGGGTCCTGCAGGCTGTAGTAGAGTTATAGTTTTAAACATCTGGGTTGCTTCGCGAAAATCCGGGCAAATCCCAGGGGTCTCGGAGAAGGTGCATTCGCGCGCGCGTGTGTGTGAGTGCAGGCGCGCGCTTGTGTGGACACGCCTGCACCTCTTTTTCCAATCTGAGAATCTGTGGGGCGACCAAAGGAAGTAAAAGTGGGGGAGAGGATGCAGAGAAAAAGGGCAGGGATTAGGGAGAGAGGAGAGGGGCGAGGGAGAGGTGGGAACTGGAAATGGCCAAAGGGAAAGAGGAAGAGCAGCATTCCTCTCTTCTCCCTCCCTCCTCCCTCTCTCGTCCTTAATGCATAGCGGGGGGAGGGTCTCTATCCTCCCTCCCCCCTCCCATTTGCACGCCAATCCTCTCCAAAGCCGGGTGCATTAAAGCGCGAGGATTTTCCGAGCGGATTTCCTTGCCCGTCCCTTCGCTGCCATCTCTTAATTCCCTCGGGCGCCCGCCGCACCGTCCTCCCCGGAGCGGGCGGAGATGCCGGGCGGAGAGACCCCCGCGTCCCAGGGGTACCCAGGGGAGCCTTCGGAGGCAGCAGGCGTCTCCGGCATCAGGTAAGAGAGGGGGGAGTGGGGTGGGGGGCCGTTATTCCTGTCCAGGAGAGGAGAGTTGCCCCGAGCATCTGCAGAGGGCTTTCCCCACCGACTTACTAAAGGGAAAGCCAAGGGAGAAGGCAAGTTGAACCTGAGCTCGCGGGAGGTTGCAACCGGCTTGCAACTCGGCTTCAAACCGGATCGGAAGGGCCCCCGTCCCGACGCGCCTGGAAGAGAAGAAGCGTTTCCTACTGGCAAGCACAGGGGCTATTTTGCCTGCCAGGCTAAGTCTGAGGGGCGAAACAGAGCCCGCAAAAGTGGACACGCCTGACTCTCCGCCCGCCCCCAGCCCAGCCCAGCCCAGCCCAACCTAACCTAGTCCTAGAATAAGGCTCAGCCCTAAGGAGCCCTAAGAAGCGCCGGCGGGCAAGCGGGTCTGTGGGGCGTTGTTGGGGGGACCTGAAGAGGCGCTGGGATAGGAGGAAGGGAAGCAGCCAGGTTTGCCCCATGAGGACTAGCCTCACTCTGCCGACGCTCCTGGCCTGCTCTTTGCACACCCCGAGATGTAAGTGGGAGAAGGAATGCCATTGTCTGGCTTTCCCTGAGATTGGATCCAACCGTTTGGAGTGAACGCCCGGCTCTCCACAGGGACGGCCAGATGCGACTCTCCCTCCTAATTGGGCCTTGTCTGCTGAACTAGTTGTATGGCCAAAGGGGATGTGAAGCAGACCTATTGCGGATTCCAAATGGACAAGTTGGTGCCGGGGAAGGAACATTAGCTTTTCCAAACATCTGGACCAAGCTGGAGAAGCAGAGCGAGCCCATCAGCTAGAAAAGGGCTATCGGTTTAGAAAAAAATAAATAAATCAAGAGGTGAGCTCCATCTGCATAGAAAGATGGTTATCTCTGTGCTGGTCACCCAGGAATGTTTGCATTAACTAAATCTGAGGTTGTTTTGACCGAGGTTAAATAATTAAATAGGTTAACAAGACCTCAGCCTGCACTGTTTGATTTTCACAGTACAACAGTTAATAGAGTTTGCAAATGTTCCTTGAAATCTAACAGGGAAAGTGACCTTTCATAGGGATCCAAGCAGTTTTCAAAGTTTGACCTGTCTTTCAACCTCCTTCTGAGGATCTCTAGGTAACATCTCAAGGCTGAGGAATCTTAACAGGGATAGCAACTGGTGGGTGCTGGCGGGGAATTATTATCAGAGTTCCATGGGGCAATCCTAAAACACCTACATACCAGAAAGGAAGTTAATATGCTTGCCCCCCCCATCTCCTCTAGCACCACCATCTCCTCTAGCACTGTTCCACCCTAGTTTTGATTCTTTGGGGAGCAGATAAGGGGACACCTTTCTAAACAAGCCATTTGATTACAGTAACTTATTAGTTTTATTTTCTAGCAAAAGTTATATGAAGCCCAGTGGTATTCTGATGGGAGGAGGAGGAGGAGGAGGAGGAGGAGGAGGATACCAAGAGTCAAGAAAAAGCATACCTTGGACATATTGATGCCCACAGACATTATGTTGCTCAAACTTGAGAAAACAGGTGATATATTTTCTGTGTAGTTTTGATATTTTTACTTTCATTGCATCCATTGTCATCTGGATTCAACCTTATTCTACCAGCCAGACCTTTTACAACTGCAGTCACTTTCTAGTAATCAGCTCACAATTTTTCTTTTGTTCAACAATTATAAAGACTCAGGAATCCAAAGAGATTCTGCAAAGGAATCAACATTCAACACGACAGGGGAAAAAAAAACATATTGCCATTTCAACTTTGAATCAACAGACCAAATTCCAGACCAGCAGACAGTCCAAATAGGAAGCACTAAGAGAGGAAGCATCGTAGGTGGTTCAGCGGCCTGCATGAAGCAGGTCCCAGTTCAGTTTCCGGCTTCCCCAGGTAATGTCCTTCCTCTAAAAAAAACCAAAAAACCTAAACTAGCCCTCCTGACTTGGTTCCATTCATATATGTTAGGATTATAACTCCCAGGCCACACAGGCTTCAGATTGTCTTGCAAAGCATTACAGATGTGCAAATTAATTGTTAGAACGTTCCAGAAAAGTCTACAACATTCTTTATCTGTCAACCATTTCTGGTAAAGCAGACAGGAAACGTGGGAAGAGGCACTAAATCTATTTTGTTGTATCTGGTCAGATACACTGGGTGCCACCCCCCACACACCCCCAGTCTCAACTGTCATTACCCATCCTCCATCCTTCTCCCCCCCCCCATCACAAGTGATGAAATTTCTTGGATGAGAAATGAAACATTTTCCTCAAGGAAAAAAACAGTCTACTTGCCTTTTAAAAAGCACTTTTGAGACTACTTTATTATAAAGTTACACTAGCAAAATCTTGCAAGCCTGGAGGTACAAACTTCCCACTACCACTTTTAACCATCTGATTAATTAAGGTGGGTCCTTCTTAAGTTTCTTTCTCTCCTCCGTCTTCTCTTGTTTGATCATACCCTAGGCAGCATCTCTTTCCTTCCTCCCTCAAAGTCATCCATACATTTCCTAACCGTATCCCTCTGAAACATGCCATTCTGGGGGAGCGGTTTCCAGAAGGAAAGCCTCCTAATTAGAAGCAGGTTGAGGTGTTTCCTCACACAACGCTCTAAAGGAAACAAACCTATTGCAGAACTGACACACCCAGAAAGTTGTGAACCACTTCCAGTTTGAAGGATTTACCTTTGCAAACGGCTTAATCTCCTGAACAGCAAAATTGGGGAGGAAACTCAGCACGGTACAGAGGGAAATGGAATTCTGAAGTTTTCCAGAATGTTCCATTCCCAGGTCAATGAATTTGTGTGCATTGCTATGCCTAGGACCTGGTACTAGAAAACTCGCCAGCCACATTTTAGCTTTGCAAGTTGTATGGACTCAGTCCAGCTAATTAATATGGGATTCTATAGATCATACACACCAACAAAATTGAGTTAATTGAGTAAACTGAAGCTAAGGTAACTAGAAGTAATCATCTGTAATTTAACACAGCACAGTACTTGAGCAAAATGGTTCAGATAAGATTGGCGTATGTGGGACTGATTGGGGTAGATTATAGGAGTGAATACCGAAAAATAATTTTACCTTATTTTACTTGTCTATATATTAAATTATTGTATTTTACCCCAATTTCATTTTAAATTGTTTTTATAGGATTGTATTAGTATTATATGTTTGGAACTCTATATTTTGATATGACCTATGGCAGGGGTAGGCAACCATGGCTCTTTTGCTGGCTCAGGAATTCTGGGAGTTGAAGTCCACGAGTCATAAAAGAGCCACGGTTGCCTACCCCGGCCTATGGGCTAATCAATAAACTAAACTAACTAATCATTCTGTATAGCACTACTATTATCTCAACAAATCATTTTTCGGCTGTGGCGAGGAGGACATTTGCCCAGGTTCGCCTGGTGCACCAGTTGCAGCCCTATTTGGACCGGGAGTCTCTTCTCACAGTCACTCATGCCCTTATCACCTCGAGGCTCGACTACTGCAATGCTCTCTACATGGGGCTACCTTTGAAAAATGTTCGGAGACTTCAGGTAATGCAGAATGCAGCCGCGCGAGCAGTGTTGGGCTTGCTCAGAAATGCCCACATTTCGGCATCACTCCGCGAGCTGCATTGGCTGCCAATTGGTCTCCGAACCCAATTCAAAGTGTTGGTTATCACCTATAAAGCCCTACATGGCATCGGACCAGGTTACTTACGGGACCGTCTGCTGCCCCATGAATCCCAGCGGCCAGTTAGGGCCCACAGAGTCGGCCTTCTCCAGGTCCCGTCAGCCAGACAGTGTCGCCTGGCAGGGCCTAGGAGAAGAGCCTTCTCTGTTGCGGCCCCAGCCCTCTGGAACCAACTTCCCACGGAGATCCGTGTCGCCCCCACCCTCTCCGCCTTTCGTAAATTACTCAAAACACACCTCTGCCGGCAGGCCTGGGGTAGTTAACATCTTGCCCCAAGCCAGTGTATGTCTCTGTGTATGCTGAATGATTGGGTTTTTTTTAAAAAAAATTAAGAGGTTTTATATTTATATGTATTTTTATGTTGATTTCTACTGTGTTGTGAGCCGCCCTGAGTTCTCCGGAATAGGGCGGCATAGAAATCGAATAAATAAATAAATAAATAAATAAAATCTGGTGGATGCTAGATTGGGAAAGGCTGGGGAAGACAGTTAGGGCCATGGTCTGACTCTGTACAAAGCAGTTTCTTATAAGCCAAAACAGAGCCAGTAGGTGAAAAATCAGTGTCCCTCCATATCTACCCTGCTTGCATAACCAGCTGTTTCTCCTCTTAATCCTCCTTGGAAGGAAAGGGATCCTCTCCTTGACATCTACCCTGCCCCTCCCAGCCTGCTTTCATCAGATGTACTCCCTTCTGAACTGCCCAATGCACACTGCGGCCTTGACTTTAGCATCTTCACCAGCTATATTCCATCTGCATGGCCAGAGTCACAGAGGAAAATAAATTACTTTCACTGCATCAAACCCTCCAGGACTGTATTCTTGTCCCTCGTTCCTCTTTCTCCAATTCTTCTCCCCCCCCCCACCTGCTCTCTTTTTCACTCCTGCTCTTCATTTCCAATCCTTTGAAGCCATTCCTTCTGACCCAAGCTTCCTTCTTTTCCACTTTGACCAGTGCCTTCCATCTGCTCTATAACCCAGGATTTATGTGCTTTTCACTGAGCTGCCCCATGAAGAGTCTTTTTAACGGAGAACTTCTTGGCAACAATATTGACGCAATCTGCCATTCCCTTCTTCCAAAAGATCTTTCCAACTTCCCAAGCTAACCTACAACCTTGTGGTCTCCTTGTGGTCTCCGATCCATGGAATGATCTTGGTCTCTGCTCCATAGAATAATCTTGTTTAGCTTTTGGGGGATCAGTCAAAGTCAGTTGCTGCTACTTCCAGTATTGCTACGCATCTTCTGGAGGCATTTCCAATCACAAGAGCCCTCTTAAGATAAAAATATCCAGGCATTCTGGATAATTTGTATGTAAGCGATTGACTTGCCAACCAAATCACACGACAAGTAGCAAAATTCTGTCTGGCAGTCTGGCAGATACAGCCCTGTTGCATGGAGAAGCAGGAAGTGAAAAAAGGGAGCAATTGAGATTGTATATTAATGTACTTTACTTTGATTTTTTTTGTGATTTCACGGAACTTGTATATCTCTTGTCTTATTTATCATTTGAAGCAAAGTAATCACTCTTTGATCCTGATCTGAGGTTGTAATCAAGTTGATTGACAGGAGAGATATAGCAATAGAGAAGCCCACGCTTGATGCCTGCTTCAGACCTTGTGTATATTTTTTTGTATATAAAATCCAATCTTCTTTTTTAAAAAAAGGCAAAATTAAACATCTAATTCTTAACTAGCCTTAGAGATAAGACTTAGGCAGTTCCTGAGAATATAAGCCAGCACAAGACATCTGAGGCAAACACCCTCATAATCCCACCATCCTCACATTGGATGCTAAGGTCATAGCTGTCTGGACTCTGGTCCTATTTCCTTTTTAAAAAAATATATATATTTATTAATTTTTTTTCCATCAACATGTGTTAATTTTTCCAATCAACAAGTTGTCTGGAATTTGCTAAGCTAATACATGTTCAATTCCTAATCCTTCATTCTTTTCTCTAACCAAGAATAAAATAAATTCCAAATTTGATAGTAGTCTGTATCTTCTTTATCTTTCAACCTCATAGTTAATCTGTCCATCTCTGCACATTCCAGTATTTTCCTGATTATTTCTTCCTCTGATGGCAATCCTTCATTCTTCAAGTATTGTGCAAAAATTATTCTCGCTGCTGTGATGATGTGTAAAATTAAATATAATTTCTGCTTATTAGTCTTTTCAGACATAATGCCTAGTAAAAAAAGTTCAGGTTTAAAATCCACTTGTTCGCCCAATATTTTTTCTAACCACATATGTATATTTTTCCAATAAGCCTTTGCCTTCCCACATGTCCACCAAATATAATAATACATACCTATGTTATGTTTACATTTCCAACATCTATCTGACATATTTTTAAACATTTTTGCTAATCTTGCTGGTGGAAGGTGCCATCTATAAAACATTTTATACAGATTCTCTTTGTATGAAGTTGACATTGTTAATTTATAGTTTCTCTCCCATAACATTTGCCGTTTTTCTAATTCTATATTATAACCAACATTTTTTGCCTATCTTATCATTGTTTCTTTCACTTGTTCACTTTCCATATCTAAAATTAACAAAAAGTTATACATTTTCTTAATTAATTTCTCATCTGAAATTAACAAAATCTTATCAAACACAGTTTGATCCTTGTAAAATCCATACATTTTTACATCTTTTTCATATCTACTTTGTATCTGTAAATGTGCTCACCAGGACAGATTAATCCCCTGATTTTCCAATTCTTGTTTAGATTTTAATTTCCCATCAGTATCTAAAATATCTTTATATGTCCATATTTTTTCAAAGTCTGACTCTGGTCCTATTTCCATTGCCTCCTTCCTAAACTATTGCAAAAAAGTTATGGAAGGAAGGGGAAAAAAATCTTCTCCTTTAGCTTTGGATTCCCCTGGTATCTCTGCAACATTCCTCCTTTGAAGGTGCTTGAATCCCTTTCTTTTTATTATGCTTTGCGTTCTGAAAAAGAACAAAAAAAAAAACAAAAAACGGGCAGGAGGGCAATTACAGCAAACATCAGCAGGGGAAGCTCCAGACAGGCACTTAGAGGAGAGCCAGATGGAATCCCAGCATGTCCAGGATAAGCTCCAGACTTGTCCTCTACAGGCTCCAGCTATAGGATCAAGCCAGCTGGTTCACTGGAGAATGGTAGGGAGGGATAGTTGCCAGAAAGGAGACTGAACCATCAGAGAAACAGCCATAGAATGCATGACAACACAGAAGGGAAAAGTCAGCTATTGTGTGTAGCCAAGTAGATAACCTAAAGACCAGGAACATTTTAAAACCACAGGCTTCCTCTAGCACAATCTTCCTCAATCTAATATTTTCCAAAGGTAGCAGAGCACCCTTCCTTTACCTCCAGCCAGAGGACCCATTGGTCGGATTGATTAGAAGTGATGGGAGGTCTAGGACAACCCGTCGGATGTCCAAGGATTGGGGAAGTTTGCTTGGGTAGAACTGCCTTCCTGGCAAATCATTCCTGTATATCTATTCCACATCAGAAGTAACAATAATGATAATGGCAATAATGGATCTCCTGACTGGGAGCAGAAGCTGGCTGTTGACAGGCACAAGTTCAAAGGTGGTTTTGCAGCAGATGTTAATGTATTGTATTCAGTGTGTATTTGTATGAAAATGACAACACGGATGCACCAACTTTGACTTGGCAGTAGTTTAGCTTGTTCAATATTTGTGCTTACATGTGAAGAAGAGACGACGCATCTGAAGCAGAGGTGGAAAAGCTTATTTGCTTAAGAAAGCTATATAGAAGGTGGAATTATATATATAGAGAGAGGGAGATGCAGGTATTTAGCAGTATTTTTCCTATCTTATAATGTCTGAATTTTCATTATGCCCCCAAAGAAAGATTTTTGTAAAGGAGAACTATTACAACTTGGGAAGGCCAAAGCTAAATGTAGTCATCCTAGAACAGTTTAGCTGGTTGTAATTAAAATCCAAGTTGGTTATTGTTAAAATCAAAGAGGAGTATGAATTAATAATGAAAACTTAAATAATAAGAGTGAAATCAGGTATGATATATATATATATACAATGAAACCTTATACAGAGAATTAATAATATATATGATCAGGGCTTTTTTTTTCTCATAGAACGCCCAGAACGGAATTCCGGCACCTTTTTTGGATGGAACCTTGTAGGGTAGGCAAGGCGGGTTGTATGACGTGTCTCAGTTCCAGCACCTTTTTCTTTTACAAAAAAAAAGCACTGTATATGATCCAGATCAAAATAGCTAGCAAAAACTGCACTGCTCTATTGTTTAAGAGAAATGTCTCCAGTTATAAAATGTAAACGTGTAGTGCAATGGCCATCTTTAACTGATTGTCAATAAAGGACTGGTTCCAAGGAAGGGAGGGAGGGAGGGAGGGAGGAAGGAAGGAAGGAAGGAAGGAAGGAAGGAAGGAAGGAAGGAAGGAAGCTTTTGTCATAGTAGAAAAGCAGAATAGAAAATTTGAGTGTCCTCACTATGAAAACTATTTCTGTGCTCCTGAAGAAAGTGTTACGGAATGGAATGGAATAAGAGAACATAACAGAACAGAACAGAATAGAATAAGCCAAGTGTGATTAGACACAAGGAATTTGTCTCTGGTACAGAAGTATAATAATATTGTAGTATAATAACTGTAGTATAGTAATACTACAACCATACGACATGGGGGAATATACTTAGACAGAGGACAGTACTGTGAAGATTAGGTGTTCAGCAGAGTGGTGGCCTGCGGGGGGGGGGCGCGCGAAACTGTGTTTGTGTCTAGTTGTTATGGCATGCAATGCCCTATAATAACATCCTGAGGATAGGAATTGAAACAGATTGTGTCCAGGATGTGAGGGATCTGTGATTATTTTCTCAGGTCTTCTTCTGACCCGCATAATACACAGGTCTTCTGTGGAAAGCAGCCTGATAGCAATTGTTTTTTCTGCAGTCCTAACTATCCATTGGAGTCTGTACCTGTACTGTTTAGTTGCTGTACCAAACCAGACAGTTATAGAAATACAAATGACAGATTCATAATTCCTCTGTAGAACTGTATCAACAGCTCCTGGGCCAGTCTGAACCTCTTAAGTTGACGCAGGAAAAACATTCTTTGCTGTGCCCTTTTAATGATGACTCTAACGTTAGGTGTCCATTTCAAATCCTGGAAGATTATAGAACCCCAAAACGTAAAGGATTCTACTACTGATACCATGCTGTCAAATATAGTAAGAGGTGGTAGATTAGGAGGGCTCCTCCTAAAATCCACTCTCATCTCTACAGTTTTAAGCATGTTCAGCTCCAAAGTGTTCTGGCTACACCACAGGACCAGTAGTTCAACCTCCTGTCTATACGTGTCTTGGAACATATGTTTGCAAGAACATACTGCAAGCGCATAAGCAATGCCCTGCTGGACTGAACCATTGGCCCATCTAGTTCAGCAATCTGTCCTCAGAGTAGCAACCAATGGAACAAGGAAACCCATTCACCTCCCAGCAGATAACTGTCTCATGTCATAAAACTTCACCACTGTTGAACTGTGATGGAACAGTGGTTAAAATGCAGTATTGCAGGCTATTTCTGCCAACTGCCAGCAGTTCAATTCTGACTGGCTCAAGGTTGGCTCAGCCTTCCATCCTTCTGAGATTAATAAACTGAGGAGCCAGATTGTTGGGGGCAATATGGTAACTCTGTAAATCCTTAGAGAGGGCTGTAAATCACGGTGAAGTGGTATGTAAGTCTAAGCACTATTGCTATTGCTATCCCCATGACTTCCATTGACTGGCCCAACTTTTTAAAAAGTCAGCCAAACTGATAACTAGCACCACACTTTGTGGTTATGTTTTACTATTTTATAAAGTGTAGTGTTTCAATACTGTTTTGAAGAGTTGCAGGATGTATAACTGGGAGCATAGCATATGTATACAGATAGCCCTCAATTTACTACCATAATGGAGTGAAATTATAGTTCTAAGTCGTTGTGGCCCTGATTACACCTGTGAATATTTTTGAGGTTACAGATCAACATTAATAATAATAAAAAAGATTGATACAATTAATGTGCCCCAGTTTTTACCTGAGGAAAAATGATCATTCCAGCCCATTCTTATTTTCCAGAGGTTGATGGCAGCGAAAATGATTGCAGCCTTTTTCAAATTGCTTCTGAAGGACTTGGGAGTCAAAACACCAATATCGAAATTCCTCCCCCGCCCCAGTGTCTTGCATCCCTATTCTTTGCAAAATGTCCTTAAATAACTTTGCAATATCAAAAGTGTAATTCCATCTGCAGTAGCAGATGGACGAATGGACTTGCAATAAAGACCAAGAGGGGGTTTTCTTTTGAGAGAGAGAGAGAGAGAGAGGTAGTACAGGAAAATATTTTGTAGTTCATTACTAAAACCATGCACGCATACCATCGCTCTCTCTCACACACAGAACGCAATTAATCCTCCCAATGCAGACTCCATAGAAATAAAATAAAAATAATTACACAGTAATAGGTGGAAGGAGTTTCTTGAGACATACATGCAATAGGCGCAGTTGTAAAATATTCCTTGGACAGGGAATATGCTGCAACTGAGAGAAACACTGCATTTTCCAGTGAATGCTGGAACACTGCATTTTCCAGTGAATGCTGGAATTTCTGAATGCTCCAGAAATAAAGAGTGACTGTGGAAGAATAACACTTTCCCAGAGAAATCTTGTGAACCTGGTGCCATGAACGGAATGTGATTTTATAGCACAAAAGCCCTGATGAGGCAAGACATTTTCTCCCCTCCTTGCGCCTCTGCACTTCAGGCTTCTTTTGTTTCACTATTTAGCTCTGCTCCAAAAGAGCCTGACTTTGTTCAGAGGGACTTCACACAGAGAAAGATGCATCCATTACTTTTGTTTTTTTCTCTGAATTTTTCTTTGAAGTTTGCACTGAGCTGCGCTCGCCTGTTTCTTCTTATCTGCAATCTAAAACAATTTGAATAGTTTTACTAGCAATTTCCCTTAGTCTGAATGTTGTTGTGTGCAGTATTTTCATTACAAGGTGCATTTTGTGTAGAATATCCATCCATCCATCCACCCATCCATTCGTTCATTTATCCTCTGAAATTCATGCATCTCCAAATGTTGAGCTATATTGGTGTATTACTTTAAGAATATGTTTTTAAACCAAACCACACTAATTTCTCCCATCCCTGCCTTGTCATATAAAGAATGCTCTCTTGAAAGCGATATCCTGTCGCTTCCTGAAAGTGGCTTAGTAAAAAATATTTATTTATATTTCATGTTTCTAAATCACCCATCTCCCTCATGAGATCTGCACCACCATGAAGTCACACAATCAGAAAGGGGGGGGGAGCTTTATTTTCTTTGCTTGTCATTCACTCACACATATTCCTGCATGATTAGCCCAAGTATCTCCTCCCCACTCTCCTTCACTGCTTCAGTGTCCTCACTTCCAGAAAATGAGTCCCCATTCAGATATCACAGCCTTCCCCAACTCAAAGTCCCCCAGCTGCATTGACATGTCTAGCCCAGCAACTATCTGAAAGGTACTAAACCATCTCTCTCTCTCTCTCTCTCTCTCTCTCTCTCTCTCTCTCTCTCTCTCTCTCTCTCTCTCTCTCTCTCTCTCTCTCTCTCTCTCTCTCTCTCTCTCTCTCTCTCTCTCTCTCCCCCTCCCTCCCTCCCTCCCTCCCTCCCTCCCTCCCTCCCTCTCTCTCTCTCTCTCTCTCTCTCTCTCTCTGTCCCCCCTAAACTCCCCAACCATTCTTATTCCCTGGTGTCCATGTGGCTGCTTAGAAGAATGTAAAAGGAGAAGGCAAAAATTCATAGCTCATTTGACAGGTTGCTTTTCAACACAGTTTCTTTCATGATGGTTAATATATTAACCCAACATTATGCATATCATGAGATTGTAGAGATTTTAGACAAAGAAAGGAACCTGACCTGGTTGTGACATGGAAACTCGTCTTGAGCAACAGCGGCTTATTAGTCGCCAAAACGTGGTCACCCCCCCCTCAAAAGGTAAAAAAAACCCTATCCCTAACAAACCAAAGTTAGAGATATTAAGAGCTGAGGGCAGAAGCTGCAGAAGGATTTTGGGGTCTAGAAGGAAAGCAAATTTTAGATTTATTGTGGCTGTTTCACTCTTAGGGGAAAATGCTTTGGGATTTTTCACTGCCTCCAATGCCAGGAGAACCTGATCAGCAGCTCCATTTTCAGTAGCCAGAAGTCCTGAACCGGATCCTACAGCTCCCCTCATAATTCATGTGCTCCCCTTAGGGAAGTGTATTATACAGTGAGAACTCCAGCCCAAGGGAATTATTATTTTTTTCCAGCTCAGGAAATTCAGTTAAACCTAATGATATTGGCCAACAGTTTTGTTAGAACAAAAGACAGAGAACCAATTTTTGGCCAAGGAATTGTAGGCGTCCAGGGGTTACAGCTGAGCAAGGGAAGGATTGTACCATGATCAGATTCTCTTTGAACATCTTGCTTGCAAGATGGCCTAAGAGATTAGGGCAAAAATGTTCAGAGGAGATAAAGGAAATACTGCTCTGTGCAGTCAGATGGAACTTCCATTAAATGATGGAAGTTGTTGCCTCTGGATGTAGCAAGGCAATTATTGTGGGTTGTTTTAAGGAACCTGAGGAGAGCAACTCTCATTCTTAGCCCTAAAACTAGGAAAATAAACCTCTATTGACAGGGATAGTAAATTTATTACCTTTCTAGGTGCATTGAGACAAACAACAGGTGAATGTGATGCATCTCTGAGTTTTTCTGGATTGTTTGAGTGGCAGTTTTTGAAGAAAGCGTTATTCACATGTGGATTTTGATTTATTTATATATTACTTTGGCTTGTATGCAACTACATTTCCAAAAAGTAGTGGAGTAGAGCGTAAGTGCCTCTAAAGGAAGAACTTTTGTATATCCTCATTTTAAACGAAAAACCTTTCCTGGACATGCATCTGCCAATGATTTTTAAATGAAATATCCTGGGGATGGGGGAGAGTACTGTTTAACTTTTAATCTGCTCAGAATGGCAAATCCTGGTGGGTGCTGAAATGAGATTTGAACCCAACTCCATTCTATGTTTGCCTTCTTCTGTTTGTAGGTTGTAGCCATCCCAAGTACTCAAAAAGACAGGAAGCCATCATGGAATCTACTAACTTCCCATTGTTTTGGTTCTGGTCACTGTGGGCCTTAGGATCTGGCCCAGGTTGGGTGCGTAGCCAAGCAGCCACCCAGCCACATTCAATCAAGATAGAAGGAGACATCACTCTTGGAGGGCTGTTCCCTGTGCATTCCCGTGGCCCAGCCGGAGTACCTTGTGGGGAGGTGAAGAAAGAAAAGGGGATCCATCGGATGGAGGCCATGCTTTACGCTCTGGATCAGATCAACAGTGACCCTGATCTGCTTCCCAACATAACCTTGGGAGCCCGGATCCTGGATACCTGCTCTCGTGACACCTATGCCTTGGAACAATCATTGACTTTTGTCCAGGCACTGATTCAGAAGGACACTTCCGATGTGCGCTGCTCCAATGGGGAGCCACCCATCATTGCCAAACCAGAGCGTGTGGTGGCTGTCATTGGGGCCTCTGCCAGCTCTGTCTCTATTATGGTGGCCAACGTCCTTCGCCTCTTTGCTGTAAGTAGAAGGCAGGCCTTTCACACGACATCATTTGGGGGAAAGGAGGTTGAACAGCAAAGAGGTGATAGTAGCTACAGCTTCCTAGGGAACATCTGGATTCCTGTCTCAGGAGATAATATTCAAGATGGTGCCCCTCCTTAAAGGGTGCATTTGGAAAGTCGGTGCCTGTTTGGGAGGATACTGCAGGGCACTCAATTGTGGTTCTACAGAAAAAAAATGAAGTGTAAAATTCAAAGCACAGGAAAAAAAATATCTGTAGGAAAAATAAATATTTTCATCAATAAAGATGGAAAGAGCTGGGTAAACTGGGCCTGGAGTGCAGAAAACACATGGAGGATATGATAGCATCATCAAGTACTAGAAAGGACCACAAAGAATAATATTTCTCCATCATGCAAGCTTCCAGATGCGTTGGAAATTGTGATTTCCAAAATTCCCCAGGTAATATAACCACTGCTGAAAATTCTGGCTCTACACAGGACAGATTCTCCTGGAATTATAAGGGAGGGGGGAAAAAACTCCCTAAGAATAGTTCAGCAGTAGAACCAGTTACCCAAAGACATGCTGGTTTCCCCTTCATTGGATGAGTTCAGACAGAAGCTAAATAGGGATCTATCTGGGATGTTTTAATCTGGATTCCTGCAGGAACCAAAGAGCTAAACTCAGTCATCTCAAAGAGCCCTTCGAACTTAGAATAGCTATGATTTTATACTTAACCCGAAGTTTATTAAAATGATTTTAATAGCAATTTCTAATTATTGCTAATAGGTAGCAATATCTGAGGCCAACCTTTTAAAAAATTATTGGGCCTCATCTGTCTTTTACTTCATTTACATTCTAATTTGGCATGGTGCATTTAACAAAGGGTTCTTAGGAACCCAGCAATGGCCCAATCATTCATAGCATCCTAAACCATAATGTGGTTTCATTTAAGCCCCAATGTTTGCAGCAAGGAAGCTCTGCAGGAACAATACCAAAAACTGAATGTCCCTCCAAAATTGATGAAAAAGCAGGAAGAAAACTAGTCTGAGCAGACTACACAAAGGCTTCCAAAAGAGATAAAACCTTGAGGAAGCCTTCATGTCCAAGACTTTTTCCCCACTGGGGAGCATCACACTGTATCCATGGAGACCAGATCTCTACTGAAGTTATGGAAGTGTCAGAGCCAGCATGTTGCCAGAATAGAGCTACTGTTAAAACCCAGTTGGCTTTAGCATATGAGACAGGAGGAATGTCATCTTTTCTTGTGCTCATGAACACTTTTTAAATGCATCCTACTTCATGCGAAACAATGAAACTTCTTGAATTGGTACTGAGGCTGACTCTGATGTCCCCATCAAATGAAGTAAGGGAGTAGTTAACCAGAGAAAGGGACATTTAGCAATACATCCTGGAATTCTTTCTTTCTGGAAATATGTTGCATGCCATGCCTATTGAGCAGTAAAGATTTTTTAAAAATACTTTTAATATTTTAAAAATGATAGTATTTTTTTAATATTTCTGGACCTTTTAACATTTTGTGATTTCACTTTTGAATCCACTGCTGCTTATTTATTAAGATACTGTGAATATATATATATATATATATATATATATATGCATTTTTGTATGTTTTTCTTTTAATGCACATAGTTTTAAATATTTTATCTAGTTTTGTTTTGTCTTTGTAATTTTTTTTGGGAGGGGGAGTTTATATTTTAACTTTTTGAATAAAATAAAATGTAAGCGATAGAAGAAAAAGAAAGAAAAGGAAATAAGATATTGTGAAAATGGATCTAAGATATTTGTACAGGGCAAATGTTGTCACACAGTTATGGCAATTATTGCTTTGGTCATGACTATTAATGGGAGCCATATAAATGCCATAAATCAGTCGACAAAGAAGCTTAAGCCTCACTCGGGTCATTACTCCCCATCTCTTAAGAGCATTTTTGCTTTGTAACAAAAAGCTACCATTTAGCCTTAATATTATGTCAGTACTGGGAGCATTCGATAAAACACAATGGATTAAAATAAAAACAGGGAGGAGGACAAGATATGAGCTTGGTGAGCCTTTGATGGTACAGTACAGAAATATTTTTACAAAACAAATAGGTTCTGTAGAAGGACTAAATGGATAAGGAAGGGCTGGCACAACAAGGGTGGAGGCTAAGGATAATTCATCACTTTTAACCCGTGATTTTCTTCCACTTCTACAGATTCCCCAGATAAGCTATGCATCCACAGCACCAGAACTCAGTGACAATAACCGCTACGATTATTTCTCCCGTGTGGTGCCTCCTGACTCTTACCAAGCTCAAGCAATGGTAGACATTGTTAAAGCGCTAGGCTGGAATTATGTCTCCACCTTGGCCTCTGAGGGCAACTATGGCGAGAGTGGGGTCGATGCCTTTGTGCAGATCTCCCGGGAAGCTGGTAAGAGGAGTTTGGGCAATGTCTGAAGCCGATGATGGGGGTCAGTAAAGCTGCTAATTTCCTGGAAAAACAGCCCCATGAACAGACACATGAAAGCTGCTTGTGGTTCTTCCATGTTCAGGGAAAGGGGATCTCTGCATGGGATCAGAGATTGGCTCATATTTTTGCAATGTGCAAATGCAATGGAAAAAAAAGTCCCACACCAGAGTCCTAGGCCAAGTCCACACTGAAACAAATGAGCTTTTGATTCTGGATTAGCTGTGCTCTGGATTGCTGCCAGTGGCAGAGGAGAGGGTATAGACAGACATGATGGAATGTGAGATTATGGTAGCTCAACAGAGCAAGTTACATGCAACATAAACCATTTCTTCCATATCTACTGTTAGATAGTTGGGTCACATTCATCACATTTTAATCTAAAGTAAAATAGAGTTGGGGGTTTGGGGTGCAACATATCTTCTGCTTAGCCTCTAGGTCATTATATGAACTCAAAAATATGGTCATTGGAGAGGTTATGGAAATATGGGCAATTGAGATTGGTTAACATAGGCTGAGCATTTGTATTTGTGTAAACCTGGTCACCCTGTGAGTTTTTGCTCTTTTTATCCCATGACATATCCCTGACTGATATCAGTAGCAAACCACTTCTGTATTGTTACCAAAATACCTACAAGGACATATTAGTCATTGGGAATCAAGGTTAATTCAAGGGAGATGCTATTTTTATCTCTTACATACACAAGCCACTAATTTGTGAGATTCCTCCTTTTCCCAAATTATTTTTAGGAATAAACTATTGGTTTTCACACTTTCCGTTGGCAGCAAATACTTTTGCAGATTTATTTGGCTTCCTGGATCCTTTCCCTCTCCCCACAGTGAGCATAATAAAAGATTTAAAGGTAAAATCTAACACAGTGGTATCTTGGTACTGAACTGCTTTGAAACTCATCAGAGTTGATACTCAATGCATTTTGACGTGAAACTTTTGTCCTGGTACTCTTTGTTTGTTTGATACTCAATGCAGAAGTTAAAACTTGTCAGTGTCAGCTGCCTTGTGACTCACTTCATTATTCCCTATGGAGAAAAAATTGATACTCATTGTTTTGCTATTCATTGCATCTCCCAGAAACAATGAGTACCACTGTATTGCCTTCAGGTGTTAGGTCTATAATTCCCAAATTCCTAACCAGCAAGGCTGTGCTGCATGAGAACTCAGGAAATAGTAGTATAGTAGTCATTCATGGATAGCTTTCTCTTTGGAAGTACATGCACTCTGAAATTCATGAGGTATGTACTCAGACATCTTTCAGCTGCCTATTGAAGATGTATCTTTTTATTCCCTGTATGAATGTTGTCCAAAAGATGAGGGGTGTTGAAAAATTCAAGTTGGCTGTTGCAACCAGGTGATCAAACATTCCATTTTAAATTGCTTTGAGATTTGCAGTAATATGAAGTGGCATATTAATAACAGGGCATCCCTGTGTATCATACAGGGAATGCCTGGGTGAAAAGATGGGTCTTCAATAGGACCTGAAAGATGTATGAGTACATACCTCATGAATTTCAGAAAGCAGGTGCTACAAAGGGAAATGAATGCATGACTGTAAGATGACATGCAGTGGTCCAGGCACAGACAGTAGATTTCTATCAGTATTAGTTTGCATTGTTTAGGTTGGGGAGTTGTTTAGGTTGGAGAAAGGGCTCAGTTTTTATCTGGGTACCTGTCTCCGTAGCTTAAATAGACTTTAGAAAGGAAGGTCATAAAGTAGACCATATTTTCCTTCTTGACAAACTGGAAAAATATGGGCTGGGTGATCCACTACCAGATGGATTCAAGATTGAACAACCATCACCAACATGTGATCCTCAATGGGTTTATGCCCACAGAGAGTATGCAATGGGATACCTCAGGGTTCTGTCCTGGGCCCACTAAGTCTTCATAAACGGCTTAGATTAGGGAGTAGAAGGCATGTTTATAAAATCTGTGGATGACACAAAGCTTGGGGGAGGGGGGAATTGCTCTGAAGACAGGCTCAAAATCTTGATAAACTTGAACAAGATCCAAAACCAGATCCAAATGTTGTTCAGCAATGAGTAATATAAGCAATGAGTAATTGACCAGATACAAAAGTCAATGCAGTTTTGGGCTGCATGAATAGAGGTTTAGGGTCAAAATCACACAAAGTGATAGCACCCCTCTATACTGCACTGGTCAGACCACACCTGGAATTCTGTGTCCAGTTCTGATCAGCACAAAACAAAAAGAATAGTGAGGAACTGGAAAGAGTGCAGAGAAGAGCAACAAAGAAGATAAGTGGCTTGGAAACTAAACTCTATGAAGAGTGGTTAAAGGAACTTGGTATGTTTAGCATAAAGAAGAGAAGGCCAAGAGGAGACATTATAGCAGTCTCCCAATATATGAAGGGCTGTCACAGGGAATGAAGAATAGATTTAGTCTCTCTAGTGCTAAAGAATAAGACAGGAATCAATGGGTAGAGCTTTATAGTAAGCAATCAAAACTTGAACCAAGGAAGAATTTTCTGACTATGAGAGCTTAGCAATGGAACAGCCCGCTTCCTAGAGCTGTTGGTGCTCCCTCACTGAAAGTTTTCAAGAGAAGATAGGACAGCCATTTGTCCAAAATGGTATCATATTCCTTTGCCCAGTCTGCTGCAGGTATCTTTCAGTGATGGCAGGTTGGAAAGAGTATTAATCCTCTTCCAGTAAACACTTTACTCACTTTAAATCCCTCCCTCTCCAAGGATCCTCATTTTATTTCTGACTAAAGAAAAGCACAGGGGATATGTCAGACCCCATTTGAAATACTGTGTCCAGTTCTGGAGACCTCACTTAAAAACAGATATTGATAAAATTGAGCAAATCCAGAGAGAGGCAATAAAAATGGAACACTGGAGAAATGGAATATGAACAGCCTGGAAGACAGAAGGGGAGTGGAGGACCTGATTGAAACCTTTAAATATATTAAGGGTGTGAATAAGGATCTAGAAGGCAGTATTTTCAATCTTAAGTAAAAATCAAGAATACGGGCAGGGGGAGGGGGCATAACCACAAACTGATAGTTAGTTAAAAAGTAATGCTAGGAAGTATTACTTCACAGAAGGAGTAGTGGAAGCTTGGAACCAGCTTCCAGCAGAGGTATTAGGTCAATCAACGATTACTGAGTTTAAATGTGCTTGGGATAAACTCATGTCCAAATAAAAATAATAATAAATTAATTCAAAAGAAAACAAAACCCACAAGAAAATAACCTCAAAGGTCAGGCTCAATGGACCACTAGGTCTTCTTCTGGGGTGAGTTTTCTCCATTTCTATATATGGTGCATCTAACCTAGTTTGGAACACAGGAAATTCTGAAAAGCCTCTGGTGAATGTGAAGCTTTCTTGAACCCATTTTAGCAACAAGCATAGCTTTGGGCTGTGCCCAGGAATATGAAACATCAGCAAAGAATCAGGACAGAACAACTGAGAGATAGTTCAAAATAATAATCTTTGGGACTGAAGAACAGAATAGGAACATAGGAAGGAGTCTTATTCCAGATCAGATTATTTGCCAATGTAGACCAAGGTAACTCAAAGCAACCATCAGTTTTCAGGATCTCAGGCACAATGGAGCTCACCATGATCTGCAACCAACTTCTTTTTAAATAGGAGATGTTGCACCTTCTGTGTATAAGGCAAATACCCACTAAACCAAGTTTTCCCAATCATTTCCTAAAGCTTTTTCCTACCTGGCAGGTGGAGTCTGCATTGCCCAGTCCATCAAGATCCCACGGGAACCCAGGCCAGGAGAGTTTAACAAAATGATCAAGAGACTGATGGAGACTCCCAATGCCCGCGGCATCATCATTTTTGCCAATGAGGACGACATCAAGTAAATGCTCCATCTGCTTTTTTTCTTTTGTACATTTGTGTTCTGGCTTCCTTCCAAGAGTTGCGAACATGTTTCCTCTTCTGTTTCATCCTGACAACAGCCAGAATGGTGGGTTAATCTGATCCAAAATTATCAAGGGAACAGGATGGCTAAATCTGAGATTATTTTCATCTTAGTATGATATGCAAATAAAAATAATTCAGGGAATGGTTAAATTAAATTAAATTGAAAAGATGGTTTGTTTTTAGCTTGACTAGTTCAACTGTTATGCAAATATGTGGTCTGTTTATGGTTCCTAGTTAGGCCTGATTGGATCTTGTGGTCCATCCAAAGCTCTTATCAATCCAGAGAGGTACACAACAAGAGTAGCTAAAAAGGAATAAAATCGAACCAAGAATTAACTAAACTATGATTAATTCATTCATGAGTTTTAGACTAGATCAAAAAACTTGATCAAAACACATCATGAGTTTGACTTCGTGACACCGAATGACTTGGACAGGTTGCTGGGAGGTCTTAGAGCAACCACATGTTTATTGGACCCGTGTCCCTCCTGGTTGGTACTAGCCTCCAGTGAGGTGACGCGAGGCTGGCTTCAGGCGATTACCAACGCTTCGTTGAGTGAGGGTGTCTTTCCCGCCGCCCTGAAAGAGGCGGTGGTGCGACCTCTCCTCAAGAAGCCCGTCCTGGACCCCGCTGTTTGATCCAACTACCGTCCTGTCTCCAACCTTCGCTTTGTTGCGAAGGTTGTTGAGAGTGTGGTTGCTCGACAGTTCTCTCAGCACCTGGAGGAATCGTCTTATCTGGATCCGCTCCAGTCGGGCTTCAGGCCGGGTTACAGTACGGAAACAGCTTTGGTCGCATTGGTGGATGATCTCTGGCGGGCCCGGGACAGGGGCTGTTCCTCTGTCCTGGTGCTATTGGACCTGTCAGCGGCTTTTGATACCATCCACCATGGTATTATGCTGCGCCGGTTGGAGGGGCTGGGCATAGGGGGCACCGTTTTTCGGTGGTTCTCCTCCTTCCTCTCTGGCTGGACGCAGTTTGTGTTGACAGGGGGTCAGAGGTCAACCCCGAGGCCCCTTGACTGTGGGGTGCCTCAGGGGTCAGTCCTCTCGCCCTTGTTGTTCAACATTTATGTGAAGCAGCTGGGTGAGATCATCCGAGGTTTTGGGGTGAAATTCCATCAGTACGCTGATGATACTCAGCTGTACATTTCCACCCCAAACCACCCAATTGAAGCCCTTGACGTACTGACCCAGTGCCTGGAGGCCGTGCGGATCTGGATGGGGAAGAACGGTCTCAAGCTCAACCCATCCAAGACCAAGTGGCTGTGGTTACCGTCGTCCCGGTATAGTCAGCTGACTCCATCGCTGTCTATTGGGGGCGAGTCAGTGGCCCCCTCGGGAAGGGCTCGCAACTTGGGAGTCCTCCTGGATTCACGGCTGTCCCTTGAGGACCATCTGACGGCCGTAGTCGGGAGGATGTTTTACCAGATTCGTTTGGTACGCCAGTTGCGTCCCTTCCTGGATCAGGACGCGCTACACACAGTCACTCATGCCTTCGTCACTTCCAGACTGGACTATTGCAATGCTCTCTACATGGGGCTCCCCTTGAAGTGCACGCGGAGGCTCCAACTGGCGCAGAATGCGGCCGCGCGGGTGGTGGTGGTGACGCCCTGGCGGGCACGAACGGCCCCCATCCTGCGCGAGCTGCACTGGTTGCCGGTGGTCTTCCGGGTGCGCTTCAAGGTGTTGGTTATCACCTTTAAAGCGCTCCATGGCATAGGACCCAGTTATTTACAGGACCGCCTACTGCCAGTAAATACCTCCCACCGACCAGTTCGCTCCCACAGAGAGGGCCTCCTCAGGGTGCCATCGGCTAAGCAATGTCGGCTGGTGGTGCCCAGGGGGAGAGCCTTTTCTGTGGGGGCTCTGACAATGTGGAACGAGCTCCCTCCAGAACTCCGGACATGTCATGATCTCCGCACCTTCAGAAGAGAATTGAAGACTTATCTCTTCAATCAAGCCGGCCTGGCCTAGAGCTCCTCAGGTTTTTTATGTAATTTTAAATTAAGTAGTTAGGGTTTTAGTGTGGGATTTTAATTTGGTTCGTACAGCCTACTTATTTAATTCTGTTTTAAATATTTATTATTGTTATGTTTTTAAATTTGGCTGTAAACCGCCCCGAGTCCTACGGGAGAGGGGCGGTATAAAAGTCTTAAAAATAATAATAAAATAATAATAATCATGCAGAAAGTAGGCAATTTCAAATCCACATTTGGCCTGCCAGCTCCTATTTTTTAGCTCCCAGATCACAGCAGATCATCCTGCTGAAATCTGTCAACAAAATCACTCCTTCACAGCTGCATAACTTTCAGCAAGTTTTCGTAAAATATTAACTGTCTTTAACTGCTGCTAGATTTAATATACTCCCACAACCCTCTCCACACTACCATTTCCCAAAGTCTTTCTATCATTAGATATGTCTCTTGCTTCCCCCCATAAATATGTAAATAAATTGCTGCTCACCTCCCAAGCTGGAAAAAAGGTGTCTATTCCTGACTCAGCACAGCATGTAATAGTATACAGTCCTAGCCTAGCATTAACTGCATGGTGACTTATAGCCTAAGTTCTGAATTCACTAGTTACACTTTCCCTGTGATTGAGTTGCAACAGTCTCCATTCAGTCTTGAGTTTGCAGAAGACTATTTCAGCATGAAATTTGTTCTCCCCTTTAGTAATTTGGTTCCTAGTCCCTTGACTTGCCTAGGTAATGTTAGACAGAGCCTAACAGATTATACAGATCTTGAGGTTTTCCTGGCATCAGTTGGAATAAGGAGCAAAACACCGATATGGCCAAAGTAGACTCAAGTCTATCTGATGTAAGAGCTGGGGATAAGATGTCCATGCAACACAATATCATAGGGACACAGCAAAAAAAAAAAAAAAAAAAGGTGATTGACAGAGCATGTTTTATCTTTCTTAGGGATTAGTCATGAATGTCTCTCATTTTTTCATTGCACCCCTGCAGACGAGTGCTGGAAGCCGCCCGCTTTGCCAATCTGACAGGGCAGTTCCTCTGGGTAGGTTCCGACAGCTGGGGCTCCAAGATCTCCCCCATTCTGATGCAAGAAGAAGTGGCTGAAGGAGCAGTGACCATCCTACCCAAAAGAGCCTCGGTTGAAGGTAACAAAGGCTTAGACAGAGCAGAGGAGAGCAGCAGCGTGCAGTCTGGGAGAGTGGAGAGAAACACGAACCGGCTGAAGTCACATGACACAGCTGGCCCACTCTGCCATGACTTCAAGATCCACTCTCTTTCCTGAGACCTAGTAGAAAAAGACCAGCATTGCCCTGGGCAAACTGGTGGCAGATATCCCTCAGAATGAATGCCACTTCTGCATTTGTTATTCTCTATCCCTTTTCTGCCTGTTTCATTACCCCCACACTACTGATTGGATAGAGAGTAAAATAATGGGTGAGAGGAGACTCCTATTAATACCCATTTTACAGGGTCACCTACGTTGACCACCAGAGGAAAGTTTAACAAGAGCTGGGGATCAGAACCATAAAAATCACAGCCACCAACAGAGGGCAGAAAAGTAACTCTTGCTGCTAATGGCCAGTTAGAACTAGAGATCCTTAATCTCAGACTACATGGACAGACTCAACCACAGTTTCAACTGGGAAATTGTAAGCATCTTAGACCAAGCTAAATCTAAAACCACTAGGAATTTCTGAAAGTTTGGCATTCAGGCAAATCAGCCATCAGCAGACACATAGAAATAAGCCACATTTATACACCATTGAAAAAGGACAATAAAAAGGCTAAGAAGGAAACAAAAAGATCAGAATGCATCCTCTCCAGCAGCTTACACCCAGATAAGTAGGGATGAACACCAAACAATTAAGCAGAAAACAATATCCTAATTAAGGGTAACTATCAAGGAGAAAACCACATCAGCAATGCTGGCAGGGCAAGCTACTGTAATTAAACAGGAAGCAAACTCCGTACTCACTAGCACTGAAGAAGTTAGTCAAGTAATGAAACATCCACAAGCAAACAGCCAAGCTCAGAGAACACAGAGGATTCTGTTAAGTACTTGGTTCGCGTGCGAATGATGAAGACACATGGCGATGTTAAACAGCTCTTTATTTTTATTCTAGCAACACCCGAACAACAACAAAAGGCACACAGGCCTTTTTATATGGCCAGAAACCCGGACAACGTCCACCAGTAGAATAGAGCATTTTCGCGCCTTGCGCATGCACACAAGGCTGGCGCCGCTCTGTCTGGTCTCAGGCAGCTTTTAGAATGCCCGGGACCAATGCAACGTCCTAAGCCTGCTTTTGCAGGCTCAGGACACAACATCCCTCCCCCCTAGATGGAACATACCTGAGCACACACATGTACATCATACATTGGAAGAGTGTTATATAGTTTCATTAATCAAATGCAAGGAATGTGGAATACTCGAGTCTGCCCTCAGGCAAAACCCCTTCAACTTTATTCATACAATAAATGTATCCGAAATCAAAAAATAATACAAAATAATCTACCCAAGTTACTCCCGTTATTCAGGGGCCTCATGAACAGAACCCTCATGATTTGACAACAACTTCACAAAGTCTCTCAGATGTTTGGGTGGGCACTTGGCCCGCTACAACCTTCTAAGGGCCGGAGAGATTGCCTGGCCCACCTGCTCGCCTACCAGGCTAGGCAGGCCAGGGCATTGCTACCCTAAATTCCCAGGTGACCCCGGTGAGGTTGCCTGGCCTACCTGCTCGCCTACCAGGCCAGGACTTTGCTGCCTCAAATACTCAGTTGACCTGCCCCGCTGCTGGCTGGCTGGCCCCTCTAAGTCCAAGCCAGCATACCATGGAGAGGTGGAATTTCCCGAGTCCACAATGGACCCCTCTTGGGAACACTGTCCCTCGAGCTCAAGGCCAGCAGATGGAGAGGACTGGGTAGCCGAAGTGCCCCAATATTCTGTGGCCCCTAAGCACGTGCCCAAGGTGCCAGAGTTAGGAGTCGCCTCCATGGCAACCTCCTTTGCTGGTGATCTCCTTTTGGGAGCAATTGCGGAATTTGGCAAGCGCCCCTGATGGAATTCTTTTTCTCTTGCTGCTTGTGATTTGTGTGGATACCCCTGGTCAGTCTCCCTGTCTGGAGCACTATCTGACATATATGAATACTGTGGATACCTCCAGTGTGACTCCCTGTCTGGAGTGATTATGGATGTGTGGGATGAACCCCTATCCCATGAATTCCTGTTAGGAGCACTTGCAGAACCTTGGGATGAATCCCAAATAGCCTCAGTAGCAGTAGTGATGGCCCGTTAGGCCTGTGAAACTGTGACCCAGAATACATGTTATGGTCCTCCCCCCCCCAGAGCAGAGCCGGGAGTGGAAGGGTGAGAGTCCAGTCTCCAACGCAGTTGGTCTATGTGTCTGCGAAGAACGCGGCCGTCTCCCAAGGCAACTTCGTATGACAACGGCCCAGAGACCTTGCAGACCACAGCTGTGACCCAGAGATGACCAGTCCCATAGTTTCATGCCCAGACTGAATCGCCCACCTGGAGTCTCCTAGGTGCCCGCGGTTGTGACACCTGTGAAGCCACCCAATCAGTATGCAACCTGTCCAGTTTAGTGATGAGGTGGCGATCCCAGCGGAGTTCAGCAGGACTCTTCCCTGTGGCAGTGCATGGTGTGGTGTGGTGTGCAAGAAGGAAATCTGCTAACCTGTGATGCCAGTTACCGTAAGTCAATTTCTTGAGGGCATCCTTGGTTGTGCGCACCATTCTCTCTGCCAGTCCGTTGGAGGTTGAGTGGAAGGGAGCCGATGTTGCATACCAGATCAGATTGGCCTGAAGAAAAGCTTGGAACTCAGAAGAGGTAAATTGAGGGCCATTATCTGAAACTAGAACATCTGGAAGACCGTGTGATGCAAAAATTCCTCTCAACACCTGGATGGTCCTGGCAGTAGTAGTGGAGGAAACAGGAACAACCTCTAGCCACTTGGAATGGTTATCAACAACAACCAGGAAGAATTGCCCTTGGAAGGGCCCAGCGTAATCTATATGCACCCTAGACCATGGGGTTTAAGTTTCCTCCCACCTATGTACTGGGGCCTGAGGCATTTCAGGCCGAGACTGTTGGCACACTTGGCACCCGTTCACCTGGGCCTCGGTGACTTTATCGAGTCCAGGCCACCAAAGATGGCTGCGCAGAAGCGCTTTCATCCTGACTATACCAGGATGTCCCTCATGCAGAGAGATCAAGATTCTAGACCTCAATGAGGCTGGGATCACTACCCTGCTACCCCATAACAGGCATCTCTTGAAAGTGGGAAAACTCATGCTTCTTGTGCCAGAAGCTTTGGAACTCAGTATCTGGGCACTTGTCAGGCCATCCTGACAACGCACATGTCAGCACGTGTGTAAGTGTGTGATCAGTGGCAGTTTCTGCAGCCACATCCCTAGCATTGAGGAGAGACTCAGGCAACTCCTGAATGGACAGAATATTAATGGCTTGAGCAGGATCTGGCTCCAATTGATTCAGGGGTAATCTGCTCAGGCCATCGGCATGACCCATTTCTTTTCCTGGTTTGTGACAGGAAAATGGACCATCTCAGCATATGAGGGTCTGTTTGTTAGTGGTAAACAGAGGCTTATGGTCAGTATAGACTGTGAAATGGCAGCCATATAAGAAATCATGAAATTTCTTAATGCCAGCCACTATGGCCAAGGCTTCTCTGTCAATTTGAGCGTAATTCCGCTCTGCAGAAGACAGAGTCCTAGAATAATAGGCCATTAGCCTTCAGATGGCTGAGTACAGCTCCCACCCCATAAGGAGATGCATTGCATACGATGCAAACAGGCAGTTGCTCATTGAAATGCGCTAAAACAGCATTAGAAGTGAGCAAGGCCTTAACCTCATTGAAACTCTTGTCATGAACTTTAGTCCACTGCCAAGGAGCCTGCTTGTCTAAGAGCCTATGTAATGGCTCTGCCACTGCAGCTTTATGTGGGAGAAATACATGGTAAAAATTTAATAACCCCAAGAAGGCTTGCAGCTCACTCTTAGACTTAGGGCTTGGGGCCTGCTGAATAGCTTGCAATTTAGTCTCAGCAGGATGAATGCCTTGAGCATCTATCCTGAATCCTAAGAAGTCAGTAGAAGTGACTCCTATCTTTAGTTTAAGGCCTGCTTTTCGAAAACAAAGCAAGACAGCCCTTAATCTCCCTGCTAAATTTTGGGATGACTCCCCAGCAATAAGGACATCATCAAAGTAGGGACAGACCCCAGGAATACCTCGAAGTGTGCTCTCCATGACACTTTGGAATATGCCAGGGGCTACATTGACCCCAAATTGCAGTCTCTTGACCTTGAAGGCCCCCCTGTGAGTTACAATAGTCTGAGCCTCTGCAGCTGCCTCATCAACAGGTAGCTGTTGATAGCCCTGTGCCAGATCAAGCTTGGCAAAAATGCGCCCCCCCTTGAGGGAGGCCAGAATGTGACTTACCACAGGCACTGGATAAGTGTGCTGTTGCAGCGCCTTATTCAGTATGCACTTGTAGTCTGCATATATACGTATGTCCCCATTAGCCTTTAGAGGCATTACTATGGGTGTTTCCCATGGACTTGAATCCACAGGTTCTAGAATGCCCTGCTGGAGCAATTTGTCCAGCTCAGTATTAATCTTGCCTTTGAGGGCAAAAGGTACCCTCCTAGGCTTAACCCTGATGGGCGTGATGATTGGGTGTAATCGTGGCAAAATTGGAGGCCCCTTGTAGGATCCTAGCTCTGAACTAAACACATCTGCAAAGTCCTTGCAGACTTCTGCGAGGCTCAATGTTTGCAAATGGTGCAGCCCAGTTACCTGGATTCCCAGAGCCTTGAACAAATCGAGTCCAATAAGACTCATACGTTCACCCCTAACAACCACCACATCTAGGGGACCCTCAAAATCCTTATGCTGTACTCTAAGGGTGGCCTCCCCCTTAACACACACCATAGAATTCTGAAAATCTGTAAGTATTAGATTGGATGGCCTGAGTTTAACTCAAAGGCCACTGCTGCTGCATATCCTTTTGAATGTGTTAATAGAAATAATGGAGAGAGCGGACCCAGTGTCCAACTCCATTGATAAGGGAACCCCTTGCAACCTTACGTTAATGGACAGTTTCTTCTTAAGGGACTTATGTCCCTTAAGAATACTCCTGCGCGATGTGCAGAAACCCACCCTATGTTGGCTGGGGTCCTTGGTGCCTTTCAGATGCAATTCTTCACGAGGTTGAACTTTCTGGCAACCCAAACATACGGATGCTATGTGGCCTTGCCTGCCACACGCTCTGCAAATGGCGGAGCAGAACCTGCAGTCAGCTTGCTTGTGGCGTCCTCCGCACCCGAAGCATTGAAGAGATGCTGGGGCCTTGTCCGGACGTTCCTTCTGCCTCCTTTCAGCTGGCTGGTGAAGCCTAACCACCTCTTCTTCAGGAACTGCTTCCGATCCTTCTTGAGCATCCTCTTGATGGACGGTGGCTGTGTCTGGAGGGTTCTTGGTGAGCCGTAAGGTCTTCACAGCCCTGCCTGCTGCTTCCTCAGCTGTCATCTCTTGTAGCGTGTCTTGGAAAGAGACATCTTCTTTTGCAAAAATCTTCTGTTGTAAGTCTCTGTTCCTTAAACCGCATACGAAGCGATCTTACAGCCTCTCTTCCACATCCTTGAACTCACAAGGTCTGGCTGCTTGCCTTAAGGCCGCAATAAAATCCGCAGCAGATTTACCTGGCCTCTGGTCTCTCTGCTCGAATGCATGCCTCCAAGCAATAACAGATAACTTTGGCTGGAAGTGTTCCTTTAACATTTTCTTCAAGTCAGTATATGTTACTGACTCCAGAGGTGCAGGGGCCACCAGATTCTCAGTGATTTCAAAAGCTTCCTGTCCACAGACACACAAAAGAGTTGCAGCCTTCAAGCCATTTTCTCTAATTTGATTTACTCTGAAGTAATTCTCCACCCTTGCAACGTAGGAATTCCATCTCTCTGGGTGTGAGACATCAAAATCAGACAAACAGCCAATCTTCGCCATCTTACTAATACAACCTTCACCACTCGTTCCTCTGCAAATTGCTGTTGGGGAAAGGGTCCTTTAGCCAAGCTCACCCTCCAGTGACACTATACTGGCAGGCTGGGACGCTGATTCAGACGCTGTCTTCCCCTCTTCAGGACTTCCTGGGTAAGTCCTTAAAGCTTTTTCTTCAGCTTGCAAAGGATCCCACCTTCGTCGCCAGTGTTCACGTGCGAATGATGAAGACACATGGTGATGTTAAACAGCTCTTTATTCTTCTAGCAACACCAGAACAACAACAAAAGGCACGCAGGCTTTTTTATATGGCCAGAAACCTGGACAACGTCCACCAATAGAATAGAGTGTTTTCGCGCCTTGCACATGCGCACAAGGCTGGCACCGCTCTGTCTGGCCCCAGGCAGCTTTTGGAATGCCCGGGACCAATGCAACGTCCCGAGCCTGCTTTTGCAGGCTCAGGACACAACAGATTCCATGATTAGAGCTTCGCTATCCAATATGGTGGCCCTAACTTAGTAGCATATGTGGACAAGCCTTCCCAACAGCTTGCAACCCAGATGTGGCAGTCCTAGTTTAAACCAATAGTTATCTTCTTTCCTATGTTTGCATGACATGGCTATGCATGGGAGTTTAATTTCAAAGTGCCATGCTTGGTTTGGGTAAAACTAACCCTCTGTAACTTACAGCTGGCACAGTTTAACAATGACACATATGTCCCAGTTGCATATGTGTCAAGCAAACAAAGTAAATGTTTGGAAAATGCAACCTTAAATAATTATTTTCCCTGTTCCTTCATTTCCTATTGAGCATAGCTGCATATTAATTCATTTTAAAAAGACATTTCATTCTTAAGCTCTGCTCTCTAAGAGCCTGGGTTGTGAATGTGTGAGGGTTTTAAAATGCATTACTGGCAACTAATCCATTTTAAAGTGATAGAGAAGCCATGATTTAATAGACTTAAAGCAACTCTTCAGAGCTGGGAAGACCAATGAGTGGGAAGACAAATGTCTTCCTTCCCGTTCTGTCCCAGACAGATACTTGTGCTTAGAGATTTCAATCTGCTAATGACTGAGACCCGAAAGCCTTTGTTAATGTCTCTAAAATAAAAGGATACATTATGGTGACAATTCATTCTCAAGGGAACGAATTCTGTAAGATAAAGTTTGACTAGCAGGAATGAGTAACGTTCCATTCTCCTGAAGTTTCTGCTTGATAGATAAAAATCACCATCTCTACATCCAGGTACTTGATGACTGGATGCTGACATACATTCACACACATCTGGCATGAGAAAAAGCCACACAACACACTCCTTTGCTCTTAAAAGTGATCCACCCTGAAAAGCCAAGAAGGAAAACTTTTTTTCACATGGAGATAACACTGCAGTTGAGACATGAAGTGGCTGATCACGATTCAGCTTCAGTAACTACCTTAAAAAAAAAACATTGACAGTTCTTTGAAAAAAAAAATGACTGCGCAGCTATGATCCTCCTCCTTGTTCTCTTTCCAGGTTTTGACCAATACTTCACCACCCGCTCCTTGGAGAACAATCGGCGCAACCTCTGGTTTGCTGAATTCTGGGAGCAAAACTTCCGATGTCAACTGACCCGCCCAGGGTTCCAATATGATGAAGGCAGCCGCAAATGTACTGGTAGGGCTATTCCTGATGTGTGGAGCAAGGGAGGGAGGGAGGGAGGAGTAAAGCAAGGGGAGTTAATGCACAGAATAATTACTCCAATGAATAATTCCCCAATTACACCCTAATCCCTGGTTTTGAGGTGATTGTGGTAGAAAACATCACAGAGCTTCAAGGCCTACCTAGGCTGTTGTTCAACTCCACAGGGAACAGGAGATTAGACTTCAAGTGTCCCCCCTCTCCTTATGACAGAAAGAAAGCAAGGAGTCCCTGCCTCCTCTCCAGGCGCTGTTTTTTCCTGGAAAAATGTCCAACTCAGCCTCCTTTTCTATGCTGTTTTTAGTTGTTTTAGTGACTTCTTCAGTAGTCAGAATCCATTTGTTCCCCTTGATTTCTCAAGCCCATCTCCAAAGTTCCCCAGTATTTCCCACATCCACTTCTCTTCCACTGAATTGCTGGCAATTGAAGGTGCATGGTGAAGGTGCATGGCGCCTTGCCCAAAAAAATTAACAAAAGTTGACCAAGAAAATTAGGTTCAGCCTCCCTCTCTCAACAACTGAGAAATTATCAGTCGCTACACAAATTGTTCAAGAAAGCAGACAGGCACGAGTAAAACACTGCAACTGCTTTGGAAAGAAATCCATCAAAAGTCAGGAGCTGGCAAAAAAGGAAGGAAGGAAGAAAAAAAAGGAAGGAAGGAAAGAAAGAAGGAAAGAAAGAAAGAAGGAAGGAAGGAAGGAAGGAAGGAAGGAAAGAAAGAAGAAAGAAAGAAAGAAAGAAAGAACGAAAGAAAGAAGGAAAGAAGGAAAGAAGGAAGAAAGGAAGAAAGGAAGGAAGGAAGGAAAGAAAGAAAGAAAGAAAGAAAGAAAGAAAGAAGGAAGGAAGGAAGGAAGAAAGGAAGAAAGGAAGAAAGGAAGAAGGAAGGAAGGAAGGAAAGAAAGAAAGAAAGAAAGAAAGAAAGAAGGAAGGAAGGAAAGAAGGAAAGAAAGAAAGAAGGAAAGAAGGAAGGAAGGAAGGAAAGAAAGAAAGAAGGAAAGAAAGAAAGAAAGAAAGAAAGAAGGAAGAAAGGAAGAAGGAAGGAAGGAAGGAAAGAAGGAAAGAAGGAAGGAAGGAAAGAAGGAAAGAAAGAAAGAAGGAAAGAAGGAAGGAAAGAAAGAAAGAAAGAAAGAAAGAAAGAAAGAAAGAAAGAAAGAAAGAAAGAAAGAAAGACCTGCCAATCTGACTTAGCATCAGTGTCCTAAAGAGTGGGATGTGGAGAAGGAGGTTTTCAGGTTTTCATAGACAGCCTTGTGAATGGCTATTATTCTTTACATGAACTAAGGATATGTCTGTTTACAACGGTAAGCTTAGACATCCATAAGTACAACTTGCACATCACACATTGCCTTGATCGTGACATGTAACCCGACCTCCATTCCCATGTACACAGTTTGTACTGACAAAGGAAATCCTCTCCTTGACGTTGCCCTTGTCTCATCCCCTTTTAGTGCGTGGGAGAGCTTTAAGTCCTGATTAGTTGTGCCTGTATGAAAGCAGATTTCCCCTTACTCCAAGACTCTCCAAATACATCCTCAAGGCATATAACGTTTGTCATCATTACTTGGATGCAATCCGAGGTTATGTTTTGGAAGGGTTGGAAGTGTTGAAATGCCTTCTCCTGCCAACACTAGCCAGCTTCCACTACAGCCATTTCTCCCCATCTTTGCCTTCCAGGTCTCCACAAAGGGAGAGCAGAATTGCTCTATTTTAGGTGGGAAGAAGGAGAGGCATACATTTGCAAGGGACTTAACGTTCTGGGATGGTAAACGTACCACTTCAAATTACAGGTGCATTTGCTTACTTTTGGGAAAAAGTTAAAATCTCTGCAAGTCACAAACCTAACCAAAGAGCAAGTAGATTTGGAGGAATATGGAGATGGCCTGGAGAAGGTATTCAACAGCCATTATGCAAGCATCCAGCTCAGCCTAGGTCAGGGGTAGGCAACCTTGGCTGTTTTATGACTTGTGGACTTCAATTCCCAGAATTCCTGAGCCAGCCAGCCTAGATCAACAGGACTGGGGTGGTGAGTTAAAAAGTCAGGATTGTCCTGCTTGGATTCTCGTTACTACAAGTAGTCCTTGACTTTTGACCACAATTGAGCCCAACATTTCTGTTGTTAAGCAGGACGATTGTTAAGCATGTTTTGCTCCATTTTACGATTTTGCTTGCCACAGTTGTTAAGCGAGTTACTGCAGTTGTTTAAGTTAGTAGCACGGTTGCTAAGTGAGTCTGGCTTCCCCATTGACTTTTCTTCTCAGAAGGTCGCATAAGGTGACCGATCACATGACCTTGGGACACTGCCACCGTCATAAATATGAGTCAGTTGCCAAGCATCTGAATTTCGATCGTGTGACCATGGAGACCCTGCAATGGTCATAAGTGTGAAAATCAGTCATGTCACTTTTTTCAGTACCGTTGTAACTTTGAACGGTCACCAAATGAATTGTTGTAAGTTGGGGACTATCTGTATAAAGAGGGGTCAGAGAGAAAGAGAGAGAATCTCTGTCAAGCTTTCAAGATTGAGGTCAACCCTTTGAAATAGAACAGGACAGGAAAATGGACATCACAAGAACTACTGCAACTCTGTTATTACAATATAAGATATGATAACAAAACAGTGAAAGCCTAACAGATTTTCTCTATTCCCTTTTATACCAAAGAGAATCAGGGCAGGGCAATCCTGACTTTTTTCCTCACCCCACTCACATCTAACCAACTCAAACTGATGTTGACATAAGAATTGTTGAATCCCCTTTTAAGCCCATCTCCATACTCTTCTATAGTAGGCTGTGCTTTAGTGTTTTAGCCTTGTACTTTTCAATTTGTTTTTTCTCTTTAGTATGGAAGGAAATTGACAGCGGCACCCTATAAGGAGCCATCTAGCCTAATTTCTTATTCTGAGCTGGGTACACATTCATTTGCTTGATATAAAGAATAGAAAACTTGGCTATCATAATAAATTCTGTTCTACTTCAGAATGGAGGAATGCACAAAACGTTTTGCTTATAGTAAACCAAATAGCATCAAACCTTCCCCCCCCTTCTAAGTTGCATTCTTAATACAGCTGAGAACAGGGGATGCAATATAATTTATGAAAGAAATTACAATGCTGCCCAAATATGAATCATTATTTGGGTAGCTATTTTTCTTGGAAAACAAAGTTGGTATGTTTGAGATAAGGCATAGGATGGCTCTGATGAGACAGGTAACCAAATTATCACAAAATAGAAAAGAACATCTAAAAGGCCAGGGAAATTAAAAGAAGAATCTTGCATCTCAAGAACAAAAAAAGCAGAGCAAGAGATACCTAGCTGAGTCTTTCTGGGGAAGAAATAGCAATATCAATGCACTTAGACTTATATACCTCTTCACAGTGCTTTACAGCCCTCTCTAAACGGTTTACAGAGTCAGCATATTGCCCCCAACAATCTGGGTTCTCATTTTACTGACCTTGGAAGGATGGAAGGCTGAGTCAACCTTGAGCCTGTCAGGATCCAACTGCTGTCAGTGGTCAGAGTTAGCTTGCAATACTGCATTCTAACCGCTGCATCACCAGAGCTCAATTCTGTAAACAAGGCACGAGAGTCAAAGAAAAAGCTTTCACAGCCAGAGAGTATTTTAATATCATGCGGTATTCAGAGTTGCCAGTGGCTTTGACACACTTTCCCCCCTTTTCTTCAGGAGATGAACGAATTGGCCGAGAATCAACTTATGAGCAGGAGGGGAAGGTGCAGTTTGTGATTGACGCTGTCTATGCCATGGCCCATGCCTTACACAACATGCATATGGAGCTCTGTTCAGGCCACATCGGGGTGTGTGACAAGATGGACCCCATTGATGGGCGAACCCTGCTGCACTACATTCTGGGGGTCAACTTCAATGGTGAGATTGGCAGAGGATCAGCTTTTCAGCCAAGGTGCCGGGTTGTATCACTCTATGTCATGGGTAGTATTCTACATTTGCACACATGGAGACCTGAGCAAAGGTTTAGAGCAATGTAGGGCTGTGATCATGAATTGGCAGGCAAATACAAATTTGCAGTATTCAGGGCAGGAAAGAGTGAGAAAGCTTTACCCAGATTCTGCAGCTTTAGGTCACAAACCAAGGGAAGCTGCATGTTGAGGTGCAAAGCAACAGCTCCAGGTCAACATATTTGTCATGCCCATTTTGTAGGCATGTCATACTCCACATGTCCTATCCTTGCCAATAGATGACATGTCCATCTTCTAGAAAGATAGAGAAGTGGAGAAAACTGATCTGCAGTTTTCTATATCCATCAATGCTTGCAGCAGGAAACAGTCTAAAAAAAGTTTCATAGGATTAGACCCTAAGCCTCTTGTGTCTCACATCACAATAACAAATCAAGTTTTCACAACAGCTAACCAAACACCTCTGAGGCCCCCAAGTAGATGACCTACCACATTTGACCTTGGAGGCTGCCTACAACTCTTCTTCCCGCTAGTCTCTGTTGGCCAGTGTCCCTTAGCATAATGTTGTCTTATCCCCTTTATAAGAATCTCCATCTTGAGGGATGTCATTGTCTCCCTGTAATCTTTTCCTTTCTGCAGGCAGTGCTGGGACACCGGTAATGTTCAATGAAAATGGAGATGCCCCTGGGCGCTATGATATTTTCCAGTATCAGCTGACAAATACTACAGCCCCAGGATACAAGGCTATTGGCCAGTGGGCAGAATACCTTCGATTGAATGTGAGTGATACAGCATAGAATCAATCAATCAATCAATCGTCATTGTCATCGTCTTTAAATCATGTTTATACCCTTTCTCCCCACCATAAAAATAAGGTGGAAAATATGATTCCTCTCAGCAGTAGATTTCCCAGCCTGATCTTGTGGGGCAGGTGGATCACCTCTGGGTATGTGTTTGAGTTTTTAGCTCTCTTTACTTTTCAGAAGTTCCTTCCTGCTCTGCAGTAATCAGCACTGGGTACTTTGGAGTTTTGAAAAAATACAATCAACTGGGACTTCGCCTTGCTGAGATTTAACAAAGTCTGTTCCTGGCCACAACATCTCTTTCAGTTAAATGCCACTCAGCATTCCTAGAGTATACTGTCTTACCTTATCTTACGTATTTATCTATTTAACACATTTATATAGCTGCCCATTTCATTAACCAATAGTTAAAATAATATTGCAATTATTAAAACACTTTAAAAATAAATTAAAAACAAGACAAGTAAGATAAGAAAAGAAAAGCAAGATTGCACGAGAACATCATCTAAATTGTTGCACAGGCTCCCCATGGGATTCCCACATTTTCAGAGCCTTACAAAAGGCTAATAGGAATGAAGCTAATCTCATCTCAGGGGTGGTTGAGGTAGGAGCCACAGCAAAAAAGGCACATGGTTTGGGTCCCATCAGATGAAGCTCTTTAGCCGATGGGACCTGTAACATGACCTTCGTGCTGGATCTGAATGGTGAATGGGACATATTATATTGAACGGGACATCGTTGCATGTTATTTTAAGGTACCAAATTGAGAACTATCAAGAACAAATGACAAACTGCTATCCACTCTTGAATATATTCCTTCTAGTGCATTTCTATGATAGAACATACCTGATTGGCTGCTTATGGATTTGACCCCTTGATAATTAATCAGCCAAAGAACTGCTGTTAAAGTCTTTCAATATTGTAGTCCCACTGCACAGTGTGGGCTTTGTGGAAAGCTCTTGTATTCCAACAATTCTGGAACATAGCAACTGGATGATAGCAAATAAAAAAATGCCAAAGAAACAAAAACATATTTTATTTGTATTAAAAGAGCTCACTTCAATATGTTTTCACTATTAGAAACTTCTCCAAAGATACATAAAAATATCACCCAAATGTGATCCAAATTCAAAAGAAGTCTTTCAGACTTTAATTACAGTGTACAATTCAACCTGTACCTTCACTTCTCTGAATATATTCAGTTCCAGATCATAAAATTAGACCATTTTCATTGTACTCTTTACGTCCTTTCCCCTGTCTTAGGTTTGCAAATGCACAACATATTGATTCTTCTTTCATTTTCATTTATTAATCCATGCTTTCCCCTTCTTAATCTTCTTGTATTCCAGCTGGCAATTTTCCATGTGATATGTATGTCACGAAATGTCCCTGTAAATATTCTCTCTGCTGCTGATCATGGCTTTAGTCATTCAATGTTTTCACGTAACGCTGTTCAATAAGATAGAGAAGTTCTAAATAGGTTGTCTACCCTTGTGGTTCCAAAATGCCGTGCTCCTGTTGATGGTAATAGAATAGAATAGAATAGAATAGAATAGAATAGAATAGAATAGAATAGAATAGAATAGAATAGAATAGAATAGAATAGAATAGAATAGAATAGAATAGAATATCATATCTTTACTGTCACTACTGTATGTATCTTACAACGAAATTAAGTGCTGTCCACAGTGCACACTACACACTAGTAAAATACTAGTGAGGTTTATTTTATATAATATTTTATTAGTTTTCCACATTTACAATTCATAAGTGCTTAGTAAACAACATGTTGTCTGGGTCCATTTGTTTTACTTAATAATACACATAAAATTTCTAATCTCTACCCCATTTTTCCAGCCATTGATAAAATACATCCCATATTTGAAAATATTCTTCTTTTTCTTTAATCTTCAGTGTAAGTCTATCCATTTGTGCAAAGTCCAGTAGTAAAGTACTAGTGAGTTTTGACCAGTTTGCCACTAGACAGTCAAATCCCAGTTTACCCCAATCACGTTCATGATGTTTATCGAGAGACTGCCTTACAAGTCCATTGTGGCCACATCCCATCAACTACGAGGAACCTGCAAGGTATTGAAATACCGATGTGATTCCCTGGGATAATTGGCAGTCACTGTTCTCTGGCTTTCTCTGATTCTCCCCCAGATCGAGGACATGCAGTGGTCAGGTGGACAGAAGGAGATCCCCTCGTCAGTATGCAGTCTCCCTTGTAACCCAGGAGAGAGGAAGAAGATGGTGAAAGGTGTTCCTTGCTGCTGGCACTGCGAGCTATGCGATGGCTACCAGTACCAACTGGATGAGTTCAACTGTGAAATGTGTCCCTTTGACATGCGGCCCAATCTCAATCGTACAGCCTGCCGCCCAACCCCCATTGTCAAGCTGGAGTGGAGCTCTCCTTGGGCCATTCTGCCCATCTTCTTGTCCATCTTGGGCATCCTTGGCACCGTCTTCATCGTTATCACCTTCATCCGTTTCAATGACACCCCCATTGTCCGAGCCTCAGGTCGTGAGCTGAGCTATGTCCTGCTCACTGGGATTTTTCTCATCTACACCATCACTTTTTTGATGATTGCTGAACCAGGTGTCACCATCTGTGCCTTCCGGCGCCTCTTCCTTGGTTTGGGCATGGCCATCAGCTATTCGGCATTGCTGACCAAAACCAATCGCATCTATCGCATCTTCGAACAAGGCAAGAAGTCTGTGACTCCACCCAAGTTCATCAGCCCCACCTCCCAACTGGCAATCACCTTCAGCCTCATGTCTGTGCAAGTGGTGGCTGTGGTCATCTGGCTGGGGGTGCAGCCACCCCATAGCATCATTGACTATGAAGAACAACATACCCCCAACCCAGAATTTGCCCAGGGCATCCTCAAATGTGACATGTCAGACCTCTCTATCATCTCCTGTCTCAGCTACAGTATTGTTTTGATGGTGACCTGCACCGTCTATGCCATCAAGGCCCGTGGCGTGCCCGAGACCTTCAACGAGGCTAAACCCATTGGCTTCACCATGTACACAACGTGCATCATCTGGCTGGCCTTTGTGCCCATCTTCTTTGGCACAGCTCAGTCAGCGGAGAAGGTGGGAGCAATCAGGACAAGGAATGGGGTGGTACAAGGGATGATGCGGTTTAAGTACAAGTAGTCCTTGGCTTACAACCACTTGTTTAGCAACCATTTGCTCAACAAGTTACAACGGCATTGAAAAAAGTGACCCCTACGACATTGCAACATCGCCACAGTTACCTCGGTTTGAGACCAGAATTTCCTTTGCTGAGCAAGGCTGTTGTTACCTGAGTGCTCAATTGTATGCTCTTTTTGCCAATGTTGTTAAGTGAATCGTGTGGGCATTAAGTGAATCCAGCTTCCCCCATTGGCTTTGCTTGTTGGAAGCTGGCTGGGAAGGCCTCCCCAGTGGCAATCACATCACCTCAGGACATTGCAACCACTACAAACACATGCCACTTGCCAAGCCCCTGAATTTGGATCACATGACTGTGGTGACACTGCAACACTTGTGTGTGTGAGGACTGGTTGTAAGTCACTTTTTTCAGTTGCCGTTGTAACTTGGAACAGTTGCTAAACAAATGATTGTTAAGTCGAGGGCTGCTGATTAAACTATGATGTCACTGTAAGAGGCAAAGCTGGCAAAGTCAGACCTGTCCTGTTTTTTCATTCTGTCTATTTCGGGAATGTTAAGGGGCTGAATTAGGTGCTTTCAGGAGCTAATGGCACCCTTTTAAAATCATTAAACCCATTCCCCAAGTGGGAAAAAATCATCCCAGTTTTGGGAGGCTGAGGTTCACAGGAATGCTAGTTGTGCCTTGAACTTCTTGCAAGGCTTTAAAAAAAGCTGTTTTGCTTCTTAGTTTTTTCTCAGATCATTAAAATAGGGTGCTGGGGATTGCAAAGACATTTTACACATTATGAAACAAGCCTGGGGGATTCCTCATCTGTTTTCTGTTTTAGTGGCATTTATGTGCTCACTTTCTTCTGGAAACTCAGGACAACAAAATAGACATTCTCTAATTTTTATCCTCTCAAGAATAGTTAAATAAGGTTGATTGGGCTGAAAAAAAAAAAGAACTGTCCCCAAATCCCCCAATGAACCCTATGGTCAAGCAGGGATTTTTAACCTTACCCACCCACCCCCATGTTGAGTCACCTGCAAAAGAGAAAGAGAGAGGGAGAGAGAAACAATTGGGACATTCCCATTTTGTGTCCTTCTCATAACAGACTTTATTGGTAGACTTTTTTCATATCAAATATGCCCATGAATTGCAGAAAGTTGGAAATCTTCACGCCTTTTCCTTCCTAGGCTCATTCTGTATCAGTAAAGAAGTCCTTTTAGGGGAGGAGCATCAAAACTTTCAAGCATTTCCTACCTGATGTCTAAAATAGTGGCATGCAGCTTCTCAGCCCTCAGCTGGAACTTGCATTCATCAGCTTGACCCCTCAAAGGCTATTTTCATGATCTTTGAGGAAGGCCTGAAATAAGGATGGATGTGCCACTGAGCACATTCTGATGGTCCCATAAAAGTACATTGCCACGTCTCCCATTACTGGCATAGAGTTCCCTTGCTTTTGGCTCAGTGCCCCTTTCAAAGCAACTTGGGCAAAGAAGGTGCTCCCATCTTATTTCCTCACAGCAGGCTGGTAGGTTTTTGTTTAGCTAGGGTGTTGTTGTCTTCAGAGGAACTGCATGGTGTTCTAGAAACTGAACTGTATGAATAAGCAAACAAGTATTACTCCTTAAAGCAGTCAGGACTACCAAGCTCAAGCAGGTGGTCTCTGGTGTTTTTGTATTAAGGGCTACTGTGAAGTTGTAGGCATTCTAAAGCAGTGTTTCCCAATCGGCTAGCTGGGGAATTCTGGGAGTTGAAGTCCATACGTCTTCAAGTGACAAAGGTTGGGGAACACTGCTCTAAAAGTTCTACCTCAGAAAAGTTATCCCAGTTCAGAATGAAGGCCCCAGGCATGCTCATTAATCTTGTCCCATTTCCTTCCAATAAAGATAAGTTGGCAGGAAGGTAAAAGACCATTTCAATCAAACACCCATCCCAAACAGAGTTTACTTCCCTCCACCCTCAAGATCTCAAACCTCATTGACCTTGGGATTCTAGATCTGGCAATGGCTTCTGTTTGTTTGTTTGTTTATATCCTGCCTTTCTTAATTTTGCAAATAAATCAAGGTAGTGAACATATGAACACCTTCCTCCTCCCATGTTCCCCACAATAACAATCCTGTATGGTAGGTTGGGCTGAAAGAGAGTGACTGGCCCAAAGGCACCCAACTGGCTTTCATGCCTAGCTGAGCAGGCTGGGAATTCTTTATGTAACAGTCTGGTTTATATCTGTGGCAATTACATAGATATTGAGTAGTTTACAATATGGGAAGAGAGCCATGTTAGTTTCTGATAGCAAAAAGTCAGAATGACTAATGGTAGATGCTACTAGATTCCTCCTGGTTTTTCAATAGCTTACAGTGAACAAGAGCAAAAGCAAAGGTATTCAATACTTATGCATCCACAACAGGACTATAATAAATCAAATTATGAAGGCATAATATAAAATGAAATAAAACCATCCTATCACTTGCTGTAAAAGTCCAACATATCTAGAAAATTTCAAATGCAGGAAGCCTGGCATTAAAAGTAGAGTTCAGTTTTGAAAGAGCCATGAGCTGTATGCCTTTCTTGTTTTGTTTGTTTTGTTTTTTGGAGTGATGTGACCTACATTGTTATTTATGAGATTTAGATCATATGATAGCATTGCATGACCTCCTAACTGAACATCAAAAAAAAAAGATTAAAAGCATGATGGTATGAGAAAGTCATGCTCTGGCTCTATTGCAGGATCTGCATATTTAATATATTTGCATAATATATTAAATTTAGTTTTACCCACTTTTTTTATAGTTGGTGCAAATCCTAATGATTTGGATAGTTTTATTGCTCAGTGTATTCCACAAACTTTAAAACTGGGTTAACACAATAATCAGGTGAAGTATTTTCTACAAATCCAGCCTATAATAGCCTAAAAATCATACTTCACAAATCATTGTGAATGGTTCACCACATGAATGAATTAGGGCCACGGTATAAGGGCTGAAAAATGTGGATGACTGCTAGATGACAAATGAATGGTTAGAGCTTATTAATAATGCCTCATGCTGGCATTTAATAGTCTTCTGTTATTCTTTCCAGCCAGATATTGGATCCCTGCAAATCCAAATGAAACATTATTGCTTAATAGAATGCATGATTCCAGGCATTGTGTCATAGGACATAAGACATCACTTATAAGACATTATCCAGAACAAGAAAGAGATACAGCAACTCAATTTTCTCATGTAGCTTTCTTTCTGTTATAAAAGAGAGTATTTTATATTCTCTTTTAAATATATTTGTTTATGCATCACATTAAACTGTAATGTGGTTTGGTCAATGTGGCTTAGTGTGTGGTGCAAATCCTGCCACTGTCTTTATAAATCATGGTTTTGCATGCTGTTTTAAATCCACATAGTACTACTTGAGTCATTGATTAAACAAATAATGGCTCATACTGGATGGGGTGCTTAATAAGGAGACTTAGACTCCAATCCATTCAACCAAGAGGTTGAAGGACAAGTAGATGTTATCATAGGCATCCATCACATTACATTGCAAATCAGGAAGACATCGCACACACGCACACGCTATGACATGAATTATGTCATTGCCATCAGTCAAAAAATCCTCAGCTAACACTCATTCCATAATTCATCTCATTCTGCATGCAACTGATTTAAATTATGTAATGCATGCCATTTGCTCAATGGCACTCTTCCCAAATATCATGAATGTTACAATCGCTTATAACAATACGATTCCTCTATGTGTTTGTCTCTGCATAAATGAACCCCTGGGAGGAGGAATTTTGAACTGGATTGCGGTTTAGGGTTGAAGGAAAGGAAAGATTTTTGTTACCCTCTTGATCTGGTGCTTTGTCTGCTCACCCAGCTGCTTTTCTTCTTACAGCCATGCTGGTGCTACAGTTGTAAGTGGACAATTTATTTTTTTTTAAAGGGAGAATGACCTTCCAGGAAAGAATTAAGCCTCCCTTTCTTTTGGGCTGAAAATTACATGGGGCAATATGTTGACTTTGCAAATCACCCAGAGAGTGCTGTAAAGCACTGTGGAGTGGTATATAAGTCTAAGTGCTATTGCTATTCAACTCCTATTCATTTATTTTTTAAAAAATGCCAAGGTTTTGTTACATCTGTATGCAGAGTAATGATTCCTTTCCCCTGAAGTCTTTCCAGGGGCAATTCTATCTGCTTATTTATTATCCCATTATTTATTATTTTTATAAATAACACAAGGTGGCAGACATAAAATACTCCTTTCTCCTCTCATTTTCCCTACAACAACCATCCTATGAACGTAGAATCATAGGGCTGAACTTGGTTGGGCTGAGACAGCACGCCTGGCCCAGTCACCCAGCTGGCTTTCAGGCTTAAGGGAGGCCTAGAAGTCACTATCTCCTAGTTTCTAAGCCAGCACCTGAAATTGTAGACCATGGGTATCAAACTTGCGACATTATGTGACGTGTTGGGACTTTTTTCCCAGTGCCGGCAATGGGGTGGGCATGGTTTTGGTGTGACGCATCCGGCCCATGGGCCAGCAGTTTGACACCCCTAGACCAAATTGCAAACCACAAGACCAACCACTAAATCATTTACAGTTATCCTGTGCTTTCCCCAAGAAAGGCAGAATACAGATGTTTAAACCAAGGATCCCTTGCTCTCCTGTCATTTGGATGTCATCACTCTTCTTGATTAATTCATCATGGAATTCTCAAAGGTTATCTGTGTCTTTGCCTCAGTACATCCATTAATAGAGGAAAGGGTACTTTTGTAACTTAGAGCACCCGTGAGGTGCATCTTTGCCTGATTAGCTCCTCTGGCCCGCTCCCTCCTTTCCAATAAACGCAGGAGATGCAATCTGAGGGATGAGAGTTCTTGCTCATTTATATTTTTAAAAGAAACTTTGGGGGGGGGTGTCTTCTGTTTCAGTTCAGGAGGTAGTGGAAGGCAGCATCCATTAGTCACCTAGGCTTGCAGGGTACTGAACTAAAGAAGAAGCTCCCTAGAGAAGGTAACACCAGGCAGACTCAGAAGTTGATCCTACAAACCAGTAGTGGTGTTATTGAAATAGAGCTCCCAGCATTCTTCACCGTTGCTCTTGGAGAAGATGGAAGTTCAGTTCAGAAAAACAATGGAAGGCCATTGGATGCTTGCTTCTGATAAGCCTACCAAAATACATTGAAACCAAAGGACTTCGGTGTGTTTAGTGGGCATAGGAATTTTAGAATTGCTACAGAAATAAGTGAGCATGTATATGTTAAGTAAGTGAGCAGATGACAAGGATTACAATAATTTTACTAAGAGTATTTACAAGCCCCTCCTTTCTGAACCAATGAAGGCCCCTTTGGACAACTGTAAGATCAAATAGTGTAGCTCTTCTTGGACTGCATCATTTTAGATCTCCAGTTTTGACATTTAAAGTTGAACAATTTCATGTCACTTCTGACTCTTCCTCCCCCAATCAACCTAAAATGATAAAGGCCGGAATAAGTTTACAGCTTGACACCATGGCCAGCTAGGAGGCTGATTTAGAAATATAATCACAGTTAGCTTTGGTTAGTTATCAGGTAATGGATCATCTCAGTAATCAAGGAAAATTATGTCAGAGGAAGGCAATGGGAAACTCTGTGTTTCGTGCCAAGAAAACTCTGTAAGGCACTAGAAGTCAAATTTGACTCATAAGTGACTTAACTTGAACTGGTGATTGCATGCCACAGTCCAGATCTTCTGGACTAAAATGCAGTCCTTGGGCCTTCTTAGCAAGCATCTTATGTGTTTCTCCCTCCCAGATGTACATTCAGACAACAACCCTCACCATCTCGATGAGCCTGAGCGCCTTTGTTTCTCTCGGGATGCTCTATGTACCCAAAGTCTACGTCATCATCTTCCACCCAGAACAGAATATGCAGAAACGCAAGCGCAGCTTCAAGGCAACAGCCACAGCTGTCAATGCCTCCACAAGGCTCTCACAGAAAGGCGCCCAGAATGGCGAAAGCAAAGATGAGAAGCAGGACAGTAAGTAACCCAAAAGTAGGTATCATTCTTATTTGCTGTTTGATGACCCCACCTGACGTGGCTCCAGTTCACCTCTACTTGCCCTGTAAGTACCATCCCCTCCTTTCCTTCTGATTCGCCCATCAAATATCATGCCCCCCCTTTCTCCCACCACCACTGTGCCTTGGAGAAATGAAATCTTCAAAAAATGACATTCTAACCAATTACCTTCTTGAAATGGAACCTCAGTATTAGTGAGAGATATTCCTACAGGGTCCTTCAGTAGAGTATACAAAGGTGGCCAAGAATGCTGATTCATTTTCTACATTTTAATGGTGTTTCAAATGGGTGCCTTAAGCTTTATTTTGTATGCTCAAAATAAAAGGGGGAAGAAAAAAAATATAAGAATGTGTGCTCAGGGAAGGTGACAAGTATCTAGCAAACACCAAAGAAAAAATAAAATTGCTCAGCCCATTTTTGCTTCATCAGGCAATTGCAAAACTCTACCCAGCTCAGGTTTGATAGAAAGGGTATTTGCTTGGAGCCACCTACGAGTTGTGTTTGCTAGTGATAGATAGATAGATAGATAGATAGATAGATAGATAGATAGATAGATAGATAGATAGATAGATAGATAGATAGATAGATAGATAGATAGATAGACAGACAGACAGACAGACAGACAGACAGATAGGATGGGTGGACAGACAGACAAGACAGACAGACAGATAGATAGATATAGAGATAGATAAAAGATAGATAATTTTAGTTACAGTAATAAAAACTCATACAAACAAAACTCAGAAGGAAATTAAAAAGAGAAAGTGAAAATGCGAAGAAAAAAAAGTAAAAAGGAATCAGTGAAATAAAGAAAAAAATCTCCAAATTCCTTCCAACCTAAGATATTATGAAATAAATATTAATAAATACATACATACATACATACATACAAACAAACAAACAAACAAACAAACAAACAAACAAAATGAGCAAGGAGTCAAAGGCATCATAAATACCAAGATCAAGAACCACCAGGGCCCTGATGTTTGAATTTTGACTACACCGTCAAAAGTCCCAGCTATCAAAACCAGACATCCCAATCTGGCATCCTTCAAGTTGTTTGTAAATAATGGGAAGTGAAATCCAATACCTTGGAAAGGCATAAGCCTGAAGAAAGATATTGTAAATTATCCCAAAGCCCCAAATGAACAGAAATATGTTGATAATAGGTACAAAAGTGAACAGAAGTAAGACTGGTCTAAGGTAGATTTCTGCATATGTTTGTTAGCTTCATTAACTTAAACTAGGCATTCCATTTTTCTTTCATACTGACTTGTAAGGCAATTTTTTTTTAAAAAATGCTCTTCAATATAAACATGCATTGCAAAGAATAAAATCCCCTTTCTTCTTCATAGTAAGTATAAAGAGATAAAAAGTTAAAAGATGAATTACCAGTATGCCTTGCACATCAGCCGTTTAGCTGCATTGACCCCAAAATGCTTTTGTTTCTCAAATATTTTCTACTCATTCTACATAGTTATGTTGGTTTCAGTGCTTCCAACTCCTCCTTCCCTCCTATTCACATATATGCAATCAGTTCAGGAATAGGAAAAAAACAGGGAATCATCAAAATGAGAAGCTGTTTGTTGGGGGTTATACATCTGGCTGCTCTGATTTAGATGATCAAGGTGAACCAAAATACAGATGGATGAGAGAGGAAGTGAGTGGAGCAGCGCAGGGAGTTTTACCGGCTGTCCCTAGTTCGTACAAAGCTGTGCAATCTTGGTTGTAGCAGGATTTACACCCTTACCAGGGCCATTGTTTATAAGCCTTGGTAGTTTGGCTGAGTCTTTACTCCAGATAAGAACTGCGCCTCCCCCAAATTCCTCCCTCTCAAAGGGGGACGTGGGATCCTCTGACTCTTCTCCTTTTTGTATCCCCCCCCACAGGTTTTCCTAAGGTGATGTACATCAGCTACACAGAACTGACCATGGTGCCCACATGACGGAAAAGGAAAAAGGGCTTAATTGGGGGGGGGAGAGTGGAGAGGGCAGGAGGGACCAAGGAAAGCGGATGGGGAAAGCTTTTGGGGAATGGAGTTCATGTGAGGATTCATGGGTGGGCACACATTAGGAAATAAACCTGTATTTTTACACTATTTGTCTTTTATTTATTTATTTTTTAAAAATCCAGTCTCAATTTGCAGAAACCAAAGGCTCAGATGCATTCAGGATCCCAAAACTAGGATCTGTGATGATAACCTTGCAGAACATTAGCCACTGAAATAAATTATTGTCCAATTTGTTACTGGGATAAACTATGGCGCTGTCAAATTATAGAGGTTTACTTCAGCAATTGTTTTAGAGAAATTTATCCTGAAGGTCCAAATATTGGAAGAGAGATCTTGCCCTCTCTTTTCCTGCTTCCTTATTGCAAAGATGGAACTAGATAGTGCTCTGTTACACTTGCTAATAGTTATTTTAAGGTTTATTTATAAGAGGAAAACAAATATAGTTGAATCAAATAATTTAATCCTACAATTTGATACCTGTGTCCAAGAAGATGTGGATTTTAATCTATGCTGTGATATTCTGTGAATGAATGAATTTGCAATCACAAAACAACAAACCAAAAGAAATTCTATAAAAGTAGTATGTTTTCTTGCTCCTTGGTCATTTTATTATACTTTAAATTTTATTTTTCTGCTAAGAAGCTTGGGATAAAACATATTGTTTTATCCTTCCTCTCTGTGGTGTTTAGATTCATAACATTCTTTTATGGTAGCCTAAGTTAACATAATGTGACTGAAATGATGGCTGAATAAAATTTCTCCAATCATTTCACAAAATATGGTCATTTCAGTCTTGTTCTAGAATAAACACTGGCCCCATCTTGGCTGAGTTTTGGAAAGTTAAGAAAAGTTGAAATAGTATACTATACATACATATCATATATATACATGCCCTCTTTGTGTGTGTACACTCACATATATGCAGAGAGAGAGAGAGAGAGGGAGGGAGGGAGGGAGGGAGGGAGGGAGGGAGGGAGGGAGAGAGAGAGAGAGAGAGAGAGAGAGAGAGAGAGAGAGAGAGAGAGAGAGAGAGAGAGAGAGAGAGAGAGAGAGAGAGAGAGAGAGAGAGAGAGAGAGAGAGAGAGAGAGAGAATATAGTATGTATATACCACACTTGGAATACTGTATCTAATTTTGGTCACCACAATACAAAAAAAGATGGTGAGACTCTAGAAAAAGTGCAGAGAAAAACAAAGATGTATAGGGGGTTGAACTGGGAATGTCTAGTTTAATGAAGAGAAGGTGTAGGGATGTCATGATAGCAGTCTTATAATATTTGAGAACCTGTCACAGAGAGGAGAGGGTCATTCTATTCTCTCTCCAAAGCACCTAAGGGCAGAACAAGGAGCTACGGATGGAACAAGATACATCCAACCTAAAATAAAAATTAAAAAATTCTGTTAGTGAAAACAATTAACCAAGCTTGCCTCTAGAAGTTGTGTGTGCTCCATCACTAGAGGTTTTTAAGAAGAGATTGGACAGCTATTTGTCCAGAATTGTATAGGGTCTCCTGCTTTTCAACCTGGTGGACTAGGTTGAAAAATGTCTTGCAAAATGGTCAGGGCAAGTCCCTTTCCAACCTATTGCAAAGAATTTGACATGGGGGTATCCCAAAAGCCCTAGGAGTTGAGTTCCAATTATTCTAAATCTAGGATATACAACAGGATAACTGACCCAGCAGTAGGTTAAAGAGTGACCTTCTAGGTAAATGTGTTTTTAAAAACTGTAATGCAGACTTGAATACTCTTCAGCATGGATAGCATTTTTGTATATGCCAACAGCATCACAAAGAAAAATTTGGCCTTGCCACATCATTCCTTAGTCACTTTTCCTTTTACTCATTGACCTCCTCTGATGCGCTGCCCAGAGACACTTCTAACTTGATTGCGGATGCTCTCTCTCCACAGCTAAGTCTCACATCACTCTGCTAAGGTTTGCAGGTGCAGCTAGAGGTATAACTCCTATTGTTGCAGATCAAGGAATAGTTTCTCATCTGATGAGATTTCCAGAGTCTCAAAAGTCATCACACCAAATATGGAAGGAATCCTGGAGAAACCTCCCATGGATTGGAAAAAATGCCTCTTCTTAGGTTTGGAACTTCCAGCAGTTCCTGGATCAATCTGGCCTTCTTCGCCTTGTGAACATGCAAGAGATTTATCCCCCATCCCTCCATTCCAAGTCTTGCAATTAATTATTAGGGGGGGAAACAAAATTTAGGGCTGAAAACCAGTTCGATCATTTGTTTTATTGTTCTAATCACCCCATTTTATCTAATTAACGATTCAGTTATAGTTCTAAAGGTTGCACGTTACCAACATCTCATTAGAGCAGCTCTGATGTGAGGTATTTATAATTTAGCATCCATTGCTATTTTATCATTTGAAAGAAAGGTCATGAGGAATGTTTTCTTTGTAGTCAGAGGGATGGAGGGGGAAAAAAGAAAACAAATGGCACTCTTGTAAACTTGAATCTCCCCAAATAAAATGATTACTTATTGGATTGGATTTATATCCCATCTCCTCCAGGAGTTTAAGGTGATGTACAGAGTTCTCCCTCCTCCAATTTTCCCCCACAATAACAATGTGAGGTGAGTTGCCAAGAAAAAGCATAACACTCTATTTATGTCACCAGTAAGACAGCCTCTAGCCTAACATCCTCTGTGAGAGGCAAATGGCTAAGGCACATTTTCCCTCTAGCAACCTAAGATGATGTAAACCAAAAATGTCTTGGGGGGGGGGAGCATGGAAGATGTCTCTGCAGGAAGAAAATCCAGGTCTTTTCCCCTGAAAGTCAATAGGAACCATCAATCTCAACTGAAAAAGGACAGGATGCAAAATGATAACACAGGGTTTATTCCCATAGTACAACCCCATCATGATCTTTGTTGAGGGTTCCACATCAGCCTGATCTGATCTCCATGCCTTGGGCCAAGCCATACATCACCCAGCAATCCCTGGCTCTCCCCACAATGTAGACGGTAGTGCCCACTTAGTTCTTCAACAGGCCGATGAATTGGCTTAAAAGGTCCATCAAAACATGCCTTCTGGCTAGCAACCAGATGCTTTTGTGTATAAAAACAGTCTGCAAATACAAAGGGTTGCCTTCATGCTTTTTAGGTGATGGTTCTGTTATGTCCTGGGCCTGCTGGAGCATTCAGCAGGTTCAGAAATGTTGCAAAGGGTCCCGGGCAGATCAAAAGCTGCCCGGGACCAGACTGGCTGTCTCCAAAAACAGCCTGGTTTTCCTTGGCTGACTTTGTCCGGGGTTGGGACACTATAAAAGGCCTGCGTGCCATTTTTGCTGGTGTTGGTTGTGGATGAGAACAATAAAGAAGGTTTGTTGTTACATTATGCGTCTCCTCTTAATCCTCCAACCTGCGAATTTAACAGGCTCTAAATCTCATCCATCCCATGTGAATAATATAGTAAAGAAAGCCAACTCTCTGTGGCTCTTTAGACAGACATGAAGCTCTACTACAGCTATAAGTCATGGAAGTTTCCTCTGGCTCTCTGGACTGATATCCTTCCTGAATATTTAAGAAAAATAACATTTCATGGTGAGAAATAGCTACACAAGTGTTCTTTCCGATGAATGCAAACTTGATTTTAAAATACTCCCACTCCTCACACATTGTAAAATTAATTAATCAATCCCAGGGACTAAGGAACATGTAAAAGGCCTAAGAATTCCTCAAGCACCTTACAATGTCCTTTTAACACTAAAATTAGTTCTAAAATACACAGACATGTTCTAAAATAAAAAGCTTTGGCCATTATGAAGAAGCATAAAATGATGAGTGGAAGAACAAACTGGAGCAACCCTGAGGACATGAAAGCAGCTCTGGAGAATGTCCTTTTGTTATTACAGAAAAGACTCAAAGGTTAGTAGCCTGGGCATGTTCTAGAAGGCTGTTAACAGGAGTTGAAAGAACCACAAAATGGAGATTTGGTACTGGCCCCTGGAAAATAATGGAACAGCAAAGAACCTTTCCCACCATGGACTGAAGAGAGACAGAAGACGGGATGGGGAGAGAAAAAGACTTTTTACCTATCAGGAATGTGTTTAAATTAAAAGAAGCAGATGAGCAATTTGTAGTCAGATCCTTTGCAGCCGTTCCCTCTCAATCAAAATGGGCTTTTCTATTTCATATTCTGTATTTATTACGTCTGCTTTTAACTCTGTTTGTTGCTGTTTTTATTGGTTTGTATAATAGTCCAGAGTTTCTTCTTTAAGAGGATGGCCATATAAATATCCTAAAACAAATGAAATTTATTTATTTATTTATTTGGGTTTGTATGCCACTCCTCTCCGGGGAGCGGCTAACAACATATATATAACAATAAAATCCACAGCCTCTTTTTATATCCAGAATGCTTTCCGTCAAAGACATTCCAGGTTTATATCACCATGTTCTACATCAAATGCAATGAAATCTGATGCTTGTGTAAAACAAGTAGATCTGGGTCATTTTAGCAGGCAGAACTTTTTAAATAATAAGAAATAGTGTTGCCAGGTGATCTTATCTACTCCAGCCATCAAATTTACTAATCTTCATTGGCAGCTGCCTTATCATGTCCCTTCTGATCGTTTTGGCTAGGTTTGTACAACACAATAGGGCAGAGGTCTTCAAACTTGGCCCTTTTATGACTTGTGGACTTCAATTCCCAGAATTCCTCAGCCAGCATGCCTGGCTGGGGAATTCTGGGAGTTGAAGTCCACAAGTCATAAAAGGGCCAAGTTTGAAGACCCCTGCAATAGGGCTTTGTTTGGCCCCTACTTTGTACAAAATGCAAAGTAGGCCACTATGACTTATATAACAGACCATGTTTAAAACCATAGCTTAGCACAATGGATGAAACCAGCTTGTCCCTTGGGATCCTTTCTCCGTGCTTGAATTATTGCTTATCTATCTTCCAAAGATTTTTCCTTGTGTTCTTCTCGTGTCACCTTCTTCAGAACGACCAGAATTAAGCAAGTCTCACCAAAGATTCATCTGCAATCATGCTGGGGAAAGCTGCTGGTTGACCCCCATTTCCAGAAGGCCAGGAACCACTGTATCTCAGTCTCGGGGTTGCCCTCTGGAGATTCATCTGTTCCCAACATTGTGTGCCTTCTAGAAGAATTTTTGAACTTTTTGGGGGGGATGATGCCATATATTGTACTTGGGCTTTATTCATCTTACTTTCCTGTTGTTGTTTTAAAAATTATGTTTGTCTTCTGAGCCACTGAGAATCTTGTAACCGTAGTAGTATACAACTTTGATTTACAAATAAATCAACAACCTGTTTGTCGTCCCTTTGGGATACTCCAGACAAGAAGAACCAACCATGAGTACTAACACTATTTTTATTATAAGGTTCAGTAACAAAATCTTGCAAATCTGAAAATCTCTCTTCTTTCCCTCACTTTTCATCTCCCAAAAACTAGAGAATAACCCTTTTGAGATGCTTTCTCTATCTTCACCCCTCCTTTGGGCTCAGGTTTCATTTATTAGAGCATTGCCTAGGCTTGGCTCTTCCTTCTGTCTCCCAAGGTCATTCTCACATGCCATCACAATATTGGACCTGCGGAGTGAAAAGCCTGGAGCTGGTAGCTGTAATTTGCCCAAGCATTGTGTGTTTTCTTAGCTACTGGTTGGAGCAGCATCAGAACAGATGTTGTGTTTGTATAATCTGGAATTCCAGCCCCTCAAATATCAGTTGACGTCACACATATTTCTTTTAATCTTGGTTTGAACTACTACCGGTATATATCAGTTCACACAAAATGCTATCCCAATTACACATATTCAAGAGCTCAAAACAGACCAATAAGTTTTCTTTACTGGAACCTAATATATACCAGATATTTTGGCAGACACTTCTAATGACACCCAGTTCTCTTTTGCTACTCTTTATCAATCATTCCCATAGTCCTTCCCCATGCCGTCCGAGTGAGCATTCTGAAGATTTTTAGGGCATACTTGAATATTTCATTGTGTCGTCCAAGCAGAAACTGCTCACTTATAGACTTTCCAAAACTCCTACTCCAGATAATAGATGTTGCCAAGGTAGCAACACCCCAAACACCTTTTTTTAATTAAAAAAAAAGGAAACGTGAAAATAGAAGCAAGCTTGACTGCCATCAGATAGAGGAGTAGCTTCTTTCACGTGTAACTGGATGAATACTTGATCCGCATCCTGTCTTTCAGTTCAAATGACAATCATGTTGGAGATATAATTGGGAAGCAGGCATAATTGAGGAGAGGAGAAAATCTGTTGTCTGGCTGATTAACAACGATAGAAATATTGGTAGCCGTTAGACTGGTTCCCAATGCCAGACTTCAAATGCAGCATTTGTGATGGGAATCTACTTAAAAAGCAACAGATGTGAAGCCTCAGATACATCTAGAAATCAGCCACAAGGAACCCTTTTCTAGAGTACCAAAGGTATAAGAAGTATCTGTCTTCCCTCCTTGTACTCAAGAGTATAGTTAACCCAAGGAACAAGGATCTAAAAACACCGCTTAATATTATTGTTGTGTTCTTGGGTTCGTTCGCAAAGATGACAACACATGGTGTATCCAACAATCCTTTAATACTCTCAGCGTTCTGTCTCCTCACAACACAAGCAAAAAGGAAAAGGCATGCAGGCCTTTTATATCAGCAAAACCCCAGACATTGACAACCAATAGGAATAGCCCCATAGATAGAACGCACACTTCTTATTTCTTACAATCAACTCAAATAATTAAAATTATATATATATATATATATATATATATATATATATATATATATATATATATATATATATATATATATATATATATATATATATATATATATATATATATATATATATATATATATATATATATATATATATATATATATATATATATATATATATATATATATATATATATATATATATATATATATATATATATATATATATATATATATATATATATATATATATATATAAAAGAACCTCACATACTCTCCTAGGTGTTTAGGAGGGGCCTTAGCCTGTTGTGACCTACGCAAGGTTAGGGAGGGTGCCTGACCTGACAGCTCACCTGCACGGCTGGACAGGCCAGGACTTGACCTTAAGGGCACCTGGCCTACCGGCCCATCTGTTCAGCTCGCTAGACCAGGACTTTTATGCACAGGTTTTGCAGGTGACCCCTGGTAGGGCGTGCCGGCTGAATTGCCAGAGCCCCTCTCAGACTCCATAAAAGAAGCTGAATTTCCACAGCCTTCTGAGGGGGCTGAGGATTCCCCTACTATTCTGGGTGGCTCCAAGGAACTTAGTTCCTCAGACCAGCAACCAGTCTTGGACGTGCCCTGCGTTTTAGGTGTGCCCCAATACTCCCAGTTCCCTGTGGCCGAGGTGCCAAAGTCAGGAGTTGCCTCCATGGCTAACCTCGCCTTTGTGGAATCCCTGTTTGGAGCTCTTGCCGATACGCATGACTCCCTATTTGGTGCAATAGCTGAACTCTGAGGATGTCCTTGCACCTCCCCTGGGAGATCCCTTGTGGCCTGGGGTATGTCTCAGGACCAGTGAGCTTGTGCCCCGTCAAGTTGACCTGAAGTGTGAGATTGTATCTCAGGATGTTGACCTGAAGTGCGACTTAATTCCTGAGCTCCTCCCCCCCCCGGAGAGTGGAGTCAGGGGCGGCAACCCCAGGTGACAACCGCCAACACAGTTGATCGATATGACACTGGAAAATGCGGCTATCATCTAAGGTCACTTCGTATGATAGAGGTCCAGAGATCGTAGAAATGACAGCAGGCACCCACAGATGCCCAGGAGCGTAGTTCCTCACCCAGACCAGATTGCCCACTTGGAGTGTCCTAGGTGCCCGCGGTTGTGACACCTGTGAAGCCACCCGGTCAGGGTGCAGCCTGTCCAGCTTCGTGATGAGGCAGCGACCCCAGCGGAGCTCAGCAGGGCTCTTCCCTGTGGCAGTGCATGGTGTGGTGCGGTGTGCAAGAAGGAAATCTGCTAACCTGTGATGCCAGTTACCGTAAGTCAGTTTCTTGAGGGCATCTTTGGTGGTGCGCACCATTCTCTCAGCCAATCCGTTAGATGATGGGTGGAAGGGAGCCGAAGTTGCATGCCAGATCATGTTGGTTTGAAGAAAAGCCTGGAACTCAGAAGAGGTAAATTGAGGGCCATTATCTGAAACTAGAACATCTGGAAGGCCGTGTGATGCAAAAATACCTTTCAACACCTGGATGGTCTTGGAAGTAGTCGTGGAGGAAACAAGAACAACTTCTAGCTACTTGGAATGGCTATCAACAACAACCAGGAAGAATTGCCCCTGAGAGGGCCCAGCATAATCTATATGCACTCTAGACGATGGGGTTTGAGTTTCCTCCCACCTATGTACTGGTGCCTGAGGCATTTCAGGCTTGGGACTGTTGGCACACTTGGCACCCGTGCACCTGGGCCTCGATGGCTTTGTCAAGGCCAGGCCACCACAGATGGCTACGCGCAAGCGCTTTCATCCTGACTATACCAGGATGTCCCTCGTGCAGAGAGATCAAGATTCTAGATCTGAAAGAGGCTGGGATTACTACTCTGCTTCCCCATAACAGGCAACACTTGAAAGTGGATAACTCGTGCCTCTTGTACCAGAAGCTTTGGAACTCCGGATCTGGGCATTTGTCAGCCCAACCTGACAAAACCCGTCAGCACACATGCAAGCGTGTGATCAGTGGCAGTTTCTGCAGCCACATCCCTAGCATTGAGGGGAGACTCAGGCAACTCTTGGATAGACAGAATATTAATGGCTGGAGCAGGATCTGGCTCTACTTGATTCAATAGTAATCTACTGAGGCCATCTGCATGGCCCATCTCCTTTCCTGGTTTATGAATTAATGGATAGTCATATGCTGACAGGAATATGGACCATCTCAGCATTCGAGGAGAGACGATGTGAGGGGTTTGTTTGTTGGTAGTAAACAACCCCAACAGAGGCTTATGGTCAGTAAAGATGGTGAAATGGTGGCCATACAAGAAATCATGAAATTTCTTGATGCTAGCCACTATGGCCAGAATTTCTCTGTCAATTTGAGCGTAGTTACGCTCAGCAGAAGACAGAGTCCTTGAATAATATGCCACAGGAACCTGAGTTCCATCAGCCTGCAGGTGGCTGAGTACAGCTCCAATCCCATAAGGAGATGCATCACATGCGATGCACACAGGTAGTTGCTCATTAAAATGAGCTAAAACAGCATTGGAAGTAAGCAAGGCCTTAACCTCATTGAAACTCCTTTCATGGACCTTAGTCCACTGCCAAGGAGCTTGCTTGTCTAATAGCCTATGTAATGGTTCTGCCACAGCAGCTTTGTGTGGAAGAAATGCATGATAAAAGTTTAATAATCCTAAAAAGGCTTGCAACTCACTCTTAGACTTAGGGCTTGGTGCCTGTTGGATAGCCTTTAGTTTAGTTTCAGAAGGGTGTATGCCTTGAGCATCAATCCTGAACCCTAGAAAATCAGTAGAAGTAACTCCTATCTTACATTTATCTCTCTTACGTTTGAGGCCTGCTTCTCAAAAACGAAGCAAAACAGCCCTTAATCTTTCAGCTAAGTTCTTAGATGATTCCCCAGCAATGAGGACATCATCAAAGTATGGGCAGAGCCCAGGAATACCTCGAAGTGTGCGTTCCATGACATTTTGGAATATGCCAGGGGCTACATTTACCCCAAATTGCAGCCTCTTTACTTTAAATGCCCCCCTATGGGTTACAATAGTCTGTGCCTCTGCAGCAGCCTCATCAACAGGCAACTGTTGATATGCTTGTGCCAAGTCAAGCTTTGCAAAGATACGCCCCCCCCCTTGAGGGAGGCCAGAATGTGACTTACCACAGGTACTGGGTAAGCATGCTGCTGTAATGCCTTGTTTAGTGTGCACTTGTAGTCTGCACATATATGTATGTCCCCATTAGCCTTTAAAGGTATTACTATGGGGGTTTCCCATGGACTGGAGTCCAGATTCCAGAATGCCTTGCTGGAGCAACTTGTCCAGCTCAGCATCAATCTTTCCTCTGAGGGGAAAAGGTACCCTCCTAGGCTTAACCCTGATGGGTGTAATGCTTGGATCCAAGCGCAGCAAAATGGGAGGCCCCTTATAGGATCCAAGCTCAGAACTAAACACATCTGCAAACTCTCTGCAGACTTCTGCAAGACTAAACGTTTGCAAATTGTGTAGTCCCGTCACCTGGATTCCCAAGGCCTCAAACCAATTGAGTCCAATAAGACTCGTACGTTCACCCCCAACAACCACATCTAGGGGACCTTCAAAATCCTTATACTGTACTCTAAGGGTGGCCTCCCCCTTAACACACACCATAGAATTTTGAAAATCTGTAAGCATTAAATTGGATGGCCTGAGTTTAACTTGAAGGCCGCTTCTGCTACAAATCTTTTTAAAAGTGTCACTAGAAATAATGGAGAGAGCGGACCCAATGTCCAACTTCATTGCTAATGGAACGCCCTGCAACCTTATGTTAAGAGACAGTTTATTTTTAAGGGGTTTATGCATTCCTGTCCTTAATATGCTTCTGCGCGATGCGCAAAAGCCCACCCTATGTTGGCTGGGGACCCTGGTACCTTTCAGACGCAATTCTTCACGAAGTTGGACCTTCTGTCGACCCAAACAGACGGACGCTATGTGGCCTTGCCTGCCACACACTCTGCAGATGGTGGAACGAAATCTGCAGTCAGCTCGCTTGTGATGACCTCCACACCCGAAGCATTGAAGGGCTGCTAGAGCCTTGTCCGGACGTTCCTTCTGCCTTCTTTCAGCAGGCTGGGAAAGTCTATTCACCTCATCTTCAGGATCTGTGTCTGATCCTTCTCAAATGGACCGTAGTAGTTTCTGTAGAACTTTTAGTCATTCGCAAGGCTTTCACAGCCCTGCCTGCTGCTTCCTCTGCGGTAGCCTCTTGCAGCGCATCTTGGAATGAAATCTCTTCCTTAGCAAATATCTTCTGCTGCAAGTCTCTGTTCCTTAGCCCACACACGAATCTATCTCGCAGCCTCTCTTCTAAGTCTTTAAACTCGCATGGCCTGGCTGCTCTTCTTAAGGCTGCAATGTAATCAGTAGCAGATTCTCCTTGCTTCTGGTCCCTCTGTTCAAAAGCATGCCTCCACGCAATGACGGACAGCTTTGGCTGAAAATGTTCCTTTAGTAACTTATATGCCACCGACTCTAGTGGTGCAGGAGCCACCAAGTTTTCCACAATTTCAAACGCTTCCTGCCCACAAGCACACAACAAGGTTGCAGCCTTCAATCCATCTTTTCTGATTTGGTTCACCCTAAAGTAATTCTCCACTCTAGCCACATAAGAGTTCCACCTCTCAGGGTGTGAAGTGTCGAAATCAGAAAGCTGGCCAATCTTTGCCATTCTGAACTGCGAACTTCCCACTTTTCCTCTGCAAACCTGGCAAAAGGGAAAGGGTCTGGTAGCCGAACTCACCCTCCAGTGACTCTGTACTGGCAGGCTGGACGCTAATTAGACGCCGTCTTCCCTCTGCACTTCTTCAGTAATTACTCTTCTTTTGTTGCAGAAGAATCCCACCTTCGTCGCCAGTGTTGTGTTCTTGGGTTCGTTCGCAAAAATGACGACACATGGTGTATCCAACAGTCCTTTAATACTCTCAGCGTTCTCTCTCCTCACAAGCAAAAAGGAAAAGGCATGCAGGCCTTTTATATCAGCAAAACCCCAGACATTGACAACCAATAGGAATATAGCGTTTTTGCACCTTGTGCATGCCCACAAGGCTGGCGCCGCTTTGTCTGGTCCCGGGCAGCTTTTGGAATTGCCCAGGACCTTTTGCAACAGTTCTGGGCCTGCTGAGTTTCCTCGGCAGGCCCAGGACACAACAATTATATCTTAGGAAAAGGACTAAGGTTACAACTACCAAACATCCTTTCCACTGGAGCACCTACAGTATATGTAGGCAATTTAGGGTCATCAAGCTCTTGTCCTCTTGCTTTTTACGATACAAGGAGCTAGTACAATGGCTTGCTTCTTTTGTGAAGCTGGGTGGTCTGCATCTGCTTCCTATTTCAATAGTGCCAGCCCTTTTATCACTGAGAGATGTGATTCTCAGCTAAGACTCAAAAGGTGGGAGGACAAAAATCAAAGCCTGCCTTCTGAATGAAAGAAAGATGATTATTTATGTAACCCTATGCAGTAGAACGACCTACTGAGCGATTCTAGGGGGCTTAACAGTGTGCAATCCAAAATCAACCATTAAAGAAAAAAAATTACCATAAAAACAATTGCGGTCTAACTCAGGGGTAGGCAACCTTGGCTCTTTTATGACTCATGGACTTCAACTCCCAGAATTTCCGAGCCAGCTCTGCTGGCTCGGGAATTCTGGAAGCTGAAGTCCACAAGTCACAAAAGAGCCAAAGTTGCCTACCCCTGGTCTAACTGAACCACTTCCCTCTGACTCAAGCCTCTTCAAAAGAGAGCTGTTTTCTCCAGTTTTCCAAATGCCAAGCAAGTGGGAGCAAAGCTCATCTGAAGGGGCACCCTGTTTCAACCATGTCATTCGCTGGATTCCCATCCCCAAGCCATTTGAGATAGATACCCTTTCCTGTTCACTCAGCCTTCCAGTGGCAGAGAGCAGGAAAAGAAACAAAGTGAAACCCAGCTCTTCATTAGAGCAGCACTGAGATCCTCCGAGTGATATCAGGAGCCAGTCGAATAGCATTTAACTTAAATTTTTTCTTGGTTTACATGTACAAATATATATCTAACAATAAAAAATGTTATATATATATATATATATATATATATATATATATATATATATATATATATATATATATATATATATATATATATATATATATATATATATATATATATATATATATATATATATATATATATATATATATATATATATATATATATATATATATAAAAGAGGATGCATTTCATGAAGTGTGGTACAATACTACCACCACATGGTAAGAGGCTGAACTTTGATTCCAACAGGTTGTTCTGCTAAAAAGACCAAACATTAACCTATCTGAATGAAGCAATAACCTAGCAATATTAAAGATAGTATGAATATTTACATTTGTCAAATTAGGTATTTGTATCTATACAGTTATAAAGCTTTCATATTTTATATAGATTTGAGCATTTATATTTATCAAATTTCATCAGCTTCCGAATTTTGTGAATGTTGGCAATCCCAGACAACTGTTTTTAAATGTGTCGAAGTATGAGTATTCATTAGAAATCTATCAACTAGAATTGAAATTATAGCTTATTTGGGATCAGATATGCAGAAAAAAATCTCATTTGGTTTGGTTTACATCCCCCAAGCTTGTAATGTGCTGCACCTAAATATGGGTGGGGGAAAAAATGTCAGAAGAGGGAGTCAAGCTGTTCTCCAATGCACCTGAAGGCAGGACAAGAAGCAACAGATGGAAACTAACCAAAGAGAGAAGCAACCTAGAACTAACGAGAAATTTCCTGGACAGAATAAACCAGTGGAACAACCTGCCTCCAGAAGCAGTGAATGCTCCAACACTGGAAGTTTTTAAGAAGAGACTGGACAGCCATTTGTCCAAAATGGTATAGGGTTTCCTGCCTGAGCAGGGGTTGGACTAGATGACCTCCAAGATCCTTTTCAACTTTTATTATTATTATTATCATCATCATCATCTTTTATTCATTAAACATGAACCTCAGTCAACTGAACATTCAAATTGACTGGCGCTGATGGTTGACACCGGTTGCTACCACCATCCTAGGTGTCAACCACGTACTTCCTTAAAAATAATAATAATAATTATTATTATTATTATATTATTGTCTGGAAAAAAGAGACAGTAATTACAAAATAATGAAACAAACATTCTCTTACAATTAAGTCCATCAGGTAAATGAGAGTTAAAAACCTCCAAGGAATATTTTATTGATTTAAAAAGTTCAACAACGATGTGAAGAAGTAAAGTACTAGACACAGATTATAGATGAGCAACACCCATCTGGCCATAAAACTGTGTAAGAGTGACAGGAAAGAAGAACTCAAAGAGGAGAACTCGAAGCTTAATTCAAAACAAGCAAGAGTGAAAGGTGAGGGAAGCAGAGCAGTCCAAAATACAACACACATACACAAACAGAAACGTATATCTGCACACACAGTATAACAGTCCCAGTTAAATTCAATTTCCTTCTTCTTCCAAGGATACCAGAAGGTGGCCTAAACTAGAGATGTTGGCCCTTGATCTGCATCACATTATACAGACACAGGCAGTAGCAGCTTTTCACATTGGGAAGGGAACATTGAAGTCCATAGTGCTCAGGTACACCAACCAATTTTGTAGTGAAGGTTTTTCCTGGGGGGGCTGCAAAAAAAGAAGAGGTTCAGAAGTTAGGAGGAGGGCTAAAGGAAGGGAGGAAATCTTAAAACTGAAGTTTTACACCTAGGCACATTCTACTTTTTGCAGCATGGACTATTAACAGCATGTTGTTACTGCTTAAATAGAAAATATATAGCAATCTCACAGTTCTGGGGTCTGGGGCCTCCTTCTAAAAGTGCTAAGGCAAGATCTAGAAACACAACTGGAAAACAGAAACAGGATTGCCTGAAACAGGAGGAGGAAACTGGTGCTCCTCCAGATGTGGGGGAAATACGGTGACGAGCAGATCCAGACAGTGCTGCCAAAGGCTGCTATGATTTTTTAAAAAAGTGTTATGGGTTCTCCATCTCTGGCACAGTGAATTATCACTGTCGTTAAAAATCTCAGCATCTTAAGGATACCTATGGCTATTATTTCAATCCCCTCCTTGGTTTCAGGACTTGATTTGCTTCTTTTGAATGACTAGCAACTCAGAGGCGAAGAGAATCGCCCTCAACAGAGACAGAAGCAAAAGAATCTTGAATGGGTGAGGCTGTACGGGATTCACCTTCACCATTACGTTTCTAAAATACATTTCTAAAATCTGTTTCCAGGCCAAGTTAAGGCCTTGATCTTTTGCCAGAAGTTACAGCAGTGACAGGTGTGTACTAACCTTGTAGGAAGTCACATCAACTGTGCCTTGTTGAGTCTTTACTGAGAGAAGATGAATCTGCCCACTGGCTGGATATCCTGATTCCACGAAGAGGCTGCAAGTTGATGACGGTTTCAAGTAACTGAGCAGTCTCTTCTCTGGCTGCCAATCAATTGCAAAACTGGGGGAAGAGAGGAGAAAGGGTTAAAATATAAGAGAGGAGAAAGAAAGAGGGTCTCTGCTTAGCACAGTATGCCTCATGAAAATGTCATGACTGCATGCATACATGACATGCAATTCTCAAAGTACAGGTGGTCCTCGGCTTATGACCATAATTATGCCCAACATTTTTCTTGCTAAGCAAGATGGCTAAGTGAGTTTTGCCCCATTTTACAACCTTTCCTGCCACAGTTATAAAGTGAATCTCTGCAGTTGTTCAGTTAGTAACACAGTTGTTAAGTGAACCTAGCTTCCCCATTGACTTGGCTTGTCAGAAGGTCAAAAAATGGGATCACGTGATCCTGGGATGCGGCAACCACCATAACTATGACTCATGCGATCAAGGGGAAGATGCGACGGTCGTGTCAAAATGGTCATAAGTCAATTCTTTCAGTGCCATTGTAACTTTGAATGGTCACTAAATGAACTGCTGTAAGTCGAGGACCACCTCTATGGAATTGGGGCTATGCCAGGAGTCCTCAAATCTATATTGTATTATAGAGCCATGCTTTGCTCTTGCTCTTGCTCAGTTATGCACCTTCAAGTTAGTGTTGACTCCTGCAACTGCCTGGATTAATAATCCCTGTAATTTTCTAGACAAGATTTCAGAAGTAATAATAATAGAATAACAGAATTGGGAGGGACCTTGTATGTCATCTAGTCCAACACCCCCTGCACAAGCAGGAGACTACACCATTTCTGACAGATGGCAATCCAGTCTCTTCTTGAAAGCCTCCAATGATGAAGCTCCCACAACTTCTGAAGGCAGTCTGTTCCATTGGTTGATTGTTCTCACTGCCAGGAAATGTCTCCTTATTTCTAGATTGAATCTCTCCTTGATCAGTTTCCTTTCTTTTTTCCTTGTCTGGCCTTCAGGTGCTTTGGAAAATAGGTTGCCCCCCTCCTCTCTGTGACAGCCCCTCAAATATTGGAACACTGCTATCATGTCTCCCCCTGGTCCTTCTCTTCACTAGACTAGCCATGGCCAGTTCCTGTAACTGTTCTCCATATGTTTTAGTCTCCAGTGGTTTGCCCTTGCCTTTTTCTTTTTCTTCCAGGACCCAAGGCCACCTAGCTCAGGGCTTTTCAACCGGTGGTACGCGTACCACTTGTGGTACATTAATGAGTGGCAGGTGGTACGCAGCCTTGCCTAGTCAAGTGTAGTGGGGGAGGGAAAGAGCCAGCACAGGCAAGGACTTACAGTGAGAGAGTCCTCTGGAGCTGCGAAGGCCCCAGGCTCACTTCTGGCTCACCCTCCCCCATGAGAAAGGAGGAAAGGTGCAGAGACAGGAGAGCCTATAAAAGGGGGCAGTTTGGGCAGGAGAGGGAGAGAGGGGAAAAAAGTAGCAGCTTTGGGAGGAGGCAAAGTCAGCTGCACCGAAGGGGAAGAAGAAGGAGGGGGAGGGTGGGGGGAGAGGAGAGGAGATCAAGCAGGCTGGCCATGAGCCGATCTACAACTGCCATGGCAGCCACCTGTGCTGGCAGCAGCAAACAGGCAAGAAATGCAGCAGGGGGAGGGGTCACCCTCCAAGAGGAATGAAAAAAGGCAGCAATGGCTGGAGGTGAGGCACGGAGGAGGGAAGGAGATGGAGAGTGGAAGGATTCTTATGTGCTTTTGTGACTTTGAAGTTCTGGGATTTGTGCAATGAGGGCTTTGTGTTTTTAAGGAGTGTTTGGCAATTTCTATTTGGCTGATGGCTGATGTCTCGTGTTAGCTTCTATTGCTCTGCTGTTGTTAGCTGTAAGTTTTGCTGCAAGGGATTTTGAAGTATTTTTCTCCTGAATGGATTTTGCCTGTAGCATTCCTTTACTTATGAATGGAGCCATTTGTGGAGGTTGCCTTAGCCAGCAGCCAATACTTACATTTTCTTTTCTTCCTTAAGTGCCGGCTGCGCTCCTTACTTTCCTTTCTAGCCAATAGCTAATTCTTAAAGGGGAATGTGCCTTTTTAAGCTAGTTCTCTCAGCAGCTTGTCTTTTCTGTCTCTGGAGGCCTTTCCTTGTTTGATCAATATATGGAGAAGGGAAAATATGGGGGGAGGGGTTAAAATTCTTCCTTCAGAAGGAGATGGGAATGAGAAAAAGGGAAGCAGGGAAGGGAGGGAGGAAAGGAAGTCCCGCCTTAGCACTTGGCCACCAGAGCTCTGCCATTGACTTTGCTTGTCAAAAGGTTGCAGAAGGGGATCAAATGACCCTGGAACACTGTGACCATTATAAATATGAATCAGTTGCCAAGCATCCAAATATAAATCACATGACTCTGGGCATGCTGCAATGGTCATAAGTGTGAAAAATGGTCATAAGTCATTTCAGTGCAATTGCAACTTTGAACAGGGTTTTTTTTTTTTGGTCATCAAGTTTTTGACACCTTGCTAGGTGGTACTCGAATATTGCCATATCCTAAAAGTGGTACAATCGGTAAAAAGGTTGAAAAGCAGTCTCCTGGTTTCTACCCAGTACCTTAACAACTGGACCTGACTGGCTCTCCCAAGTGTTTTAAACCCATCTGAAAACATGAGACCGCACAATAGCTGCCACGGCATGGAGAGTCACAAAGAATAAGAAAAAAAAGGACCTTGAAAAAGAGGCCAAGGCAGATGTGAGCTCAACTTTGTTATATGCTACAACCAAATGCCATTTTCATGGCAGAAATGATGCTTCCAGAAATCTGCAGAACATGCTTATCCCCTCCCTCCCCCCCAGTGAATTACTCCTCCTCTCTTTTGATGGCTTCCTGAGTTTAAGAAGCCATGGCAAAATCCCCTTTCCCATGTTTTAAGATAAGAGTCCCCAATCTTTCTGGATTTGGGAGCACCTATGAAATTTTGGGAGCCTGCTAGAGCCACTCTGTCTTGATGGCTGCTAGGGAAATCTAAGAAGTTACAAGGCCCTGATTTATCCAAAAGCTGCCTGCCATCCCTCTTTGCTCCTCTGCGGCAGGATACTCTTGATTCTTTTTGTCCCTTTTCTGAACCAGTAGATTATTTCCAAACAGTCACCCATCCTTGCATTTTCAAAGAAAGCTTCTGGGCTCGTAGGTATTGTTGTGAAGAAAGATGATGTTGGAATCCAGTGCTTGGTAATGTGCCAACCTCCTATTATTATTTTTTTTAAAGCAAAAACCAGAAAGCATTTTCAAGCCTAATGAAAATCAAGAGGGGATCCATGAGAACTCTGGCACAAGTTCTCTTTTGCAGGAAGGTATACTACTGGGAAATAAAGTATTGCCTTTAGCCACATTCCCTTTTCCTCCCTCCCTCTTCCTATGGCAAGAACCAGAATTCTGGAGAAATTCAATTCCCATTTCCCCAGTAGTTAAGCCCTTTTTAGGCAAACCTTAGTAGGGATGACAGTTCTGTATCCTTGATTTGAAACCAGTCGTTTCCTTCCCCACATTGGTTGTAGGCAGAGCAAAGATATCAACCTCAGTCACTTGAACTGTGTGTGTTTTATGAGAGGTAGAGTCAGTGAATTTCCTGGGGGCCATTTTGTAAAAAAAAAAGAAAGAAAGAAAGAAATATCCATTTTTATGTATCTAGGAGCATTTGCCATACGCCAGTGTGCTGTAGTGAATAAGGTGTTGGCCTAGACCAGGGGTAGGCAACCTTGGCTCTTTTATGACTCGTGGACTTCAACTCCCAGAATTCCTGAGCCAGCATGGCTCAGCTTGGAAACTCTTCCTTTCCCCTCAGCATGGCTGGCTCAGGAATTCTGGGAGTTGAAGTCCACGAATCATAAAAGAGCCAAGGTTGCCTATCCCTGGCCTAGACACTAGGAGATTGTGAGTTCTAATCCTGCCATAGGCATGAAACCCAGCTGGGGGACTTGGCCCAGTCACATACTCTCAGTCCAAACCACCTCATAGGGTTATTATGGGGGAAATAGGAGGTAGAAGGAGTATTATATATCTTTCCTGCCTTATTTATTAAAAAGATAATAAAGGCGGGATAAAACTCCAATAAATAAACAATAAATACATCACATTTCTGGAATAAGGCAGAACCGCTCTCTCAGTCTTGTACCCAGCACTTTTTAGGTAGAAAACCCCTTGGGAGGAAGCTAAAACCTGCTACAAGCCAAGCTGGGAATGAAGCTGGAATTCATTATAAGCCAGGCAAATTTTCAAGGCCTGGGGGGATCTCTTACCCCTTTCCCAACATGCAGTGCTCAGAATCTTCCCTCAGATCACCTTAGGCCAGATATGTCAAACTTGCGACATCACGCAACATATCGGAACAGTTTTGCCACTGCCGGCAATGGGGTGGGCGCCGCTTCCGCATGACTTGTCCGGCCCATGGGCCGGCAGTTTGACACCCCTGCCTTAGGCCCTAAGGAGCAAGGCAGCAACATAAATGAAAGTGCTCACCAGTTCTGCAGTAACTCGATTTCAGCCAAAAGCTGTGCTTGTTGGGAATAGCTGTGCTGCAACTCCAAGAGGACCCCTTTGATGGTGCTGCAAGTTCCCAGGGGAAGTTCGCCAGGGAGAAGGAAAGAAGGGCTGTCACTCTATATGGAGAAGAGAGAAAGATCAGGATGGTGCTCCAATCACACTAAGTCCAGTAGAACTCAGTCCCCACTTTTCTTGCCTGCAAAGTGACATTGCCATCCTTCCCCCAGTGTAAATGCAGCTTCAGACAATGAGGAGCAGAAATCTCAGGCTGAGGTGGAGAAGTCAGCTCCACCTCCATGTCATTCTCCGAGACATAGATCACCTTTACCCCTTGCAAACTCTCCAAAAGGCATTGGAAATCGGAGACTCTGGGTATGATAAATAATAAAACAATAAAAACATAAAGTCCAAAATAGGAAAGGGAGACAAAGAAAAGCACGTACAGCTAATTCCCAAGATCATTCACAGTGGAGGGCTTAAGTGGATTCTTCCCCCACCCCAACTCCCTTTTTTAAAAAACAAACAGAAATTTTAATTCATGTTTTGCAATCTGCTACACCATTTTGTTCAATGGAGCAGTTACAAATAACTACAGAAATAAAGGTCACGCCCTTGTTTAGTAACTTCTCAGGCTTCTGAAATGAAAGCAGATAACATTCCCACAATTTCAAGCACTGATCGCTTTTATCTGCAATTCAGATTGCATGCAGCGGGTTTTCTAAAATAGCTGTAAAGACTATGAACAATTAAATAATGCATATATTTGCCTTTCTGCCAGGATTTCCATTTTTTTGCCCCATTGCCTCACACAATCCCTGAAAGTGATACACCTGCAATTGCCGATGCCCTATTTTGTATTTTGTCCAATAGCACGTGCAAGTGCACTAACGTGCCTGTCATCCCTGTCACACTTTAATGTTTTTATTTTGCTTGTTCGAATTTGTAATTTTTGTTTGACAAATAAACATTAAACTCTTCCATTTCTCTCCTCACCTCTGCATTTTCTCTTGCCAGATCCTGGCTTGGCTCTCTTGCTCCGCAATCTCTCCCTGCAAGCATTCCAGTTCCTTCTGCTGCTTCTGCAACCTGTCCTGCAATTCAATCACCTGTTGCTCTAGTTGCTGCTGGCGCTCTCTCAAGAGCTCCTGTGGGGGCAACAGGAAGCAAAAACCACCCAATGAGTTCCACTGGCTGCTCGGAAAGAACCGAGATGCAATTAATTGATCTGAACAGCCCCACCTGTTCTTTCAGGTTCCTCTTCTGGGCAGTCCTTGCTTTTTCCTCTACCTCTTCTTTCTAACAAGGAAAGGCAAGATTAGACTAAGTAGTAGTCTAATAGAAGAGAACGTCTGCTGCTCAGGTCTGACCAATGGAGTCCTTGATGCTCTCCAAGCATGGTTGTTTGCTGGCAGAGATTTCATTACCTAAGGAGATAACTTCACCAGTGCTACAACAGCAGCATGGATAATATTTCCTCATTGAATAACAAAATGTGGGCACTGATTATGTTACTGTACCTTGTTGGCTAATGAAGCGTCTGCAAGCAAACAAACCATCTCAGAGACCACCAAGGATGCCATGGAGTGAGTAGAATTATAGTAGATTGGCTGGGACAATCCATTATCCCCCAGCACATGGACCACTACCGGCCCTTGAGCCATTTGGAATTGGGCTGTGGAAGTAGTGGGCGAGCACGCACATGCCTCTCCACCTGCGTGAGCAGCAGGTGACTGTGTGCATGTACATTACATTTGCATGAGCATGTGCATACTTGCCCGCGGCTTGCACAAATGGAGCTGCTTGGCTGCTGCTCACTTGGCTGCCACTCACGCGAAACCATCCCCTCTCCCCCCTACCATCAATCCACAAAGCCAGAAAGGTTGGGGAACTCTGCATTATGCTTATTGTACTGTAGATATAGAAAGACCCATCATTCATCCCATCATACTGAACTTGCCTGTGATCTAATGTGCACACATGATTTTATTTCTGCTTCTGGCAAGAAAGATAGATGAATTATTCACCTTTCTCTGACTATTCAAATCTAGCATAAAATATAAGCTAGCATTTTTGTGAAATCTACTGATAATAAGCAAATAATTTCCACTGCCGGTTGGGACTCTACAACCGAATCCTAGGTAGGCTTCTCCGGAAGGATTATATATATCATGGAAATCAGTTGGGTACAAGCTCCAGTTAATGGCCACAAGCTCCAATGGAAAATAAATTAACTGGCAGGCTTGCCATCTTCAGCTCTGCTCTCTGTTTTAAGCATTGCTGCTTTTAACTGAAGCTTAAATTTAAGTATTCACTTAAACCAGTGATTCATACATATATATATATACATATATATGTACATATATATGTACATATATCAGAACACACCTCCACCCAATCAGAACACAGCCGAGCTCCCAGCCAATCAGTTCAAACCCCCACTGGCAGTTAAAAGGAAGAAACAGCTAAAATCTCACATTGCTCCTAGAAGCAGAAGCCGAAAGCACCAGCCTGAAGATGACGAATGAGACTTCGTCGAAATGTCGCCAAGACACTTCAAATTCTACGTGGGAGAAAACCCGAAGAACCAAAGACCTACATACAAACACCCGCGAAAACCTCAGAAAACATAAATATATATACATATATAGGTCTTTGGTTCTTCGGGTTTTCTCCCACGTAGAATTTGAAGTGTCTTGGCGACATTTCGACGAAGTCTCATTCGTCATCTTCAGGCTGGTGCTTTCGGCTTCTGCTTCTAGGAGCAATGTGAGATTTTAGCTGTTTCTTCCTTTTAACTGCCAGTGGGGGTTTGAACTGATTGGCTGGGAGCTCGGCTGCGCTCTGATTGGCTGGGGGAGTGTTCTGTTTGGGTGGGGGCTTTGTTGTGCTCAGGTTAGTCTGATTTACAAGGGGATTAGAGATGGTGAACTGCATGGCTGTTTGGCTTCGCGTTCGTGGTCGTGCCTCATCTTCATGGTGGGTGTCAGTTTGTTTCGTGTATGGATTGGAGGGGTTTAAGGTGGCTAATGATGCAGCTGTGGTCTGGCTTCTGGTTTGTGGTCGTGCCTCCTCATCAGTGTGGGTTTGGGTTTGCTTTTTGCCTGGATGTGTGGTGGTGACATCTTGTGTGGTTTTTGTGAGTGTAGGTCTGGTGTCATTCCCCGTACTATGGACTCGTCTGTCAATAAGGGCAGGTTTCCAAATGGCTGGTAGGCGGGAGGCATCATCTCGTTTGTTCATGCTGTGAGGGCGTTTTTCTATCTCGATGGCTTCTCTGATTATTCTGTTAATAAAGTGTTCAGTTTTGGAAATAGTTCTGGTCTTTTTGAAATCAATTTTATGTCCTGTGGCTTTAAGGTGTTGGACCAGGGAAGAAGTTGGTTCTTCTTTTTTGACTGAGTTTTTGTGTTCTTCAATGCGTGCACTTATTCTTCTGTTGGTTTGTCCAATGTATGTGGTGGAGCAAGCAGTACATGGGATTTCATATACTCCTTGATTTTCTAACTCAATTTTGTCAATCAGAGCACAGCCAAGCCCCTAACCAATCAGAACACACCTCCACCCAATCAGAACACAGCCGAGCTCCCAGCCAATCAGTTCAAACCCCCACTGGCAGTTAAAAGGAAGAAACAGCTAAAATCTCACATTGCTCCTAGAAGCAGAAGCCGAAAGCACCAGCCTGAAGATGACGAATGAGACTTCGTCGAAACGTCGCCAAAACACTTCAAATTCTACATGGGAGAAAGCCCGAAGAACCAAAGACCTACATACAAACACCCGCGAAAACCTCAGAAAACAAATATACATATATACATATATAATATATACATATACATATACATATATACATATACATACATGCATGCATTCATGCATGCATGCATGCATGCATGCATGCATACATACATACATACATACATACATATATATTATATATATATATATATATATATATATATATATATATATATATATATATATATATATATATATATATATATATATATATATATATATATATATATATATATGTTTGTTTTCTGAGGTTTTCGCAGGTGTTTGTATGTAGGTCTTTGGTTATTCGGGTTTTCTCCCACGTAAAATTGGAAGTGTCTTGGCGACGTTTTGATGAAGCCAAAAACACCAGCCTGAAGATGATGAATGGGACTTCGTCAAAATGTCACCAAGACACTTCCAATTTTACACAGGAGAAAACCCGAATAACCAAAGACCTATACACACACACACACACACGTATATTGATATATATTGATACAGCTATACAGTGCTTAAATATTCTTAATAACTTGGGTGCTGGCAAATGTTTGGCCACCACTCTGAACCTCAATTATCGATCCCCCCAATATCACTCCCAAGTCAGAAAAGAACCTTTGCTCGGTAGCGCTGTAAAGCCTCCTCCAAAAGTCGAGCCCGGCTCTGTACCTCCTCCTGTTTGGCCAGTATCTGAGGCACAGCCCCCTTGATAGCCTCCACCTGTTGCTGGTAATCGGCTTTGAGTGCCTTCCACTGTTTTTTGGCTTCTTCCATCTCTTTCCCTACAAGAGACCACAATCTGTTTTTGAGCCTGTCGTATCCCAGGAGAATCCAGATGTCAGCTGGGGTTTTCAAACTACCCATAACCAAGAAGATACATTGGTGAAAAATAACATTCTTAATAAGATGGTGCTAATTAAGGCATGTCATGGTAGTTCCACATTATTATTTCTAGTAACAGAAGCAGTAAATTTCTCAATTTGCTGTGCAGGATGCTACTGCTCTTTTGTCTGCTTGGGACTTCACAAAAGGATTTGACTGACCAGCAAAGAAACAAAATGCTGAGTTCCGATTTGATGTCGTAGCAATACACATGCAGGAAGGCAGGGCTCTGCATTCCGTGCCTGATTTTGCCATGCAGGGGGCCCTAAAAGGGCGTAAAATCGCCCCAAAGATGTGATGAAGAAGGAGGGGTACCTCGTCGATCACAGAGAGACAGCAGTTGATCCCTTTGATCAGAGGAAATCCCTTCAAACCAGCAGGGGAAAGACTGGCTGCACTTCTGTGTCCAGTCTCCAGCTACTAACAACTGAAGAAAGAAGCACTAATTAGCAGATCATAAATAGCTTGTTTGGAACTGGGTGACAATATTGATCCTTTCTTTACTATTTTACAACTGGATTTTCTGGAAAAGGCTCCCAAGAAGCTAAAAATCTCCAAATGAGAAAAGGAAGGGGATTGCTGCCCCACTCTTCCAGAGGAACGGAAGTGCCGTTTAATTTTTTTTTATATATGGGGGACAGAAACATTTAACATTCAAGTGGAAGTAATAGAAAGCTATAATTTTGACAATTTTGAGAACTGAGAAAATTGTTAAGATTTTTTCTTTGAAAAAATACTGGGGTGAAATATAAGAAACCGACCTATTTTAAGAAAATGGATATTGAATGACATCTAGTGGTGGACTAGAGCAGGGGTGTCAAACTCAATTTGAGGGCCACATCAGCATTGCGGTTGCCCTCGGGGGGTGGGGGTGGCCAGGGTGGGTGCGGCCTACTGGGTGGGCATGGTTAGCTCTACATCGTTCGTGTCAAGGGTGCCTGTGAGGGCTCAGCCTCTTGGCGCTGTGAGGAGAGCGCCCCACTGCCTGCCGAAACCCCTCCCACGGAGCCCATCAAGCCGGATATGTGAAGTAGGCAAGGGCCATTTGCTGGCCACTTCCAGGCGATGGTGCATTTCTTCATTCCTCACAAAGGGTGACACCTTCCCAGCATGCACCCAGGGGTCGGGGCCGATGTGGCAGAGGCTGGTTTCTCACTGTTTCCAGACAGCCTTGTGGAGCTAAGACTGAATGCGTTTCAGCATAGATAGCAACTACAAAATTGTACATTGGCTCATGGCCAGCCTGGGCCAGGGCCAAGGCAGTGGGGGCCATTCCCTCACTGTTTCCAGGATGGCTTCGCGGGCCACATGAAACCATTTCGCGGGCCGCATCCGGCCCCTGGGCCTTGTGTTTGACATGTCTGGACTAGAGTAAAGCACCACAGCTGCAATGATCAATACAGACCTCACAGGAAGCCTGGAAACAGATAATAACCCACTTTCTTTGTAGTTTGGTGACTTTTAACTCAACAGAGAACAGCTGGCAACAGAGAAAAATAATAATAATAATTTTTATTTGCGGTCACAGACCAAAATGCAAGTGCAACAAAAGAAAACACAAGAAAAATATAATCACAAACAATTAACACCAGAAGCCTTGGCTAAAGGGAATTACAATGTTCTCCTCTAATAGTTACAGCTCTTAAAAGAAATTTAGAAACCTGAGAAGTAATATAGGGGGAGCCATCCCCTACAATATAAGACCAAATTACTAACATTAGAACCAGAGGGATCAATTCCAAGGAGAGGCAATAGTTTAATTCTGGCTGTGTTATACATAGGGTAGTATGATAAGACATGCTCCACTGTTTCAACTTCAGCCCTATTACATGGGCATAGTCGCTCACTAAACAGGAGCCTCTTGAATCGCCCGTTGAGTAGTGCTGAGGGCAAGACATTTAAACGGGCTAGGGAGAAGACTCTTCTATACTTGGGGATGGTTAGCGTATAGAAATATGAAGCCATCCTCAATCCATAATTATTAGAATGGCTGAAGATCAAAGGGGAGCAGGTTTTGTTGGCTCTGGCTCCTAAGTATTGCAAATCTATGTCCACAAGCCATTGGACTACCCTAAACTGGGTGTCCTTGAGACCATAAACTCCCAGGGCATCCCCCGTAAAACCTAGCAAGTAGAGTTTCTTTGTCAGCTCCCTCTCCCAACGAGAAGTATGAAAGTCAGCAAACACCAGGGAGAGGTAGCTACCAGGGACTGCCGAAAAGGTGTTAATCCACGCCATACATTCGACTGAACGAATGCCCAGTTCCAGGTACATCGAAGCAAATCCAGTACAGGGAGGAAGACCCAGAAGTTTCCTAAGAAAAACAGCCTGGGTTCTTTCAATACAATCCTTGAAGCCTCGTATCCATATGGGAATTCCATAAAGAGTTTGGGCCAGGGTTTTGGCTTTATATATACGCAGAGCAGAAGGAGTAAACTGGCCTCCTTGGGTAAAAAAAGAATCTTATAATCTGCTGATGGCTACAGGAGGCCGAATTCAGCACCTGGGTTCGATGATTAGTCTAAGCACCAGTATTCTGAAATTGAATATCTAAATACTTAAAATGGAAAACCTGCCTAACAACATTACCATTGATAGCCCAGTTGTATAATTTCTGGGCTCTAGAGAATACCAGTACTTTGGATTTGTCATAATTAATAGACCAATGTTCTCAGCACAGTAGGACCCAAATGCAGAAAGTAATCTTTTTAGACCGAGCCTTGATTGTGATAGAAGGACCACATCGTCAGCATAAAGAAGAAGCGGAATCTTCATATTTAACAACTTTGGGGCATGGGATTCAATGTGTGCAATATAAGAGGCCAGGTCGGATAAGAATAGATTAAACAGAAGAGGGGCCAGGACACAACCCTGCCTAACTCAGCTCTCAATCGGGATAGGATTTGAAAGTTCTCCCTGCAAGCCGCACCTAACCTGGCTAGAGGTCTGATTATACAAAGATCTGATTAAGAACAAAAGACGTCTATCAATAGAACTTTTGTGCAATTTTGACCATAACAGTTCCCTAGGGACTGAGTCAAACGCTGCCTTTAAATCAATAAAAGCAGTAAAGAGTTTGCCACCTGGTGTAATAGCATATTTATCAACCAGGTGTGCTAGGACAAAACAGTTGTCCAATGTGGCACAGCCCACTTTAAACCCAATCTGCTCTCCACCAATAATGTTAGACTCCTCAACCCAAATGAGGAGTCTACGTTGAAGATATTTAGCATACAATTTCCCAATGATGGAAAGCAGGCTTATAGGGTGATAATCGGCAAGGTTGTTCCTGTTTCCTCATTTAAAAATTGGAATAATTGCTAGACTCCAAGAAATAGGAATCCTACCAGAGGAATTAATATTTTATTTTATTTATTTTATTTTATTTGGGTTTGTATGCCACTCCTCTCCAGGGGACTCGTTATGTTTAATATACATAACAAAAAATACAATATAAAAAACCCAAACAGAATATCTAAAAACCAATAAACACACATTCAATACATCAATCAACCACAATCATCCCCAGGCTTGCTGGCAAAGATGAGTCTTTAGGTTTTTCCGGAAGGCCGGGAGAGTTGGAGAAACGCGGACTTCAGGAGGCAGTTGGTTCCAGAGGGTGGGCACCACAACAGAGAAAGCCCTCCCCCTAGGGCCCGCCAGATGACATTGTTTCGCTGACGGGACCCGGAGGAGGCCGACCCTGTGCGCTCTCACCGGTCGTAGAGAAGTATGTGGCAGAAGGCGGTCCCGTAAGTATCCTGGTCCCATGCCATGAAGGGCTTTATAGGTAATAACCAACACCTTGAATTGGGCTCGGAGACCAATAGGCAACCAATGCAGCATGCGGAGAGTTGATGAAATGTGGGCACAGCGAGGAAGGCCCACAACTGCTCGCGCAGCTGCATTTTGCACTAATTGTAGTCTCCGAACACTCTTCAAGGGTAGTCCCATGTAGAGAGCGTTGCAGTAGTCGATCCTCGAGGTGACAAGGGCATGTGTGACTGTGAGGAGCGACTCCCGATCCAAGTAAGGACGCAACTGGTGCACCAGGCGAACCTGGGCAAATGCCCCCCTCGCCACTGCCGACAAATGATGATCCAATGTCAGCTGTGGATCAAGGAGGACACCCAAGTTGCGAACCTTCTCTGAGGGGTTTATAGATTCACCCCCCAGGGTAATGGAAGGACAGATAGAAGTGTCCTTGGGAGGCATCACCCACAGCCACTCTGTCTTATCGGGGTTGAGCCTTAATCTGTTAACACCCATCCAAACCCTCACAGCCTCCAGACACATCACCTCAACCGCTACACTGATATGGCCAGGAGTGGAAATGTACAGCTGAGTATTATCACTGTACTGATGGTATCTCACTCCGTGGCGGTGGATGATCTCACCCAGTGGCTTCATGTAAATGTTAAAAAGAAGGGGGGAGAGAACCGACCCGAGGCACCCCACACGGGAGTAACCTAGAGGTGGACCTCTGGCCCCCCACAAACACCGACTGCGACCGACCAGTGAGATAGGAGGAGAACCACCGCAATACGGTGCCCCCTACTCCCAATCCCTCCAGCCGGCGCAGAAGGATACCGTGGTCAATGGTATCGAACGCCGCTGAGAGGTCAAGAAGCACCAGGATAGAGGACTGGCCTCCATCCCGGGCCCGCCAGAGATCATCCATCAGAGCGACCAGAGCAGTTTCGGTGCTGTAGCCGGGCCTGAACCCCGACTGCAGAGGGCCCAGATAATCGGCTTCCTCCAGAGACCGCTGGAGCTGATGTGCCACCACCTTCTCAACAACCTTCCCCACAAAGGGAAGGTTGGAGACCGGACGATAGTTGGTCAAAATTACTGGATCCAGGGAAGGCTTCTTGAGGAGGGGGCGCACAACTGCCTCCTTTAAGGGAGCCGGAAAGGACCCCTCCCTCAAAGAAGCGTTGACAATCTCCTGGATCCTGGTACGTGTCACCTCCCTACTGGCCGAAACCAGCCAGGAGGGACACGGGTCCAATAAACAGGTGGCAGAACTTACAGCTCCAATGGCCCTGTCCACTTCCTCAGGCGTAACAGCCTCAAACTCACCCCAGATGACCGGACAAGAACATGCCCCTGTCCCCTCGATTGAATCATTATCAGTTGACTCTGCTACACAATTGGAGTCTAGGTCAGCCCGGATCTGAGCCACTTTGTCTGCGAAACAGTTATTAAAGTCCTCGGCACTACCCTGCAAGGGAGGCCCCGGACCCCTTGGGTTAATGAGGGACTGGGTCACCCTAAACAGGGCGGCCAGACGAGATTCTGCAGACGCGATCAAAGCAGAAAGATACAAAGATCTTGCCGCCTTAATCGCCTTCAGATAGGCTTTAATAAATAAGCTCAATCTGGTTTGATCAGATCCGGACTTACTTCGTCTCCATCGCTTCTCTAGACGTCTCTTATGGCGCTTCATCCCCCTGAGTTCCTCGGTAAACCAAGGAGACCTCCTGGGGCCAGCACCACGGAGAGGTCGCAAAGGCGCAATCCGGTCAATAGCCCCCTTCGCGGCCGTATTCCATGCCGCTACCAGGGACTCCGCCGGACTGTGGATGAGGGAGCTCGGTAATTCCCCAAGCGCCATCTGAAAACCAATTGGATCCATCAGGCGTCTGGGGCGGAACCACCTAATCGGTTCCGCCTCCCTGCGGGGAAGGATTGGGGCCGTAAAATTCAGTTGAAGCAGGAAATGATCGGTCCATGACAAAAGCAAGATATCTAAGCCCCTTAAAACCAAATCATTACCCAACTGCTCCGAAAGGAAAATTATATCCGAGGCGTGTCCACCCTCATGCGTCGGACCCTGCACTACTTGGGTCAGGTCCATGGTTGTCATGGCGGCCATAAACTCCTGTGCCAATCCCGAGGACTCGCCAAGCGACGGCAGATTGAAGTCCCCCAAAACCATAAGCCTGGGGAACTCCACTGCCAGCCCAGCAACCTCGAGTAGCACAGGCAGGGCTGATGCCACGCAGCTGGGAGGCAGGTACATAAGCAATAAGCCCACCCCTAGGTCCAGCATCATGAGGATGGACTCGCAACCCGGAATTTCGGAAACAGTGAGCCTACGTAGACTGAGGTTCTCCCGGGCCAAAATAGCCACTCCTCCCCCCCTTCCCTGGGGTCGCGGCTGATGCCATACCTGATAACCTGATGGGCATATACCCGTGAGGGGAACTCCCCCCTCAGGACCCAACCAGGTCTCAGTCACACACGCCAAGTCGGTCTCATCCATGAAAAGATCATGAATGAGGGGGCCTTATTGTTAACCGACCTGGCATTAAGCAGCAACAACCTGAGCCCAGGGCCCGAGCTACACCCATCACCAGGATCATGGGGAGAGCAAGATTTTTCAGAAGGGCCAGAACAAGGAACTGCTACGAGACAGCAGGACCGAGTTCCCCGAGTGCGGCCTACCCTCCTGCTCCCGCCATACCTGCCTCTTCCCTGAATGACTGGTATACTCCAGCCCTCTATTAGCTTTCAAAAGCCAATAGAATAAGAGGGAGTAGCACAGCTAAAGAAAAGGGGAAAAAATGGCGGACTGTGTTGTTTGGCGACCCCCGTGAAATGGTCGTTCGACCCCAAAAGGGGTCGCGACCCACAGGTTGAGAACCGCTGCTGTAAGGGATATCTTATCACACACCCAAGTCTCCTGACGCAGAACCACATCAAATGCCTGAATATAGTTGGTAAATTCTATAGTACCACACTTTCTCCCCCAACCTGCTATGTTCCACGAAAGACATTTAAGAGTACAGAGGGGGGTTGCCAAATTTGATAGTCATTTTATATAATTGATTTTTTCAAGGGAGCCTTTCTGGTCCAAAAAGATACACCCATTATTAAAAGGCAGTGACACCCTCATGGGAGATAAAGGCAGGGAAGGGGGGAAGGGAGGCGAACCTTGTTCATGGGGCTGTAGAACTCTAAACGCACTCTAGTTCATACTTGTAGCATTAGTTGGATGCTTGGCTGGCAAGCATTCAGTGGCATCAGCAGACAGGGTCTGAGGGAGCCCAAGATCTTCATATTGACGAGTTAGACATCGTAGAAAAAGAGCCAGGGGAACTTCCACCAATGAATTGGTATGGGCTCCCTGGAATCCAGGGAAATCCTTATCAGATAGTGAGAGACTCCAAAGCTTGGTTTTAACTGCAGCCAGACGCTTAATAATTTGGGCTCTTTCTGAATGTGGGAGCACACGAAAGGAGTCGAAGAGCTGTATCTCATCCTGGTTCCAGAAATTATCCTGAGATAAGTCAGTCACATGAATAGATGGAATCCCAGAGTCACTGGCCTGGTGCTTATTCGCTAAGAAGCCTTGAATACCCTGGGCTGATGTCGCTTCCTTTAGGGCAATTTCTTCCCAGCTGATCAAGGCAAGGCAAGGATCCTGATGAGATGTTACTCGCTGAGGGGGGTTGGTTTTATTGACAGTAGGAAGATCAGTCAAAGCACTATCAGGAGATTTTACAAGCATAGATGTATATTTAGTAGATAGACTAACATCAGAGGGGACATTCAAGGTTGGCACATTAACATGTGCTACTGAAGATCTTTTAGGAGCAGTAAATCTCCTAACACTCACAGGTGGTCGATTACTTAAAAGAGGCTTAGTCGACATATCTTTGAAGACTCTTCTTGGCAAAATGCCGAAAGACCTTAGCAGAGATCTTCTCCTGAAGAATAGTTTGGGGGTGTTAGAATTGTCAAAACTAAGTAACACTCAAGTACAATATATAGAGGGTAAAAATTCAACCTTCTTCAAATCATCAGCTTCCAACCCCAACAGCTGTAGTATATGACCCCTTGCCAGCCGTATTGAGCCCCAGTGCGGCAAGTAGCCGTTAATAGGATTGATATTTAGGGCCACCTGTTTTGGCTGTAAAACCAGGTGACTGTTTGCATCTAGGGAAATGGAGTTCGAACTGTTGATAGGATTACATTGAGCAGATCTTTTGCTGAGGCTTGACAAGCGAGGCCCTGCTACCGCATCGGGATGCCGAGCGGCCGGCCCAGCAGTACCACTGGCAACCCAAGAAACTAAATAATTTAGGGTACTTATTATTTTATCAAGCTGGAGCTGTATGCTTGCTGTTGTATCTGCAACCAGGAAACATTGCTGAGCCAGATGTTCTGTAAGGGTGGGCTCATTTGAAGATCGATTGGGGACCGTAGCTTTAGGGAAACCTTTGTCTCAACTCGAGGGGCGACACCCTCAACCATCGAAGGATCGCGATGACAGGCAGGAGCCAGAAAAAAAGGAGCTGGAGTTTTCAAACAAAAAGGCCAAGCCAAAACAAAGTCTTCCATCTTGGATTGCTTCAAAGAAGGTTGAGGAACCAGGTCAGTAAGGGATCTGCACCTTTTCTTTGACTTCATTGTGTTAAATAACACAATAAAGGAGGAGCAGTGTAATATAACAAGAGACTAATCCCCAAGACAAATCCTGGATCCAAAAAAAAAGAAGCCAAGGGCCAAGAGTCAAGAAAAACAAGTCCCGATGCAAACAATAACAAGGCTCCTCACAAGTAAAGCAAGAATCCTACCCTCCTGCCAAAGCAGGGAGTAGGGAGTGAATAAAAATCACAAAATAGTAAAATAGTAAAAAGAAAAATGGTAAAAAGTAGTAGGTAAATAAATAGATCAAATAAAAATCACTCAAAACTAGAGAATACTAGGTTTCCTGACAAAGCAGAAAAACCTATATAACAACAACAACAACCAACAAAAAGCAGCAGCAATGCATTCCCATAGCTGAGGTCCAGCTCGGGATATCAAAAATACAGCTAAAATATAGCTAACCCGTAGCTGAAATATAGCTGAGAGTGGATTAAGTGGATTAGTGGCCACACTGCATAAAGTTTCAAAAAATTAAAAAAATTAAAACAGTAAGTTGGCTTAATCTAGGTTAAAAGCAGAGAGCCTACTTGCCTGCTGCTGCTGCTCCACCGCAAAGCCACTTGACCACAACAGAGAAAAATATTTTGGCATACTTACTACAGTGTGAGAATCTAATTGTTTTGAAACTTGTTGACTTTCTTGGATTTTAAACATATACTGAGCTCTGACTTTTAATCTTAAGAACTATTTGGAGAGAAAGAAAAATTTGACTTCTGACTACATTTTTCTGGGGGAGGTTTTTGGATTGCCCTTAGGGTGGTTGAACATTTTGAACACTTTGAACATCTTGGATTGTAAATTTCAGCTGATTGACAATTTTTGAACACCTGAGCAGAAGGACTACTACAAAATATTGCTTTCTGTGGTGGATTTATATCCTGGAATTTATTGGATTATAAAGGCTGTATATAAAGACCAGAAGAATCAGATGAGACTTTGTTTTATGGACATTAAGATTGGTGGTATAAGACAAAATTAGTATGTGGGGATCACAACAGTTCTGATAGAATATCTGGAGCAGGGAAATAAAATAGATCCTTTATATCTAGCTAAAAATAGTAGGAAAACATACTTAATACTCCCATCTGAAGCCCCCAGCCAGGGTTACCAAGGATTTGTAGGAGTGACGCCTCAAGAAGAAGTAATCATTTTTCAGAAGGAAGTGCACTCTATGTTACAATTAATTCAGGAGACAATTATTTCACATAAAGAAGATGCAAGAAGAAATCATGATCAGATTAAAAACAACTTTGATAATATAAATGAACAAATCTCTAATTTAAACTCACAACTACCGGTAGAAAGTTCCCAGAAAACAACTACAAAGAATGAACCAGAGGAGATTGATCTAAAAACACAAGATATAAAAGAAGGGAAACATAATTTGGCACAGAAAAATAAAAATCTGCACAACTTAGCTACAACAATGGAAAGGGAAAGGGTACTCTATTCTTTAGGTTTTCAAAATATACCCGAAGATAAGGAAGACGATTTAAAAAACAGATTATAAAGCTGTTAGGGGAAATGTCAGAAATTGGGGGACAAAAAATGAAAAGAGAAACTGAGGGAGAAGGAAAGTGGGAGCTGTTTAATGAATACAACTGGGCGGAATTCTCCCTCAAAAATACTCTACTTAAAATTGTTTTTCCCATTCCAAGCAGTATTTACAAAAACAAAGGAAGAATATGTTGGCAATTTAATTACTTTGGCCTGGAAAGCTAACTGGCAAAGAAAGAAAGCTAGAGTTACTCCAAAAACAGAAGATCTGATATATCAGATGGGGTATTTATTATATGAGCCAATATTTGCTTGAATATGGACAAAAGAATAGATAACACATATAGATTTTTATAATAAGATATGATTTATAACTAGAATAGCACTCTTTTTTATATGAGAATTATAAAAACACTAGAATGGCTTGTATAAATGAAACCTTTGGCTAGATAAATATAACTAACTTTGAGAAAATCATAACTGACAAAGATATTTTGAACACTGTTGGGAAATTAAACTTAAGTAAGAGCTCGGAAAACAGGACATTGATTTAATAAGGAGACTTTAATTGAAAATACAATCTAAATATAAAGTGGTTAGAAAAGAGGTTATAAATTGATACTATTGCTATTTGTATAACACTACATAAATATGAAGATGTAATTTTGTATTAATAGTAGTAAGAATTGTATTTTTTAATGTTGAGAAAATGGAAACATCAGGGGAAGAAGAGGGGATCAAAGAAAACACTGGAGTGTGTAGCATTGGATAGATTTATACTGAAGTTAAGATGCAACATTGAGTAACAAATGTATTCGAACATCACGCTTGTTTACTAACCATTTATGTTTTGTAATAATAGAAAATCAATAAAATACTTATTTAAAAAAAGAAACAAAATGCTGAACTAAAGAGGCCTTTGGTATGATCCAGAATGGATCTTCCCACAGACATGCTTCCAAACTTCCAGGAAGGATGGATGTTCATTTAGTCAGGGTTAAATCACCATGCACAATATGCGAACCCACACTAGTTGAATAAAAGTACACAAAACTAGCTCAAAACCTTTTCTAGTCCTCCTAAATTGTCTCTGAAAACAGTGCTCAGATGTTACATGACACAGAGACAGAGATTATCACAAGAGACAGCCCCATGGAAAACAGACCTTTTTTTTTTTATCCTAGATAGGAATTCTAGAAGATCGAACAAGGATTGAGCCATCCATTCTGCAGGATTACTTCATTTTTAAAATGTTATTTTTAAACAGAAGCATCTTTACCCAGACTACATTTGCATTACACCACTGCATGTAATCTACTGAGCCCTGATACTCACGAACAGCAGAGTCAGAGGCATCCTGGATGCGAGGTGCAGAATCAAGAAAATCCAGAAGGAATTTAAGCACTTGTAGTTGGGTGAACATCAACTTCTGAGTCTTCCTAGTGTTCTGGAAAACATGTTCCAAAAGTGGGAATGGAAGTAGGTCTTAAGAAACTTGGGCAGAGTCATTCATCTAGAATTGAAGACAACATCTTAAAGAAAAATGAGGCTATCGCTCACCACTGAATGCTCAGCCAAGACCTGGGCTGGTAATTCCAATTTCGTTTCACTTGTGGTTTGATTCTCATACGTTAAAATATCTTTGATCTGAGATAGAAGCCTGAAGAGGACATAAACAACCATGATATACAGAAAATAGTCATTTCCAAGTCTTTAAATCTCTTAAAAACACTTTTACATGACTTATCTGCTATGAGGATTCTCCATACTGACTATAGTTTAGTGGCCAATCACCACCCTTAACACATGAAGACAAAGGCCATATAGTATATATGGGGCCTCATCACATATGAGGGTGAGGCAGGATTTCTACTTGAGGACTTAAAATTGTAGTGTGTTCTCATGCATTTCTACCTTAATATGGCAGAAAAATGTGCTGTTAGTTTTCAGTAATTATGGCCAAAGGAACCTGAGGAAGTCAAAAAGAGAGCTTGGAAAAAACATGCAGATTGTCCACTACTGTTCTCATGCATTAGATGTCACTCTTGCCACTTTCTACCTGAAGGGGAAATCCAGAATATAACTAACACTCTCCAGTGACTGCACATTATACTAAGCATGTGCAACAAGGAAATGTGACTGTCCTTATTCCCAATATCACTGTGAAACTCCCAGCCAGCTTCTGAGGCAGCCTCACTCTATTAAAAAAGTGGATTAAAGCATTTTCTAAAAAAAAAAGCTGAAACTGTTTTACGCACAACGTATCAGAATACAGAATAACAGAATTGAAAGGGACCTTGGGGGGGGGTCTTCTAGTCCAACCCCCTGCACAAGCAGGAGACCCTGTACCATTCTGAACAAATGGTTGTCCAATCTCTTCTTAAAAACCTCCAGTATTGGAGCAGCCACAACTTCTGGATGCAAGCTGTTCCACCGATTCATTGATCTCATTGCCAGGAAATTTCTGTTTAGTTCTAGATTGAATCTTTCCTTGATAAATTTTGATCTGTTGCTTCTTGTCCTGCCTTCAGATGCTTGGGAGAATAACCTGCCCCTCTCTTCTCGGTGATAGCCCCTCAGATATTGGAAGACTGCCGATTGGAAGAATCAAAGAAATGTTTTCCTTTTCTTTAGAATCTATTCTTATTTTTACAAAATGCTACATGTATCTCATTGTGCCACTTAACAATCCCAAAATTATTGCAAGAAGAGAATACCACAATATGAAAGCTGTGGTTTTTAGAGGATAAAGAATGGAAGGACCATCATATTAACTTAATTAGATGAGTATAATAAAGCAAAACAAAGCTAACATGAATGATGCTTGATCAAAAAATGTACAGTTTCCGCAGGAGATTTTGTAAAGATTTTAATGGAGATATTGGTTGTAAGGCTATTTTGCTTCTGGAACACAATTATCTTAAACAATTGAAGAATATTAAGGGATACTTCCTGTTCTAAAAATAGGAGGAACTGGTACCAAGGAATTTTATTTTTCTACAGGAAAGTGGTGTTTTTTTTAAAGTTCAATAAGTAACAACTAAAAAGTTATTAAAATCCATATCTGTATTCTGAAGCTAGGAATTTCAATATCTCCGTATCTAAGGGAAGTGATTCGAACTATATTTCGGTGCCAAACTCCATAATCTTACTAAGCAAGGCTGCCAAATGCAGCAGGAGTGACATAGGAGCAAGGAAGCCTCCTACGCCCACAACCTAAAGTTACCAAACTCTTTCGCCCTCTCTTATACTTCGTATCTTCTAGATCAGTGTTTCTCAACTTTGGGAACTTCCAGATGTTGGACTTCAACTCCCAGAATTCCTAGCCAGAATTCCTGGCTGGCAATTCTGGGAGTCGAAATCCACATATTTTAAAAGTTGCCACGGTTGCAAAAGCATTTGCTCTAGGCACCTTCTGATTTTTCTACTTCGGGTAAAATGCATCCCTGCGGTATAGGAAAATAGGGAACCGTGTTTCTATCTCCATGCGAAAGAGATAACATGTACTTACTCCACCGCGGTCGCTTCCACCTCCATCGTTTCTCCAACCCCACCATCCACGGACGATTTAATCGTCCTTACAACTTCCCGCCTTTCTTCCATGGTGCCGAACTCACCAATCCGAGCTCAAAAGGCTAATACGCCCAGCCCAGAAGATCTGAACTGCAATGTGATTGGACGGAAGAAGTGAGTCGGTCGAAATGAGCCTGACTGTGCGAGCAGACTAACGTCTCCTCCATCTTGAGAAGGTCGGAAAAAAGGCGGGTGATCTGTATTTCTCCAAAACACTTGCGAACAGGCAGAAAGAGATTACGTAATTACGGCTTCAGGAGCAACGATATGGGAGCCGGAAATGGAAACCCAAAGAATGTTGCGAAAAAGCATGATATTATTTGTACCTACGGAGGGGAGAGAAGCCGGCTTGGGAATAAAATTCACAATAAAAGTTGCAACAAATATGAGAGCAGGAGCAGCATTTTCAAGTGGGGGATGTCCAGGACAAGGTTTTTCACACTGTAAGACGCTAAGAAGAAGACGTAGGCATGTCTTGAGCAGAGGTTTGTAAGGTGACCAACTTTTTTACAATGAAAAGGAGGACACAAATAAATTGAAGAAAAAAATATTGTAAATAAAATAAACATTTTATTCATTGCAACATTAATACAGAATACACTATAATATGATAAATGCATAATAAAAAACATTTGTAACAATAACATTTTATATTGTAATTATGCTTACATGCCTATTAATTATTATTTAAATGAGTACTTTTCCATTGAATGAATATTTTTGTCAATGTATCATCTAACAATATATTGGAAATATCTGAACAAGAAATATCCTTCATATTGAATTTTACGGCAAGTGCTGCAGCTAGAGTATCAACATTCAATCTTGATTTCTCACTTTTCCAAAGATCATTAGCAATTGAAAAAACCCTTTCAACTGCTGCATTAGTTTCAGGGCAGCACAATGTAAATTGAACAAGAATAAATAAATTTTCACATGGAATATGTTTATTTTTGAAATGGCTGAATATTTCCACCCATCTTTTATCAATTTCAACGTGTTTATTTTCCCATTGTATTAATTTTTCAGAATTTAAAAATACATTCAGTCTTTTAATTTCTTCAAAGAGACAATTGTCTATTTTAATGTCTGGCATTTCTTTAGATAAAAACTCAACACAAGATTCAATATCTGTCCAATATACTTGCAATGAAGTCAAAAAACACCATTGAAAACTCTTATTTCCTGTGATGTTTGTTTCAGACCATTCTTCGATATATTGAAAACATGTTTGATAAAAATTCTGCACTTCTTTGATAAACTTTTCCATTATGCCCGGATTTGATTCTTCTAAGTCTGACAATTTTCTTTTTATAACTAAAGGAAGACCTTTTTCTTCCAATCGAGTTTTATATTGAAGGATAAAGTCATTCAAAATAAGACTAACTTCTGTAGCTGAAATGTGTTCACCTTCAATCTTTTGAATTGTTTTGTGAAAAATAGATGCTTGATTATGTACAAAATACATTAATATCTCAGATATTTCATTATTGAAAAACGATTCCAGGATTTTAAGACATTTCTCTAAACTTAAAAAATATGAACAGAGAGGCTAAAATAATTGTAGAACACGCTCTATAGCAGGTGTTAGAGCAAGCCATCTTAACTTTTGAATATCCTAAAAGTTTTTTGTATTGAACATTCGCTTTTTCACAAAATTGTTTTAAAGTACCCACACGAACTGTAAAACGACTAAAGTACAAATAAATTGTAGTTATTATTACTTCTACATCAGTTGGCATGGCACATGATGCCGTGTTGATTGCATTTGACAAAATATGTGCATTACAACCTATTCCTAGTATTTTCTTTTGGAGTAAATCTTGCAATTTTACATGCACATTATTCAGCCCTTTGCATCTTCGCCCACCAAAATTTGTGTTTGTATTATCAGCTGTTAGTGCAACAACTTTGGATTTCAAATTGTTTTCATTTATTACTCTGTATAGATGGTTTGACAAAATTTCAGCAGTTTTGCCCTCAATGGATTCTAAATTTAAAATTTTTACTTGAATGCCCTTGGTAACATTAAAATATTTTACTAGTATTGGATACAATTTAGTTTCATTATGATTGGATGCATCAGATAAAACCGTTACAAATGCTGCAGTTTCCAAGTCTTCTGTAAGTATTTTGTTACAGTAATTTTTAAATACTGATTTAATAATAGCCTCGCATTTTGTCCTGGCACATGAAAATTTAGCATCGTGAAACTTTTTCAATAATTTAGTTGTACAATCCATACTATGAAAACTTGGATTGTGAATTATGGTATGGTATGGAATGCAAATGTTCCCTCCATTGCAGCTAACTGTTTTTCATCTTCAGAATACTTTGAAGTTAAAAAAAAACTTGTTACTTTACAACTGGAAGCAGATGCATCTGATGATTGCTTATGTTTCTTGGTGGTCAAGTGTTTTGTAATAGCTGCTCTGCCCCCAACTGCAATACAAAATTCTCCGCTACAAATATTGCAGAAAACAATGTTATCCTTCTTTGATGTGATGAATGGAAATTCCTTATTCAATTTATCGTTGAAATGGCATTTCCTCTTTTTTTATTTTTCCATCCCTAAATGGAAGTTAGTCTACTCCAGGTATTTTCGGGACTAACTAGGAGATGGTGTAGTTGGGTAGCAGGAAGGGGCGCAAAATTCCTGCCAATTCGCCTTCGCTGCAGACAACTTACATGTGCAAAGTTTGCCGGCCGGGTGTTTTGGCGTGCTCAGCAGCAATTCCTATTGGCTTTCGAAAGCCAATAGGGGGAGTAGCACAGCTCATGCAAAAGTTGAAAAAAAATCATCAAAAAAAGGTGCTAGAACACCGTTCTGAGCATTCTATGAGAGAAAAAAAGCCCTGCAGATTAATCTTCAAATATCGAAAAGGAGGACATGTAGGAGGACACTTTTTGAGGGAGGACAGAACTTACAAAAGGAGGACTGACCTCCCTAAAGTCAAAAGTGGATGACCTTCTGGCTGCTTCATTAGGACAAAGGGTATCAAAGGGTATGAGGTTTGTGGTGGGAAAAGCACGGCAGTTTGCTGCGTGTACATTTTCCTCCACATCTCACTCTTCTCTATTTTATTAATGAGGACATTATCCTAAGCTGGAGCAGTTATTGGGTCTTAGTGAGGGGACATATAACTTTGCATTTATTTATACAAAACGTAACTTGTTCCTGGGGTAAGATAATGGTAGTTTAGTGTGGAAAATTGAAAGTAGAGGGAAAAAAAGACATTGAATAACCATGTATGTGCATAATTAAAGGATACCTCTTGAAAGGAGGTACAATTTAAAATTCTTTGACGTGTATACAATGAAGTTTTTTAGGTGAAGTGGTACAATTGACAATTTTTGCACAAGTAAGATTTGTAGGCACAGCTACAATTGGTGTATGCAAAACAATAGCATCAAGGGATAACATATAAGAGGCATACCCCAGCTTGACATAGTTGCATAATGAAATTCATTGTCTGATAGAAAATTGCTTAAACCAGTATAATTTTTTTAAAACTGAAGCTGGAACACACAAAGGTATAAGACAGGTAGAGAGTAGATTTTCCATATCATATGATTCAGAAATACAAAAGTCTGTCACTTGTGTTACATTCGCTAATTGCACCCAAATATTATATTTCATCTGTGATTCTAAAGCAGTGGTTCTCAACCTTTCTCAGGTTGAGACCCCACTTGCCCCGCCCATGCACGCCGCGACCCCGACCTGGTCGCGACCCCAAGGTTGAGAACCGCTGTTCTAAAGGATGAGGTGGGAAAGCTTGAGCCCCCATACAGCAATTAAAAAGGAAAGAGAGGCAAAGAATGATTAAGGAATTTGCAGTCAAAACCACAAATATGGCAGCGCATAAATTCTCTGGTGTAAGTTCGTTTCCCTGTTGCCGCAGAACCTTCTGTGCTTTGTATGTTAGGTTTTTCACATCGCCCCAGGTTGTTGGTCAAGTGTGATGGTGAGAGTGAAAGGGACGTTGTGCTATCTGAAAAGTCACCTGCTTCATTTCCAGTATTGGGTTCTGGACTTGATGCCATGACATCTTTGGCTGGTCGCACACACTGGGCTGGAATCCAGAGAGGGCCTGTAGGAGCAAGCACAGCAGCATAGCCTCGTCCCCAAGTTAGTAAGGGAATTGGACCTAACCAGGTTTTATCAGGCAATTGCCAATAACATAACAATGGATTAGGGAGCACAGCTTTCTGCTGAAAGTGACGCTGGTAAGCAGTAGTTTTTTGAAAAGAAATATTTAGCTGATTTAAAGTTATTAGGACTTTATTGACTTGACGAGTTATCCATGCCAACTTAGGTACCCTTGATCCCTCCTTTTTTATTTGTTTGTGAAGGCAGTCCTTAAAGGACCGATACATATGTGAGAAACAAAGGATAGCTGCTGTAAAGTTAAAAACAAAGCCATAAGATTGGGGTTGATCCTAGGCATGATGTAAGCACCTGGAAAATTAAAAATAAGTTGGCATACATAATGAGAGTCAGAGATTAAGTTAAAAGTCTGTTGAGAAAAGGTGTGGAAACCTAAAATAGCAGCAGATAATTCTGAGCGTTGTGGTGAGGATTGCACTGCAGTGTAAGCAGATGATATGAAATACAGCCTATATAGCACTGAAGAGATAAGTTATTCTGAAAATAAAATTGAAAATCAAATTTTGGGATAGGAAGAACAATATTAATTAAATCAGTCCCATTTCAAGGACAAGCTCAATTGTGTCCTAAGGTTATTATTTCAGCAACAGCCTGGATAAAAGATAAAACATTTTGGGATGGGATAAGTAAAGCCATTCAATACAATATATTTTTTGTGCTTCTAACACAGCTAATACTCCTTTAAGTAGATTACTAGTAAGAAATATCAAAAGTGTTAAGTGACAATTTTTATATGGAATTCTGTCCACAAATTGAGTACTCAAGTACTTAATTTGCTCAACTGTAGTAAATGCTGCAAGTGGAACTACAATGAGATCTCCAGGATGTTTTCCTTTGGTCAATAACTCAAATTCCAAGTTAATCAAATACCATTCAGATGGAAACAAATTTCCAGTAAGTAGGTTAAACATTTACAAATCTTAGGCAAAACAATTCAGAGTCATTTCTTTTGGTTGATAGATATATAGGTCTAACTAAACAATTTAAACACAACAATTCCCCCCCCCCCAAAAAATTGTCCAACAATTACTGTCTCCTCTTTCGAGTAAAACTTTGTAATCTGAAACTGCAAGAGTGGGCATTAAATTTCATCTTCATTTGCAAGCCAGAATTCTAAGCAGAGAGGAAAAAAAGTTTAAAATGAACACACACACACACCCCTCTTCTTTCTTTCGGTCTCTCTTGCTTTTAAAGCAACACAGCCAGTTGAAAAACAAAAGAGACAGGAAAAAAAATTGTTACAAACTTCTCACCACTAAAAAATAGTTTTCTCGGAGACTTCCGGTGGCTCCGCTGGCGTTGCTACAGCCTCCTTTGGAGGCTCCATTCTCCTGGGTTTTGTTAAGCCGCAAAACAGCGAACATCAGCTGTTTTTTGCAGTGAAAAATCCCCCCTTCGGGCGAAGAAGGGGTGAAGAGCATCGGGCGTGGGTTGAGCTCCTCTAAAAAACCCCTGAAAAAGTTTTCAGGGGGAAAGAGTGAGAGCTCCCCAGGCGCTCGAAGACGCTTCTGCCCGGGACGCCTCTGTCTGCTGACAGAAAAAGACGCCGCGACCAGCCCTGCTCAAGATAAATATTAATGTGAGACCTACATGCAGGCAGAGTGAATACAGGAGATCTATATCGCAAGTAATTCTCTATATTTTACTTCTGATCACAACCACTTTTACAATCAACATAATGCATTCAAGATGGCGATCGCTTTCACTGTAAAGGGAAAGTGACTGGAAAGTGAAAGTGATTTTTTTAGACCAAAGCCAGAGCGATCGCTCAGACTTAAACTTTAAAATCCTATAAAAAATCCTATAAATTTTAATTAAATCTTGATTTGAAAGAAGATAAGAAGAGGAAAAATTTTGGGCAATATATGTGTAAAAATTTCTTTTTTATTTAAAGTAACTTCTTAAAAGTGACTGAGTACAGAATGGCTGCCAGACAAACAAAAATAACTTCTGCAAAGGTGGCAGCATCTTCTCCGGCTCAGCCCTCTAAATTACAAGCAAGTAGTTTTTCTGCTCCCCCAGCTTCTTTAACATCTATAGAGCCTCAAGCCCCCCTGCCTACTCAATCCCCTCCAGAAATGTTTACTATGAAAGATCTGCAGGCTGCATTATCAACAATGACTGATAATATAGAGAAAGTATGGAGAAATTGGAGAAAAAGATTGCAACTCATACTGAGGAACAAATTAAAGGCATAACTGATGAATTGGAGAAAATTAAAGAAACAATTGAGACTCACAATATAGTGATAAGAGAATATATTGTGGAAGCTTTTAAGGGGGTTTGGGACCATACTTTGAGAGTTGAAGAGAAGGTGGAAGGGATGGAGCAACAAATTGAGGAAAAGCTCGATGAAATTAAAAGTGATATACAAGATCAAGCAGTCATGGTACAATATAATCAAATTATGTGGGCTATCAGAATTAGAGGCCTGAAGGAGGTAGCAAATGAGAATCAGGAGGATTTGAGAAGAATTTTTGGAGAAGCTTTGGCACAATTTTTAGAAGACGGAGTACAAAATGTCGCTTGGCAGATTGACAGGATCTACAGAGTTAATTCATGGATTGCAAGACAAAGAAATTTACCTAGAGACATTGTGATTTATTTTGTTACAAGGAGATTCAGAAACCATGTTCTCACAATATCTTACAATAAGAAATTAAGTGTTGCTGGTCAGGAGGTTGTGGTTTTGAAGGAGATTCCTCCGAAGATGTTAAGAGCAAGAAAAGATTATGCATTTTTGGTGGCTGAATTTAAAAAACGTGACTTACAATTTAGGTGGGAGGCTCCAGCTGGACTATCATTATTTTACCAGGGTAATAGATACCACTTGAATTCTGTTGGGAAAGCAAAAGACTTTTTTGAGAATGTGATGAAGGCTGGTAAACCCCCATCTCCAACACCAAGAAGTGCAGATTCACCAAAAGAAAGAGATATGGAGTTAAAACAACAAGTATGGTCTGCAGAGTCACAACCCCTTGCAGCAACAGGAGTTGATAAAGGAGCTTTAACGGAGCTGCCCGTGCGGAGCATTGATATTTTTCAGCCTTTGGAAGTAGAGAAGCCTAAAGATCAAAGGCAAACAAGAGCAGCTACTAAACGCATGGAACAACAAGAAAAGGAACAACATGAATGCATAACTCAAGCTGTATCTACAAGTCTGGAAGCCATGGGAGCTCGACCAAAGAAGAAAATGGATGAAAAAGTTGATTTGGTCTTGCAAAGGCTTTCTCAAGTTGGTCATGTCAAATAAATAAGAACATAAGAACATAAGAAGAGCCATGCTGAATCAGGCCAAAGCCCATTGAGTCCAGCATTCTGTGTCACACAGTGGCCCACTAATTGTACATGGGGATCTTGAGCAGAAAGAGAAGGCAAAACCCTCCCTTTCCCTTGACCCCCAACAAATGGTACTCAAGGGAATCCTGCCTGCCTCAACCAACATAGAGGCGGCACATGGACATCCGTTTTAATAACCACCGATACACTTGGCATCCATGAATCTATCTAACCCTGCCTTGAAGCTGTCAAGGCTGACAGCTGTCACGACCCCTTCTGGAAGTGAATTCCATAAATCAACGACCCTCTGGGTGAAGAAATATTTCCCTTTATTTGTCCTCACTTTCTTAGCTATGAGCTTTAGAGAGTGCCCCCTTGTCCTGGTATTGTGTGATAAAGAATTTTTCTCTATCCACCTTTTCTATGCCATGCATGATTTTATACACTTCGATCAAGTCATCCCTTAAATGCTGTCTTTCAAGGCTGAAGAGACCAAGGCGTTGCAATCTGGTTTCATAAGGGAGGTGCTTCATTTCCTTGATCATTCTTGTTGCCCTTTTTTGCACCTTTTCCAGTTCCATTATATCCTTCTTGAGGTGCAGTGACCAGAACTGTACACAGTACTCCAAGTGTGGTCTCACCATTGATTTGTACAGAGGCAATACAACACTTGCTGACTTATTTTCGATTCCCTTCCTAATCATGCCAAGCATGAAATTTGCTTTTTTTTACTGCTGCTGCGCATTGGGTTGACATCTTCATCGAGCTGTCCACCAAAACCCCAAGATCCCTTTCTTGGGTTGTCTCAGAAAGTTTGGTCCCCATCAGTTGGTATGTATAATTGGGGTTCTTTGCCCCGATGTGCATAACTTTGCACTTGTTTAGGTTAAAATGCATTTGCCACTTTGTTGCCCACTCACACAATTTCGAGAGATCCTTCTGGAGCTCCCGACAATCAGTTTCATTTTTCACAACCCGGAACAATTTAGTGTCATCAGCAAACTTGGCTACCTCACTATTAACTTCTACATCCAGATCATTGATGAATAAATTAAAAAGTAAAGGTCCCAAAACTGAACCTTGGGGTACACCACTTCTCACTTCTTTCCATCCAGAGAATTGTCCATTTATTGCCAGCCTTTGCTTCCTACAATTTAGCCAGTTACCAATCCAGGACAAGACCTGTCCTCTAATTCCGTGGCTGGAGAGCTTTTTTAGGAGCCTTTGGTGAAGGACTTTGTCAAAAGCCTTTTGAAAGTCAAGATATACAATATCAACTGGGGCCCCTTTATCTATGTATTTATTTACACCCTCAAAGAATTCTAACAAGTTAGTAAGACATGATTTGCCTTTGCAGAAACCATGTTGATTTTCTTTCAGCAATGCCTGTTTTTCTATGTGCCCTGTAATTTTATCTTTAATAATGGTTTCCATCAGTTTGCCTGGAACTGAGGTTAAACTGACTGGTCTATAGTTTCCTGGATCACCTCTGGATCCTTTCTTGAAGATCGGGGTTATATTTGCTTCCCTCCAATCCTCCGGTACAGTGCCTGATCTTAGAGAAAGATTATATATTTTATCTAGAAGTTCAGCAATTTCACACTTGAGTTCCTTGAGAATTCTAGGGTGGATGCCATTTGGACCTGGCGATTTGTTGACGTTTAGTTTAGAAAGGCATGCAAGAACATCTTCCTTGTTTATCTCTATCAGGTTTAATTCTTCTATTTCCCTCCCTGGGAAAACTAATTCAGTGGCAGGCAAATGTTCTCTATCCTCCTCAGTGAAAACGGAGGCAAAGAAGTCATTTAGCCTCTCAGCAATCTCCTTGTCTTCTCTGATTATCCCCTTCTGACCATTGTCATCGAGTGGCCCAACTGATTTTCTGGTTGGGTTCCTGCTTCTGATGTACTTAAAAAAGGTTTTGTTATTATTTTTAATATTCTTGGCTATATGCTCCTCAAAGTCTCTCTTCGCTTTCATGACTATCGCCTTGCATTTGGTCTGCCAGAGTTTGTGAGCCCTCCTGTTCTCCTCGGTAGGAAGAGCCTTTCATTTCTTAAATGAGTTTTTCTTCTTTCCAATAACCTCCTTTACCTCATTCGTAAGCCATACTGGTATCCTCTTGGACTTTCCAGTCCTCTTTCTTCTTTTAGGAATGCATTTTATTTGAGCCTGCTGTAATGTATTTTTAAACAGTTTCCAAGCATTTTGGAGGGATTTGACTTTTTTATTGTTCTTTTTAGTTTTTTCTTTACTATTTTCCTCATTTTGTCAAAATTCCCTCTGTGAAAGTTTAAGGTCTCTGTGTTAGTTTTCACTGACAATTTGCTATCCATGGTTAAGTTGAAGGTTATTGTGTTGTGATCGCTGGTTCCTATGGGCTCGGTTACAAGGACATCATGAACCAAATCCTGTGCGTTAGTTAGAACCAAGTCCAGGATCCCCATTCCCCTGGTTGGTTCCATGACCATCTGCTCAAGGGAATAATCGGCTAACATGTCGAGGAACCTTGTCTCTCTTTCATGTGTAGAACAAGAATTTACCCAATCTATTTGGGGATAGTTGAAATCCCCCATTATGACTACCCTATTTCTTTTTGAGGCCTCCTTAAATTCATTTTCCAAATAGCAATATGCCTCTGGAGTTTGGTTGGGAGGGCGATAGCAGATCCCTAACATCAGATTAGTTTCCTGTCCTGGGATTTTTATCCACAATGTTTCTGTGGGTGAGTTTGAATTTTCTTGAATTTCGAGTTCATGAGAAGATTCTAACTCCTCATTTATGTACAAGGCCACGCCACCACCATTTCTCCCTCTCCTGTCCATCCTATACAATTTGTAACCTGGAATTCTTGTGTCCCATTGGTTATCAACTGTCCACCAGGTTTCTGTTATGCCAATAATATCAATATTATTTTCCTTCACCAAGCATTCCAATTCCCCTATTTTTGCTCGAATGCTTCTAGCATTTGTGTACAGACATTTATATGTAATTTTCTGGTGCACTTTCAACTTTGACTGTGGATTTTGACTGTAGAATTTGGTTGTAGAATTTGTAGATGGTCTACCATGTCCTTCTGCTTGACTATTATAATGTAGTTTTCCTGTTGACTCACCAATGTGTGCATAACTTCCACCCTTCATATTAGGCAGTGCGCCTTCTCGAACCGGAAGCTGCCCAGCTCCTGTCGACTTGCCCCTACGAATCAGTTTAAAAGCTGCTCTGAAACCTTTTTAATATTAATCGCTAACAGTCTGGTTCCATTATGGTTCAAGTGTAACCCGTCCCTTCTGTACAGGTGTGGCTTGTCCCAAAATGTTTCCCAGTTCCTAATGAATCTAAACCCTTCCTCCTGGCACCACTGCCTCATCCACACATTGAAGCTCCTGAGCTCTGCCTGTCTAGCTGGCCCTGCGCGTGGAACAGGTAGCATTTCTGAGAATGCAACCTTGGGGATCCTGGACTTTAATCTTCTACCTAGCAACCTAAATTTGGCTTCCAGGACCTTCCACTTAGCTTTCCCAATGTCATTGATATCGACATGTACCACAACAGTTGGCTCCACCCCAGCACTGTCTATCAGCCTGTCTAGCTGCCTCGTGATGTCCGCAACCTTTGCACCCGACAGGCAGTTTACCATGCGGTCAATGCTTCCATCACAAACCTGTCTCTCTATATTTCTAACAATCGAATCACCCACTACAAGAAGCCCCCCTCCCACCACCCGCGGAGAAGTATCCTCGGTGCAAGAGGATATGGGCACATCCTCCAAGAAAGGGGTCTCAACTAAGGGAGCCTGTCCCTCTTCCACAGATTGATGTCCTCCCTGCCCAAGATCTCCATTCTCCAAAGCAGCTGGAGAGCTGGTCAGTATGGAGTGGGATGCTCCTGCTGCATCCCTGAAGATCTTCTCCTGCCTCGCTATCTCTCTCTGGTTCTCCAGGTCTGCTACCTTGGCTTCAAGGGAAAGAACCTGTTCCCTGAGAGCCAGGAGCTCATTGCACCGATCACACACCCAAGACTTCTGTCCAGCAGACAGATAGTCATACATGTGACACTCAATGCAAAACACTAGGAAGCTCCCCTCCGTCTGCCGGCTATCTATCTCCATTTCTTGTTATTATATGTTTGCTGTTATTATTATACTAATTATTATTTAAAAAAAACACACAGCTTTTTTGGGTTGTTCAAATTTTTGTTTTGGTCTCAGTTTACTTTTTGGATTTTTTCTTACTTGTTTTAGGATTTTATCGCGTGCCGTCAGGGGCGTGATGGCTGCTAAGAAAAAGGTGAATTTGTAATTAAACAAGAAACCCCACAAACTTACCAGGGCTCAGCAGGTATTCTTCCCAAGGTTCCTGCCAAGTTCCCATCTCCCTTTTTATTTCCTGTTTTAAGTCCTTATTTGAAAAAGCTCTGCTTAAGTAAAAGCAGCTGCCTCTCTGCTTCGCATGGAATGTCAATGGTTTAAATTCTCCACAGAAAAGGAAGAAGATATTTCATTATTTGACTCAAGGTAAAAATGATGTAATTTGTTTACAAGAAACACATATTAGAATTACTGATCAGAAATATTTGATAAATAATAAGTTAGGTACACATTTTGTTGCAGCGGCCGCTGAGAAGAAGAATGGAATTGTTATCTATGTTAAAAATCATATAAGAGCTAAATTAATAGAATCAGACATACAAGGTAGATATTTAGCAATTGAAATTTTAAAAGATGGGAAGAAAGTTCTTTAAATGGTATATATGCACCAAATCAACAACAAGGAAAATTTTACAAGTTAATACATAAAAAGTTAATACAATTTGATTATAGGTCTTGTATTTTAATGGGAGATTGGAATGGTGTTATAGATATTGGTTTAGATAAAAAAAGATATTACCAATTCCTCAAACACGTTCTAAGTTGCCTAAATCTTTTTTTGATATAAAGGATGATTTTGACTTGATAGACATATGGAGAGAAAGACATGGTAAAGAGCAAGAATTTACTTTTTTTCTGATAGACATCAGTCATTTTCTAGAATTGACTTCATATTAACTTCAAGTGATCTTTTTAGTTAAAGAAGGTGAAAATCCTACCCAAAGTTTTAACAGATCATAATCCAGTCTGGATGGAATTAATGGAAGGACAGAGACCCCAAAGATCTTGGAGACTTAATGAAAACTTGTTTAAATATGATATAAATGTGAATGGATGTAAAAATGTTATGAAGGAATTTTTATGCTAAATTTGCATAAGGATACAACAATAGAAATGGTATGGGATGCTAGTAAAGCGTATATGCGTGGGATTTTAATTGATATGAATAAAAGGTATAGATGTAAACAAGAGGAAAAAAGGAAGGAGTTAGAAGAGGAAATAAGAAAGAAAGAGCAATTATTAATAAAGAGACCAGATGATAAAAACATTAAAGAGGGGATTAAGATTTTACGGAAACAATTTGACTTGTTGATGGCAGACCAAGTTGCTAGGAATATACAATATGCAAAACATAATACATTTTTTAACTCTAATAAGCCTGGCAGATGGTTGGCTTACACGTTAAGGAAAAAACAAAAATCCCGCATAATTGAAAAAATAGAATATAAAGGGAAGGAAGTGTTCAACAAGAAATTATTAAGAAAGCTTTTTTAGAATTTTATTCCAAGTTGTACGCTGAAGAGAAGATACAAGAGAATGAGATAGATACTTTTTTGCAAAATGAAAATGTATTGATAATCACCAATGAACAAAGAGATAGATTAAACGCATTGATTACATCAGAAGAAATAATTTCAGTGATTAAACAATTGAAAATGGGAAAATCTCCTGGGACTGATGGATTAACGGCAATTTATTATAAACATCTTCAAATGGAAATGGTGGAACCCCTTAGAGAGTTATTTGTCAATATACAAGAGGGTGATCAGGTTCCACCTTCATGGAAAACAGCCTATGTTTCTTTAATTCCCAAAGAGGGAAGAGATAATGTTCAACCAGAAAATTTTAGACCTATTTCATTGTTGAATACGGATTACAAGATTTTTGCAAAAAATTATGGCTAATAGATTAATGACAGTTCTACAACAAATAATTCATTCAGACCAAACTGGTTTTTTACAAGGGAGACAGATGAAAACTAATGTTAGACAACTCATTAACATAATAGAATACTTGGAGAAGCATATCCAGGTGCCCGCAGTTCTTATGTTTTTGGATGCAGAAAAAGCATTTGATAGACTGAATTGGTTGTTTTTGAAAAAATTAATTGTTAGGATGGGAATGGGGGATCAGTTTATTAATTCTATATTGGCAATTTATCAGAAACAAACAGGTCAGATTATTGTGAATGGGGATTTAACAGATTCATTTAATATAGAGAAAGGTACTAGACAGGGATGTCCATTATCCCCTTTGTTGTTTGTTTTAACTTTAGAGGTTTTATTGAACAGGATAAGAGCAGCAGATGATTTAAAAGGTATACAGATTAGACAACAAGATTATAGATTATGTGCTTTTGCTGATGATTTGCTTGTGACACTGACTCAACCAACACAGTCAGCTAAGAGATTGATGGAGATAATTAAAAATTATGGTAGGGTATCAGGCTTTAAATTAAATATATCTAAGACAAAGATGTTAGTTAAAATTTAGATATTAATTTAAAACAGGAACTGGAAAGAATAACGGGTTGTGAGATAGTTAAGAAAGTTAAATATTTAGGAATTGATATTGAAGCCTCTAATGGGAAGTTATATAAAAATAATTATGAAGTTTTGTGGAATAAGATACAAATAGAATTGGAGAAATGGAAAAAATTACAATTATCTATGTTGGGTAGGATAGCAGCAATTAAAATGAATGTATTGCCAAAATTTTTATTTCTTTTTCAAATGTTACCTATACTTAAAAAGGATGCGAATTTGGAGGAGTGGCAGAAGGGTATTAATAGTTTTATTTGGAATGGCAAGAAACCGAGGGTCAAATTAAAAATCATTCAGGATACAAGGGAAAGAGGTGGTTTGAAAATGCCCAATTTTAAGTTATATTACCACGCTGCTGTTTTAGTAGCGATAAGTGACTGGGTTAATTTAACTAATGATAGAATATTGAATATTGAAGGGTACAGTTTATTATATGGTTGGCACGCATATTTAGTTTATGATAAAAAGGTGGATAGGAGTTTCAAAGACCACCTATTGAGAAGTGCTCTGCTGCGTGTTTGGAAAAAGTATCAGTATATATTAAACGAAAAGATTCCTGTTTGGACGGTCCCTAGACACGCAATAGAGAATATAAATAGAGTACAAGTTCAAGATGTGGTACCCTATGAGAAACTCCTAATTAAAGAAGGGAATTTGTTATTATTAAAGTCCTTGAACATGTTAAGTGAGGAAGGAATAGTTCATACTTGGTTTCCATATTTACAATTGCAGACTAGATGGAAAAAAGACTTGAAGACGGGTTTATCTCAAATAGATGAAAATTTAATTAAACAAGTTAGAAACCAAAGGTCTATGCATATTAAAAGATTGTATAACGTACTGATAGAAATTGATTCTGAAACTGAATTAGTTAAGGACTGTATGATAAAGTGGGGACAAAATTTTGGACAACCAATCATGATGGAAACTTGGGAGAGGATCTGGGTGAAAAATGTAAGATTTATACAAGCGCAACATTTAAGAGAAAATTTTTATAAAATGTTTTATAGATGGCATTTGGATCCGAAAAAATTATCATATATGTACCCTAATTTACAACCTAAGTGCTGGAGATGTGAATGTATGGATGCTACTTATTTTCATGTATGGTGGACTTGTAGAAAAATCAAGGCCTTTTGGATAAAAATTTGGTGGATACTTCAAAATATTTTGAAAAAGCGTATTGAATTTTCACCACAGTTGTTTTTGTTAGGTATTATAAAAGACTGCACCACCATAGAGATGAACTTAATTTTGAACTTGATTACAGCAGCAAGACTGTTGGTGGGACAATATTGGAAGAAGCCAGAACTACCATCTATCGAAGAATGGACTTTGAAAGTTATAAATTTGGCAGAAATGGCTAAAATATCCGCATATTTGAAGGATTATTCAAATGAAAAATATATGTTGGACTGGAAAAAATGGATAGAGTATATACATGGGAAATATCAATCTAAGAAATTGTATTTAGCATATAGTTAAATTTTTATATGTTGGACTGAAAAATATAGTTAAATTTTTATTAGGATTTACATAATAATTGTGTTTAGTTTAGTGGGTTTTCTTGTGTTTTACCCTGTATTCACTTTGGGAAGTCGGGGTGGGTGGGTGTAATAATATACTCAACTGCAATATTGGCAATAAATAAGAATGATATATTTATAAAAGGAGGGGTTGCTCGGGCAGTACCTCTGGACCACATCTGGAGGGGGTGGAAAGTGAGGAGTGAAGGAGCGGAAGGAAGTTGGAAGGTTGTAGAAGAGGAGGGTGGAGAGTGAGGGAGGGAGAGACGGGAGGGGGAGGGAAGTAGGTGATGGGAGGAAGAAAGAGGGGGATGTGGTGGAGGGGGTGCTGCCGAGCAACACCCATAGCTATTTTAAGTATCCTATGTAAGTTTTTATGTTTTGTTTTGTGTTTGAGAAAGTTGAAAAAGATTGTATTAAGTTGAGTTGTACTCAATTTGAATTGATTTTTGTTTATAATTATAAAATTAATAAAACTTTTGGGGAAAAAATAAAAAATAGTTTTCTCTCCTTCACATGCATTTTCCATAAATTCTCTCACACATTCTCCATGGGACTCTTTTCATGCAAACACTTACTATTACTTTTCAATTTACTTTTACAACAATAAAATCTACAGTTTTCTATTTCTTTTACAGCCTGGGAGGGAGTGGGTGGAAGATGGGGTTTGAGGCTAAAACAGGCCTCCCCTTTTAATTAAACAGGAGGGGAACATTTATGGTTACTTTCAATTTATCCCAGCAACTTCAAAAGACATTGGGGAAAGACTAAAAGGAATATTGTAGGTGTGAAAGGTGAGGGAAAAGTAGCAGCCTCCTCTCCTCACCTCTGACAAAGGGGAATTGAATAGAGCCAGATTAAAAGGGGAGAAAAGGAAGAAAAAAAACCGGCTTTCAGTTCTTTGAATTTTCTTTTCCTTTTCTTCCGTGGCTTTAGTTGTTATCAGATAAACTAGCCAACCGGAGGTTTACAAAGTTTTTCAATGTTGTCTTGTTAAATATTATTTATACTTCTACACATCAACACAAAGCACTACCAGACATTGTCTGACAGGGTTAAACTTAACAGCTACTTGAAGTTGCAAAACATCCCAATTGTTCAAAACACATTGCAGAGGAGTACATTTTGATTTAATTTGTTTCTTTAAATTCTTCTGACGATTCCCCATATATATTTTTTTCTACTTCAAGATTGTTCCTCTAATATTTTCCTTATGAGGGTGTATGATGGCCGTAAGGAGGCAAAAGAATTAGCCTCTTCAGAAGGAGCTGAAAATCCAATTAAAGATGCTTTCGGAGGCACAGTTTTTACTTGATCCTAATCAGGTGTGGGGCTTGTAGTTAACTGTTGCCCTGCTGAAGCATCTGAGCCAAATTTTTCCACTGCTTGATGGCACTGATGCCACTGATGTAATACCTGTACTGGAGCCCAAGATTAAACATGTAAAGTATGCCCTATCTTTTCCCAATCTCGTAACCTAAGTGTCCAGCGCTTAGGATATCAAGGGGAATGTTTCCCTACCTCATCCACCAGCTTCCTTATGTCTGCCTCAGGCGCTTTCACGCCTGATTTGTGTAACAGGAATCTGAGTTCCTGTACGTGCTTCTGCTGGTGCTGAGATAGATTGCAACCCTTACTTACCACTGAGGGGTCCCATAGGACGAAAGTGCACTTAGAGGTCTATTCCAGACGCTGGTAAGTATGTTGGCTGTTACTCCCTCGGAAGGGGGGGCTGTCCCAGGTTCTCCAATCAGAGCTACTCTGCGTCTCAACATAGCCAGTGAGGTGTGCCTTCAACATATTTATTGCACCCAGCAATGGTAGTTTATTCAATAAACCATATCTACTTGAACCCTGAGTTATAATTCCTTGAGTAGGTGGGCGATTATATAGATTTTTTTTAGATAAGTAGTAAGTAAATGATACACAACTGATCAGAAAAATGATGCGAGAAGGCGGTGAAAACGATGTACGAACCCACATAGCCTCGGCCACCTTCCACCAATCGGTTTGCCAGTTCCGCAAGTAAAAAAAAAAAACTCCTATAAGAGCCCTGCCTTTGTCGTCGCAGACGTTGATTGGCTGGCTTACCTGTCTGTTGCCATACCAGCCGAAGGTGCTACTGGATTTATTGGGAGGATTTAGGGAATCGATGAGAAGCGTTTGGTGCAGAAGTTTTGCAAGCTACGTTGAGTAAGGTTTGAAATAAAATTTTTGTTATCTGAAAAACTGACCTGCGTATAAGATTTCCTGATTGGTTTATAGATTGTGTAATGTTTCTCTTATGGTCAAAGATTATATGGGATAAATGTTGTGTTTAGGGGCACAAATCTTTTATATACTGTATTTGCAGAGTGCCTCATTACAGCCCATGGTATAAGAGGTTTTTTTTGCACAAGGTCCTGCTAAGACCATCCTCCTGATTTGCTTTTGAGTCTAAAATTCAGGGCTCTCCTCCATAGTTGAAATGATGGGCGCAGTTTGAGTTTCTAAATCTCAGAACGGAGAAAGCGAAGGCAAGAATCTTCTTCTACAGAAAAAAAAAGTTGTGAAAAAGACTTTTCTTTCCTTGTCTCAAATTGAAACTGAAGGATAATTCCGGGCTGGGGGGGGGTGTAAGATTGTCAAAAGCAACGTGGCGGCTGAGTTAATCGATAATTCAATGATATACAAGTATCTTTAGTACAAGTCTCAAACTACCACATTAAATAGTTCCTCTCTTTTCCCCTTAGTATTTATTGTCTCGTGTTTCAACTAATACAATTCTTATTATATCAATTAAATAAAAATAACATTCTTACATTTATCAATAATTTTAGCTTATACATATCCTGGTTATTTTAACATTCAGTCTTTATAGACAATCAATGTCCTAATTAGTTTTTCTCAATTTTTAGTTTCTCATTAATATTTAAACTTAACATTTAATATTTATAGTTTCCAAATTTTAAGTAACCAAAGTTCCCTTTATCACAATTCATCACAAAGTCTAATATTCAGGATACACGTCTTATCTATTTGAATATATTCTATTTCTCACCCTCTTACATCATCTAATTAATAATATAGTATAACATTCTTATTTTCTATTAATTTCCAAATGTCTTAAATTTAGTAACCAAAATTTCTCTTGTTTCAACATCAAATACTTCCTCTCTTTTCTCTTAATGTCTATCTCATATTTAAGCTAGTACAGTTCTTATATCAGCTAAGTAAAAACATGTTTATTACATTTATCAATCGATTTTTAGCTTATATATATCTTAATTGCTTTTCAACCTTTATAAACAAATCAATATTCAGATTTAACTTTTAATATTTATACTTCCAAGTTTTAAGTGACCAAAGTTTTCTTTATATCAGTTCATAACAAAATCTAGTATTCAAAGTACACATCTTGTCTGTTTGAGTATATTCTATTTTACTGTAATCCTCATTAATAAGTCAAAGCCCAATTTTCTTCAGCCTTATCTTAGCTTGCTTTCTTTGCCTTCCATATCCATGCTTTTAAGTCATCAGATAGATCTCCCTCTGTAATTATATATATTGTTTGAGGTAAAAGAGGCCACCCACTCACCATTTTTTTGGAAGGGCTAGCAAATCGTTTCTCTATTTTTCTATCTTGGCGTAGTTGTCCTGAAATGTTTATCTTCCCTTGGGTCTGTTCTTCTTGATCCTCAGGTTTCTACTGGTTTATGTAGAAAGTCTTTTCCATTTTCAATGTTGTCAGTCCCTTTTCTGGGTTTTCCGTTAACTGTGTTTGTTGATCAATTGAATCTTCTATTATAGTATTTGATTGTCCCACTTTTTCTATTATATTCTGTGTAGTTGATTCTTTAGTTGTAATCAGTTTGGGTTCGTATATCTAGGCTGACATCTTGCTCTTTTCTGTAGCTTCTTATTTCATCAGAAGCTGTAAGAATAGTTTCATCAATTGCTTTCAACATAAAGAGAATCTGTTCCTGATCTTCATCCATGTTCTCCTAGTGGTGTGTTAAATTAAAAGCTTTACAATCGGAGAATGAAAATAATTTTGTCACTGAGCTGATATCTGCCAAGGTTGCAAAAGTCTTATCTATAGTCTGGGCTGCAAGCCAAGCCTCTTTTAGACAATAACAAGTTATAATATCAGGTATAGCCACAAGAGGTCACCCATACCGTTTAAGATTTTTTTAAATCCAAAATTTTTATAATCCTTTTTTCCAATTTTACTTCTTTTTTGTAAGTAAAAACCCAGATCTTCAATAAGAATAAGAAATCTTTTAATCCTCAAATTTTAGAAAGATCAAAATCCAATTAGAATCACATTATTCTTTCAGCGTTTTAAGCTCCCCTGGATAGTCAGTCACCATTGTTTTTAGGGGGTGGAATAGAATTTCCCTCCCCTCTCTCCACAGAGAGGAAAATACTTTGGGCAGCTTATACAGGTAGAAAAAATAGTTAAGAATGAAGAGAGGTTCAGATCTCACCCAGTCTCATCCGTGCTGCTTTATAGGTGCCTGGTGGTAAATTTGACTTCGGCTGTCTGCAACTTAGTGACAGGTCATATTTCTATGGCTGGTCTTTTGTCCACTGGTTTGGAGGGCTGCCCCAGATCGAGCAGAAGGGCTACTTTCGACCTCTGGAGACTGGATCGGGCGGCTGGGGGACTGCAAAATTGTTCCATGGCCATAGATCTGGGCTCTGGAGGCCTGGAAAAGGCCTCCGGAGCCTGGATCGGCAACGGGGGGGGCACAAAATCGCACTGCAACCATAGATCCAGGCAGCAGAGGCCTTTTCCAGGCCTCCAGAGCCCAGATCGGGCCATTGGGAGTCCACAAAATCGCTCTGCAGCCATACCTGTACTCACGCTAGCAGCTTAGAAGGAACCAGTTCTTCTGTTCAAAAAAAGATGCCAGAACGCTGTTCCGTCCGTTCTATGACAAAAAGGCCCTGTATATATGTATATTATATATGTATATATATGTATATTAAGTGTTTCTGGTAAAACCGGTCTAACAGAGCATTTGGTCTACCCAGATATGGGATGGAGCATAGGGTATGGCTACCTGATGAGAGGTAAATAGTTCAAAATAGCTATACTACTCTCCCTTCTTTGTTGGCAAAATCTAAATTTAACATATATGTATATTATATATATATGTATATTATGTGTGTGTGTGTGTGTGTGTGTGTGTGTGTGTGTATATAGTATGTATGTATATATGTATTTATCTCTAATTACTTTAAAAATGTGAATCCCGGGTGTATTCATATCAAAAGTGTAAAAATCATCAAGCTCCGGGATAGGTATAAAAACAAATGTTTAATGCAACATATGTATATATGTGTATTTGTATATTCAGATTTTAGGATAAGTTCTGTTTCTATTTTGTCAGCTGTCAAACTGAAAGAATCTGATAATAAGTTGCGCTTAACTAGTTCTCTGTATTTAATGCAGGTGGGTCATTTTCTACCAGAGGAAGCCCTTGCCTTTTTCACTGGCTCAACTCACACTTTCTCAACCCACTATGGTTCCGGAAGCAAAACCCGATGTTGTCCACCACCCATACTGGCCTCGGAATTTGGAACTCCAAAATTACATCCCAAATGACCGACCCTTATGGCAGCTCTTGACATTCCTATTCTCTACTTCAGGAATTCTCATGCTATTGGCTTGGTTTGTAACAGGTTGGCGAAGCAAGACATGGGGCCCTTTTGGAACTTGGCGCACCTTGATCATTGGCTGGTTTACCATCTCTGCTTTTATTCATCTTGTCATCGAAGGCTGGTTTAGCCTTTACTATATGGAAATCCCAGGGGATCAGTCCATTCTCTCGCAGCTCTGTAAGATGTGTGTCTGTCTGGTTTCTGTCTTTGATTTTGGGGGGAAATTGATGCAGCAGGTTAACATGGGCAGAAAGTGGAGGGTGGGCAGGAGGATCCGCATGATGCATAAATGGAGCAAATGACACGTCGGTCAACCCTTCTATTGGGTACTTGAATCAGACTTCAGAGCACAAATAGGTGATAGTGACACTTGTGTAGACAGTCTTTGCTTACCAACAGTAACTTGGACGAGCAAATTCAGTGTAACTGATGTGGCCATAAGTCATTGTCACATGACCACAACAACTTATAACGGGTCTTCAAACTTGGCCCTTTTATGACTTGTAGACTTCAACTCCCAGAACTCCTCAGCCAGGCATTTTTTTGAACATGCCTGGCTGAGGAGTTCTGGGAGTTGAAGTCTACAAGTCATAAAAGGGCCAAGTTTGAAGACCCCTGACTTATAACAACAGTTCCTGCTGTCCGAGTTGCCTTCTTTAGATGAATCCTGAATGGTGGTAGCATCCCTCAATCACATGATCACCATTTGCAGCCTCTTGGTAGCTTCCCTATTAACATTTGTTGGAAGCCAGCAATGAAGATTGCAAATGGCGGTCACATGATAGCAGGATGCTGTGATATAATTGCAAGCCAATTGGAAGTACCTGACCCACATTAACCTGACCACAGGGCTGCTGTGATGGCCACAACTACAAGGACAGTTGTAAGTTCTTCAGCACTGTTGTAACTTCAAACAGCCAGTGAACAAGTGGACATTAAATGAGGACTACCTGTGCAATAAGAGTGAGAGGAAAATATAAAATGTGCAGATAAAACTGGATGCAGCTGTTATAACACTGGAATAGTTTAATGCTTCTATGCTCTCCATATAGAGCTCTATCCTTTTTTTGTGCATGTAGAGCTATTGATTCTTAATAGTTCATAAGAAAAGTCCCACATATAGGAACTTGATATGATATTTGTTGAGATTTGTAAATCCATGGAGTATCTTTAACCTAATGCTTTCCACATATGTGAGAGAAAATGAGAAATGAAATCCAGCATACCTGAAAGTTTTCAAAGTGGACAAGTTGGTTTATAAACTTATATTAATATATATATACCTAGAAAGCTGCAATTTTTGCAGAAGTGATAATAGTATGTCAGCTGAAAGATCATCAAACTTCCAAATCTTTCTCCACTATAAATCCCAGCATCCTGTCCTGTTGCTCTTACCCATAACGGCTCCTGGGAATTTGAGCCAGCAGTACACAATCTGCAGTATCAAATCACTTAATCCTTACAAAAGTCTATGTAAGAAACATATAGCTAAAATGCTATGCTTTGAAACTGTAACAATAAGGCAAGCAGAAATCAGATTTAAAAAATTACATTTTATATTAGTCACAATAATTCACTTTGCATATCTGGCTATGCCATGGTTTGCTGAATAAGCCATAATGAATGGGGTACACATACAACACACTAAAACCTTCAAATTCGACAACTACATCTGAATTTAAGAGTATTTGATTCCTTCTAGTATTATCGAAACTGCGAGAAGTGAAAATATATGTTTCTTAATATTTGCATTTGTTACCAAAAAGCATGATTTTAGGCTAAAGTAGGTAAGTCCTCATGTATTCTCACATTCATTATATGTTGCCTTCTACCGGTACTATAGGAAGTACTTGGAAATTTCAGAACATGTGTTTGGTTTAAGGAGTTGGAGACAGTTGTCACTTCTGCACCTCTGGGTGTTCCAAGCATCTATTTGCCTTTTATCTAAAGAGTGGTGTACAATCCTATTATAATTAATATTTAAGAAAAATGCAGGGAAATTCACAAATGTCCCTACTGCAGTTCCCATGAATTTCTTTTTCTACTAATTTTTCTTTATATCTTCCAGGGAAGGAATATGGCAAAGGTGACAGCAGATTTTTGATGTAAGTGTTAACTTTGAAATGACAGGCAAAAGTCTGGATATTTCTGCAAAGACCCAGCATTAAGCAATTTTGAGCACAAGTATGTGGTCTGAGTGTGGGGATAGGGAAAGGATGATTTGACACAATGCAAACATAAATATAGCTGAGATGTTCACAATTTTTGCATGAGTTCTCTTAATATATTTTCTGTTGCCAAGACAGTTTTTTAATAGGGCAAGTACAACAAAATTAAAAGAATTTCTTTTTAAGGATCCTAATCATTTATATTTCTAAATTATTTTAGAAAAAAAATCCCATTGAATTCTATTCATGCCTTAAAAGAGCATATCGGGGAATGACATTTGTTTTCCAGTCTCATATTTATGAACTTTTGAGATGAGTATTATCAGTGGGATTCCCCCAGCTCAATGGAAGATCTGGTTGATGAGCATGACTATTTTATCTGCAAGGGATGGCTAAATTCTACTTTTCCCCATTGATTTTTAATTCATTTTTTTTCTCTTTTCCCCTCAGCCATAGTAATTGAGCTTGGGAAAATAAAATGGACAAGGCTTGAATAGAAAGACCTTGCACCACTTCAATCTCCTCACTTGCATCAAATTCTGCAGTTTGGCCTGAGATGGGTTTATTATCTTTGTGTATTTTCATGCATCAGGGAAACCGGGATGTCATTTAATTGGTTTAGCTCAACAAGAGTACAGTTTGTAAGCATTTATTCATGGCTTTGAATGAGGTGCATTCCATTTTCTACTTCATCAAATAAAATGAAATATTTTCCTAAACTAATACCTATCTGTCTGTCTGTCTATCATCTCATTTCTCCCCCTCCAGTTTGAATGTAGTGAACTGTAAGAAAGTTGGGATGTTTTGGGACTGAAGGTGACATTCATTTCATTTTTGTACCTGCAGACCAGATAATTTTCTAATTTGCATGGAAACCATCACTGTCTGTTTTTTGGGTCCCCTCAGTCTTTGGACTGCAGTCGCATTTCTTTCACGCCAGTCCCATCGATACGTGTTGCAGCTAGTGGTGTCACTAGGTAGGTATGCAAGATAGGCAGATATGTCAGGATATATAAATGTTAATGCAATCTTTCAAAAGCAATTAATTTAATATTTTTATTCTTGGTTAATGTTCAATACACCTGACTGCATTTCTTTTTTGGCTTGTCCACTTTTGATCTTTTCTTCTTACTTTAATCAGCCATGTTGTCTATCTCTAACCATAGGTCAACTATATAGTGAAGTTCTATACTTCTACACTGAATACCGTGATGCCTTTTGCCATAGTGAGAAGTGGCACCCTACCTACTTCTGGTTTTACTTTGTCTTTCTGAATAGCCCGTGGGTTATCATTCCCTCTATTCTCATCTGGGATGCCTGGAAGCACCTCAGTGCTTGCCAGAGAGTAATGGATGCCAACAAGGTCAAGAAACATTGATGTTTTGCACAGAAGGTCATATTGGATTGTACTTCCACCCATTCAGAGATTGATCTTGTATTCCTTCTGTTCCTCTGCACTTGTTTAGATATTGTCTGTGGTTTCTCTCTGTTTGATGGTGGTTACTCTCTTCTTTAAATATTCATAGCTCTTAAGCTATGCGTTTAAAATTAAAACTGCAGTTTTATCTTCATGAAGGGTTTTTTTTAATCAGGAGATATTATTTCTGAATAAATGTCATTAGGATCAAATGACTCAGCTAATACTAGTCCACGGGTCATCAACCCACGGCTCCCGAGCTGCATGCGGCTCTTTGAGCCATCTCCTGCGGCCCCGGAGCCTCCTCCGCCATTTGGAGAGAGAGACAGAGACAGAGAGAGGCACTTGCGCTTCCCCTCTCTGTCTCTCTCTCTCTCATGCGGACTTGCCCCCTCGCAGGGCTCCTGATTGGCCCTGTGCCCGGGTGCCCCACCCCCTGGAAGAATGGCAGCCAGGAAGTCCCTTTTCTGGGCTGGCCCCTTCCAAGGCTCATGTGGCTGGGGAGCCGCGCGGGGAAGCTCTGGGATCCCCGCTGGAAGTGGCCCACCAGAGCCTCCACTGAGCGGGCCAGCCCTCCCACAAGCCGCAGCCCCAAGGAAGAGCAGCCCCTGTGATGCCCAGCCAGTGCAACTGTTGGCCAAGAAGCAGCAGAGCTTCATATGGACAGTCAGTGGCGGGGGGAGGGAGGGGGCTCCGAGTCTGCAGAGCACCGCTGCAAATCGGCCACGGGGCAGGTGGCGCACCCCCCTCGGCTTACCTGTACCAGGTGGCAGTCCCGGTGGGGGCATCGCTTCCTGGGTTATCCCCGAGCCGGCCACGTGTTTCCCTGGGCTGGGTGGCAGTGGCGGCTGGGGTGGTGGCTGGCGGGGACATCGCTTCCCGGGCCGCTGAGCCAGCCACATGTTTCCCTGGGCCGGGCGGCAGTCTCGGCTCGGGCAGCAGAGGCATCGCTTCCCGGGCCGCCGAGCTGGCCATATGTTTCCCCGGGCTGGGCGGCAGTGGCGGCTGGCAGGGACATTGCTTCCCGGGCCACCGAGCCAGCCACATGTTTCCCTGGGCCAGGCAGCAGTCTCGGCTGGGGCGGCAGCTGGTGGGGACATCACTTCCCAGGGCGCTGAGCCAGCCACGTTGTTTCCCCGGGCCAGGCGGCAGTCTCAGCTTGGGCAGCGGAGGCATCACTTCGCGGGCTGCAGAACCAGTCATGTGTTTCCCCAGGCTGGGTGGCAGTGTCGGCTGGGGCGGCGGGCAGCCGAGCCGGCCATGCATCTCCCCGGGCCGGTCCGTGGTGCCCTGGGTGCCTTCTGCTTCTTCCTCCCCCCCCACACACTTGGCCTTCCCATCCCACCTCTGAACTGAGTTGGAACCAAGGCAAAGAAAAAAGGAAAGCAGGCAGCGCTTTGCTAGAATGGAGGGGTCGGAGGCTTTGGAACAGGAGCGTCGGGGGGAAAGAGAGGCTCTGCTTTTCAGGGGCACTGCCTTACAAGCAGCCCAAATCTCGGCCCCACGTTCAGCTGCCCCACGTGTGAAGGCTGCTGCGGTGCTTGGCTAGTTTTCTGTCGCGGCGCGAACTCAGCCACATCAGCTTCCTGGATGCCAGCACCGGGAAGCTAGGCTCGGTTCCCCTGGAGCTGTTGCAGGGCGCAGCCAAGAGCGAGTCCCGCAGCCGCCTCGCCTGTCCCGCCCTGCCAGTAGTGCCCCCGTCAAGCCTTCGCTGTGAAGCCGTCTCCCCCCTTTGCCCCACCTGAGGTCCCCCAAGCAGCGTCCAACCAAACAGCTAACAGAAGCACACGAGGCAGCCTCGTCACTCAATATATCGGTTTCTTTTAATATAAAAAATGTCTATTAAAAATTCCTTCCTAAATACACAAAAAAACCAATTGAGATGCAGGAGAGGGAGCAGTAAAAGAAAAAAAGAGTGGTGGGGGGACTTGGGGGCTGGACGAAGACGATTTTTTTTGGGCCAGGGAGAGGAATGAAGCAAGCAGCAGCGGCTTAGATGATGCCAATCCAGAGGATTTGAGTTTGTTCGTCTCCAAGCAGCTACCAAGGCTGGTATATTTGCATAAATGGACAACACAGGATGGGGTGGTTTTTTTCCCTTTTTGTTTCTTTTCTGCACGATCCACAAAGCTGCACGGAAGCTTCCAAAACAGGAAAAGGAGGGAATAGAGAGCAGGACACAAGATGGGCGGGGGGGATGGGGAGTTGCACGCATGCGCACACGCACACACCCTGAGCTCAGCACTGGCATAAAGGGGCGCCCGTGGAGGAGGGAATACTCATTTGGGCTTACAGGTGGCCAATGAGAACTCAGAAACCTTCGCTCCCTTTCCCCCCTCCCTCTCCCCTTCTTCAGCGAAAGGGTGTATTAGCTTGTCTATTTTTTCCCTAGTTTTTTTTTATACAAGTTTGGGTGTGTCCTGTCAAAAAAAAAACCAAACAAACCCAAAACAATTTTTTTAAAACTCCCCCAAACAATAGAAAAGCAACTTGAAAACCTCAATGAAACCCATGCTGAAATTTGCACATCACAAAACCACAGCAGATGTACAGATGCAATAATATACAATTCATGATTTATAATAAAACATTATATACAATAAATAGGTTCTTGTTACTTTTTTGTCAATCTGCAAATAGATTTCTCAGTGCATATCTGACACAATTAGCTTCTCTCCTGCTTTGACTCTCTGGTCTTCAAAACATTTCAGATTTTGAATGTGTGTGTGTGTCTGTGTCTGTGTGTATGGGAGTACACATCTTCATGGTGTTTGCTCTTTTGTAATTTTTCTTTTTACATTTTTAAAAAGTATTTACAATTGCTGGTTTTGTGCAAATAGAAAAGGCTCGTTTCCCTCAGCCCTCCCTCCCTCCTTGCTTCCAATGGAGAAGACTTGCGAGCTTCTACAGGTCAGATCCATCCAGCACTAAGGGGGCAGAGAGGGACAGTAACAGAGGAGCTCGGGGGTCGCTCGGGGTTTTGTGGCTCCCAGTGTTCTGTTTTCGGTGGGAAACAGGTCCAAGTGGCTCTTTGAGTGTTTTGGGTTGCCTACCCCTGTACTAGTCAGTATTGAACTGAGCCCTGCTGTGGACCATATAGCTTTGTTTCTCTTGATACCTGCAGCTATGGTCACTTAAGACTGCAAGGAGGGCCCCACATCTACCGGTAGCGTTCAATAAATTGAAGTATAGAGACTCTGCGGGAAACATTCAGTCTTATTCTCAGATCAAGTAGAAGGTAGCGTTAGAGGGGCTGGCAACTTGCTTCTGTTCACATAAAGTGATTCAGCTACTTGCCTTGAAGATTATTTTTATTCCCATGTAGAATTAGTCACTGAATGGCTTAAACTGGGAAATAGTATCTGACAGCTGTCACTCAAAAATTATAAATACTTCGAGGTAGCGCAAAGAGGAAACTATCAGATGTCCATATCTGAACTATGCAGAATAGTAAATACTTTTATATCACCACTCGTTTTATTGATAGCTTTCTATGCCTTTCTTTTCTTTTTTCTTCAGTTATTTTTTCAATTGCTTTGGGATTGTATATCTGCAGCAAAAAAAAACCTACTGTAAAGATTTGTATATAAGTAGATAGATCTGTTGCTTTAGGGGCAACTATTTTCTAATGTCCCAATTTATCACTGTATCCCAAGCTCCATTCCCTTGAATGCCCTCTGTACAGCACTAAACTCTCTTATTTGTAAACTGAGGTGTGACATTTTAATAAACAATCTCCGTATTGTATGGGTTGGCTGAGGCTTCAGAGTAAACAAATCATTGTGATGGAAATTTTCTCTCTAAATGGTATAAAATATTTTGTTTCCTCTGAGTTGTTTAAAATGTAATCAAACTATAGGACTTCCAGTTTTGCGCAGTAGTGACAGGTCGCGGGCTTGCAGAGTTTCCGCACTCCTGCGGCTAATTGTGCCCTGCCAGGGGACCCTAAATGGATCTAAGTCACCCCAGAGAGGCGACGAAGAAAAAAGGGTGCTTCAACGATTCTGGAAAGGCAGCGGCCATTCGGTTTGACTTGGGGAAAGCCTTCTAGCTCGACAGGAGTAAGGCTGGCTGTATTGCATCAACCAGCCCAAGCTACTTGCAACCAAAGTCCAAAAGCACTAACCAGCACAATGGTGAACAGCATGCTTGAAACTGGGTGAGGAATTAGATCTTCTCTTTTTTATTTTACACTTAATTCCTGGAAAAGATCCCCAAGAAGCAAAATACCTCCAAAAGGGAAGAGGGAGGATTTCCGCCCTACCCTTATACTAATGGGAGCAGCGAATTAATCTTTTTATGGAGGATCAAAATATATGGAAGTGAAATAAATATAAAACTTGAAACTTAAAACTTAAATCTGGATAAATCTAAAATTGTTTTAATGGTTAAGACTCTCGTTTCAGGGATAATTGTTCATTTTGGAAATTGAAAAATGAATAGTTGCTGGACTTCTGGTTCCGGATAGCGGCGCTCGCAGCTCTGATTCTCTGCTGCCAGTAGACCCTTAATCGGGAGAGCAGCAGCTTCTTCCAGGGACCGAGATTGCTTCTTTGAGCCGACGGTGGAAAGAACGGCCAGTAAAATGGCCGTTCATCTAGCTGCTGCAACCAGAAGTCAGAAGAACATCTAAGCACAGGAACCACCGTGGCTGAGCCGGGTGAGATTTTTTTCCCCTCCCTCTCTTGGTTTTTCTCTTTTTTTTGTGCCTGTAAAAAGCACCTTTGAAATGATTTCTCTATTCTAAGAAGGCAGCGTTTGTGAGTGTGGGGAAAAGAAGCTTGGACTGAATTAATTTAAAGTGATTTTTTCCTATTTTTTTTCTCTTTTTTCCTTCACTTCGGGGTCTTGGAAAATTTTGTCAGTATTGAATCTGCTATTGGGTTTGAATGCTTCTTTTTTCTGTATTTCCTGATCTTGTTTTTGAGATTCCTGGTTTCTGGGAGAAGATTTTACATGCTACTGAGGACACCTTGTGGAAAACCTTAAAATTGCAACTTTTTCTTTTGAGGATTGGATTAACCTTGACTTTCAGATTATCATAAAGGGGAAAATACAAAGAAGACTAACAGCTGCACTGATGGGGGTGGACACTAATTAAATGTTCTCTGAACACAGGCCCTACTAAATGATACAGACTGTTTTTGATTATCTTTGAAATGGAGCAACCTTTGACTCAACTTGACTATAAACTTATACTGGAAAAACTTTATGAAGCTACTGATGAAATACGTTTGCAAATAAAAGAATTTACGATGGAAATAAAAAATAGAAATCTTGCTTTGAACTTCCAAATTGACTCCAAATTGACTCGTCTGAGTACTTTATGGGTCAAGAAATAATAGAAGCGGGATTAACTAAAGGTAAAGAAGATTCCACTTTATTCTATACGCAGGCTGATGAGTTCTCTGAGGAATTAAAAAGGACTATAATTAAACCACTTACAACTCTAAAATTAACAGAAATGGACAGACAAGCCCAACGAACTGAGAACGATGCTAACTTGGATAAACAACTATTAGGTACAAAACTGGACGTAATTGAGCTGGCTATTCAACAGTTTCAAACGTGGAGATTGGACCTTGTTAAACAACAAGGGATTATTTACAAAGGAGCTAGGTTCCTAAAACAGAAAAGAAGACGTCTCTGTTTGATTCAAAGGACACGACAAGATAAAAAAAATGACTTGCTTATGGATATAGTGGCCTTGTTATGGAAACCTGTTTGGCATAAAAGGAAAGCTAGAATAAGATTTAAGAATGTGATTAAAGGTTTTATGTAATGATTTTAAAAGGCTTATTAGATATGGATCGATTTATGGCTTATGACAGTTAAATAAGATGTTAGATTGAATAAAAATTAATTAAGGGTCTGAACTTAATAATAAGGTGTTTATTTATGTATTAATATCTTTTGGATATAGTAACTTTGAGGAGGTTAAAGAAATGCGATACTGATATTGAGGGATTGATTATTAGATTATAAAGTATAATAGAAATAGAAAGGGTTTTTTTACTTTGCTCTGTTTTGTTCTTTGTTCTTTTTCTTTGTTCTTTTTTTTTCTGATATGAACTAATATACTTTTTATATATATACATTAGAACTGATGGTTATTTTGTAATGGAAGAAGAACAGGGAAAAATAAGAAATGATATTAATAAATGTTTATTGAATATGTTAAGGAAAAAGGTAATGGGGAGACTCCCGAAGTGTTAATTATGTACTTAGATTAGAAATATGGAACATAGTAACTGAAATAAGTAAACTTCATACGGGAGTTGGATTGGTGGATTTAGTAAGATGAAAGGTTATTAAGGATTGATAGGATTGACCTAGTTGTATTGAAATATATCAATTTGAATATAATAAGTTATTAGAGGGGAAAGAGAGGGGGTTTCTGGTTTTTTTCTTTCTTTTCTTTTTTAATGATTTAATCTGAGTTTTATGGGTATGACTTTGTTGTGTGGATCATTGATTGCCCTGCCACCACGTTGTTTCGTAAGCACTTGTTTGTAAAATGAAAAAACCAATAAAACTTGTTTTTTAAAAAAATAAAAAAATGAATAGTTGCTGACATCTAGTGGCAGATGAAGACTATGACAGCTATGACTTTAATATAAGACTTGGCAAAATCTGGGAAAAGCTAATCTGTCTGTGACCTTCAAAGCTTTAACAACAAAGAACAGCTGTGACAAAAAAAGACAATAATCTGGGCTGTAGACAAAGAGAATTATAAATTTCAGAACAAAAAATCTTTTTTGAACTATTTGGATTACAAGTATCTATCTAATTGGGACTCTAAAGCTATTTACAGAGAAAAGAAAGAGGAAAACTCAAATCCTTGGCTAGAGACATATAGAAAGAACATATCAAGAAAACATAAATACGTCACAGGAGGAGATATATAGTATACTGCAACTAATTCAAACAACAATGACTTTAAACCACAAAAAAATCCAAAACAACTTTGAAAATATAAATCAATCTATTTCCAAGTTAACTCTATAACAAAAAAATTCCCAGAAAACAACAATAGAGAAGGAGCAGATAAAACAGATAAATGGATATAGAATTGAGAATAGACACTTAAAGATGGAACTTAACAAAACAAGGAAACATGATTTAATCTTCGTGGAAAAAAATTCACACGAATTGGAAAAATCAATTTATCCCTTAAGACTACAAAATAAATCTGAGGATAAGAAAACAGATCAGATAAAATGGATTGTAGAGATGTCAAGAACATTGGAGAGAAAGGAAATGATAAGAGAAGCGGAGAGAAAGAAAAAGAAAAAGATTTTCAACAAACATGGAAAGGCAGAAGTACCGTATAAAGACACTTCTCCTGATTTACTTTTTATATCTACAGTAACATTTATGAACATACGGAAAAACTTTTTGATTCAGCAAAATACATTGATTAAGAAAGACACTGGGCAAAAGAAAAAGACTAAAATGGAAACTAAGAAAATAGATGATGGGACTTATCAGAGAGAATACTTAAAAAAGAAACATTTGTTTGAATATGGTTAAAGAAATAGAAAAGTTTTGGAATATATATGTCACTCTAAGAGGGATCAATTCTCTAAATATAATATAGTATGCTTTTTTCCCTTTTTTGATATGATTAATATAAAAAAGTTGAAATGACTTAGATAAAGGAAATGTTTTAGATATTTAAATGTGATTGAATTTAAGAAAATTATAATGAATAAAAATGTTTTGAATAAGAGTTAAAGGACTAGATAACTAGATGTATTAAATGGAATGTTTAAAGACTAAACATATTTTTAATCATGGTTAAAAAGAATAAGAAATTTAGGAAATAAATACATATTAGCTTAGGAGGGATATATATAAGTCAGTCATGGCAAACCTTTTAGAGACTGCCCAAACTGCAACCCAAAACCCACTTATGTATTGTCGGGTGCCGGGTGGGTGTGGCCCATTGGGTAGGCGTGGCTGAGGTAATGTCAGACTGGGTGTGACTAAAAAGTTCAATCTATCAATTCCAACTTTGTGAGATTTTTTTTTCCTATGAAAAGTTGAAATTGATTGATTGATTGAACCCCCTTTTTTTTGCACACGGCAACGGAGGCCTAAAGCGAAAAGATTTTATAAAACCCAGCTGAATGCCTAGGACTGGGGCGACGGCGCATGTGCCCACAGAGAGGGCTCTGAGTGCCACCTGTGGCACACGTGCCATAGGTTCACCACCATAGCTTTAAGTAGTATGTTATTTTTTATGCTTCTTTACTCTTGCTTTTCTTTCTTTTTTTCTACTGTTTTATCTATTTCTTAAGAAATGTAAAAGTGTGAGATGGTTCATATGGAAAAATAGAATTAAATTCTTAAATGTACTTAATTTTTGAGAAAATCTTAACCAGTAAGAATATCTAGAATTTGGTGGGAGAAACAAATTAAAATAAGGACTGTAATAGGATCTATGATAAGGCAACCAGAATGATTGGATAGAAAAGAAATATTATGTTGATGTGATTATTATTTTAGGACTATTGGGAAAATATTATATATTTAATTGTTATCTATCAAAACAATAAGAATTGTATTAACTCAATGTTTGCAAAAGAGGATATTTTGGGAAAAGATGAAATCAACTAAAACTATTATGTACATTATGGATTATAGAAATCAATTGTTAGTGATTGTTTTACAAATGTAACCCAGACAACGCACTGTTCATCAATTATTAAGTGATTTATGTTTTGAAAAAATCAATACAATATATTACAAAAAAAAATGTAATCAGACTATAATACTAGGGGGTGATTTTAACTGTAAAGTTTGTGTTAAGTATTCAGTTCTTGAAGGCATTAAGCAAGACGAGTGTTGAAACAGCAATAAGTTTATTTAACTCTGAACAGAAAACAGCTCAAATAGCTGCTGTGCAGCTATTTATATGGTTAGCCTCCAGGCGGCAGCCAATAGGTTTAAAGTAACAGTTTCCCGTCCAAAACCTAATTATCAGCCGGGAGACAGCAAGTCTGGCTTAAGTAACAGCAGCCGTTACATAACAACAGAATTAGACATTAAGCAAGTGATTCAAAACAGTTGTGACCAATATATTATACCCCTTCCCCAAGATAGTTCAAACCCTTAATTGTTTGATATAATCTTGCAGATACTTAAGTGGCCTTCTTGATAGTTCAGAACGCCTAAGGGTGTCATGGTCTACCTGCTTGCCTGCCAGGCTGGGTAGACCAGGACTCAGAGGTTCAGTGGAGTTGGTTTGACTCGAATCCCTTTGGCTGGCTAGTCCCGGTCGACCCAAACCAAAGTCCACTCGTGCAGCAAAGTCTGCAGGGCTGTCTCTCAGCGCTACTTACGGGACCGCCTTCTGCCACATACTTCTCTACGACCGGTGAGAGCGCACAGGGTCGGCCTCCTCCGGGTCCCGTCAGCGAAACAATGTTGTCTGGCGGGCCCTAGGGGGAGGGCTTTCTCTGTTGTGGCGCCCACTCTCTGGAACCAACTGCCTCCTGAAGTCCGCGTTTCTCCAACTCTCCCGGCCTTCCGGAAAAACCTAAAGACTCATCTTTGCCGGCAAGCCTGGGGATGATTGTGGTTGATTGATGTATTGAATGTGTGTTTATTCGTTTTTAGATATTCTGTTTGGGTTTTTTATATTGTATTTTTTGTTATGTATATGTTGTTAGCCATTCCGAGTCCCCTTGGAGTTGAAGCTTCGGCTTAAGAGGGCGATGGACACCAGTGCTGAGAATGCTCCTTCAACTGGTGCAGAACCCTACTCGGTGTTGCCCTGGGGCCCCGGTACTTCTGATTGAGTCTTCCTGTGGACAGTACCTCTGGCGACCTCGACAGATGGCAGCAATGTGCCCTGACTTGCCACATGCTCGGTATGTTGCTGTATGGAAATGACATTCCATGTGTTGATGGCAGCCTCCGCAACCCATGCACCTAAGGAATGGAACTGCCTTGTCAGCTGGCCTCAGTCCCTTCTCTTGATGCCTCTTTACTTGTCGACTTCGTAGTCTAAGTTGGTGTCTTCCCTTCGCTCAGCGTCCTCATGGTGGACTGCTTCGGTGCTTGACGCGCTTTTGGAGGGCCACAGCGCTTTAACGGCCCCTCCAGTTGCTTCATCTACCATGACCTCCTTCAAGGCCTCCTGTAGTGAGAGAGTCTCCTTAGCGAAAAGTTTTTGTTGGAGCTCTTGATTCCAGAGGCCGCAGACTGGACGGTCCGTCTCTCCTTCAAATCTGTGAAATTGCAGAGTCGGGGTGCTTAACGAAGAGCGGCGATGAATTCTGTGGCCAATTTGCCAGGTTGTTGCTCCCGCTGCTCAAAAGCGTGCCTCCACGCTATCACGGATAATTTTGGCTCAAAATGGTCTCGGAGCCTTTTTTTCAAATCCGCGTAGGTGACGGACTCAAGCGGTGTCTGGGTGACCAGGTTTTCCGCAATGTCGAAAGTGGCGGGGCCACACAATGCAAAGGAGGGACGCGGCCTTTAGTCCATCTTCGGCGACCTGGTCGGCACGGAGGTAGTTTTCTACGTGGGAAATGTAGGACGCCCATCGTTCTGGGTGGTTGATGTCAAACTCTTCAAGTTTCCCCACTATTGCCATGGTGAGTTGCTTACATTTCTTGTTGCTCGCGTTGCCTTGTGCTGCTGGCTTCTGCGTAGGCCCTCGGACAGATCCTTAGGGCATGGTAGTCTCCAGCGTGGCTTGCTTGGCATACCGAGGGGGGGAATGTAGTTCCTGTGCTGGCCTCACCTCTAGTGATTTCAGACTCTTATGATGAAGCAGCACATCCCACCTTCATCGCCACTGTTAAGTATTCGATTCTTGAAGGCATTAAGCAAGATGAGTGTTGAAACAGTAACAAGTTTATTTAACTCTGAACAGAGAAAACAGCTCAAATAGCTGCTGTGCAACTATTTATATAGTTAGCCTCCAGGCAGCAAATACATTTAAAGTAACAGTTTCCCGCCCAAAACCTAATTATCAGCCTGGAGACAGCAAGGCTGGCTTAAGTAACAGCAGCGTTACATAACAACAGAATCTAGGTCAGACATTCAAACAAGTGATTAGACATTAAGCAAGTGATTCAAAACAGTTGTGATCAATACATTACAGTTTCATTATCAAAAACTTTCATAATTTCTTGTGAAAGAGGAGCATCAATATATTGGGCACAATAGACCAATTAGGAAATCTCTTTTTTGCTGGAGTTGAACTGTCCAAATTATTAAATTTAGGGGTTGTCCTGTAGTGACTATAATATTCCAGAGTTGTCTTGTGTTACACTTTTTGGCGCTGGCTTGTTAGAACAGAAGGCAACTGTGTAGACACTGAAAGTATTAGAAGATTAATTTATAGAATCTGAGTCTGTAACCTAGGCAGAATAGAGGTTATAGTAATAATCAAGAGCCTGTGAAGTGAATTCCCTTTCTGAAAATGTAATATATATGTACAAAACAACAACGCTTAAGTAAAAGCCTTGGATTTTTACAATTCTCTCCATCCTGCTTCTGAAAAAGAACATTGAAAATATGATAAGGCCAATAAAAATTAAAAAATGAAAAATTTCACACTTTCTAAATTAATTGTTCCTTTCGGAAAAGGAAAGAATGAGCCCAAACTTATTTTTATATATGGCTGAATACCTTGGTACAACGAGCATACTACGCAGGAGACACCTGGCCATATCAGCTAATTTATGAGCTTTATAACTGTGATGCGGGATGCCTCAGATTTCTCCCTCCTTCCTTCAACATCCACATAAAATTGCTGGGTAAGGTCATTCTACAGCACATGGTGCAGTATCATTAATACTAGCTGTTTTGAAGCTGGCCCAGCTACTGGAGGCTGGATGGAGAGGAACAGGCTCCAATTCTGACTAAGCAGTGGCTTTGAGTAATTGCCTCTCCTGGATAACACATTAAAAAAAAGTGCAATGAAGTGAGGTATTTCATTTTCTTGCTAAAGGTTCCCCTCCCCCCCCCAAAAAAAGCAACCCACCAAGGCAACCAAGACATACACGTCAATTTTCTTGGAGTGTGTGCACGTGCTTTTTCCCATTTTTAATTTTGACGTACTAAATCCCCACAGCTAAAATGATTAAAATGTGTCGTAGTTTTGCTATTCCACAAAGTTTCAATATTCTGTGTCAGTAATGGAGAATGGTTGGGAAAGATTGCTGCATGTGTGGGATCCAGTTCAAACACACTGTTTAAACAATTCTGCAAATTTGTACTACTGTGGTTTGGTCCATGTTCTTAGGTATAGACAGACTACTAGTCAAATTCCTCTAAAGGACACACCTTTGTAAGAATCTGTCTTACTCCCAGTCAAAAGGGCATGGAATTACTGCTTCTCCGGTTCTCTCCTTGCTGGAAAATAGGTTGAATGAAAAGCATTGAACTCCAGTTTTGAACTAAGACCTTAGTTGGGGTGGTATAACTAATGTGTAAACTTCAGTTATGCCTTCGTCTTTCAGAAGATCTACATGCTGGTGAATAAATACTGAAAAATCAATGAAACTATATTTCTGAAAAAGTGGAAATAAGAGTGGTTCACTAGAGAAGCAGGATGGGTGGAGCTGTAGATTACTAGAGCTACTCAAGTACTCTAGTCGAGATGGAAACTACATCAGGAATGAAGTTGGCCCTGTTCTTTTATAGTCGGTTTTGAAAACAACTCCACAGATATTCGCCACTATTGCAAACTCCACCTTCTGTATAAAGGCCCAGATTGGAACCTAGCAGGAAGAGAGAGGCCTTCCCTGGAATCTGAACCAGCCATGGCCGGGACGCTCGAGAAGCAGAAGAGTAACCTGAGTGGCAGTAGCTGTGACATTCGAGGCTGGAGGAAGTTCCAGTAAGTTCCTTATGAGATCCTGCGGTCTCAAGCGAGTAATTTGCCAAGCTTTGCGGAAGTAGCTTTACCCGGTTGGCTCCGATATATATCTTTGTGTATGCATGTAAAGCCTGAACGCTTCTCGGGTCAGATTTAGACGACCGTAGCTGCTCTACTTCGCCGACGGGCAAAAAGCTCTCCCTCCCTTCCGTGTAAATTGTGCGTCCTTGTTGTTTTCCACCGGGCGGTTGCCATTCACCCGAAGGTTAATGTTAAAAATAATTTTAAGAGGAATATGCGTAACTTGGGAATCATCCCAGTCCCTCTTGGGATCGAAGTCCTTGGCTTATTTGCTGTCACTATTTCGAGGAGGCGCGCAGCCACGACCCATACTTATTCCTAAATTCCACCTACGGAGACGCCGCTCTTTCTTGGCGCGCCCAGAGGGCGGGAATGGAGACTCCCGCATGCGCCGCCGCCTTCGCTGGGCTGAAGCCATTGGGACTCCGCCTCCCTCCCTCTTTTTCTCCTTCCGATGTTCTCGCTCCTGCCCCCGCCGCTGCTACAGCCGGCACCCTCGCCAGGTTTGCCAAACCGGGAGCCGCTTCAGGTACGATCCTGATACAACTTTCCTGAAACCTTTCAGACTGCAGTCCTGCCCCGGCTGATTGTCCCGCAGGCACCCCATAATAGACAGCTCGGGGGGAGGGGGCTGTCGCCATGGAAACAAGACAGTCTTGATGCTTCTCCATCGGCTTTTGGCCTCTCCTTTCTAATGTTGTGGTCACCATGGAGATCCGGTGGTTTTTGCCTCCCTTGGAAGGTGTGTTCCCTCCCGATCCTCTTCGCTTCCCTCCCGGGGGTGGGGAGGGAATCGAAAGCATCGCTCCTTCCTTCCTCTTCCATGTAATAGGACTGCCATGACTGTCTTGTCTTCCCGTAACATTCCTTCAGCATTATTCCATTTTTCTCCTGCTGTAGACTGCTGTAAAGCATTATCTCTCATTGGCAGAACAATAACGTATTATAGAGAATCTGACCTTTTGCCCTTCTGTCATTGGGGCTGCTTTAGGCAATCTTTGTGACAAAAATAGGATGCTCTTTGGAGTGAAGTAAAGAAATAAAGAGATCACATAAGGCCCTATGGAGGCCTGGATTTGACTACCGTAATTTAGATATGCTGTTGTAAGCCTGGCTAACTTCCTAATTATTATTATTTTTTTAAACTTGCCTTTTGCCCAACTGCAGTATGAAGATCACTTTCATACTGGAGTGCAGATGTTTTTACACTGTCTTCCAAATCTGATTCCTCCAGATAGTTAGACTAATAAATGCAGAAGAGGCAGGGCAGGCCTGAATCAGGTTTGTTACTGCTGTTCTGAAATCGTACAAAACTTTCAGGCCTTCATTTACCCCTATGTTGTAGTTGCCAGTATGTGTGGGGGAGGGGAACATCTCTGCTCCTCAATTTAAAATCTAACATTTCTTTCCTCTGGGTGGATGTGAGGGTGGGAATGTGCAGTAACAATAAATCTGAGATTTGCAACTGGCATTCAGCAGAAAATCTGAATATATATATCACTAAAAATTGCCATTAATAGTAGTGACTTGTCAGTTGTTGTTTGTCAGAGCCTGTTGCAGAACTCTTATAATACATTGGGATGTACATTTTCTGTTCTGTCCGACTGTTGTCTTTACTTAAATTTATCAGCCTTGTATATTAGCCTATCAGATCTGGCAGAGTAGGCATTCTGCAGGGACCATTGGCTATGAACTTACGATTGGTGGGTCCCAGGAGAAGTACTTTCTCTGCTGTTGTGCCCACATCATGGACCATCCCCCCCAAAAAAAATTAGATCAGCTCTGCCCCTTTTGATATTTCAAAAAGTTCTTAAGACCTATGTTATCAGGCCTGGGACTCCCAGGCAACCTAGCTTAGATTTGCATGGTTCCGTTGTTGAGATGGCCATGTTTAGCTCTCCTCCTTCATCTATGGTTTGTACCTTTGGCTTCTGTTAGTTATACTAATATGGATTTTTATATTTGATGTTTGATGGTTTAACATCTGTTGTTGTACACTGCCCAGAATTGATTTGGTGAAATGGGTTACTATATCAATTTGATAAATAAATAAATTTATAACAAAGTTAAAGATGGTCATTCTGAATACATGAATGTGATCCTAGCGATTTGTAGAGCTGAAACCCTGCATATTGAAAAATGGAACTTTATTACACTGTTTCCCATTGTAAACCCATCTCTGACCCTTAAGTTCTTTGTACTCTTTTGACTGCAGGCACCCAGTTACCAGCTCCCCTGAGCGGCCAGTGGCGGTGTGGGGCATGGCAGCAGTGTGGCAACAAGTGTTGGCTGTAGATGCACGGTGAGACTCCTAGTTTGAATGCATAGGTGGCTTGAACAACAAGGAAAAGGAAGTATGCCAGTATAGTGTAGTGGTTAAGATGCTAGTCTGGCATCAAGCGGAACCCCAGGTTCATGTATATTGAGCCATGAAATCTCCCATCAGACTAGCTGTTCTCTCTCAGCCCACCTTACCTCACAGGATGGTTATTCTGGAGTGAATTGGGAGAATTATCTATATTGTCTTGAGCTTCTGAACAAAAAATGCAAGATATAATTCTAGCACACATGCTTACAAATAAGTCAAGTGTACAGGACAGGTTGTTCTTAATTGCTGTCCAGGGAAGTCAATTATTGAGAACACAGCTTCATAAATCTTGAGATTTTATTCCTATGAACTGATTATAGTTTAGTACTACATTATAAGCTTAACACTGAGGACACCGCCTGAGAAATGGGGGGGGGAGCTCTCTGCTATCTTGATTTTTGAGAACAAAGTGTTATCATTTTGAGAGAGGGAAGATTTATCTGATTGGGAAGGAATAATGAAGGAGTTTTATTCTAAATATGTCAGTGTTTTTCTTTTAGTGGACTTAAACACATACTGACATGTGATTACAGCACTGTACTGAGATGACCAGAGGTCTTTGTGCTGCAGAGAATTTTATACTCTCTCAGTTAGTGGAAACTCAGAATGATGCTAAGCAAAAGAAAAGGTTAAATTCAGCAAGGGTACTATTGGCTGAGGTTTCAGGTAGCTCATGCATCATCTTGTCTTGCAGATACAACGCGTACCGCACCCCAAACTTCCCTCAGTTCCGTACACAATACATCCGCAGACGAAGCCAGTTGCTGCGGGACAACGCTAAAGCAGGCTTCGACCCCTTGCTTCGTAAGCAATACCTGCGGCTACGCAGTCAGCTTCTGGCACAGCGCTACGGCCCACTCTCAGAACAGAGCAGCTTTCGAGCCTACAGCAACAGCATCATCCGAAGCAGTCGCACTACACTTGATCGCATGGAGGTACTCAGGTTTTTGCATGTTAAAAATAGTCTGATGGTAATCAGTTCAGTATATCTGATAGGGATAATGAAGGTTTTTTTTAAAAAAAAATAAAAGCTTTGAAAACTTACTTGCATTTAATCAGTCTTGCATAATTCTGATTCTGTGTTTCAAAGAGGTTTGGTATAACAAGAAAAAAAGAGTAATCCTAGACCAGGGGTCCCCAACCCCCAGTCCGTGGACCAGTACCGGGCCACGGCATGCCAGCAACTGGTCCGTACAAACAAGCAAAGCCCTATCTGTGGCATGTAGGCAGCACACAAAACCACGCACCCTCCGGTCTACGGAAAAGCCTCTCTCCACGGAACCATTTTGGGCACCTCTATCCTAGACCATTGGAAAGAATTAAGCAATTAGCATCTTGTTTCTTAGAAATTACAGGTAGTCCTCAATCTACAACCACAATTGAGTCCAAAATTTATGCTGCTGAGAAATTTGTTAAGTGAGTTTTGCCCCATTTTACGACTTTTCTTCCCACGTTTGTAAAGTGAATCACTGCAGTTATTAAATTAGTAACACAGTTGTTAAGTGAATCCGGTTTCCCCATTGACTTTGCTTGCCGGAAGGTCGCAAAAGGGGATCACATGACCCCGGGACGCTACAACCGTCATAAAAGTGAGTCAGTTGTCAAGCATCCAAATGTAAATCACGTGACCACAGGGAGGCTGCAAGTGTAAAAAATGGTCATGAGTCACTTTTTTCAGTACCGTTGTAACTTCAAACAGTCACTAAATGAACTGATGTAAGTCGAAGACTATCTGCATTTGCACTTTTTTAGGCACAAGAACTTGAAAATGTCCAAACAAGAATTGGGGAGGTGGAAGGGAGAGATAGAATTTTGTCGATACCGTGTTACCCAATATAGCACTGAAGTTTCATTGCTGTTTGTTTCCAATCCAGAATCCCTGGGGACAAGCTTTGCTATTCTTCCCTTCACACAGTGTTCCTCTGCATTGTGTCCTCCAACCACTTTATGTCTTAAAACGTAAAAATTATGTGTTGTAACAATAGGATTTCGATGACAACCCAAGAGCACTGGGAGCCCGAGGACACCGCCGCTCTGTCAGTCGAGGTTCCTATCAGCTGCAGGCTCAAATGAACCGAGCTGTCTATGATGAAAGGTATAATGGCAACTAGAGAACAAGGGCCCATGTTCCTCTCAGTCTGCTCGCTTGCTGCGTGTTACTTCCCCCCCCCCCAAGTTTTAATCAGAAAAGGCTGGTGATAGCCAATGTTGTGACTCCAGTCCATTTAATCAAAGAATAAAGGTTCTTTAGTTTTGTCTTGTCTCTGCCCCATTTCTGTTGAAAATTAAGGTCGCGATCAGTCAATTGATATTATTCTCTTCCTTAGGTCACCAGGTAATGTTGTCCCCACTTCAGTGGCAGAAGCTAGTCGTGCTATGGCTGGGGATACTACACTGAGTGAAAACTATGCCTTTGCTGGCATGTATCATATCTTTGACCAACACGTGGATGAAGCTGGTGAGTAGAGGAAGAATATAGCAGTCAACCACATAAAGGCACTGCTAAGCTTCTTCCTTCCTTCCCTCTGTCAATACAATAAAGGGCATGTATATTACTATTTGCAAAAAAAAAAAAGATGGATACTAAGTACTGATCAAGTCCCTTATCCAAAGAAGAGGTTATTATGATTCAGGATAGTCCAATATTAATCTAATGATTTTTTTCCCCCTCTTCTCCTTTTCCTCAGTGCCTAAAGTTCAGTTTGCCAATGACGACAAACACCTACTAGCGTGCTGCTCTCTAGATGGCACCATTTCAGTGTGTCAGTTAGTACCCACTCCCCCTGTGGTGCTTCGAGTGCTGAAAGGACACAGCCGTGGTGTCTCGGACTTTGCTTGGTCTCTCTCCAATGACATTATTGTTTCCACTTCACTTGATGCCACAATGCGCATTTGGGCTACAGAGGATGGCAAGTGTATCCGGGAAATCCCAGATCCAGATGCTTCTGAACTACTTTGCTGTACTTTTCAACCTATGAATAATAATCTTACAGTGGTGAGTAAAGTAACAGTGATATGCTGTTCTTTACTCTCATGAGCAAATTTTGTGAGATATTGGGCCTTTGTCGTCCCAGAAACACTAGCTTACATTTGGCTGGAGTTTATTACTCAACTTTATTCCTATGATGAAAGTAAGGAATGCACTGAACGATTTAAAAGCATTGATATATTTATTCTTCTCTAATGTGAAGGAGGGGGCAGAAAAGCAAAGGGGTCTAGTTATAAGAAGTTGGACATTATCCCTCCCCCAAATTAAATCTCTCTCTCATGAAGATAGGGGTGGAGTGTTTGTAAGAAAACTACCATTCTAATTCGGTTTACAGGGAGCCTGCCCATCACAATCCTAACTCATGATAGTCGTAATCAGATGACCAACCTGATTTTACAACCTTCTTTAGTGGCGAGAATCACCGTGATCATTAAGTGAATCACAGTTGTTAAGCAAATGCTGCAGTCATTAAGTGAACTAGTGGTTCCCTGTCATTGTGAATGAAAATGAAGTGAATGCTGGTTTGGAGGGGGGGACATCGTAAAATGTGATCACATGACTGCAGATGCTGCAAATGGTCATAAATGCAGCCTGGTTGCAGAGTACCCAAAGTTCAGTCACGCAAACATGGGGTGGGGGTGGGGGAAAACCTGATCATTGGAACTTCAAATCCAGGTCATAAGTACCTCCCAGGTAGGTCCTTTGGAACTTCAAACACTTGCTAAGCAGTCAGTTGTTAGGACGACTTGTATACGTTGCTAGTTCCTCATCTTTTGCTTACTGCAAGTTACAAAAATGGTTTCTTTATCTACTCACCAGGTGGGAAATGGAAAACACAACCTTCATGTGATGAACATCTCAACAGGGAAAAAAGTGAAGGGTGGCTCAAGCAAACTAACCGGCCGGGTCCTCTCTCTTTCCTTTGATTCTCCTGGGCGCATCCTCTGGGCAGGAGATGACAAAGGCAGCATATTCTCCTTCCTCTTTGACATGGCCACAGGTGAGTTTCCAAGAGGTTCTTACAGAGATTGGCTGCAGCCCAGTTTGGATCGGAGAGTTTCTGCTTCATATCATTTTTGCAGGAAAACTGACCAAAGCCAAGCGCCTCATAGTTAATGAAGGAAGTTCTGTCACCAGTATCTCAGCCCGTTCCTGGATCAGCAGAGAAGCACGCGATCCCTCTCTCCTCATCAATGCATGTATTAACAAGCTATTGTTATATAGGTACGATCCTATTGCACCAAAAGACGTGTGCTTTATTTGTATATGCGGAATATTAATAAATCCCATTTAAAGGATAATATATGCCTATTATATGTATATACCGTATGTGCTTACACCATTCCTTTTATTTTTCTTAACAGGGTAGTGGATAATGAAGGAACATTGCAGCTTAAGAGAAGTTTCCAAATACAACAGAGCTCACATCCTGTCCACAGCATTTTCTGCCCCCTCATGTCTTTTCGTCAAGGCGCTTGCATTGGTACGAGGCCTGTGTGGCCATTCTGCCATTGGAAAAAGAACGTAGCAAGAGCCAGATCTCTCCTATAGTTCTGGGCTTTTAATGTTTCCATTTCTTACAATTTCCTCTTTAAGTAATACAGCGTTTAAAGGAATTGAAGACCCCCTCCTTTATTAAGGGCCTGTATTTCATGAAGGTTTTATTCTAATCATTTATTTTTGTGCTTTTCAGTGACAGGAAGTGAAGATATGTGTGTATATTTCTTTGATGTGGAACGTGCCACCAAGGCTATCGTTAACAAACTTCAAGGACATAGCGCTGCAGTCTTGGATGTCAGCTTTAACTGTGATGAGAGTCTCTTGGCCTCCAGTGATGCCAAAGGGATGGTTATTGTCTGGAAAAGAGAACAGAAGTAGCATATTTTCCTGTGATGAGAAAGGAATAATGCATATGAGACACAGCTATGAGGACGACAGGGATCCTGAAAGAGGATTAAAAGATCCAGTATTTCTTCCTATTGTTGGTTTATAGCTTCTTCATCCTGGAACATCCTGAACATACTTCCATAATACAGCGAGACCACTGCTTTTGTCCTTTTCAGTTGGTGAGATTTTGTAGAGCATACAAAGGATTCCACTTACCCTGTGAGATGTGGCTTAATGGATTTCATTATCCAGATTACTGTTCTTTTGCTAAAAGAGAATGTGGTCAATTATGCTAGAGGAACTGCTTATGAATTGGCATAATAAAGTTTAAGACTTCAACGATTCTTTTCTAATTCGAGAATGTAAAAGCCAAATTAGTTTCGGTCCCATGTTTTCCTAGATAGCACGAAACTGCTTTACTATATGAAGAGTGCTCCTTTCCCTCCTGGAAATATATTTGCACAGCATGGGTTAAAGTACCACAGTCATTACTATGTAACACAAAAGCTATTAAAGATGAAGAAAAACACTGCCTCCATTTAGAAGGATCAACCCCTTATTGAATTTGTGGACTTCTGCAGCTTTAAATTTGTGCATAGACTGCCCTTCAATATAGTAGAATTTATATAGTAGGATATTTGCTTTAGCATGTTTCTCAAGAGCAAGTTGACTTAGGACTTTCCTAATGTAACCTTTGTGTATGAAAGCCACAGATATGAACAGAGTATTTAATTTCATGTTACTAGTAAGCTGTCTGGATCTACCAAAATAATTAGCATATTCCTGATACCGCAGAAACAAATTTTCTTAGAAATGAAGTTCTGAAACGGGTCTACTTAAATTACAAAATGCATTTTTGTTACATCTTTCACAGCATGCATGAAATGGATATAAGAGGGAGGGTTGTTGTATTAAACTTTCTTTATTGTGGCTGTTATAATTTTTCTTTGGCTTTGTTCTCTCCTTTGTATAAGAAGAAACTGTAAATTAACTGTCACTGGAAAAAATAGCAGGCGGTATTTAATCATAGGTTTTTCAGGCAGGTACCTGGCAGAAAGTAATAGATTGAGAGGTAACAGCAGTACAATTAGGTAATCTTATCAAGAAGCATGAACTGAGCTAAGGGGATCGTATCTATGGACATGCAAGCCAATCACATCTTTGTAGCAAGGAAATTGCAAGGCATTAGGCAGAGTTGACAGATTTTTCAGTACAGTTGGCAGGATTAAGAGATTATATGCTAATGGTGCCTGAAATATATAAATCAGTTTAACTCTAAAAGGAGAAGTATGTTAGGCTGAAAAAAATACAAAGTTATCAGAATGTAAAGTAGCATGAGACTTTCAAACAAACTAAGTATGTTTAGGTAAAGGTGTGTTTTTCTAACAGGTAACACAGCTGTATTTTCTAATAAACTATAACTGCAGTTGACTATTTAAACTGCTCTTACTTAAAAACTGATTATCTTTACCAGGGGATGGGGGGGAGTCATCAATGGTATATTGCTTCAGAAGTACTGTAATGAGTTCACCCTATGACAGTCACTGTATAGGCTTTGTTTTATCTGTCTCAATGGATCAGACTATTATAACATTCTATGTACATAATATATACCAGGAAAATTTAAGCACAAGAAGAAATCAGTGGTCTCTTTAGTTACTGGAAAGGATGTACTCAGAAGAACAATGTCACAAAGTCTGCTGATAGCATAAGTTGGTACGCCAAAGATGATTTATCTTCCACAATAGCACAACTTCTTTTCAAAGCAGTATAGATGGTAGCTGTCAAACATCATGTGGAAGCAAATTTTACAACACAATGTGTTCAAAATCTAATGATTGCATTCACACAACATGCTAAGGTGGGTTATGTTTAGCCTTGGTTAATGTTGCCATGGCTTAACAAAACCAGGCTCTTTGATTAATTTGTATTTCGGTATACTGAACAACTCTAGAAAAGAGAATTAATAAACCAGTCACCTGCCCTAAATATCCTGCCTCTCAGGGTTTAGTTCTGAGATGGGGCTGTCTCTACTCAAGTTATTTTATTCCATACAGAACGTTATTAATTCTGATTACAGATTTTAAACAAGTACTGTAATCCTAACCTTACCAGAAGTCTTTGAAACCTGGATGTTTCAAAAGTGGAACATTTGCAGAATGATCAGAATAGCGCCAAATAGCTATTTCAAGTATGAGAACATTTCTGTTTGCAGAGCATTAATTTTGCGGGTTTTTTGCAGATTTAAAACCCTCTATATATTTCACTTTAACTTATCTTTAATAGAGGTGCCCAACTCCCTAATTATCTTTTTCTGCATCAACTGTTAATATATAGTTTCAAGATAATAGAAATCAGTACATTTTGAATATGGTCAAATCATTTTTGAAAAGGATTATTTTCTGTGAACTTGGATATAATACCAAAAGTGTGTTAATGATTATGCATATGTACATGCTGCTTTAATCAAGGTAAGTGGGTGTATGCCTGCCTCGACTTAACTCTTACAGTCTCCAAGCTCTAAAACTGTTGAATTTCAGCAATACAAAAATCATTTTTCTCAGCATTTCTCCCTTTAATGAACTAAAGCTATAAAACATATTGAACTTCTTGTAGGCATAATGCATCTATTTGAAACGGTTCCCACAAAAGTGCAAAAATTCAGCCTTAATTTCTTTGCTGAAAATTCTGCATCACTATCATCCCCAGAGGTATATTTTTTAAAGTAAAAAGGATGGTCCCCAATAAGAAAAATGTAACTACAGTATCTACTAAAATGACTGTATTCCAATATAGATAATAAATTATACCCAAATATTTAATATTTTTTTTAAAAAACCTATCAAAATGTAATCTCATTTTGCTACTCTTTTTGAATGAAGTTGGTGAGCCACCTAAGTCCAGGCTCTCATTTGAAAAAAGGTACATAATATCCCTGAAATGTTTTTCTTTGTATACATTTTTATATTTAATACAAATGTTCAAAAGAACACTGAGATCTAGTATCCTTATTTTCCCTTCTATAGGGGAAATACACCTTGAGCAGTTTTAAGCACCCCATTTTATTTGTTCACTATTTTCTTCCTAACAGGTCAAGCAGCAAAAGTTTTATCGCTCATCATGCTTCAAAACAAAAACAGCATACCGCTGGATATACGCAAGCAAAGATTGGATAGGTATTTATCAGGGATGCTTTCATTTTGATTTGGGACTGAGCAGGGGATTGGACTCAATGGCCTAAATGTTCACTTCCAATTATATTATTCTAATGTATAAAAACCAAAGAAATTAAAGGCTCACTTTCTTGTGCCAAACATAAATGTTCCTGTTCTATAATATCACTTTTTGTATTTATAAAAATTGAAGTCCAAAAGCAAGTGATTTGATTTGGCAACTCTGATTATATGTTTCTCCTATTTCTGTTAGACCAAAGCTGTTTCTAAACTCTATTTTCTTTACATTATTACTGCAGTGAAAAAAGTTTTTTTTTTAAAGGAACAGTAAGTTGTAAAACACAGAATAAAGAATCCAGACAACTAATTCAGTTCAGCAGTCATATTTCAAGAACTTCTTAACATCTTCAAAAATACAACTATCTCCAGAAGCTACTTTTTGCCCCAACCCATTAAAAAATTATAAACATTTTCTTTAAAAACAAATTCATTAATTAAAAAGATGACATTGTTGCTTTTTCAGGTTGCATAGAGCTTAACTCCATGATGGATTCTAAGTGCGACTTCAAGTAGCAATTATGTAAAAATGGACAGCAGTCATATGGCACACTGAGGTAATATAAAATCTGTGCACAGGAAGAAGAAAACAGCTTTGATTTCCCACCTACCAGTAAGATGGTTAGGAAGTGCTTCTTACAGAAAATTAATATTTTTGTCCTTCAGAAAAAAAACCTGAAAAATTAGCCAGTTCCTTGTCTTCGCATTTAAGGCTTTAAACAGTAAGCTGTAGTTGAGGGTTCAGATAAGATAAGCACAGACTTATGAAAGAAGTTCTGTTCTATGCTGTAGTTTTTCCAGCAAGCATCTCAGCAGCAAGATAAAGTCAAGCAACCTGTCCACCTGCTGAAGAGACTGTCCCACACCCATGTTTCCATAAGAATCAGAAGCAGCCAAGTCAGTGCTGTATAGCCCAAGAAATTGGATTACTGCCCTCTTGCAGTTCTAGGCTTTATCATCTACTCTTCAAGCAGGTAAGTTCCTGACTCTTAGCCTCTGTCTGCAATCTTTCAACAGCCAGCTTGGGCTTCCAATCCAGGCTTCACAAGACATCTTCCAAGAAAAACCAGCAAAGAACTAGAAAAGATATTTTCGACAAGACTCTGTGCCACATTTACACTCAATTCGCATCCGCTTCTTCGGTGAGCCAGCCAGACTTCCCACAAGGCCAAAATTAGAGTCCATCCTTGTGCTTTCTGCATTTACTGGATCCACTGTGGAAGACATTTATCTAGCATCAAATTTCATAAAAGATGTCTCTACATTTGATAACAAAGCTTATTTGCTCATTGACTAAACCTCAGAAATGGTTATGTTCCTTTAACTCTTAACATATTATTTTAAGAGACAAAACCAGAATCAATTTGCACATACTATAGAAATGATATTTTAGAGCAATAGTTCTCAGTCTTTTCTTTACCATGGATCCCCTTTAAATACTTTCTGTGGCCACAGACCATGACCACGGACCCCCAAAATTTAACTCAAGATTTAAATTATAACATTTCTTCAAGCCTTCACAGATCTCCTATGACAATATCAGACCTCCGGGGGTCTATGGACCACGGGTTGAGAATCATTGTTTTAGAGCAAAGAATAAGTCCAACCAGAATTTAGAATAGTTAAAAATAAGAACTTCATTCCTAAATCCTATCTCCCAAGTCCACTATAGCAAATCACAAGTTATCTCAAAGTTTCCCCAAATTTCTCTTTTCTTACCTTGCATATTATAGTCAAATGTGAGTTCTTCACCAGTTCTGATAGATCGAGTAGCAAAAAAAGCAATGCGTGGCAGTCGTTCATCCAAATTTTCAATAAAAATATTGTATACCTGTAGATTGGGGTTGCACTGGAAACATAGAATGCAAGGTTGAGTGAAAAATGAAACAAATATTATTCAGTACAAGGCTCCCTTATTATTATTTATTGCACTTACACTGTGATTAACAAAATGTGAAATGTTGCCATAATAGGCAGCATCTACTGTGTATACATCTTCTACGTAGTCCAGGTCAAACAGATAAGTGGCACCCTGTCGGTCATAAATCTGACCCCGTCGTTCAGCTTCTTCTGATGTGATAATCTGTTAATGATGTGGAAGAAATAAAGATCATAGAAAAAGTCTACTGTTGCGTATGATTGTTACCATACATTATTCCTCTGCATTTTTGGATTTCTATTTTTTCCTTCAGTTGCTTTGCTGTGCTGAATATATCCTAACACACTATAAATGTGTTCTGTGTTCAGTTATCGCTTTGATTAATGCAAACACTTGAAAATACTCCCAAATTTCCATAGGATATAAATGTTTTATTTTGATCATCAAACTGTTAGTTCAAATGTAATGAACATGTTAGACAGGCCTGTTGTGCTAGTTTCATCCATTCAAGCTCCTTTATGCCACAAATCCAGGAGGCTCCAAAATAGCTAACTACCACTGAAGTGCTCTCCATGATCACATGTGCTTTCCACTGCTAACATATCTGAAATAATTAGTTAATATTCAAGTACGTATAGCTTTATTTGTTGGTAATAGCTTACTTATTTTTTTTTAAAAAGCCTTTTAATGACATGATCCTTGTACTATTTTACAACAGTTTATACTAATAAAAAATACAAAATGCACATAACTAGCAATCTAATGGACAAAGGAAACTTAAATGTTATAGACCGGACAATAGAAAAAGGATCTCTTGATTTAAACAGTTGTAATCGTTTTCAGATGGACAACAATGACACGACACAAAATGGGAAAGAGAACTAAGACTTTAGTGAGAAACTTTACTGGTAGATATACCAAACCAACGTCTGAGTAATAAAGTATTAAACACAAGATCTGTGTATTAACTTTCCTTTTCTTTCTAGTTATTTAAACCATATAAATAACAAGATCAAACATTTTTCCCCAGAAGCATCTGAAATTGAAATTAAAAGATTATTCTTATATGAGACTATAACTTGTTAAACCATGGTTTAGCACAGTATGAATTCAATCTGCTCTGAATAAAGTATTGTAATTATACAACTATTACCTATTTTTCGTTGGTAAGATTTGGAGCAGATTTCATCTGGATTCAGAATCATAACACAATTTATGTATCATACTGGCTTAGTCTTACCTCTCCAACATATTCCATGACAAAGCTGTGCTTGCGGATCTTCTCCAATGTACGTACACCCCAGCCACGTCCATTATCTGTCCGGAAAATGCAAAGGTCATAACGAATGCCCCTCTGTACTACACGGTTTGGGCAATCAATACCACAGTTGCAGCGAGAATTGCACTCATAGATGGGCATGCCAGCCTTGATCTTCACTTGGCCCAACTCATTATAGGCAAATTTATGGTGTGAGGTACCAGGACAGCATCCTCCTGCTGCTTCTGACAGACAGTCTGAACATTCACAGCCTACAGCCACCTGGTTGAGAGTGATACCCTCCCCAACTTTATACTCATTGATGTAGACAAAGTCCCGGGGAGGCCCATCCAAGTCTACCTCATTTTCTACCACAATTCGTCCCTTGTGGTTGCGTTTGGCATTGAGCTCATATTCCCAATGCTGCAAAGCTCGCCTCTGTTTGGCCTTCTGAACCAAATAATTGGAAATTCCTTGATCAAGTAAGCGCATATTCTTTTTGAGCTTGCTACCACGCCGGATCAATGCCTGTTCTAGGTCTCTGTGGAATTGCTTGAGTAGGCTGATACATCGCAAATTCTTTCGGGGCTCCCAGGTATTATCTGAATCAGGATAGCCCCGCCACTTCACCAGATAGAATTCCTCATCCTAAGAAAATAACAGAGCAAACTGTAAGTCTATAATATTACAATTTTCTTCCTAGAACAAAGTCCAGAAAATGACATTTCCTAGGATTTCATCACTAAAACAAAAATCCAATCCAGATATACTACATAGCATTTCCATCATCCCATCCTATCACTCCCAATTTCTTAAGGAAAAGAACACTGGTTAAAAGGAGAACAGGAAGAAGGAAAGTATAAATTATGAAAATGTCAGTACACATACTCTTATCAACAGAGACCTGCAGAAGACTAGATCATATAAAAGTTATGGATTAAAGTTATGGGAAAATCCAAGAAACTCACCCGGATTTTCTTATAATCACATAGATATTCTACTTCAAAATCACTGAGGTTTTTTTTTGTAATGCCCAAGGAAGGGCAACACAGCTTCTCCAATCTACAAAGATCCTGAAGATTGGACCAAGTTGACTTGCAGCAAACAGTACAATCTATGGAAGATAAGAGTAGATATTCATTATTAAAATGTAGTTTACTTTCAAAAAATACTAAGAGGTTATCTGAATAGCCCTGCAAAACATACTAACCAAAATAATTACAGGAAAGATTCCTTCTTTATATTTAGTCTAACACATATTACAGAGAGATAGAGAATAGAACGAAAAATATTTCGAAACAGCCACATGACACGAATCATTCACCACACTACAGTTTTTAAAATAGAAATGGCCATAAAAAACATCTGGATTTATCAGTAAATTCATTCATGTAATGATGATATGCAGCAAATTAGCTGCTCAGGGTAGCAACAAAATGACTTCCCAAATGATAGTAGATTTTGACATAAAAGCAATTATGAGCTGTATTCAAATCTAAGAATTAAATAATTTGAATCTAAGAATCTAAATAAACCTAGACTTTGTATTGTTCAATTTCTAAATCTTAAATATTATTAAAGAAAGTAAATCTTGCTAGGTTTACGTTTGCAAATTGCTACATCTGATTATTCACATTTGAACTAACAGCAAAAGTTGTATTATTATTTATTTATATCCTTATTTTTATAAATAACTCAAGGCGATGAACATACACAATACTCCTTCCTCACAAAGCTGCGAAGCGAGTTGGGTTGAGAAAGAGTGATTGGCCCAAAGTCACTCAATTAGCTTTCATTCCTAAAGTGAGACTAGAATTCAGTCTCTTGGTTTCTAGTCTGATGCCTTAACTACTAACTACCGGTAGACCAAATTGGCTACACACACTTTTTCACAGCTGTCATTCTCAGAATCATCTCTTTATAATCCAGACATTCCCCTGGTGAATAATAACTGAACTTTAGATATTCAAGTCATTTTTATACAGAGCCTAACATATTTAAAAACTAGAAAAAGAATTATTTCTCATTTTATAAAGAGAGAACCTAAAATAAAAGCATATCTTTTTAGGGAACCTCTTTCAGATAATTATTCTTTGTACTGTACATAACTGTTTTCACAACGCACTGTAATTTCCAAAATGGGCTAATATCCTAGAAAGGCTGTCAAATAAAATTATATAAATTTTTCTTTCCAGCACTTTAGTTCAAATTCAGCATTCTAGAATTAAAACAACCAAGTCCTACATTTATCAAGATTTAAGAAATTTAGAAAACTATCAAGCTGCTTTATTCAAATACTTTGTTCACTTACAGAATCCTAATTATTTTTACAAAGCTAGTATCACTAGATGAAGGGCTAGCACCAACTTCAGATGGATAAAGGTAAGATCTGATTATAATTACCTGTAGCACATTGTCATCTACAAGCTATAAAATGCAAGATATCTAAGCTTGGTAGTGACAACTCTATTTTAAAGAACAATCTTGTATCAGCAGCAGGAATGTACATATGTGAAAATGTAAGCAAGATGAGGGTCATATCTACGTGTATTAATACAGTAATGGCGAACCTTTTAGAGACCGAGTGCCCAAACTGCAACCCAAAACCCACTTATGCATCATCAGGTGCCGGGTGGGCGTGGTAAATTGGGTGGGTGTGGCTACAGTGGTAACGGCAGACTGGGTGGGACTAAAAAGTGCAATCAATCAATTCCAACTTTGCAAAATCTTTTTTTTTCTGTGAGACGTTGAAATTGACTGGATTGAACTTTTTTTTTTTTTTGTACACGCGGTGGAGGCCTAAAGCGAAACGGTTTTATAAAACCCAGCTGAAGGCCTAGGACTCGGGCGACGGTGCACATGCCCATAGAGCAAGGCTCTGAGTGCCACCTCTGGCACCCATGCCATAGGTTCGCCACCACTGTATTAAGAGATGCCTCATCAATAGAATTCAATTCACATTTAACACAGCAAATACTTTAGCATGCAGTGTGTGTGTGGGTGTGTGTAGAGAATGTTTATGTATATACATACAAATACATACACTGTATGTTACATTTCCATTTATTTTAAATATGTGCTATTCATTCTCCAAGACTTGAGCAGTTATCAGAAACATCCTAAAGAAAAACATTTTGATAATAAACTCACTGAACAAAATAACTTTAAAAAGCTCAACAGCATCATAAAAGATTTTTTTTTTAAAAAAAAAGACTAAGTTATGTATCAGCCAATTCATTCCAGCCGTCAAAGCATGTCTTCATCCTGGGCAAGATGGAAAAGCCAAGTCTCAAAGTGCTGTTCTGAAACCCAGAAGGGAAAAGATAGACTAAGTCTCCATAAGAAAGGGAGTTCCAAAACATGAGGGTGATTTAAAAAAAAAAAAAATTTCCTAGTTACTGTAAGATGGCATTCTCAGAATTGCCATACTAAAATTATAAACTGAAAGGAAGTTTATCAAAAAGTGCATAGTACCACATTTGTTGTTTGTTGCATGAATATAAATTGAATAAAATAGTGTAACTAAGAAAAATAAAATAACTATCATAAATTACTTAACATCTCCATGTGGTTTCAGTTCTCCACAGATAGAAGTTGAGATTTGTGGATCTTCAACCAGGATACCCACAAGTTTAATCTAAAGTAGACCTGTTTGTGCAGCACTGCATAAACTAGTGTATTGATTTCTAAAGCCTCAGTTTCATACAAAAATTGAATTTTTCGATGACAGGTCTATCTATTCATTATGGGTCTGAAAGTCACGCTGGAAGTCTTTCCAGCTGAAAAGCAGCCTAAGTATGCTTTAGGTTTAGGGAAAGAGCATTAAGTCTGACGGGCCAGAAGTTTGAAATTAGTATTGCCTTCAATAACTTCGTTCTGTGAGGAAAACTTATTCCAGAACAAGGTTTCCTTCAGCAAAGCGAGGCGCTCTTCGACAGGAAGGGAGCACTGTGCGGCACAAAGTTGTACTAGGAACGGGAAGCACATGATGAAAGTATGCATGGGCGCTACAAAAGGTGAGGCGGGTAAACGAAGGAGCCAACCCAGGCCAAAGGAGCCTTTTTTTGAAAGCGAAGTAAGGCAATATTGCCGGGGATCCAACAGAGAAATCCACTGTAGAAAGTCAACGTGGAAGGAGTCGCTTTCGCGGCGCGAATCAGTGGGAGTCTACGCTTCTCTCTCGCAATCCTCTGCTCTTTTTCTCAGCTCACCGCGCGGATCTTTACCTTACTCGAGAGGCGGCGCGAGGCAACCGATGACCGCGCCACGTACGCCTCCTCGCGCGCTCTTCTTCCTCTTCCTCCTCCCCTCCCCCATAAACGGTCGTTGCCGAAAGCCGCCGCAGCCACGCGCCCCTCAGAACGCGGCAAAGGCGGCAACGGGCTGCTTCCCTCGCGGCAACTCCCGCCTCCCGTTCGACCCAGTTCTTGGCCGCCTCGCGCCGCCAGCGCCCGGCGCGCTCTTGCTAGTTTCGCTCACCTTTTAAATTTTCCGCCATCTTGAGCTTTTTTTTTTATTTCCCTCCACCCACCGAGGCTGCCAGAAAGTTTTCATCTCACAGAAAGGGAGCTGGGGGCGGATCCAGCCAGCCTCCAAAGGTTGGCCTTTTGAGCAACGGCGTCTCGGGCCAATGGGGAGCGCGGCCGTCCGCTTAGGCCCCACCCGACGCCTTCAACTGGTTTCTTTCCTGACTCGCTTCGTTTCCTCCCGCCGGGCAGCAGGCTCTGGTTGCTGTTCGGCGCGAACTGAAAACAGAACTTGGCACCGCCTCCCGGCGCTGTTCAAAGACGGAGCGTGTGGTAGCTTGGGTTTTTTTTGTTTTTTTTTAAAAACGTTGGTCTCTCAATCTTTTTCCTTTTCTTGCTCGTACTTAGGAGGAGATATGAAATAGAAATAGGGTACGAAAAATAATGACTCCATTGACAGTTTCTTTTGTCTCCTGAGAAAGTTGCACTGGAGTACGAGAGGATCTAAAAGATGTAGAACAAACATTTAGGCATTTATGCTGTAATAAGGAAATGGGGAAGGGATTACATTCAAGTTATCGATCCTAATCGTTTATGAGAAAGTTTTTGGAGGTCTTTAAAATGCCAACTCTTGCTCCTGACTATTCCCTTTTTGCCATAGAGCCAAAGAAAAACCTTGATTTTAGCTGCCATATAGAAGACTAACTCAACAATTGGGGCTGGAGAAAGGAATATTTTGCAGCTAGAGACCCCACTTAATTTAATTAAGCACTGTTTTTGCTGCTGAATTTCAGTGAGGACTGTTAGGGACTACTGTTACATTGTTGGTTGTGGTTGTCTACTTTTTTCCCCCCTTTACAATCATTAAATTTATTTTCTAACATCCATCTATTCTTAAAAGTTACCATTGTTTCTTTAGTACTTTTCTCAGTTCCAGCACAAGTAATGAAAGGTACACATTGCTGATCAGTACATTTTCCCCTGATAATTATAAACAGATATCAAATAATATCTTTTATTAACAAAGATAATATTTGGTAATTACCAAAAGTTGTCTGGTAGCAACTTAGTATTGCAAAATAGTATTGTAGGCAGAAAGCAGCAAACAAAATATTCTGTATAGAATAGAGAAACTATTACGCTATATAGGTAGGCTTTGACTTATGAGCACAATTGAGCCCAAACTTGCTGTTGCTAAGTGAGACAGTTGTCAAGCAAATTTTGCCCCATTTTATTTATTTATTTATTTATTTTGACTTATATGCCGCCCTTCTCCCCAGACTCAGGGCGGCTTACAGCAGAAATACAAGTACAAAAATATATAAATCATTTAAAATAGTAACACAGTATAAAATTATAAACTATACCCACTCATACAACATACAGTTATAATCTTTCTTGCCAAGTTGTTAAGTGAATGACTGCAACTGTTAAATTAGTGTAACAGTTGTTTAGTGATTCTGACTTACCCATTGACTTTGATTGTCAGAAGACTGCAAAAGGTGATCACATGACCCTAGGACATTGCAACGGTCATAAATATGAACCAGTTGCCAAGCTTCCAAATTTTGATCATGTGACCATGGGAATGCTGCAACAATCGTAAGTGAAAAACCGTCATAAGTGACTTTTTCAGTGCTTTGTAACTTCAAATGGTCACTAAATGAATTGTTGTAAGTCAAGGACTACTTGTAAATGCACACCTTACTTCACATTCATACAGGGCTTCTCTAAATCTTCTATTTTATAACCCAAATCTGTTGGATTTTGACCAGTTGGTTATCTTTTTTCATGGAATATTGTTACAATTACAAAGATAATGGGGAGAGTGTATCTAACTTCTTGGGCAATTTTTGATCAGGAACATTTGTATCCTAACTGTTGGTATAGTACATTTATTATATTACCGATAGTATTATATTTTAATATACTGGTATTTGATATTCCGTTGTTTAACCCACCATAGCATGCTGTTGCATTTCCATACACTTGTGTATTCAGATGAACTGTATGTATTTAAATAAACCTAAACCTAATAATGTAAATCTAAAGAGTACTACTCAAGCCATTAACTCATTAAATCTGACGTTTCCTATTTATACCACTACTATTGCCTCTTTTGCCCTCAAATCCAAAATAAAATCACGTCTAAAGAAGTTTTATTCAATTTGAAACTATCAAACATTATTAGCATAAAACCTGTACTGTTTTCTCAAATTACACAGTTAAATATTATAATGGACTAATAAAAATGCTATTCAATACATACAAAGAGCATCTGTCCTGGAGAAATGCTGCTTCCCATTTTGTGTTCTTTTTTATATCTTATAGAAGAAATATAGCCAACTGGTTCCTTTACCAGTTTTGGGGGCGGATGGTAGTGGTAGAATCCTATACATATATAAGGATTCAGATAACCAAATCACCACCACAATTATCTGTTTGCATCACAATCCATGTTTTTACTAAAAGTTTGTGAAATAGTACAGTCTGATTTCCCCATTCTTCAACCATCTCTTCAAATAATTACAAAATCTTAATTTGTCCCACCCAGCTTGGTCTCATGAGTACCAAGATCCATTTTTAAAATGCTTTAACCAACACTGAACTGGAACTCATTTTCAATTAGTCAGGACAATCTTGCTCTTTTCATCTGTTACCTTTTGATCTCTGAGTTATCATTTCTAAGTCCTTGTGTTTTTTTAACTCCCGAAGCTGATTTTAGACACTGCAAAATTGGATAGTTATATTTATCATTCAGTATTAGAACTGCATTATCTTCTAAACTGTAAAAATTATGAATAAATTGCTATATTCTCAGCAGCGATCTAGAAGAATTCAGCACTCTGAGACTAATGCCATGTGACAGACAGAAAAAAAATGGAATCCTGTTGTAAATCTGAGTGTTCAAAGATTTTTGTTATATTAGGTTGAAAAGAGGTGTTTCTTTACAACTTAAAAACTGTGAGGTATCTCTCCAAAGATTTAAATTGTGGTGTATTTGAATTGGAAAAAAAAGAATCTTGTGATGGTTGTTTACATTGTCTAAATAGTCTCCATGATGCCAAAATTTCAAAAATTGAACCTGAATTCACAGTAAAGAGCTAGACAAGAGTTCAGCAACAGAATATCCCAATACCTTAATAATATCCAATTTCTTTTACAGTTTAAACTATTTTTAAATGGCCAAAATCTTATATCAAAAGAGAATATACAAGATAACTGAAATCTCATGAAATTAGATTATTTAATTTCAGCCAATATTTTAAAAAGTAGTTGACTCAAATTAAGTTTAGAATTAATTTTTATTTTTAGTCTAATAAACACATTCTTATAAAAGTACATTTCCTTTTTCTGAACAATGTATGAAATGAAGTTTTCCCATCTTCTCTTATTCTCAATCAATAGCCCCATTCCAAGCCTGCTACCATTCAGAAAACAGTTTCTATAACCTCAGGTAGTACAGCAAACCTCTTCTGTCTGTGCTCATTTGAATCCAGTAGCTGGAAAACCACTAAAACCTCGGAATGCTGGTTTAAGGAGAGAAATGACAAATCACTCCCTCTTTTGGGAATAAAAGAATACCTCAGAATCAAATCCAATGAAAATATTATAATTTCCAGTACATATGTGTCATGTATGTATGTGTTGTGTGTGTGTGTTTGTGTGTGGTATCATTAACTATGAGAAAGTTGTGACCTATAAAGATATTTTGAATAATGAAGGGAAACTGAAAGACACAATATTTACAAGAACGGGGTATTGATTTATCATGGTGGCCATACTTGCAAATTCAAATGAGATATGAAAAAGATGCTAAAACAATGGGATTTTATAAAGAACAGACAGAATTTGACCAGATACTGTTAAAAACAGATGAAAAAATTGATTAAGAAACTCTATAAATATTCGTTTAAGCTTAAAGATGGAAGAGGAACAAGTAAAAGAAGCAATGATAATATGGGCAAAGAACTTTGGACATAATATAGAATTAGAAAACTGGCAAAGTTTATGGGAAAGAAACGCTAAATTAACGAAAGCGGTGGCTTATAAAGGAAACTTATATAAAATGTTTTACAGATGGCATTTAACACCGGTGAGATTAGTAAAAATGTTTAAAAATATGTCAAGCAAATGTTGGAAATGTAAACAAAAACCAGATAGTTATTATTAAATCTGGTGGACATGCCCTAAAGCTAAAAGATTTTGGTCAAAAATACATATATGGTTAGAGAAGAATGGCTAAAAAATATATAGATTTTAAGCCAGAATTGTTTCTGTTGGGCATAATAGGAGGAAACTATGAGAAAGACTGTATATACTGTACTTAATTTTACATGTATTAACTGCAGTAAGAATAGTATTTGCCCAATATTGGAAAAATGAAAACTTACCAACGGAAGAAGAACTAATTAAGAAAAATTTAGATTGTGCAGAAATTGACAAATTGACATTAAAGATAAAAGAGAAAGAAGACTCAGTGTACTTTAGAACATGGGATAATTTTTATCAATGGCTAGAAAAACAAGTGAGAGAGAAAGGAACGTTATGTAACATTAAATATATACTAGTAAGAAGAAGACTTTGAGCGATTAAGTAACATATTGATTATGATAATATAGAAATTATTACTCATTATTTTTTAAATACATGAACCCAGACAACATGCTGTTTGCTAAGTATTAAGAATGTTATTTTATAAAAACCCTAACCCTATATATATATATAAAGAAAATACTATAATTGCCAGTACATATGTATCATGTATGTATGTGTTTATGTGTTACGTGTGTGTGTGTGTTTGTGTATGCGTGTGTGTGTGTGTTATGCTGGTAAAATATAAATAAGCATATGTTTGTTGTAAATAATAGAGGTCAGTTCCCCTTCTAGTGCCAAAGCATTCTTTTGAAAGATGTGCAATTTAAATAATTAAAGTTTCAGTATGAGTTAACAACATAAAAATGATTTTATTTCAAAATAAAAATAAAAAGAACTTTTTTACATTCTTGTCATTTTCATGCCTGCATTTGGGCATCAAAACTTTGGAGGGGGGGACGGAACACAATTAGGTAAGCAAAAGAAAGGTTCAGGAAACAGTTGGCTGAAAGATGATACAACTATTAGAAAAATAAAGGCAGGAGATTATGAATAGTCAAAATTGGAGGGCTGAAAGAGAGAGGATTACAATCTTACTTTCTAAAACTGTCAAAGGCATCCAGGTGCACAGGTGGGGGAGGAGAATATGCTTAGGCCTAAGTGATTTTGAAAAGGAGGATGGAAAAATTAACCCCTTTGCTGCCCTCATTAAAGCAGAGCTGCCTCTGCCTTACTGGGATTCCAGAAGTATCTGCAGAGATGGGGAGGGGAGAATTATAGCAGAGTCATCATCCGATTAAATGCCTCTGGCAACAGGTTTAAAGAAGGATCAAACTTCGTGCAGGGTGCATTTCTAGGCTCAGTCATCCCATTCATCATCATCATCTTCATCACCATTGTCTTCACCTTCATCTATGAATACAGTAGAACAGGAAAATACAATAGAGCAGGAACCCAAAGCTGGATAGCATTTCAAGAATGTCAGCACAACAGCTTCTCAGAAGTACTATATATGGATGTCCAACACTCATTTCAGTTGTCTTGATCCCTATGTCTTTTGATTCAACACCAGGGCAACACAGGCTGACTTGAAGTTGAACTTCCCACAAAATGGCCCTGGATCTTCCTCAGAGCTTTGCTTTGTTTTTACAGTCCAAATAATCACAAAGGTCTGAACTTTTGGAAACTTGAGAAATTATATGTAAGTGTATAAGCCTGAAAGAAAGAAATATCATATGGATGTATACAAGACTCACCTGAAGAGTGGATGACTTTGCTCCTCTTTTGCATCACATGCATAAGAGCCCCTACCAGGCCTTCAGGACTCTGCATGGAAGGTGGAGAGTCCACAACATCGGGTGTCTAAAATGCAGGAAAAATACATATATTTATGTGTTTATTTTATATATGTATTTATTTATTACTTTTGTCCTGTGTTTATTATTGTTTACAAATAGCTCAAGGCAGTGAACGTAATTAATATTCCTTCCTCCTATTTTCCCCACAAGAACCACTCAGATGAGTTGAGCTGAGGGAGTAATTGGTCCAATGTCTCCCAATGACTTAATAATGATATTAAATAGAGCTTCCTATACTGAAGCTCTCTAGAACCCTTACTGAGAATTTGCAGTTCTTTGTGTGGTTATTGAAAACTGAACTACCGGTAGTATAAATTGATATTACATAAGTGGGTATAAGTGCTAATCTCATTATTTTTCTCAGGAATATGCTAAATTTGTGTCAACACAGATTGCAAACAACAGAGAAAATATAATAATTAAATACAATTCCATATATAAATATTCCCTCTATCTAGAACTCTAGATATTAGGTGAAGAAGATTAGACCATTTTTCCTTTGATTTGCTAATTTCCCAAAGATATACAACAATCAACTTTTAGATATACTTTTAATTCTTTTGTTTTTAGTTTTGGTTTAGTTTTATTGCATTTATGTTATTGTTTTCTATTCTGAAATTTTACCTTATTTATAAGCTGCCTGGAGAGTCAAAATAACTAGAAAATGTGCTATAAATTAATATAATAATAAAAGTAATAAATGAATAAAATTTAAAACAAGCCATCTCACCTTGTTAAGCTGTATTCCTTGGCGTATCTGGTCCAGCAGTGCACCACGCCCTGAAGAGATAGTGGGTGGCTGGGTCCCCAGTGATCCAAGTCCTCCAGAAGGAGGAGGAGGAGGAAGGGGGCATGATGCAGAACCCTGGAATGAAGGAGGGGGTGGTGGAGGGGGTGGGGGTGGAGGTGGGCCTGACGCTAATGGGGGTGGTGGAGGAGGATGTGATCCAGAACGTGAAGTGGGTGGAGGTGGTCCCCCCTGGGGGCAGGGAGGTCGCCTAGAAGATTGTGGTGGGGAGGGGATATCTCCCCTATTTGATATCATAGGAGCACCTGGGAGAGGTGGTAAAGGACCACTTCGGCCTTGCCCACTAGTTGAGGGATGAGGGCTCGTACGATGTGGGGGTGGGGGTGGGGGATGACTTGGACCTGGAAAAAAAATATGAATATTCAAATTCATGATACTGGAGTGTTAAATCACACATTAATCAGAAAAAAACAACAAATGTTCTGTATAAAGACAAAATGGTTTTACCATGCCTACATTGGGTACAAACATCATCAGATGCATAATAAGCTTTCTTAAGATCATTCCAGACAAATAAGAAAATGATAAATTCCAAACGCCAAGGAAATATAAAAAGTACAGATTGTGACCATTCTATATAAATATTTCCACACTGTTCTAAGAAATCTGCATGTTCTAAGAAATCTCCGTGTGGATATCAATATCAATCTCAAAAGCATTTTGCCTTTAACTACCACTCACAGCTGACTATGCAAGGTGGATTATTGGTCTGACTCTATAAAGTGAATTCAAATATAAATATTAATTTAAAATAACATGCATAAGTGTATAAAATATCATTTATAAAGAATGTGGTGCTGTTTCACATACTGTGACTATTTTTAATTATGAGAGCTGGCCAGATTAAGAGATGGGTGACTATATAAATTGGAAAAAATAAATAAATTGCTCTCTAAAGTATCCCAAGATTTCTTTTTATTTTTACTATAGAGATTAATATAATTACTCCTTTTATCAATCAGTGCATCCAAACCCAGACCATTTACTCAGATATGCACATCTTTCAGTAGGTGGCATAACTAATAAATGCCAGGGTATGGAACCACTGATTGGTTCAAATCAAATAAAAAAGGGGACCAAAGTCACCTGTGAATCAGATATATTTTTCTGCTCCAGCAACTCACCTTGTCGTCTCAGTTCTTCCTTGACAGCTTCCAACCCTCCTTGACCTTCAATGAAATCATAGATAATCTTTGAAGTCTTAGCATCAGTCAACTGAGCATCGCTGATTCCCGCCTTAGAGAAGAATGTCTTCAAATCAGGGTCCAAATCGTTCAACTGAAATAAAAATATGTCAACATGTATTCATGGGGATGATAGTTTAACAACAGCCCTTTTAAGCTAGTAAAAATGATCCAGGACAAGTATATATTATATGATAATTCTTAACATGGAATTACATGGAGAGAAGGGATAAGGAAATCCCAGTCCAAACTGGAGCCCAATTATTACCTCAAACCCTCATAACCAAATGGTTCTAAAGCCTGAGCCATATTTAGCACATAAATAATACAACATACATACATACATACATACATACATACATACATACATACATACATATGATGGATGGTAGTAAAAATGGTGGTTTTAATCTTTACTTTGACTCTTAGTTGGCAACATCGCCTCACTCTATATATCACCATTCCCAATATATAATCACACACATTGCTATGCAGAGCTCCTGATAGTTGGTTTTTTTTGGGGGGGGGAAGGGGCAAGTGAAAGATAACTCCTGCAAGGAAAATAATAAATGGCTCATAGAAGGGGAAAGACAACATGGAAGGGAAGAGAGGAATGAATTGTTTCCCTTCTGTCTTCCATTATTCCAGCTTTTGTTCCAGCATCCAAATGAGGCCAAAGAAATGAAGAGCACAAACTGTACTAAAGACTACTTAACAGACTACTTAAGACCGAGGGAAATTCCTTAGTATTAAAGAAACCTCTGATTCACGCTTGCCCTACTGAACTAAGTATTAAGGAGAGCAGTTCCTCCTGTTAAGTTGTAAGCCAGTTTTACTTTGTCTTCTTTTCCGCATCAGTCTATCATGGCTGCACAGCAATTGGATCCAGTGAAACTTTAAAATTGGATGTACATGCAAAAACTAAGAGAGAGCGCTTCATGACTGCCACTCATGCATGGGGTAAATGGGCAACTCACACATAAAACAATGGAACTGGGCTGCAATAACTCAAAAGTTTAATCTCACACCCAAGAGCCCTCAGAAAACTATATCCTTTCAAATTTAATTGCCAAGGCTACGTACATCAAATCCACTGCTGGGATCCCATCCAATGTGCTGGATGTGCCTGAAAAGGAATCATAGAAGACATCCAGTTAGGTGAAGACCATCAACCTTATTCCATCACAGAGCTGGATTTGACTGATGTCATGGCCAGTGGAATGACTGGCAGAAAAGATACACTTAGTTGGCCATCTAAACTTGGAAACAGAGAGAAATGCAGAATTTTTAGGTGCTCTATGCTCATTGGGAATGGGGCAGCTGGCTCTTTGTCAATCTGGAACCCTACCAAAGAGACTGAGGAATCTATATAGCTCTAGAAGGACTCACTTAAATCCACAAGGAGCACCAATGTCAGCCTTAGAAATCTTCTTTTTGCCCTTCTTCTTATCTACCGCAGTTGGGACTGGGAGACCACGATAGCGGGAAAAAGTGATGTCAGGATTCTGTATATTAACAGTTGCCAGAGACAGTGGAGAGGAAGGGGAATTTGGCTGTGAGCAAGGTCCTTTGGGAAACACAAGACAAGGATGAGAGAACAATCAGTTTCCTTGCAACTACCATCACATCTGACAACTCACTAAAATCCTTCCTTCCTTCCTTCCTTCCTTCCTTCCTTCCTTCCTTCCTTCCTTCCTTCCTTCCTTCCTTCCTTCCTTCCTTCCTTCCCTCCCTGCCTCCCTTCCTCCCTCCTCAACCTATGTTATTGGTTGTGGAATTTAAGCAAATCTAGGAGCTCTTATGGGGAAACAGTTTTAAGGGGAAAATGTATCTCACACATTTTTTATAACCATTAGCATTCAGAACATGCTGAACCCTCAAGCTCCTTCACTCATCATCGTGCTTCCTAAGGGTGCTGGAACTCCAATAATATCTGGAGATTCTTGGGTTGCCTATGCCTGTTGTTTCTCTTTGGATATTTTCAAACAAAATGCTAAAAAGCTCTTTACTAGAAATATTTTAAATGACTGTTTTTCCTAGTGTATACTTGGAGTTTGTTACATATCTACATCAATTTATCTTCCAGCTATGCTAAATTCATAATCCCAACACATTTTAAGAACAATTTAAAGCAAGCTGTTTCATGTTTTTGTGCTCTGTAGATATAAACTCTAAGATAAAAAGCATATGTGCCCTCAGAAGTCTGCAACCCAACTTTTACCAGAATGCTTACCATTCATATCAACTCCAGAAAGTGGGGGCCGTGAGAAAGTTGCTTTTCTATCTAATAAAAGCAAAAAGACTGATGGTCAGTAAATAGTTCAGTGTCAAATGTTCCCGGTCAATGATTTGCATTGAAATGGTCTTTTCTAAAACTGGACTGGCTGAGAACTTTTCATAACCAGCAATGCTGTCCGTGTACTCCAAATCAATCTTTCTAGGATTCCACTGTCTTCACAGCAATAATTTTCCACTCTCTCTGCCAATGAGAGCAAACGCAGAGTAAGTACAACTTACAGCTAAACTGTTATTATCAGAAATTCTGTCCAGCCATCCTACTGACATTAATGGCTATTCCACGCTCAGCATTTGTAGCTTATACACATCAGGAAGGAGCTTGATTGCAAAAAGCAAATAATGAACAGATTGTGAGAAAACTACAGGGGATACATACCGCCATTCACTGGAGGGGGTGGCGGTGGCAATTGTCTGTTATCTGTAAAGCAGAAAAGAAAATATAGAACATTAACGGTAAAATGTTTCATGCTCTTTCTCTCAACTTTCAAGAATGATTTGGCTATCTGAATACAGTAGTACAGGGTTTGTTCCATTTAGTTTGGGCACAGTTGGATTTCCTTGAAGAAAACCAGGAGAATTTTGTCACAAGTTATTATCAAGATCCTTGCTGAAATCTGCCTAAGAGCCTGAACATTATGTAGGAATTCTGAGACAGCTCTGAGTGGTGGGATTCAAATATGTGAACAACCGGTTCTCTGTGTGGATGCCACTTCTGGAAGTCCATTCTGGGCCTGAGCAACAAAAAAATTAACTACTGGTTCTGCCAAACTGGTGCGAACTGACTGAATCCCACCACTGAATATAAATATGTTTTCAGTGATATGTTTCCCAGTCCTGGAAAGTTGGAAACATCTTTAGACCGAGTGAGGTCTTCACACCATCTAGCTCAGTGATATCCACAGCAATTAATTAGACTATGCATTTCAAGCATTTCAGGCAATCGCCATCACAGCAAGAGGAACCTGAGACTTGCGGGGTGAAAAGTTCCCAACAGCATCATCTGATTAGTAGGAGCTCCATTCATTTTTTTTTTAATACTAAAATATTTTTATTTGTTAAAACATTTATGCATTTTAACATTAATAATTCAAACACATACCTAAAGATTCCACAATATTTTAATAGTCTACAGTACAGCAGGAGTCGAACATTTTCATTTTTTTTAATGATGGCAATAAATATCTAATTTCAGGTATTTCTAATTCTGGTTATTTTATTAGTGTTAGAATGAATTATGGGTGCTTTCAAAGTTCAAGATATCTAGAGCTAGGCTTTACATTTCAGATGTACAGTTCCTTTATCCTCAAAACTGAAATGAACCACACAATGAAAAAAAAAATTCACACACAAAATTACATTGCTTTAATGAGTACTGGAACCAGGAAACATTACAATGGCTCTCCAGCAATATCATTAAAGCTAACTATACCTTTCAAACTTAATTTGAAAGTTTCTAAGAAAACCCTTTCTGCCTTATTTGCTGCCTTAGTTTTACTATATAGTGTCCCTCACCCCAAATTGTCTGGACATTTCAATTAGAAGCATGTTGCATTTCAAACAATCTTCTCTTATAATAAATTCTAAAGACATACGCCATCAGAAAGCATTCCCCCCCCCCTTTCCCTACCCCATCTTGTAAAAAGGACAGCACAGCCATGGGGGCATTCTATAGTTCTGAGCAAGGAGTGCCAGAATTGGTGTGCTGAATGCAAACCTCTGTCCCCAGATAGTTCTTATTCCTCTGTCAAAAAGAATGAGACAGACATAGAGGCTGTATTCTTATCAAAGAAATCAAAAGCTTTTGTGCAAATGCATTTTCCTGACAAGAGTTAAGAGTAACCGCCTGTTAAGTTTTTTTAGGTACAAGTGATGAAGCCAGCAGACAAAGGCATCATTCTCTGCCTGTTGTCAGTAACTTGAGGGCTTTCTGTAGATTCTGCACAGCAGTGCTCACATCTTCATACTGCAAAGCACTGCCAGCAAATTTGCAGTATTTCTGGGCCCTGGCAAAATCTTCGGGAGTCAAACGAATTTCCCCTGCAGGTTGGATATTATAAAGTGAAGGATCAACCAGGGGAACATTCTGAGGTGTGGGTTGAATTGTATTACTTGTTACTCCTGTGCTATGGGGTACCTCTGCAGGAGTATTAGCAGGGGCATGAGCACCTGGTGGGATATGTATGCCACTGTAACTGCTAGTAGGAATATTACTTGATTGAAAGGTAGGAAGCCAGGCTCTACTCCCTCACCCCACCCCCTCACCCCTAAATAAGGTAATCAGTGAAAGAGGACAATGATCTTAAATTTGCCAAGAATATCAACAATGGAGGCAGATGAGGAGTGTTTTCTTCCTTCTTAATCTGAATGATTTGGATGATCTGAAGGTTAAGAAGAAATCACTTTAGGATTAAATACGGTATGAATCCTAACATTACGAAACAACCATGTGGGGTAAAGAATCCAAGTGTGTATTTTTCTGGAGGCAAAACAAGTATATTTCTGTAGAGATATTAGCCTACATTTCAGAATTATTCCGCAGAAAGCAGTTTGGGGCTCTGAACAGCCTGCATTACATTTGCATTCCCAATAAAGGGAAGCATTTTCTTTACTGTAATTTCTTCCCATTTCCCCTTTTTAAAAAATGCATTTGGAATGTTGCAGGAGCAAAAACAGCTAACCTTTCACTTTTTTTTTTTAAGGGAATTGTATTTAATGATCAATTTCCCTTCTGTAAATTCTAGGTTCTCAAAAGACCCATACCCAGAGTAATATTTCTCCAGAAACACAACTCCCCACTTGCATTAATTTCTAAGGTGTGACTCGGTTTCTCACGGAAATAATCTTTCGAACGGTACAAATATTGCCTGAAGAAATGGGATTCAGACAAAAAGCATCCCCTGGAGCTACATCTCCTGGTAAGGGCCTTCCACCTACCCCTCTGGCTCCTCTTCTGAATCTTCTCTTCCACCATTTGTTGAAAAGATTGTGCCTCTTGTTCATCAGCAAAGTTTAGTCCCACACTGCACTCCTGCAAGCATATGCAACACAACATCTGTGTGATAAGGCATCGAACTCAGTCACAATTCTACAAATCCTCCCTGAGACATTTCTAAATAGGGATTTAGATATACATTTTTAAACAAGTATGGGGGGGAAACTTTCCGTTTAAAAGCAGGGGTACTCAACCTTGGCAACTTTAAGACTTGTGGACTTCAATTCCCAGAATTCCTCAGCCAGCTTTGCTGGCTGAGGAATTCTGGGAGTTGAAGTCCACAAGTCTTAAAGTTGCCAAGGTTGAGAAAGCAAGCATTAAATAGATTTAATTTTAAAACAGCTGTATAGATCTATCTTCTTTTTGCTAAGAAGCTAGTCTTTCAACATTGGAAAGACAAATTCATGGCCCTGGCTTATTCAGTGGATCGAAGACCTGACGTTATAAGCGAGTTGCTCCTAGATCAGCGGTTCTCAACCTTTTTCAGGCCGTGACCCCGACCTGCGCCGCGCATGCGCGGGGCGACGACCTGCACTGCACATGTGTGGGGCAACGACCTGCACCGCGCATGCGCGGGGCGACCCCGACCTGCATCGCGCATGCGCGGCGCGACCTGCATTGCACATGCGCGGCGTGACGAACCTGCATCGCGCATGCGTGGCGCGACGACATGCATCACGCATGCGTTCGGGGTGGCAGCAGGCAGGCCCAGGTGCTCAGGTGCTCCTGGGCGGCCGCGGCGGTGACGGTGCAGGGCGACCACGGGCTGGGTCACCAGCTGGCCCAGCCCAAGGGAGGAAAGCCACCCGCCGGATCCCACGTGCGCCAAAAATCCTCCCTGCACCCGCCCTCCTCCCACCTCCCACCCCTGGCCCTCTTTTATTTACAGTTTTAGTAGTTCTCAGCAGGGAGGGGTGGAAACTTCCGGAGAGCTCACCTTCGCTGCAGACAACCTGCAGCACTGTTTGCAGACTGGGACTTTTGGCAGGCTCAGCAGGGCGGAGACAGCCTGGACAATTCCTATTGGCTTTTGAAAGCCAATAGAATTTGACTCTATTCAAGAGAGTCTATTCTATTAGCTTTCAAAAGCCAATAGAATAAGAGGGAGTAGCACAGCTAAGGAAAAGGGGGAAAAAATGGCGTAGCACAGCTAAGGAAAAGGGGAAAAAATGGCGGACTGCGTTGTTTGGCGACCCCCATGAAATGGTCGTTCGACCCCAAATGGGGTCGCGACCCACAGGTTGAGAACCACTGTCCTAGATGTAGATTATGTCTGGACAATTGCAATGAAATGTGGTAAGCTTTTATTGAAACTGTTAGCTAATATTTCATTCACACAAGCATTCTTCCTAGAGGAAGAAAAAACCCTTATGTTTAATTATTGTTGCTGTAGTTCATTGCTTTCTTTTTGTCTTCTTTTCTTTGTTCTGTTTTAGCCAATATATAAAGTTTTAACAAAATACCCTACACAGATAACATCTTTTTAAAGTATTGCCTTTGGGACTGCAAAGACAGACTTCGTTTTCTAAAAGCATGGATGCTTCTCTTCTAGATTTTTCTCTTCCGCAGGGTCCTACCGGTATGTCAGCCTGACCACATATATCCATAGTGATTCACCCACCCATACTCAAGTACTCACATCTCCTAAAAAAGTGTGGAAAAAGGTTGCGGGGGCAACATAAACCATCTGGTTGTACAACTCTTGCTCCCAGGTCATCTTCTGCTGCTGCATCAAAACAAAATAATAGGCAAAGATGCTTATTAATTCACATATTGTTTCCCCCCACTTAAGACAATGTCAAAAAGTTGAAGTATCCTTCATGTCAGTCTAAACTCCAGGTCACACCCAAAATGGATTCAACCTTTAAGTTTTTTTAGCAATAGAATGGAAGTGCTTTGTCATGTCTTTCTTTTCACTAGGATTTCCCCCCCCCCTCCAATCGCATGTAGGCTACAGTTCTGGAATTCCCTGGTGACTTCCCATTTATGTATAACCACTGCTGAGTGCAAATATTTTAAATCTGGATGTATTTGTGTAAGAAGTTAATGAAAGCAGGCATAATTTGCAAGCAAACAATGATGTTTCTGTATTTCCATACTTCTGAATGTGAAATAAGACCTAAGGAGAGTCATTCTATTTGGCCTTCAGAGGGAAAAAATAATAGATAAGGAGAACTCAGTTTCTTTGTCTCCCAATTTAGTGACCTGCATCTGGAAGAATGGTTCTTGCAGCTCAACTCTGATGTCTGAATGATGCTATTGGGAATGGTGCTTGATGCTTTCAATTTCAACACTATGTAGAAATGGGGATGAATCAGATCTCCTTACCCAAATACATATTTTGATATACAAATTAATACATCTGATATATGAACAGTAAGCCAGATGCATGGTTCTTGTGGGTGTTACAGTATTCACCAGGCTTTCTCCATAAGATGCTCCCCAAAAGAGATGCTCATAATTAACATTTAAAATTGCTTTGTAATTCATGAGGTTTCAGCATTCTCAGGCAAGACCTTGAGGTTTGCAAAATTTCGGTGATATGATCTTATTGAATCTAGAATAGAATAGAGCTGGAAGGGACCATGGAGGTCTTCTAGTCCAACCCCCTGCTCAAGCAGGAGAACCTATATCATTTCAGACAAGGGACTGTCTAGTCTCTTAAAAATCTCCAGTGATGGAGCACCCATGATTTTTGAGGGCAAGGTGTTTCACTGTTAGGAAGTTTCTCCTTAATTCCAGGTTGCTTCTCTCTTTGATCAGTTTCCAACCATTGTTTCTTGTCTTGCCCTCTGGTGCTTTGGAAATAATTTGACCGCCTCTTTTTTGTGGCAGCCCCTCAAATACTGGAATATTGCTTTCATGTCTCCCCTATTTCTTATTTTCTTTAGACTGGCCAAACCCAAGTCCTGCAGCTGTTCTTCATATGTTTACAGAAGATTTGATAATATCAGAGTAGTACTGTGTGCTTAAACCAGACACAGGTCTAGATCAAGATGTATGTGAAAGGATGTTTGGTTCAAATCTCTTAAGAGAATGAGTCAAAGGAACTGGGAGCAGTTGTTTTATTTTTGCCCCATAGACAATAATTGTCCAGAAGGCATAGTAGACATCAGGGACATAGATTAGATTATCTCGGTCTTCCCTATTATGGAGAGATGCATTGTATTATATTATATTATATTATATTGCATTGCATTGTATTGTACTAATTATTTCTAACTGCATTCCTATATACATTCATTAGCACATACAATTAGTTATTCAACCAGGTGTTCTCTTTTAATTGGGCATTCCCAGAACAATTTGTCAAATGATAAGCTGAATAAAATGCACCAGCCAAGTACGATGTCAAGAAGTTGTTTTTGCTTCCTGCGCAGATTGGCAGAGGAGAGTGCATTCGGTTGACTGACTGACTGTTTCTGTCAGATTGTTTCAATCACTTTCTAATAAACCCTACTACTTAATTCAGTGTAAATCTGAGTACTAGCAGAAAACAGCAAGAAAACAATGCAAATTAAAGCATGGCTTTTAGTTCTCTCCTGTCTGAACAAGAATATGCTGGTTGAGAATTCTAGTAATAAAATATCCAGAAAATAGATGTTGGGTAACATCATTTCAATGAATGAACAATAGATATGTACCTATGGTCAGAATGAGATGCAGGGAAGTATCACAATGGAGTAAAACAATTGATACCTTAAGATCATACAAGCGGATGAAGTAAGAACGTTTAGGGACATCCTTTACGAAACACAGCACTCCCGAACTTTGCTTGGACCAGTTTCTGCTGCTCTGAGGCAAAGCCAGAAAGAGTTGGGCCACTGTTGTGACCATGGTCTATCAGAAGAGGGAAAGTTACAAATTAATCATCCAATTTGATCAAAGATGACATACACCTGTGGAATTGGTCTTTTCAAGCAGATATAACTGGGAATGGGGAAAATGGGAAAGCATTATCCAGTCACAAATGTGATGAATTTCACATCACAGAAACCGTTGAAACTCCCAGAATTCCCTAGCCAGTATGCTGAATGAGGAATGCTGGACATTGAAATTGACGCATCTTAAAATTGCCAAGGATGAGAAAAATTGTTCTACATCAGCGGTTCTCAACCTGTGGGTCGCGACCCCATTTGGGGTCGAACGACCATTTCACGGGGGTCGCCAAACAACGCAGTCCGCCATTTTTCCCCCTTTTCCTTAGCTGTGCTACGCCATTTCCCCCCCCTTTTCCTTAGCTGTGCTACTCCCTCTTATTCTATTGGCTTTTGAAAGCCAATAGAATATACTCTCTTGAATAGAGTCTAATTCTATTGGCTTTCAAAAGCCAATAGGAATTGTCCAGGCTGTCTCCGCCCTGCTGAGCCCGCCAAAAGTCCCAGTCTGCAAACGGTGCTGCAGGTTGTCTGCAGCGAAGGTGAGGTCTCCGGAAATTTCCACCCCTCCCTGCTGAGAACTACTAAAACTGTAAGTAAAAGAGGGCCAGGGGTGGGAGGTGGGAGGCCAGCGGGCGCAGGGAGGGTTTTTGGCACGCGTGGGGCCCGGCGGGTGGCTTACCTCCCTTGGGCTGGGCCAGCTGGTGGCCCAGCCCGTGGTTGCCTTGCGCCGTCGCTGCCGCCTAGGAGCGCCTGGGCCTGCCTGCTGCCGTCCCAAACGGGCGGCGGCAAAGGTAAGGCTAGCGGGGCAGCGGTGGGCACAGGGAGAGTTTTTGGCACGCGTGGGGCCCGGCGGGTGGCTTACCTCACTTGGGCTGGGCCAGCTGGTGGCCCAGCCCGTGGTTGCCCTGCACCGTCGCCACCGTGGCTGCCCAGGAGCACCTGAGCACCTGGGCCTGCCTGCCGCCGCCCCGAACGGGCAGCGGCCTACGCCTTGGCCGGTGCAGGGGGCAGCACCGCCCATGTGCGGGGCAGCACCGCGCATGCGCGATACAGGTTGTCGCGCCGCGCATGCACGATGCAGGTTGTCGCGCCGTGCATGCGCAATGCAGGTTGTCACGCCGCGCATGCGCAATGCAGGTCGGGGTCACCCCACGCATGCGCGATGCAGGTCGGGGTCGCGGCCTGAAAAAGGTTGAGAACCGCTGTTCTACATCAATGGCAAAATAAGAGGCACTGGTTGACTTGGATACAAAATCCAAATCATCACACACACTAAGAGCCTTTTTTGCTTACAGCAGGGTACAGAATGAATGAATGAATGAATGAATGAATGAATGAATGAATGAATGAATGAATGAATGAATGAATATGGTAAAAATAGTTTCTGGAGGTGAGTGGAATCATCCGAAATATTGTTTTGCAGGAATGCTTTTTTCTTCCAGTGCCCAATTCCCATTCTTTCCATTTTGCAATGTTTGGAGACACCCTCATTCTCCAAAAGTGCCTGTATGAGGATTAAGCAGCAAGCTTATATACCTGGAAATACGCCAGACTGAACTAAACCAGGCATTTTCCAGAGCACTTTAGACAGAAAGTAACTCTACACATTCTTTTAGGATCCAAGTTGTACTTTTTTATATATTTTGGAATCAAACAATATTTCAGAATATTTTGAAAGCTAAAAGAAGCAGTGCTTTGAATCAGAAACTAAGCTAATAGAAAGATTTTGCTTTGATTTAAAATGTGAGCTGAACTGTTCTTATTCCTGGCTATGGTTTTTAATCCTGGTTATGCGTGTGCGTGTGTATAATGCTGTTTATTTATTCTTAATGTTGTTTAAATGTTTTGATACCCGATTCGGGTAGATCAATTATGAAGCTGGCAGAATAGGCAAATGAGAATTCTCAGCATACCCACAAAACTACAGTTCCCAAAATACATTACGAGGACCTTACAGCAATTAAACTGATATTGTCATGCAGTCATGAGGCCTGATAGAGTAAATAATTCAAAGTAAAGACAACTTCATCCAAGACCAAGGATATTTCCTCTTCTGTTGACTGGCCCATTGTTTTGAACTAGACTTCTTTTCAGCAAGATACGGGGTGGGGTGGGGGGGGCATGACTTCACCCCCCACCTGAGGACTGGCAGTGTGTCATTAACTAGCCAGAGCTTTTTGCTAGGCCTTTTGAGGAAGTGGTTTTCTCTCCCCACTTCCTGCCTTGAGACGGCATGTGTCTCTTAACACATCAAGCTGTTGTTTTCAGCATTAAAAAAAAAAATCCACTTGCTTCTGCATGGAAGTTGGGGGAGATTTAAAAAGCAAAGAGAAAATTTCCCACAGTCTATATCAAAAGTGTTGTCAGCTAATTTGATCAAGTCAGTTGTCATTTCCACTGACTGCGAGACCATAAAGCAAATGTTCAGACTGATTAATGCAGTAAAATATGTAATGAGCAGGAATTGACTCTTAGGAGACATACTTACTGGAATTCTGTAAATGCCACGGGGGCCATAAGGCAAATCTCTCTTTACACAAAGCCAACCCAATCCAATCTCTTCTATATTTCTCAACTTCGAATTATTAATGATGCTACTAATCCTGCTAATTTTCTAGCACGTTCTCATTTATCCATTGAGCAACTTTCTAGGGGGAAGATCATGCTGAAAATCAGACACTGGCTCAGCTGTAGGCTCTCTTCCTTCCAAGTTATTTTTCATCCTAATTCATCAATGAAATTCCAACATACAATCACCCAGTTTCCCAGAGACACGCTCCTCTCTCTCTCCCATTCATGGAATACTCTACATTCTGCCGTGGACTTTCCTTCCTTGAATAATAACAAGAATTACCGTGCATTTCCTGCCCAAAAGATCGAACACTTGCTGGTTTTCAAGTTCCTCAAGGAGGTAAGAAGACACATTTTCCTGCTGTCCTCGGCCTCCAGGTTTGGTTCTTCGGCTCATCTCAGCCCTGTCAGGTTGTAAAGGCTCTCACAAAGCGAACTTCCGTATTGTAAAGGCTTCTTTGAACAGGAAGCTAACAAACCACCAGGCTCATCCAGAGATAGATGAGTTCTCTATCTTGCTTCAAAGCCCTGGCAACCCTGAAGTTGCTCTGAGAGAAACTGAAGTACAAAGAGAAACCAGAGCAGATTAGGTGGGTGAAGGAGTCTGAAAATGCCCATCCCTCTAAGAAACAAAAGCATTTGGTCCACAGAAATAACCACACTGTCCTTAAAAAGTACAGATTGCTCAGACACCAATTCTATAGTTTTTGAATGCAAAAAATATTTTTATCCCATAAATGAAATATACATGCTGTGGTTTTTTTTCTGAATAGAATTTAATAGAGTAAAGAATTTGCTTTCAGGAGGTTCTACAATACTGCCACCTCCAAATAAGACTGTAAGTTTGGTTTCAAAGTTTGCAGAACTGCTGCTAATCCATATTGGCAACCTTGGAATAGGTGAAAAAACACTGTGGTCTAGATTAGCAGCCCCCAACCTTTTGGACACCAGGGACCAGTTAGAGAGGTTTTTCTGTGGACTGGAGGAAGCATGGTTTTGTGTGCTGCCTATCTGGTGGATGGGGCTTTGCTTGTTTGCGTGGCCTGGTTTCTGGCATGCTGTGGACCAGTGCCAGTCCACAGACTGGGGGTTGGGGACCCTTGGTCTAGATTGCAAATATTTGCACATCTCGCAGAAGGCAGCAGAGGGAAAGTTCTGTTTTAGATCTTTGCTGACATCTAATAGTTATCTGGATATTTGTAGACAAGATCTGGTAGCCCTTAGCAAGATGGAAAAGGAAAAGCAAATAAAGAAAGTGAACAACCAATCACATGAAGAGCCTTACATCACCTAAGCTTGAAGCTCAAGAAGAGGATTTTCAGATTCATTTCTTTCACAATAAAATAAATATAACCATTGAAATTCTGTTCCTCAAGCCCAGATATCAGCCACGCGGGATAATGGCTTGTAGGATTGTGCAGACAATTTCTCAAAAACAATGTTACAAGCAAGCATTCTACATCCTCCTCATTCAGACCGAATAACAAACGTCCTGACTGGCGATGGGATTACAAGGCAGCCAGTGAGTAAAGCACAGCATTTCCAAACTAAGGGTCGGGCTTGAGTCCCAGATGAAAGAATAAGAGGTCATCCAATATAATTTCAAGTACAGGGGATATCAATCAAAAATAGGCTGTACGGGTGCTTTCCAAATTTAACTTCCATTCTCAATAATCCTTAATGAAGGGATTGGTTGGAGCTGTACTCCACAACATATGGAAAACACCTGGCTACCTTCCTCTTGTCAATGCTATAACTGCTGAGTTGAAAGGGTCCCAGTCTTCTGTAGTGGGGGAGGGTAGGTTATTGGAAAGATCAGCAGTGTGTTGCCCAATGCAACTCTCTGGCATGTCAGTTATACCAAATTTCTGTCAAGGGGGAAAATAGGGAGAGTGAAAGCATTCAGACTTTCAATAGTCCCGATTGGTTTGATCATGATGGCTTGCTTTTTTTAAAAAAAAGCACCTTAATACAGGCAGTCCTAGACTTACAATGACAATGGAGCCCAAAATTTCTGTTGCTAAGTGAAAACATTTGTTAAGTGAGTTTTGCCCCTTTTTACGACCTTTCTTGCCACAGATGTTAAGGGAATCACTGCAGTTGTTAAATTAGTAACACTGTTGTTATGTGAACCTGGCTTCCCCGTTGGCTTCGGCAGATGGTTGCAAAAAGGGGATCGCATGATCCTGGGGTCATAAGCATGAGTCATTGCCAATTTTGATCGCTGCAACGGTCAGAAGTGTGAAAAATGGTCCTAAGTTATTATTTTTTTGCATTGCTGTTGTGTCTTTGAACGGTCACTAAGTGAACTGTTGTAAGTCGAGGACTAGCTGTAAAGTCTCAGGCCAACACCAGAATCCCAAGTGGCTGATGTCATGATCATGTGATTGCATCAGGGTGGGGGGGGAGAAAGATTGGTATTTGTGTAATTACTTTTTTTTTTTTAACAGAAATGGAAATGACAGTGCTTCACCCTCCGGTCTTTTTTTTTTTTAACATTTTTTATTAATAGATATATATTTGTACATGTAAACCAGGAAAAAATTCAAGTTAACTGCTATTCAACTTAATACAATCATTTTAAACTTGTAAACATTCTTCACTCCGTATATCAAGATTTAACTGTAAGCCAGATACATTTTCTTTGATTGGTGTTTCTCTTGTGTACCTGGCTTTCATATTTACAACTGCAGTCTAGATGGCAAAAAGACCTGAAGAGGGGTTTATCACTAACAGATGAGAGTTTAATTGAACAGGTTAGAGAAAAAGGGGCCATGCATATTAAAAGAGTATACAGTGTATTGATAGAAATTGACTCTGAAACTGTACTAGTCAAGGATTGTATGGTAAAGTGGGAACAAAATTTTGGGCAACCACCCTCCGGTCTTTTTGATTGGATACATTGCCTCTCACTCCAATGCTGGAGTCATAATAGAAAAATTGAAAAGGAGATGGGGGAATGCCCAGGAAGATGTATTACAAAAAAGCTGACGCATAGGGAACTATATGACAGCTGGTGCAATCTAGTATTTGATGATTAATGACTATAAAGAAATCAAAGGTATTTTCCAGTTCTTAAGCTTTACTTATTATTTTCCATTTAAGAAATACTGATACTGTATAGAACAGAATGCTTATGTCCAATTATTTTGCCGGAAATGTATGACCTATGTGTTTCGGGAAAGGTAATATTTTCTACTAATCAAAGCATGCAGCAGTTGTTTATAGCAGATATTCTGTGATACCTTATAATAATATCTTGTTCATATTATAGTAGAGAATTCACTGGTAAACCAGTAATTATTGCTAAGTATAACATGTAAGACAGATTTTTCCCCCTTTTCTTCTTAATTTGTGTTTTATTGTATTGTATTTTCCATTAAAAAAAAAAGATAAAAGATTGTTTTCTTACAAAACTATTTTAATATATATTATTTATTTCTATCCCACCCTTACTATTTTTATAAATCTCTGAAGGTGGCAAACATACCCAGTACTCCTTCCTATTTTCCCCACAACAACAATCCTGTGATGTAGGTTGGACTGCATGAGACTGGTCCAAAGTCACCCAGCTAACTTTCATGCCTAAAGCAGGACTAGAACTCAGTCTCCTAGTTTTTAGCCGGGTGTCTTCACCACTAGACCAATGTGACCGCATAGTAACCTTAGCAAAAGAATTATGAAATCATATTCAGTTCCTCATACCTTTGGGGGATGGGGAGTGGGTGAGGTCATAAAACTGTCCAGAAAAGTATAAACATATATTTTGTGAAATACATCCCTATGATTTCTCAATATTTATTTGAATTTAAGAGAAGACTGCTCTCAGGGGCAGACACTGCTTGAACTCCACTTCTCAACCTTATTTTGTGGTTGAGGGAGATAAAATGCATGGAAAGGAAGAGTACATGCATGGTTGATTAAATGGTTGATTGCAAGGTGTATGAAAGAAGAAACCTCATTTATTTATTAATTGTCCCGATTTATTAACCAGCACACCCTCATATAACAGAACATAGGCAGTTGCGAAATGAGAATGCTTCCCCACTCTTTGTAGAAGCTTCAGAACCAAGACTTCTGGTATCACTACGTTTCCTTTCTCGTTGTTTCTAGCCAAGTGGACATGCTTCCAAACAATTTTTTTTTTGAACATGCTTCTTGAAATCCATCTGCACATAAAGATGATGCTAGAAGTTGGTGCTATGTATCATGCAATCTCATTATCCTCATCAATGAACATCAGCGTTTCAAAGGTGCTTTTTCAAAAAAGCAACTGGATTATGTTTTTTCGTTGAGGGAGGAGACGTTTCGCTTCTCATCCAAGAAGCTTCTTCAGTTCTGACTGGATGGTGGGGGAGAGGAGGGGAGAATGGAAGGATTATATTCCCTTGTAATGTAGATTCCATGCATGTGCGGATGAAGCTTCTCTCGCTCACCTGCCACTTAGGTGGCCCAGTTCCCATTTGCGCAACCTGGAGGTTGGGGACCCCTGATCAGCAAGAAAAAGAGGCAGGAATGAAAAGAGGTGGGCACATAACTGTCCACAGATCTAGCAGAATGATTCCAGACTTTCTCAGGAATTGGATGTTTTGTATATTGTAGGGAAGATGAAGATAAATCTTTCAGGAGAGCTGGGTGGAACCTGTCTGGGGGCCTCACAACATTAGGATTGAAATTTTAGCTTAAAAATCATATGCCAATGTAGCAAATCTCCAAGCAAGGACATCAGGTAAAGTAGGACAGAAATATGGCTACAAAGATAGAATCAAGAAATAATTTCTGGAAAAAGTATTTGGTCTCCTTTCTGTTCTCTAAAATAGCAACAATCCTAGTGACACAAAATGCCCTGAGTGATGTCACAACTAACAAAAGGAGACTTGCCTAATTAAATAATTAATGATGCCAAGGATGGCTTTGTTGTTAATCACAACAAACCAAAAGGAAAGTATCAGAAACATTTTATATATTTATTAAAATTAGGCACCATCCATCTCACTAAATTATATATGCAAAGGAACAGTATAGTGGGGTGCAGGTGAAACAGTTCTTAAATATTTCACCAAGACTATAAGAAATGAGACCTGTGCTCAACTGGACAGTGATGCGGAATATGTAAAGAACACGAAATCGAGAAGATACAACTGAATCTGAGTCTCCCCTTCTTTTTTAAACATTTCTATACAGATATTCCTCATTTAGTGACTGCCTCATTTAACAATCATTCACAGCTATGATTGTGATGAAAAAGCAACCAATCCTCGCATTTATGTTATTTCCAGGTCTGTGAAGCAAAGGAAAACTGAAAGAAGATCATTAAGCAGAACTGTGATTTCACAAACGACCATTTTGCTTAAAAATTGAGTTGTTGGTCCCATTATGATTGCTAAACAAGGATTACTTATAGCAGGTATCTCAATAGAAAGGAATATGTTTTCACACATAAGTGAGCATATGGGCGCATATAAAACCATCATGTCCAAGTCGAGTAAAGGAGTTTATTCTATATAATAAAAACAAAATTGAATACATAGTACAAGGTCAACAGTTCTTTATTGAATACCAAAATTATACAAATACTGTGTCCTTACATCAAGTTCACATTTTGAATGTGTTCCCTCCTTCCTTAAAATCTGGATCCATTACTACCCCAAGCAGAAAACCAGCCCCATTTAATGAAAAAACAAAGTAAAAAAAGCTGAGGCCATCCAGATCCTAGTGGGGTTGCAGTGTTGCAGTGAGGTACATATTTCATTTGGATAAGAAATTAAGGTGTGGATTTCCATGGATCAGTAGAGAGACAAAGGTATCAGGTTTCCAAGCCAGGGGCTCAAATGTGAATGCTGCTAACTAGATGCTTCACCTTGCACTCCCAATATTTTGAATTACAGTTGGGCTAGGAGTTACTAAGCTGCAGTTGCTAAGCCACCATTCTCCCCTAGTAGCAACTTCCTACTAGAATCATCCAACCATTATTGTTCCCTAACAGGCCCTGCCTCACTGTAGTTTGGTGTTGCTATAAGCATACCTCAAGTCATTAGTGGGGACATGACCTCAGTTTCTCCCCAGATGCTTACAAGCATGCATCTAGTGCAGGCAGCTAGTTGCAAGAAAAGTTGAGATTCCTACATCTCAATAGCTGCACTGAAGAGGGAGAGTCAGCAACAATCCTTTTCTAGTGAATTTCTTTTACATGCTATTAGGAGCTGTTTTGCATCTGACCACCTTATAGTCAGCTTGTGAATTCAAAGTTAGTCAGCCAAGAGCAAAAGGCTCAGATATTTACCTGTTAAATAGGAGCGGCATGACAGTCAGTGGCATTGGTTTTGAAGAAGCATAGTTCAATTATGTTGTGTGAAGTTGCTCCTCCTCAGAATCTGATAAACTATGAGCAGCAATATGACAATCAGATTCAGCAAAGGAAGTTGTTCCCCTTTATGCAAAACTTCAATTTGAGTGTTTCTGCACCCTATGCTGTGCAAGTCACCCTCCACTTCAGAATTCTTCGACCCTCCTTTCCCCTGTGACATTGTGCTGGTTCTAAGGATGAAATCTGTGCCACAATTGGGAAGGATTAATAATTGAATACCACTCCATGTAACGAATCTGTTTAGAATTTCAAAGTTCAATGTATATTACCAGATATGTAGCAGAAGATAAAGATACCAAACATGGGGCTTACTTTGTAATACACCATACAAATTAAATAAACAGAGTACTCTGATCATGATCATAAGATTTGCATATTTTAGAAAGTACGATCTAAACAAAGTCTTATGACAATTTCCAATTCTAACAGGAAAAGACAAGATGAACGATGCAAGAGATTATTTTGGAAGGAAAAGGCTAGAGGTATTCCCTCTGGAATGACCCATAAAATAAAATAATATTGCTGAAATTCTTTGGATAATTATTATAATGTACCAGCAGGATGTACACTTTACAGATGGGGATGTAGAGGGAAAGCACTTTAAAAGGCTTACTACCTTGGAACAGTGCTGAGCATATGCATCTTTTGTAAAAATACAAGCCACTTCCAATTTAATCTAAGTTTTCCATTTGTCAACTTTTAAAGGCAGAGAGTACTCTGTGTACTGTCTAAGTATGTTGCAGCGCAAATAATGAACATTGTTCTGGACAATATGTACCACACTGCAGTATTTCTAAGGGTACTTCCTTTTCAAATTAGGTAGATTAATCCACAGATTTATTTATTTAGTGTATGGCAATTAGCAGAGAAAAGCTATGAGATGTGATTTATGTTGTTTGGAGGAAAATGCATAAATATTATCTAAAGGAACTAATATTCAATTAAGTCCTCCATAATCTCACCTTCTCAATGGAAAAAAAACTGAATCCCTAACAATTCTTTAAGTATAGATAAACAAGCAACAAATAGAAACTAAAAAATATTGAAGAATAAATGTACACAACGCAGAATTTATTACATAAACTAGATATAGGGTGGTAAAAGAACCCTTCCATCCTCTTTCATTTTCAAAATCACAGAGGTATTTGTGGTATGACAGAATCAAGATTAAGGGTCTTGTGCAGATGATAGATCAGATTTGTTTCCTGATTCGTACACTATGACCCTAGCCAAAGTTTCAGATTACGAGAGAATTTCTATAAAAAGAGGACAATTCCTGAGAGCTCTAACAGAGAAGCAAGCTCCCTTAGATCTAACCATCATTAGATGATTTTATCAGAGATGTCATATAAGTGTATTTAAAAAGATAACCTTTAAGTGTGAGCAAGCAATTAGCACAATCGGGCATTGCTACAAGAAATATGAATGCTTGAATAAAGAATAATTTCTGTCATTTCTGTATAAGGAAAAGCTAAATAGAGGGGGAACAAATGGCAGAAAGATACCAAATAACTAGAAATAAAAAAAAAATAGATGAATAATGGAACAGAGGTTATCTTTGTCAGGCTAGACTTACAGCCTTCCTACCAAAAAATTTAGTTCCCACCCATTCACTGTCAAGGGACATGCAAAACTGCAGTGAAAGGTCCATAGTTCAGGGGATGTTTAATCTTCAGAATTATAGGACTAAGGATTTACATGAAAGTATCAACTTTCAACTTAAAAGCTTTTTTAAACCCTTTTCCAAGTTTTGACTATGACACCTTTTAACATAACTAATTCAATGACACAAAAAGGTGAATTACATATAAGCGTCTCAAAATACAAAAATAAAGTGGCAGGTTCTGCTGGAATAGCAGTATTTAGTTTTCTTAAACTATCTTTACATGTAAGTGCTATTGTGGTGGGAAGGAGAGGGAATATTTTTAAAAATTCTGAAAAGTGCAATTTAAAAGATTAATGTCAGTGACCATGAAGATGACGGGAAAGATATGCATACAGATTTATTCTGACTTGTTAAATTCCTTAATAGTTTCGTTACACAAAATAAAACTACACCTGTTCGGGCAGGTGAAAGGCGATCCACGATTAGCCAAACTGATCTACCATTGTCCTCTAACTTCCACTTCAGTATCTCTGAATTGAAAAAGGCAGTAATTACATAGGGGAAATACTGGAAGACAAAGATTTAAGACGTCATTGTAAGAATGCTGGGAAAAAATAAATCTGGTGCTGTCAGTTCCAAAGAGAAAAAATATCTAGGAATCCTTGCTGGCTTGTATCACACTGGTCACTGAATTAATTTATTTTCTCAATTAATTCATTTGCTCATATATACTGAGCCCTAAACTAATTAGGTGGGTTTACTCAACATACTAAAATCACAAAAAGTTAGCCATGTGTAGCATTTTATGCAAATTCAGCTGTTAGATTTGTAATTGGCCTGGTTAAGTGTGTTGTGCAAATATAGTCTCTATGTTACCGTAGTACAGGTGGTCCTCAACTTACAACAGTCTGCTTAGTGACCGTTTGGTTACAGCAGTACTGAAAAAAGTGATTTATGACCATTTTTCACACTTATGACCATTATGCTCGACAACTAACATTTATGAAGGTTGCAGTGTCCCGGGGTCATGGAATCACCTTTTGAAACTTTCTGACAAGCAAAGTCAATGGGGAAACCAGATTCACTTAACAACTGTGTTACTAATTTGACAACTGCAGTGATTCACTTAACAACCATGGCAAGAAAGGTCGTAAAATAGGACAAAAGTCACTTAAACACATTTCTCTCTTAGCAACATAACTTTTGGGCTCAGTTGTGGTCATAAGTTGAGGACTACCTGTATTTTTTTCCTAGTGTGTTTGCAACAATTGTCAGTCAAGGCTCTTATCGTTTTGTGTATCAGCACTACTTGAAATTAACTCAGCCATAAGAGCAAAGTCTGTTACCGTACTTCAGAACTTTCAAATAGGAAGTGATGGAATCCTAAACTCAGATGCAGCACTTAGAAATTTAATCCCTGGGGCCCAGGGAGATGCACCAAAGGGAAATCACCAAGTGGTGTTGTAGTGTATGTAGAATTTACTTTTCTGGATAGCCTCAGGAAAAAAACCTAGCATCATTCAGAGACAGGAGACAGCAAACAACATTCTCCCACAATTTGAGGGAATTGCATTCCCCTCCCACTAGCAGGGAATCCTTGAATCTCCTGCTGTACCTACGTGATCCATTCTGCTCTGCCTCCTTAGATGGGAGGAGATTTCCAGAATTCCAGGGTCCCTAGTTCCCCTCCCTCCCTCCAATTCCCAGACCTCATCTATGTCAGAAAAACCTGGAATCATGGCATGGATTAAATAGGCATTAGGATGGCTATGTTATTTATACTCTTTGGTCTGGTAGCCAGGCCGAAATTAAATAAAAGCTAATAAATTAGATTGCCCATTGCTTTGATCACACCCATCCAGGCATGGCATTTCTTTTGCTGTCAGTCGGTATCATTGCTATGTTTTTAAGTAATATCAGGCAGGAGACTGAGTGATATCAGACACCATGCCTCTATAGCAATCAACCCCCCTCCCCCCATGTTGGATAGCAAAGGATGTCATAATTGTTGAGACATCAAGGCACCATTTGGTACAATGACAAATGAGAAAAAAAAATCAGCCTGAAATTCCTTCCATAACAGTGGAGGGGGAGGAGGAAGAGGAGAATGGAAAAAAAAGCCAAACTAAGCCTTGTTGAGAGGCAGCACTTAATCCTGGGCAAAGATAAACCCAAACCAAACCCCACGTGCTTTTCCCGAGACATGCAATTGTTGGTGATGGCACAATATCGCCAGGGAGAAAAACAAACAAAGGCCAGGAAAATAATGCTGCTACCATAGGAGCCAGCAAATGAAGGGAGCTTACTCAGAGGCTCTGTTTTGGAGGCCTACATCTTAGAAGGGCTGTTAACGAAGCCCCGGAGCTGTTCCAAATTACTTTGCATTGCCACAGCACCAAAGGGATGCCTTCCAACACTTCTCCAAAGTGATGGACCGGTAATTATGGTGTCTCCAGGATGAGTGAAGATAAACAGCAAAAGGCACCACTGTTCCTCTGGCACTGAATGGTCTCCCTGGTTAGAACCACCTGGTCTCTTGGGGTCAGGAGTGGGCTTTGCTAGTGACTCATTCCAGAGCTCTTTCCCGTGGTTACCCAGTCGACGATGATAAAAGTGAGGCTCATCACCATGAAAATAAAACCAAGGGCAGCAAAACACGCAGCCTGTGGAAGGAGAAAGAAATTCATGAATCACAATTCCTCATACCGGTAAATCATCTTTTCTTTTTTCGCAGAATTTTCAGGAGGGAACAAGAGGACCCCCCACAGTCCCCGGCAACCCAAACAAAATTTCTAAGAAAACATTCCTTATCCCCTCTATCCAGCAATTTCCCAATCACCTAGGTTTCAACAGCCTTAGCTTCCAAAGTGCCTCTCCACAAACATGGTAATTCATGGGTGCAAAACTACCACATCTAGTTGCACTGATTAAAGATTGAGAAAATCAAAGGGGCATGGACAAAAACCCACATTCTTGAATAAGCTCCAACCCGCTGGCCTCTTGCACTAAGCCACGGGTGTCAAACGTGCCGCGTCACATGACATGACGTGTCGCGCCTTTTTTTGCATTGCCAGAGCTGGGGTGGGCATGGCCTCCACAAGATGCAACCAGCCTACGGGCCGGCAGTTTGACACCCCTGCACTAAGACTTCGTGGAATTGTCCAATTATCTAGTATAACTCCCATGTTGTACAGCCCCCCCCCCCAATCTGCTTGCCAATAGCCAATACCTGGATTTTGGGTCTTGATCGTAGTGGTTCTTTTTCATTGGGGATAATTCGGATGTAGAAAATGCTAGGAAGGATGAAGATGAGACTGGGGGCTGATGTGGCTCCTGGAAAAAATACACAGATGTTGTGAACGGCCATCCAGCATTCACAATGCAACAGCTCCCCTCCCAGCCCTAATACCGGATTGGCTCAGATACGTCCAATACATGTCTTTCCATAGTTATGGGCTTTGGCACTATGCAAAAGCAAATTTTCCCCTTTCCCTCTTTCTCTAGGAGAACTTGGGTTTGTTGTTTTGGGAGACTGCAGGCAGTTCCCCGGGGCAAGGAATTCAACCAAGAAACAATGATCCCTAATGGAGAGGAGAAAGGAGAAATCATTCTTCTTGAAATTTTCAGAAAATAAAAATAAAATAAATTGAAATGGAACTGAATTGTAAATCGAATAAATCGAATAAGAAATGGAAAAATCTGATACACAGATCTATTTCTTGGCTAGAAATAAAATAAATGCCTAGTTAGAACTACACAAAGCTCAATCATTGTTTTATATGTGCACAGATTAATGGCATAGTTGGGGTTTTTTTGGTCAAACATTCAGAGATTCTGCCCTACTGATCTCTTAAAAGCGAGATACGTCTTGTGGATAGCAGATCAGTGCCATCTTGTGATCTGAATGGATTCTTATTTTACTTCTATATATTCTGTTAGATATTTTTTCCTATTCAATTGATGGCAGTTACTGCATCCCTAGATTAGAACAGCTCAGCTCTGTAATCTATCTTTCTCAGCACTGATTATCTGCATTTTAACATTTAATCAAAAAGCACCTAAATTTCTAAACTTAAAAAAAAAACCTTAAACGCCTAAATACTTTAGCTTATTTTTAATAAATAAAATTTAATGGTTTATTCCCTATGAGATTAGATTTATTTATTTGATTTTTTTTAAATCCCGTCTTTATTGATTTTATAAGTAACTCAAAGTGGTGAGCATACATAAGCCTCCTTCTTCCTCCTGTTTTCCCCACAACAACAACGCTGTGAGGTGGATATCTCCTAAAGCAGCGGCCTCCAACCTTTTTCACACCTGGGACCAGTTCTGTGGTGGGTATTTTTACCACAGACTAGGGGGCGTGGTTTCGCACGCTGCCTGGATCCCACATGGTGCAGATGGGGCTTCGCTAGCTTGTGCGGCCTGATTCCTGGCTGGCTGTGGTCCAGTGCCGATACATGGCCTGGGGGTTGGGGACCCCTGTCCTAAAGCAAAGGACTGATATCTCTGGTCACTTTAGAGCTTTATCGCCAAGAGTGGCAGAATAGCATTTTCCACCGGGTACAAGAGCCCTATATTTCTCACATAGGAGAGAAGGACAGAGGCAAGGTGGTCCCTAGAAGCTTGTTGAAGGCAACAAGCTACTATTCCAAGGGATAGGAAGTAGGACCCCAGTGTGAAATACAGAGGGCTTCTGGGTGAGATTTCCACTGTACTGGCCTCTCCCTACTACTGCAGATATCAGAACATCTTCTTGGATGAACAGCCGTCCTAAACATTGAGCCATGGCGGGAAAAAGACCATAAAGCTAAGAACAGCTTGTGTAATGAACCCATGTAGTGTGATGGTTTAAACGTTAGTCTATAACCAAGGAGGCCTCAGTTCAAGTCCACCCTCAGTCATTTTAGGCCAATTACTCGCTCTGTCAACCCAACCTATCCCACAGGTTTGTTGTTATGGAGAAAACTAAGAGAGAATACTGGGCACTATGTACAATGAGCTGAGCTCCTAAATGAATGGCAGGATAGAAATGTAATAAATAAATACATAGAAAGTTATCTTTTTTTAAGGAAAGAGGTAACACCAGAGAGGCAAAGGGCATGTTTTGCATGCAGATGTATCAGATTCATTGCATTCCAGATAATACTGACAAACTCCGGTTTGTATGAAGTCCTGGAGAAATGCTGCCAGTCAACTACCAAACCAAGGTGTTCAAATTATGGTTTATAGAACGGCCATAATGGACAACTGCAACACTCTACCTCTAATACTACATATAATAATGCTATACCATAAATCAGTATTCAATCTCTTTTTTTCAGCACTGTACCATACATCAAGAAGAAGGGGGCTTAATGAGGAAGCTTAAGGCTGCTGCTGTCTACAGTGGATGATAGTACTGTACATGTCTATGGAGATTCTCAATCATCCAGGCCTTGGTTGTCCCAAAGGTGCTTTTTTCAGGAGGCAACTGGACTTTCTTGTTTTTCTTTGAAGATCTTTCTTGGATGAGAAGTGAAACATCTCCAAAGAAAAACAAAAAAGTCCAGTTGCCACCTGAAAAAGCACCTTTGGGACATAGTATTGCACAGATTTTCAATTCTTTTTTTTTTCAGACTGAGCAAAGAATTTGTAGAATTGTTTTTAAGTGTTAAGTATATTTTACACATATACTACAATTTTTGCTACCTAAAAATAACATACAACCGAAAAACATCCGCTGAGCTTAACAGGCTCTGGAGCCATTGTTTAAAAACCACTATAACTAGATTCAAGCATTTCACCCAGCCACTGTGTAGGGTTAGTTTGGGTTTGGCATGATGCATGAATCCAGACATTATAAATAATACAGGCTTGAAAAAAAATTGGATAGATTTGATAAGCTGTCTGTAAAGTAGGATAGTATCTTTTCACACCTATTGTAGTGTTTTCATACCTGCCTATAATCAACATGCATTTGGCTCCATCTGATCCTAATACTTTTTTTTTTTTTTGGTGAAACATTATAGCTCAGAACCATAAAATGAAATGAGACAGATTTCTCCAGCCCATAGTTATTTTTAAAAGCTGAATCTCCTCTGGAGGCAAAGGCTGTCAACTCCATAACCCCGTTTTCTATATTGGGAGGACAAGCTGGGAGGAGGAGCCAAGATGCCTTCCAAGGCAGTGGCACCAAGTCTTCAGATCCATTTACCTATTTGGTCACTTTTTGTTTTGGACTCTGTCAAACTAGTCTGAACTATGTTTTAAAATACCATAATTACATCTGAGCAGCTTTAGTCAACATATACATACAGTCATCGACTTACAACCATTTTTTCAGCAAATGTTCAAAGTTACAACTCTGCTGAAAATGCAGCATCCTAGGGTCACATGAATTGTCATTTATTATCTTCCCAGCTTCCAACAAGCAAAGTCAATGGGGTCAACCAGATTCACTTAGCGACCATGTGATTCACTTAACAACTGTAGTAATTTGCTTAACAACCATTGCAAAAAGGTCATAGAATCTGGCACATATCACTCAACAACTATCATTCTTAGTGGTCGTAAGTCAAGAACTACCTGTATACAATTTACCCACAATTAACTTTCACTTCCAAATGGAAGCTCCCCACTCCCAGGAGGAGATTGTCTAATGGATATGAAAATATCATTTTATATATTAAATTTATATGCTGCCCCATTGTGCTATCCAAGGCAATTATACAACTCCAGTGGGCAGAAATGCTGGCTTATTTGCTAAGCAGATGCACATGGGAACAAAATTGCCAAAATCAGGCATCTCATGTAGCTGTAGTGCTGAACATGTATTAATCTGCAGATGGCAATGATTGTTTCCCTGTTTCTGAATTCTGCACATCTACTCCAAGTGGTAAGTCCATTCTTCAGAAATTTACTTACTGTGCATGACTATAAAGAAAATAAGTCTCTAGGGAATGGGCTGAAAAGAGGAAGAGGCATGGGAGTAATCATGAACTCATTTCCTGCGACCCGTTTTTCTACTCAACATCACCTTACCAGCTTCTTTCTACCCTCCGTTTTCCAGATCTGTACTTATCTTAGCAAACATGCTTTCAAAATCCTGGAATGGGGCAAAATTTCTGAGATGGGGGAAGCAAACTTTGAAACTGAGATATTGTAGCAAGAAAGAGTATAATATGAACCGACTGTATTGTTTATAACTCTTGTCACAAACTTTTCTGTTTCACCTCATTATTGTCTTTGCTGTCATTTAATGCTAGGAAAAAACTTCTATATTCAATGTATGCAAGCTTGTCAATATATTCTTTTAAACAAACCATAGTTCAAATTAATGCAATGTGTGAACTCAACTATTACATGTATCATGCTAGTGAAGAATGAAGAGGCTACATGTTCCTAGAAGTGGGTTGCTGAGAATTCTGTTCTTTCAGCCCATGAAAAAACCCCAACACAGCATTGACACTAAATTCTCTGCTACAGTTCAATCTCACATTGGTAGAAAAATGACCCACGCTTACCAATGACTCCAAAGATATCCTTGATGTTTGGCACAAAAATGACAAGGAGGTTGACAATGAAAAGCAGGCAGAAAGCAATGATGACGTGACGGATCCAACTGAAATCCTTCTTGGGGAACAGCAAATGCTGAAGGGCTCTGCGGATCTAGGAATACAGGGTGACTTTAGTAAAGATATTTAAGTAGAGAGATTCCTGCTTTACCTCAAGGCACATAAGCAACTGTCTAGATGGAGAATGAAGCATACTATTCAGTTCACACAACATCCTTTACCTATGATTAATGGAATCATAATTTACTCAATTACAGGTAGTCCTCATTTTGTGACAATCATTGGGATGGGCAAATCAGTCATTACACGAAGTGGCCACTAAATGAAACCGCAACTATGCTTATGATTTTACTTTAGCTTTCCTTTGTTTTACAGACCTGAGAAGGTCATAAAAGTGTGGTTTGATCACAAAGTTACTTTTTCATTCTGTTGTAACTGCAAACCATTATTGTATGAGGCAGTCACTAAGCAAGAACTATCACTATCAATTTTCTAGGCTGGACCACAAATCACCACTAGTTGGTGGTGTGGTTTGTTATCTGAAAACATTCTTGGTCAACCCCTTTCCTAAACTTATGGCACTTCAGAGGAAGCACAGATAATTTGAATTGGTAAAGTTTCATTACTTCTTCTCCGTTCACATTTCTTATTGCAAGTAACAAGTTAGTCTATTTTTCAGAGCTATCATTACGAAAATAAACTACATGAAGCTGCTTGCATCATTCTAATAAACTACAATAGTTGTTTGCTTTTTATCATCAGCCTTTTGGCTATTTACAAAGAGTAAGAGGAAAGGTCCTTGATTACAATGAGCTTACAACGCAGAAATAGGATGGGAAATGAAAGCAGGAGAAAACATGGTAAGAATATCTAAAAGTCTTGTGTCCCACAAATTTAGGCCCAGTAAAATTTAACGTAAAGGTACAGATCAAATCTTTTCTATGAACCTATTTCCATTACTAATGGCTTAAACTTGCCAACTCCAAATCTTACACTGGGAAGGATGAAGAGCAGAAAAGAGAGAGAGAGAGATCACACAGAGCTCCCTGGCCTAGGATTAAGAAGTAGTGCCGGTAAAACTACTATAAGCTACAATGGGAGAGAAAGATCTTACCGGGAACAGAACCACTGGCACAGTGAGTGTCACAGCTAGGAGTACAGCCAATCGCACACTAAGGATAAGCTTGTCTAGAGGGTCAACTCTGATGTAAGTGTGCAACATCTCTGCTTCAACATTCCCTGTGGAAAAAACAGAAGGGAGGCATTTAGATATCAGAAAGAAGGAGGCTACAGAATAGGAGTGGAAAACTTGTGGCCTCAGAGCAACCGGTGTTCCCTATCCTCTTCACAACCTGTTTTCCTTGTTCCCTTCTGGGAGGAGGAGGAGGCTTCGTGGTATCCGTAGGAGAACATCCAGATTCAGCCAGAGTTTCATTCCATATAGCATTAACCTTGCGAACTCTCAAGCTTCCTCCTTCCGTTATATATTCAAGATGGGCAGCATTTAATATTTATTTGCTACGTATATGTAGGGATGTGGGTCTATACACATGTTGTTCATAGTATGTTTAGGTGTGCGTCATGTATGCGTTTCACTTTGAGAGCGGGCAACTAAATTTCATTTTTGATGTGTGCCGTTGTGCCCACAGTAAAAAAAAAAGGACAATAAAGGTTATCTTAATTTCTTTTGGAGGGGTGTCTACGAAATCCCCTTTGGGTCAGGCTACTGAAAGTTGATAGCACATTCCCCCATTCTTTTGAGATGAGAAACAGAATAAAATTGTCATGCAAACCCTGAAGTATGTAATGACAGCTGAACAAATAAGCAAAGGAAGAAACTCTCCAAACTAAATCTTGCTGACATACGAGATGAAACCCCAATCCCTTTGTGGCCCTCTGCCCCAGCCTCAATATTACTTCTGACCCTTGACCACTAAAAGGCCACTCCTCTTCTGCTGTAAGATTTTTGGAAGAAAAAAAAGAACAAAACTCCCAGGTCTTTAACTCTCCTGTAATTTTTATATATAACTCTGGTATTTAAAGGAATATTTTCGAACACTTGCACTTCCAGACGAGGCTCTGGAATCATGGGATCTTTATAAGAGTTGCAGACAAACACAACTTCCACTGTGGGTCTTGTATATTCCGCCTTTCTCTGATTTTCTACTTCTTACCAAGATCATATAGTTGCTACCCTCTGCAAATCAATGCAAGCTTGGCCCATTTCAGGGGTTCCACTGTATTAAAAAGACATATTGATAAAATTTATAAATGGTTTAGAATTTCAATTGCCATAATATATGGTAGTTGCATATAGGCTTCCCCCTACTTGTTCTTCATTTATGCTTTAAAATGTATTTAAAATCCAAATTTTAAACATTTGAATTTGCTATATTAAGTCCCAGAGGCAAAGTGTTTTAAATGTAAATTTTCTTGAGACAAGCTTTAAAAACACAACTACTGCTCTTGTTACACAAGGTTCAGAAGTGTGTATTTTTAGTTGGAGAATGACAGACACCGGACACTTCACTAAATGCTCATGAACGTCCCACCGCAAAGTCTGCGAGATACTGTATAGATGTGAGTGATCTGCAGTATCTTTCTTGTCCTCCTTTAAAAGGACTATATATTTTTCATTGGTAAAATGAGGAAAGGTTCAACTAGAAACATCCTCAAGAAAAAAAATTCAGCTTGTGTGCCGCCTTTAGTCCAAAGATGGAACTGCATGGGAAAAAAAACAGAAGAAGAAATGTCTTGCAAACAGGCTGGAAGCAGGTCACGTTGCCATTGGATCTGATGTGATATGTACACATTCCTACAGGATATTTTTATCCTATTGCCTGCATGTTTAAAAAAAGCCTGTGGCATATGTACTCCTTTTATTTCAGCTTTTGCACAGAAAAAGATGCCAACAGAGGAAGCATAACATATGAAAACATTTTGCATAACCAATATAAAAAGAAGCATTTACAGAGGTGTTACTTCTGAAAACAGACTTCTGAAATGTTCCTCTCCTTTCCAAATATGTTCCTATTGGGGAAGGGAAGTGTAGTCCATTAGACCAGGGGTCTCCAACCTTGACAACTTTAAGATTTGTGGACTTCAACTCCAAGAAGCTGGCTGGGGAACTCTGGGAGTTGAAGTCCACAAGTTGGCATTAGACGTAGCTGTTTTGAAATACCCGATTCAACCAATGCAAATGAGAATTCATTTCTTCTCTCAAGTGGGATGAGAAAGAGCTCTGTGAAGCCAGCTAAGAAATATCTCCCATCCCTGGTGAGAGGAGAAGATCTATTTACAACATTTTTGCTTCTTAAAGGTGAAGTGTATAGGTAGCAAATATTTTTCCTTCCTTCGATTTCCATGGAAAATTTAGGAAACCCTCTGTTTTATTATATGTTTTAATCAGAGGAGATATTAGCTATATATTATTGCTTTATGCTTATGCTTTGCCTCTCTTATTTCCAGTCTGTCCTCTGCATGTATAAAAGGAAGGGCTACAAACAAAGACAACATGTAACAAAGGAGCAAAGTAAGCACCATACCTCTTGTAGCCATGGAGGTGAGGCAGAGAGGGAAATTCTTCCTTTCCTGTGTATGAAAGAGAATTAAGTGGCACCCCCAATACTACCTCCTGAGAGGAACTGTCCCTTACCATAAAAGGTGAGGTAACCAAAGATAGCTGTCAGCAGATACATGGAAAACATGGCCAGGATGGAGACATTGGCTACTGTCTGCATTCGACGCTTTGAAGCCCTAAGCAAGACACAAATTTCAGACCTCATTAAAACTTAATTAGGTCTCCAATTCCTTCATAGAGTGAATGAGTGAGTTGGTAATCCAGATCAGGAGTTTGGCCTTCTTATCCTTGCTGCTGAAACCTATTGAGTCTCATGAGAGCCTCCTTCCAAAGAGAGGCCTTGTGGGAACCTAAAGGGCCATGCTACCTGTTTTTACTGCATTCCACAACCCCTGAACCTGCATTCAACCTGGTACTATATCCATATTCAGAAATCTGGATTACTGTTTCAAAATCAAGAGGTAGTTCAACAGAGGCTTTATTTTCTGTAGGAAACAATGCATCTTCAGCATCTTGTAAGCAAGTCCTTCACCTTCTCCTCTGTGATGTTTGGCTGTTCAAACTGCCTGCTATAATTGCCCTTCACATCAGTGTTTCAGTGAACGTGATACACAATCCACAGTCCCATCAACAATCCCTCTGCTTGATCTCAGAATTCAGCCAGGGAGGAAAGGAAGGTCCAAATGACAGTGTCCAATCGCTACTTCCCATCTAAGCTTTGCCATGCTTTCTCCCCCTCCCCCCCCATTTATAAAAAACATCCAAAAAGCAGGAAAAATGAACTAATTATCTTTGGACTGATAGCACTAAGGTTATGTACATTTACCCTGAAAAAGCAGGGGGAATAGCCTCCATTTTATTATCCTTTCTATTACCAGTGCATACTGTGCGTGCCTGTTTCTGATCTGCATTACACAATCTTGAACTTGGTCCATCTGGCCACAACTCTTCATTTTTCAGGTCCTGCTGCATCTCTCAGCAACAAACTATACGTGAGGCATGAAGCTGCTGCTTACCTGACAAAGACCACTGTACTTTTAATTGTTTTTTTTTAATGTAAGAGACTTTTTGGTAGATGTTATACAAAAACTTTACATCCTGACAAATGTTCTTTTGTGTGGTCAAATGCTAGTCTCTGAGCACAATCAGTCATGGATCAGAACTATCTTTCTCAGAGAATCATGACACTTCCTCCTCCAATACATGACCACCCATCAAATGATTCAAACAGATAGGTGGGGCATGTTATGATGATGTCAAACTCTGGGTGTGAAAGTTCTAGTCCCCCAATAACTTCCCAAGCTTCAGAAGGTGGTTTTTGCTTTCCTATGTTTCCTCCATTTTATCTTTCTATTTCGCCCCTCCCTCCCTATGTAACTGAAAAAGTCCCAAAGAAAAGTATTTCATTTGGGCCTTTTCCAATGTATTGCCCTCATATCTGCTGTACCAATCATTCCCATAGTCCTTAACAGAACTGATTAGGGATAACGGGCATGGTAGCTCACAAATCTGGAAGGTATAACATTGGAGAACTAGGAATGATGTGCCTCTCTGTGTATAGTGCCACTAACTGTATCTGTTTCTTCCCCATCCAGCATTGCCATTCCCATTTTCACTGGGGACGTGACTAAGTGAATCAATTTTTTAGCATTTTTTTCTCTCCACAAAATTCAGATTATTTTGCACATTGTCCTTCTGTTGGTTTCTATTACATATATTCTTTCAGAAAATTCAGAACCTTTCCATTGATGCTGTCAAATTTTCTTACCTACGCAGTTCGGTGTAAATAGGAAGCACTTCTGGATGGCAAACAAAGGCAAATGCCAAGATGGGGATTGCATACGCTGTCTAGAAAACAAAAAAAGGGGGGGGAGTCAATTTTTGCTCTACCCAGAAGATCTGAAGTTTAGAATTTCTAGATTGCTCTCTTTCTAATACATGTATTGAAGTTGTTGTGAGTAAATTACAGAGAACAGCAGTAAGACTATTTTACTAAAAATCTTATTAGTAAAATTAGAAAGCAGGGTTAGTTTTTTGTAAATGTATTTATAATTTTCATTGCATTATAAATAAATTACAGCAGCGGTTCTCAACCTTTCCCGGGGCTCGACCCCGGCCCGCATTGCGCATGCGTGGCGCGACAGGGCGCATCACGCATGCACGGCGCGACGGCCCACATTGCAAAGGGGGGAAAATGGCCGACCCAAAAAAAATGGCCGACCCAAAAAAAATGGCGGGCCCGCATCGCGCATGCACGGCAGCCCGCATCGCAAAGGGGGGGAAAATGGCCGACCAAAAAAAATGGCCGACCCAAAAAAAATAAATGGCGGACTGCGGTGTTTGGTGACCCCCGTGAAATGGTCGTTCGACCCCAAATGGGGTCGCGACCCACAGGTTGAGAACCGCTGCATTACAGTATATATTTTTACAGGGGAAAAAATAGGAACTAGCATTCTATCCTATCAATTGCTTTTGCTACCTCTATCACCTTCACAGTTGCTTACTGATTTATTACATAGGTACACAACCTGAGATCTCAAAACTACAGGCACCCCTGAAAAATCTGGGTATAGCCAAAAAAGCTTTTCAAAAAGTTACTAATTAATTTCTGTGTGCATGAGAGAAAATGAGTAATCATTTCAAAGGATGTACACTCCACATTATTTGAATAGTTTGATACCATCCTTGCAATTATGAAGCTTATTTTTGAATTTTACAGTTAAGATATAAATAGATCTACATAACCTTTAAACTGAGAAAGAGCTATCCCACCTTTATTCCAGGATGCTGCTAAATGATATTTACATTAATGCTCAGTTAAAAGATCAGTTAATTTTTCCAGGGTATTACAGGATTTTGAGGAAATTCATCTAGTCCAAGTATTTATTCAGCACTGTATACTAAACACATCTTTACAATTTAAATGTTAGGTTTTATAATGTATAAATTCTGTACTTATTTTCAACATTCAAGTTATTAAATTGGTGCTTTTTTTCCCACAAGGATGTATACTCATTTTTTTTATATATACACTCAGATTGTATCCCATCTCCACCTCCAAATAATCTACTTGCAGAATATTGTCCCCTTTCTCAAAGAAAATCTGTAATTCTAGATATGATTACTAGGAATAATCTGGGAATCCTATTGCTCCCCCATCCCAGTGACTTGAGTACTAGATGTAATTCACTAAAAGAAAGAGGGGGGGGAAGCAATGTTCTATAGAGGTTAAGGTGCCAGACGAAGTCCATAGAGATTGAGCTTCCAGCACACCTTCTGGCACAAAACTTACTGTGTGATTAGAATATGGTAGGAGTCATATAGTCCATAGCCAAATTGTACCTCCCTGCTCTACCATTACTCTTTTTTTTTAAACTCCAACAAATTGTTATATAAGTCCTATTAGAAATTTAACTATATTTTCCAGTCCAACATATAGATATTTAATTATATACTAAATACAATTTCTTTGATTGGTATTTCCCTTGTATATAATCTATCCATTTTTTCCAGTCCATCATATATTTTTCATTTGAGTGATCCTTCAAATATGCAGATATTTTGGCCATTTCTGCCAAGTTTATTACTTTCAAAATCCATTCTTCAATAGATGGTAATTCTGGCTTCTTCCAATATTGTCCCACTAACAGCCTTGCTGCTGTAACCAAGTTCAAAATTAAGTTCATTTCTATGGTGGTACAGTCCTTTGTAATACCTAACAAAAACAATTGTGGAGAAAATTCAATACGTTTTTTCAAGATGGTTTGAAGTGTCCACCATATTTTTCTCCAGAAAGCCTTGATTTTCCTACAAGTCCACCATACATGAAAATAAGTAGCGTCCGTACATTCACACCTCCAGCACTTAGATTGTAAATTAGGGTACATATATGATAATTTTTTCGGATCCAGATGCCATCTATAAAACATTTTATAGAAATTTTCTCTTAAATGTTGCGCCTGAGTGAATCTTACATTTTTCATCCAGATCCTCTCCCAAGTTTCAATCATAATTGGTTGTCCAAAATTTTGTTCCCATTTTATCATACAATCCTTAATTAATTCAGTTAATGTGTTCAGTATCACCAGATTCCGATACCATCATACTAACCTGAGAATTGAGAGGAAAGACTTCAGCACTACAGGTATCATGGCCGGACTCCGTGGTGCTATTGATTCCCACAGTATTATTGAGGGGACAGGGGATCTGGAATTTCTTGTAAATTACCTTTGTGAATGGAAAATGGATGGTGAGCATCAGGAAGGAGTGAATGGGACATAAAGCAGCAAAAAAAGCAGCAACCATACAGTTCTTAAAGGATGGTGACACATGTTTCCTATTTAAATCCGACACCTTTTCTTCCTGGGAGAAGCCAGAGTTTCTGGGATTTAGGTAACTCACCGAGATGAGAAAGAAACACATGCAGGTGAGCGAAAGTCCACTGGTGTAACCAAGATAACCTGTAAAAAGAAGGAAGGGAGCAAAAGAAGTGCATCAGTCTTATATACAGGATCTTGATAAAAAGCCTCTCAAAAGATTTTACAGCAAAGAAAGCTAAATATGGAAAAGGAAGCCATCACTAACTAGATATATCTGCTCTTAAAATAATACAACTCGGACAGCTTCCTTAGTTCTAAACTGATGCAATGGCCTTCTCAAATTCAACATCTATGCTATGATGGAAAATTTGGGGAAAAGAGTGCAGTGGGTTCAGCCTTGGAGGACAATAAACAATTGTAAGCAACCAATTCCAATGTAGAAAACAAAAATAACAAAGCAACCAGGAAAAAAAAACCCACTTTTTTTTAGTATATGTTTATCAAATTGACATATTGGTGTTCAAATTGGGCTTTGTTCAATTTACATTTGTTTATTACATAAAATGCATAATTGTTGATTTAGTATGGAATGGTTGACATGATTTTGAATGTTAAGTTCACTACAGAGGGTGATCAACTACATTCAAACTGGACCAATTCAATGCCATAGTATTGGATTACTACATTTAGTGAGAGATTGAATTAGAGGCTCTCCCCAGAGCCTTTTCAACCTTATATTCTATGATTGTATTAATTTAAATTAATCTGATGATAAAAATGCAAGCATGCACAGGTGAAAATCTTTCGTCAGCCCAGATTAATTGAAAGAATTTAGATGTATCAGATTTGAGCTTGCAGTTTAAATTCAATCAAAACTCCAATTTGGAAAGTCAATGCAATTGAATTTGGCAATGCACATAATGGGGGGGGGGACTATGGAATATTGCTTTTCTGCTAGTATTCTTCTGTGCCCCAAATAATTGTCTGCAACAATAGGTTACAAGATCAATGTCAGTATAAGATCCTCATAGGAAGCAATGCTGATTCCCTCCAGATGGGGGTAGCACTGATGTATATGCCTCCACTCACAGACTGAAATGACACAATCTTGCCTTGAACTCCAAGGGAGAAGACTAGCAGTGACGCAAAAAAGTACACACACGTTCAGGCAATATTTATCCAAGCACGCACAAGCAGAACACAGGACAAACACTTTCTGTCACTTACCTAAATGTTTCATCAGAGCCAAGGGCAGGATGACAGTAACGCTGACGACAACTATTAAAATTTGCCCATTCATGTACCATTCGCTGAAAATAAAGCACCACAGTTGGATTAATCCATGAATTCTAAATTTATTTCACTCTCTGAGAGGGAGAGGGAGAGAGAGAGAGAAGGAGAGAGGGAGGGAGGGAGGGAGGGAGGGAGAGAGAGAGAGAGAGAGAGAGAGAGAGAGAGAGAGAGAGAGAGAGAGAGAGAGAGAGAGAGAGAGAGGGAGGGAGGGAGGGAGGGAGGGAGGGAGGGAGGGAGGGAGAGCGCGAGAGAGAGCTCCTGTGTGTTTACAGACAGGCAGACTCTTGGCAGGTGTCAACTTTTTTTCATTCTTTTTATCTTAAAAAAAATAAATCATTTTTTCATATGGACTGAAAAGCATAGAACATAATATACTTTTGCATCTGGATATTTGACATTTTCCTCCCCAAATTTAAATCTGTATTTGTTTTAGTTAGCAAATATAACTAGCCAAATAACACCTGCCCTATTTTTTAAAAAAACAAACCTCAAAAGAACTCTACAGATACTGTACTTTGTACATGGAAAAGCATGTCTTCCCGTTAGAGGCCAGATGTAGGTGTCAGCCCCAATAGGTCACTATTACCATTGACAGCATTTGACAGTCACCTAGAGAAATCAAGGATAGAGGATGGACTGATAAGGGAGTATTTTTCTTTTCTCTCGTCCAGTTGTGCCCAATTCTCAGACTGCTTGGGCAGGTCCCTGTAGTTTTCTTGACAAGGTTGTCCAGAAGTGTTTGCTATTGTCTCTTTCTGAGAGAAAGTGACCAGCCCAAGGTCACCCAGCTAGCTTTGTGCCTAAGGCAGGACTAGAATTCAGTCTCTGGGTTTCTACCCTGTTGCCTTAACCACTACACCAAATTGGCTCTACAAGAGTATATAAAAGGCACCAAAAGACCATTTTCCCCAACTTGAATAATCTCCAGGTACATGAATTTCAAATCCCAAAATTCTCCAGCCAATGCAGCTGTTGCTAAAAAATTTTTACAGCTGAGATCCATGCATTTGCAGGGCACCAAGATTAGGAAAGGCTTTGAGAGGAACTGCTGGGGTAGAAGTAACACTTATCTACTGATGAACACAATTTCTATCTGTTTAGTTAGCCCTCATGGGATTGACCAGAAATTCAGAAGCCATTCATAAGCACGACAGTATTTAAATAAGTGAGCAGTGAATGACCAAAGTGACTTGAGACTTCTCTTGCACTATGCCATTTCTTTTTTTTTTTTTTTTTTTTTTGTTGCTTGCAGAGTTGGCCAACCATCTGTTAAGTATTTTATTACAAGGAAACAAACTCTTCTCTGTTCCTCTAGGTAGGGAGATTTCTTCCTCACACTTTCTTCCAACCTAACCACCCTTTCTTTACTCCAGGAGTCCCCAACCCCAGGGCCAGGGCCCATTATTATTGGGCCACGGCCTGTTCAGAATTGGACCGCAGAAACGGCAGGCGAGCATGCACGCAGTTATACTTGCGTGGAGCTCTGTACACACACATGTTCGCTGGCCGCTCACATTGAACCATCCCCTCTGCTCCCCCCGCCCATCTGCAAAGTGGGAAAGGTTAGAGACTGCTGCTTTACTCTATAAACATGCACATAAATGTTTGATACATTATTAAAGATAAGACATTTGAGAAATTTTCAAATGCTACCACCATTCGCTGCCCTGAATCCATTATAATATCCTAATAGGAAGATTGTGATATTCTGCTTGTAATAAAGAAATAATCTGTTATTCGTAACGGAACTTTTAATCACAAACTTTTATGAGATCAATTAAAGTAGATTAACATGCAAAGAACTGGAGTGCAGTGGTATTGACATAACCTAATTTAAATTTGAAGGCTACGTTACAGATCTTTTTCTCTTCCATCTTTAGCCCAGTCCATATGAAAAAACAGGGATTTTTTTTTTTTTAAAAAACCCACAAAGGTAAAGATGAAATGTGGCTTTACTTCCACATTTATCTGATTTAGAGCTGAAAAATATGAGATAGCATCACACATAGTTGTATTTTGACATGTATAAATGTACTCTAGAAATTCTGTCCGCTTTATTGTCTGTGGTAGAATGGTAATATTCCAGTTCAACAGCTTTTTCTATAGTTTAAATTAGTACACATACAAAATGTCATAACTTTTTACTTTTATAACTTCTTGTAACATAGGAATGCTTTTAAACGTCCTGCCAACTTTACACAACACGTGAATACTGATTGTTTAGTAACCTTTTTAAAATAACCAAAAAACCCCACTTCTTTTGTCTTTCGACACATAAATGACTTTAGATACAAGCTTTTTAAAAGGACACTCCCACAATGTAATTTTCCCTTAAATACAGTTGCCCCTTATTCCTTTCAACTTTCAACAGCATAGTTCTTTCAGACATGGTTGTCATCTTGAAGGGAAGAAAGACAAATATTAGTGGATTTCAATGCTAACATATGCCCCAGGGTGACATCCAGTAGCATTTCAACAGAATTTGTGGTGAAATTCTTTTCCATCCCTAACTGGAAACTCAGGGGACAGTTTATGATTCACAAGAAAATATTCTCCCCCATCTTGTTTCTGAGAGTGGGGGTTTGAGTCCTCCAAGCAACAGAGCATTGTGGCTTGGTCCCAAATTCTCTTGATTAGGGGAGGAATGTGAATAAGGCAGCAAGCCCCAGAAGATCCATTTATAGAAGGAAAAATTAGCCAAAAAGACCAGCTGCTTCCTTCCATAAAACTACTCAGAAACCCCTTAGAGCAGCTCTGAAAAAAAAAGGCCTGCAGCAGAGTGAAAGAGGACGAGGGAGAGGCGTGGTCCTCACATACATACCATCTCTAATTTCATTTCAGATCACAATGGCCATAAACTGGCTCCATAAGGGAAGGTCACTAAGGGTTCAAGTTGTGAAATAATCATGGATCTGGTTGGGTTTTACCTGGAGATCATAAAACTTACTTAACTAGATCAGATAGTAGATCCATTCATCCAATATATGCTAGGCTTGATTAGAATTAATTTTGTTTACATTTTCTGGTGCCTCAACATACTATGTGAATTCAACCTATTTAGAGAGTTTATGTTCAATGCATATATTGCAAAACACAATAAATTTATCAACTCAGTGAAGAGGTTAAGCACGTTTGGTGAACACAGTCAATGTATAATTAAAGCTGTACTGGACATTGTCAAAATCCAGAAAGCTTTCAACTGGGAATCACCCTAAGTTTAGCATGCTATGGATGAAGATAATTCGGCCCTTTTTCTCTTTTTTTCTTTCCTTTTCTTTTCCTTTCTTTCTCCCTCTCTCCCTTTCACTGAGGAACTGCTGCATGTTCATCTGTCCTGTGTAATTTCAAACAGAATGAGGTTAGGAAGAAGAAAAGTTTTGCTTACCCATTGTTTTCTGTCAGTCCTAAGAAGGTTTGGATCACAAGTGGCAGTTCAGATTTAACAATGAACAAGTAACTGGACATAGCTGTGAAAAGAGAAAGCTGTCAGGATCCCCTGGATTTCCTTTTTGGGGAACAGTGAAAACAGTGAGATGGCATTTGATTGCCCACCCTTATCCTCATGCTGAACACTGGATATTGGTCACAAATCATCATCGCCTTCTGTTTGTAGAAGTCAAGATCACAATGCCCCAGAATCCTTTACTCAGCCTTTTTCCTTGAACTCCACATACATTTGCTTCTCTCTCTGTGTGTGTGTGTGTGTGTGTTTGTTTTCCTTTTCTGACCCAACAGGGAAGTGGGAAAGCCTTACCTCCGATGTTGTGTATTGAGATTATGACAGCAGCCACCACTTTGCCCCCATGGCCAAAGGCCTTCAGTCCCAACTGTTCATATGCTCTAATTCCTAAATAGGAGAAAAAAAAGAGAAAAGGGGTTCAGATAGGTTGGTTTGTAATTCTGGGGTGATAACACTACCAGTCCATTCATCTTAACCACTGTTCAAATTATGTTCCTTTCACACTAGCAGTCAAGCTCATCAATACAGTTCTGGTAGGAATTAACATATTCCTCAACATACTGAGTTTAAAAAGCATGCAGCTCCTTGGTAATAATAATAACCTAAGGACAAATTGTGCTCTTCAGCCACAAGCTGCCAGACCAGCTTCCCACATGGCTCACTGATCAATTTCAAAACCAAGTTTCAAGGCATCTATAGCCTGCACTAATTCTTGTTAGGCCACAGTCCTTGAAGAACAAGACTTTTCATGATGCAAACTGATAGAAGGCATGAGCTCTAAGAACAATACAAACCTCTGAACACCATTCTGAAATCCCTTAATAGAATGCACCCCTGCTTTCTATTAATTCTATTTCTACCTCCAATGAGTGGTATGGCTAAGTTCAGTGTCTTACACTGCGGCCAGTAACAAATATTATGGTGTCTCCTGAATTGTGACTTACCAACAACTCCAGCACACTTCAGCAGCAGATGAATGGAATAGGAGGAGAGCAAAGCAATGCAGATCAAAAGGATCCTGGAAGGACAAAAATGAATGTCAGCCCAATGCTTCAGAAATGGACCAACTCTGAAATGCCTCTTCTATGGAGACAAAGAGAACTCTTTCCAATCCTTATCTGGACTGTGAGTTCTAGCCCAACTCTATTTGAATTCACAAGTTCTATCCAATCCCTGCTTGGGAATTAGTTCTTATAATCCATTCAGCAGCAGACCCACAGGTGGAAACTGTGGCTGAATTTCTACTTGCTTCCTCCCCCTTGGATTGTGATTTTTTTTTCCTAAGTACCATGCTGTGGGAGTTACACTCACACAAAGAGGATGATTCCCGTATTCCTCATGGCATAGGCCAGGCCCAGGATGCCACTCCCCATGATGGCGTTGCTCAGATTAAAGACTGACATCCCAAACGAAGTCTTTCCCTCAAACTGCAGCCAAGATTTAAGAAAAGAAACAAAAACCAAATTTCAGAAATTGGGTGGAAAAAAGCCTTTGGGCCATGTGGAAAACAAAGCACTAATCCTAATATAAGTATAATACATGAGGATGAAGTGCAAAAATGATACCAACCATTAAATATCCAAGGGTCATCCAGAAAAGAAAACTGAAATGGCATGAGTGTCCCTATAAAGTTACCATTATATAATGGCCAACACTGTACCAGTCTGATTCTTACCGATCTGTACCTTATTCCATATATTTGCCTGGAAACATAGCAGAATAAAAACTTCTAAGACACAACAAAAGATGGTTCTCAGAAGAAGAGATGATTCAGGGTGAATAGAAGGAAGCAATGACAGTCAAATGAAAAAGGACCAGGAGATAACAGAAGGCTATAAAGGTGGGGCTGGTTAAGCCTTGTTGGAAATTATAAATATAGGTGGGCATGATATAAATAGATAACAAAATATAATGAAGTAATACTTCTAAAAATCTACATGATATAATATCCATGCTAAGAACATGACACAGCAGGGCAATATCCAATTGAAGTCTGAGATATTCTTGGAACCATATCTTATGTCTCAATGCAAGAGTTGTGCAATGACATTTTTCCCCATATAAAATAAATAAATAAGTGACACTTGTACAAGGAAAATACTTCAATCCTGTTTCATTAGGTCATGCTGGATTGGTAGACATTTGCAAACTGCATTAAGAAATAGCTGAGACATTTGAATTTTACTTTCAAGGATCAGTAGAGGAATGGGAATCAACAGGAGCTGGTTGCTTTCATGATGGAAGTAATGTCATGGCATCCCACTGCAAATTTTGCCCTTTTGTACAGTATGTGCGTGCAACATATTACACATATAAAAGATGGGTCCTTGGTGCTTGCTGAGTACTAACACAGTGCTTGACTAGCAGTGATAATGTAACCTAGTTCGGGTAATGAATTGTCTACAAGAAAACAACTAAACTCAAAGAACACCAAGGATCCCTCATGTCAACCCTGAGCTACAATTATTCTCCTTTATTAGTACATATAAAACAGTAAGTCTTCTATCACAATTCTGCACTCCCCATGGACACAGCTGAGTTGAAAATATCTGACTGACATTATCACCTACATCAGTGAATTGGCTGAATTTCTTGCTGGCAGCATTAGGCAAGAAGCCATCTTGTTCTGCTGAAATACGTTCCTCTTCCTCATACCTGAAATGGAAGAAGTAGAAAAGGTCAGTGGAGTCCTATACCAGAACTGCATCTGTTTATCGTCACAAATCAATGGCTCAAGCTAAATATTATACAGGCTGTGCTCTGTTCTAATTCAAGTATCCAAATCTTTAGAGAAGATGGAAAGGAATGGAAAAGAGAGGAAACAAAGTAGATGAAACTATCATGTGTTATCGTACTTAGCCTAAGTATTGAACTACTAATGTGATTTATATATTGTTTGGTTGTTCTAATAAAAACAATGGGTTAATTTAAATATATGTATATTTGCCAATTTTGACTCTCTTGCCAAATATACAAGGAAGACAGTGCATTAATATTAATGAATTAAATTGTTACTAAGCTTTGACTTTGCTTCAAATATTTGGAGATAATTACTATGTTGGGTTGTAACAATTATCTTGAATTGGGAACAGCTAGACCACCTTCCCCAACCTGGTGCCCTACAGATCTGCTGGACTAATTCCCCAAATCCCTAATAAATAGCCAATGGCATTTATAAAGCATAGTAATCTGAAACCTCTTAGTGGCATAAGGCTTTCTTACTGTTGCTTAATGAACAAGCTAGATGGGTGTGTCTGTGTGTGTGTGTGAGAGAGAGAGACACTGTGAAGGGAAAAGAAAGCAACATTCTCAATCATTCTGACTTGCATTATGTCACACTGGGCAATCAAAGTTTGGAGCCTAAACTGAACTGCCATTCATACAAGGAAACTTCTACCGAAGTCCTCTATAGCTTCTGATATCCCCCAGCGTGGTCAAAAGCAGATTTTAAGAAATCATAGAAGGCTGCTGAGGGAATGGACTTGCAGCAAATCCATTTTCCCCCAAAATGGTTTCATGTACAGAGGGGATATAGTATATGAGCTATTCAATGAAGCCTCCAGTATGTTTGTATCAACCAAGGCTGATACAACGAGGCTGATACAGTGAGCTTTTACTTTCTGCTCTGCCTCTGAAAGAATTCTCAATAGATGAGCTAAAAGGTCTATGCCAGGGGTCTTCAAACTTGGCCTGGCTGAGGAATTCTGGGATTTGAAGTCTACAAGTCATAAAAGGGCCAAGTGTGAAGATCCCTGGTCTATTCTACTAACTACTAATTTCTATAGAGCAGACCCGCTTCTTCTCAAACTGGAGGCTCTGTTTAGCCATCACAGCTGGTTTATGGATAGATGTCAGCTATTATCACCAAGTCTCAGAGCCAGATACATTTCCAACATAAGGGATTATACAGTGCGCAGCTCAGGATTGAACTGTGGCATCCTTGGTGCTCTCTGAGCTTGGTCGTTTGCTTGCGGATATTTCATTACCCAACCAAGTAACATCATCAGGGCTAGTTAGTTGACTCCCTGTTTATGTAAAGTAGCTTGCCCTATCAGCATTGGTAGGAGTGTGGTTTTCTTCTTGATAGTCCCTTGATTAGGGTATTATTTCCTCCTCGATTGTTTATCTGGTATTAATTCCTGCATAGCTAGGTGTTGGGTGCTTGAGATGTGTTCTGGTCTTTTTGTTTCTGGTCCTGTGTTCTGATTTTGTTGGGTTTTGTTTTTGTTTTTTAATGACATGTCTATATATCAAACCTGAGATCGGACTCTGCATGGTTACTTACACTTGCCATTTAGTGGTCCAATGCCAAATCTGCAGCATGAAGAATAGTTATTCAAATGTATACCTGCCATTAATTTCTGGACCAAAGAAACAACTGGAAATTTGGTACCTTTGCTACTATTGATTATGCAAAATGGTGCTCCCTGAAGCCAGTGCAAAGAAAAAAACATGTGAGAGTGCCAGATTAAGCCAATGACCTTTCACAGTATTTCTATGACACATCTTCACCACCAGGAGGGAACTGAAACAGTTTTGGGTAGTTTTATTGAAAATAAAAAATAGGGGGGGGGGAATCCTGAATTAGAAGCTTGACAGAACATGCAACTAAGAAAAGTTTTTGTTTTATTTCTGGCAGAGTAGTTTCTAAAACTTTGGAGATGAGACTGATGATCCTGTGTTTTAGTTTTGCCAGTAGAAGGAGTTGCTTCTCAATCTGTATTTTTCTATATTACCTCCAGGGCTCTTTATGTTACAGGAATATATTTCCACATGTGAGGGAACTACTCTGATGTCTCTTTGCCTAGCCTGAATTCCTGCTTTTCTGGCTTCGATTCTGCCTGCCACAGTTAATTTCCATCTTTCTCCCGTGTTGCCCAATTCTGCATGCCCAACCTTCTCTTCTTCATTAACTTCCAAACTAAGTATAAATTGTCGATTTCACTCTCTTCACCATTTTCCCAAGCCTTAATTTTTTTTCTGCTCCATTTCTATACTTACTTATATTTGTTCTGAAGGCTGTCCAAAAGTATATATACAATTAATATGCAAATTTCTCCTAAAATCCACAATTCATATGTACATTTTCCTAATAAAAATTCCACAAGTATTTGGTTTATTAATCATAATTAATATTTTATGTTGTTTCTTGTTGTTATCCTTTCACTTGTAAGCTGCTCATCTCTCCTTGCAATAATCTTTGCATTGTGTGCTGTATTTCTAAGTGGTGGTGTATTTCTTCTGCAAAGTGGAGATACTGCAAGAATATAAATGCATGCTTCAATTCACAAAACTTGCAAAACTGTGAATTCGGTTCATTTTCATTTTTATTAAACCACCACTTGTTCAGCATGTTGTTGATGGCACTGATTGAGGTCCTCGTGATTGTGGCTGTTGCAGTGTCTCCACAGTCATGTGATCGCAGTTTGGGGACTTGGCAGCCAGCTCACAATTATGTCACAGCATCCCATGATTAATTGTGAGCTTCACTGCTGATTTCTGAAAAGCAAAGTCAAAGCCATCTTGGATTCACAGCAACTGGGAATGCCACAATTGCCATTGTAAGTTGGCAAAGTGACGTGTTGTGGCACTTTATGACCGCATCACTTAGCAATGGAATTGCCAAGCCCAATCACCATAGTCAAGAAAGGACTACCTGTATGTTTATTTATTGCATTAATATCTCACCTTTTTAATGGGAGCTCAATGTGGTATACACACAGTCTCCCACTTATTTTATCCTTCTGAGTGTGAGGTAGGCGGGGCTGAGAGAATATGATTGGTCTGAAGTCAGTCAGTCAGTTTCACAGTCAAGTGGGAACTTGATCTGGGTCTTCTGGTCCCCGTCTAACATCTTAACCGCTATGCCATAGAGCAGGCATGTCAAACTCGTGACATCATGTGACATTGCACAACGTATCAGAACGATTTTGCCATTGCCAGCAATGGGGTGGGTGCAGCTTCCAGATGACGCGTCCGGCCCACGGGCCGGCAGTTTGACACTCCTGCCATAGAGGATGTATTCCCAACCAATTTCTCTGCCATTCCCAAAGACTCACCCATCCTCCAGGACAGCTGCTTTGTCACTGTCAGGTATGGTACCATTGAATCTTTCAGTGCCAACCTCGTTTCCCATTTTTTGCAGTTCCATCTTCGCAGTCAGTGGGGTGTTTGCACACAGATGTGGGTAACGTGTTCAGTAAACCGCCAGCAGCAGCAAGAGCAATAAAATGGGTTGAGCAGGATACCTGAGGACATGAGAAGACTTCAACAAGCAGCACTCAATAATACTGTGGGGCGGGGGGGGAAGAGGGGCTGGAATTAGATAGTACTAAGAATCCAAATATTTTACTCCCAGCTGCAGGAAGGGTGTGGAATGGGGGGGAGGGGCACTGCCAGAATAGTTCTGCCATTCCAATGAAAAGGCATGCCAAGAAACATAAAGCGATTCCAACCCCATGCCTGGAGGAGAGTCTGTCCTGACAGAGGGTAGGTGAGGAAGGATGTTAGCCTGTTCCCTCTCCCATCCACACCTTTAAGCATGAGTTGGCAGGCTACTTCCCTAAGCATTTTCACACACATCTGCATGTTACTGCCAAAAAACATGGCACGTACTCACGTACTGGGTGGTGTACAAACTGCTCAATCAGTCCTCCTCCCCTAATAACTATTACACACTCAGGTAAGAAAAAAAGCACTAAAATTCATAGGAGGAAAGCACATAAGCCATTTCTCCTTTTTCTCCTCTTGCATTTATCAAAGATTCCAGTCTCTTCCACTTTTCTCAACCTGGATATGTTGGGGATACAATACACACACATGCTACACCTCCACCCACGCTTTTTGATCTTTGGAGTATCTGCGATTAGACTTCTGAAATAGCCAATTTATTCCAGTTGTTTCCAGTTGTTTTAGGTTTTATATTTGTCAAAGTTTTTGGAAGAGGACTTTGTTTGTCTCTATGTGTGTCTGTCTGTCTGCATTGTTTTGCTGCTAACCACTTCAGCATCATTGGACATTGCTGTCCCACACAATACCTGCAATACCAATTAACAGTGCTGTCCTAGAGGCAAAAATACTTGTTCATTTGACCATTATACTCTGTAGCCCTTGAGCTCAGAGAATAGTTTCCAGCATATAATGGGCACTAACTCCTATAATCAGTGAATGAGTGGTTTCTATTGGATAATTTAGGCAGAAGTGGTGGAAATCAAACTCATGATGAAAGTTGCAGTCAAAAATTTGATTGGAGGGCAGTAATTTGAAAAAAACTGATGTTGGAGTTCGATTTAGGCAGTCTGACCAAAAGCCTGAAAATGGTGAGATTTTAGCCTCTATTTAGGATGCAGAAATGTGAGACTGGCAAATCTGAATAAGCAGGCGCCATACAATAAGACATTCTCCATCATGAGCCTAATTAACATAAAAGACTGCATTGTTCCCACCACCACCCCACCCAGCAGTATGCTTCTTAGGTCTTTTATTTAGATTACAAGCTGAAGTCAAGAGTTAAATCTTTTACCCAACTCTGAAAATTACAAAAACAAAACCTGTAGTGTATGTCTGCCAGGAAAATTGCACAGAAGCCACAGATTGCTGACCCCCTAAAGCTGAGGATAGCAACAGGCCTCTGCAGTGCAATATTATTGGGAAGGACAGTTAGGCTTCTAAACTGCACCACACTATACATTTAACACAAGAGAAATCCTGAAGGAATGGGGAAGGCAAAATTCCTTAATGCATTCCTCATGCACACTTATATTTTCATATTATTACCCAAACCAGACATGTCAGGTAAATGAGACCTTTAACTTTCATCCCACTCCACAGTAATCCAATCAATCCCTCCCACTTCTAGATGTCTGGAAGAGAACTCTCATCAATGCTAATGGAATAGTCCCAGGTTTAGAGAGGCACACCTGCCTCTGGGACCCAGGAATCCAAGGGTTAACTGTGCCACCTGGGAAAAGCTCTGAGGCTGGGTGGGGCAAAAATGCAAATGGAGATGTCTGATTGGTGCCTTGATCTCTAACCGCATCCTTCCCTTGGAGATATATTCCCACAGAAAATAGAACAAGAGCTTTCTATTCTGGTGGGATGAGTCAATGGGCTCCACCACGCTGGGAATAATAACTGTGACTGAATTCCTCAGTTCTGCTTTCAGGTTGTGGGAGGTACAAAACTGCAACAGTGGAGAACCCGTGCCCTCTAAATATTGTGAAACTATAGCCATTCCAGCCAACTTGTCCAATGCTGCAACACTGGGAGGGTTGTTGTCCTTACTATGGCATGAAAGGGGTGAATGCAAAAGCTGTATAAAGTTTATGGTCCAATGGTATGTTCTTTCCAAAACAAAGGGTGGCTAGGTTTCCAAAACATGGCTGGCTGATTTGAGGCTCAATGAACTATGTGAAATTAGCCCCCTTGATTAGTTTGTTGTTCAGTGTGTTGGGTTAATCATTCATTAACCCAGGTGATGGGTTAACCATGGTTAAGTAACCAAGGGTAATTGTCCTACAAACACAGCTGACTGGTGTCCCAGGTTTGGCCTGGTGTGTTTCCATTTGGTCATATCACTTGTGATTCTAAATCAGGGATTCCTAAACTTTCTGCCACCACGCCTCCTTTTAGTGTAATCTTAATATACACACCTCCCCTAAACATCCAAATATGAAAAAGAACACAAAGGAGCATTGAAAACAATACAATGAAGCTATAGGGAAGCTGGATTTATTGTAACAATGTAACTAAAAGGTTCTTTACCTTACCCTAGATTCTGCCTGCACCTTCCCAAGGGGAGGTATACCTCACAGTTTGGGAAACCATATTCCAGAAACACACCTAGAGTGCAAATCAGGATGCAAATACAGGAGTTGGAGCCTGGGCAAAAGGAAAAGCTGGCCTGATGTGGTTGACTACGAAAATGCATGCAACCCACAAAACCTATTCCCAGGACACTCCTAAAGTAAAACAGGTGGGAAGGAAAAAAAAAAAAGAGGCCAGGAAAGAAAAAGAAATAATGAATTTAGTATCAGCTACAGTGGTGTTTATAGTGTTTCCTTTCTGCAATATGAAATATAACAACCAACTGTCCATCCTTCAGCCACAGAAATGGAGCTACTGGTGTCTTTAATCCCTCCTATTAGCGAACAATCCAAGAGCATAACTATGACTGGTACTTAAATATGTTTATTTAAGTTTGATTGTGTTTAGAGTCGCTTCAGTACAGGAGATGGAGAATCCACCAATGGGTTTTCTCTGTCTGCCTGCTCTTGAGACCAAGTAGCCAAACTTGACATGCCCCCTCTTGCTAAAAGATCCAGTCTTAACTTGGTCTCAGCTCTTGAAGACGTATCAGGTTTGGCTCTCATCAGATAGCAGGTTAGCAATCCATTAGTGAATTCTCCTTTTCCCCTTAAAATTGACTAAATATTAATTTGGAATCCTACCTTAAGTATTTCCATAACCAGGGATCAGTGCCTGTGATTTGAGGAGTAAGAGGTGGGGGGGGGAGGTTTCTACAACTTTCCCTTCCTTACTTTCCCCAGGGCTCTGGGGAAAATTTCTAAACGGACAGCTTGGGATATCTCTCATTCTTCCCCCGCTTCCCCCCCTTTTTTGTTCCTTTGAGCTACCGAGGGTTCTTTTCAGCCTGCAGGTCTGAAATTTAATTGAGTTTCGATTCAGGGCCTCCGGAGTCTTCTCTGACAGCTGGAATCGCTGGCGGATGCCATTTTGGTTGCCGGAAAAGGCAACGAAGCTTAAACCAGCCCATTCTTTGCCTTCATCAGAAAACAGGATCGCTGGGCGCAATTTCAGTGCAGCGTTTACCACTATTGCGGTCATCCCAGTCACCTGAAAATTTGCTGCTGAGGCCGCAGAGACCGTTCTCAGTGGAGAACGAGTTGCGGCTACCATTTTGGGGCCGCCAACCCAGTCGAGGAGCTGCGACCTGCTTTTCTTCGACATTTTAAGCAATCTGCCCCATCAGTGGCTCACTTTACTCAGCCCCTTTTAGGACTTCAATTTCACTGCACTCTTCTGGGTACATTTAGCGAGATCACTCCCTAACGGCCGCCATTTTGAACTCCACGTGGGAGCTTCGTTAGGCCCAACGAGGCCTGCACACAGTAATTGGCCTGACCTAGGCCGCATTTGAGGTGTGGGTGTCTCGTTTATCACAAATTACTTCTGCAACATAATACAAATTGTTTAGCAACAATTGAGCCTGATCCTTCCTTGACAGGACCTTTTTTCCTCTTAGGCCCTCTGCGCCCTATTAATATCTTTATAATTGGGGCCTTTTTTTGCTGGTGCATCTTGGCTGGCCACCTAAGGCCTCCGGGCGGAGCCCAGAGCGGGTCCCCAACCGTGCCTTTGGCAACTGACTCAATTGCCGTGACCAAAGCCCAGATAGAATTTTTTTCTGGTCAGGTGGTCAGGGGAACAGTCTTGTTACTTGTTCCAATTTCACTTCCGCGAACTGCTTGCCTGCCAGAGCTTCGTCTCAGTTTCCCTGAGACTACTCAAGCAGGATGGAGGATTCAACGATGCCTCAACCCATGAGCACTGCCTCCGCATCCTCCAGTTACGGCTGCCACAAATCCTCTGAACAGGAGGCGGCAGGCAAGCCCAAATCTAAGGCTAAGACCACTCACAAGAAGCCTTCCAAGTTGGCAGAAAAGCAAGCCAGCCGTAGGCACCAGGCTCTGGAGAAGGAGTTCTCCAGAGCGCAGAGGCAGGCCGGATTAGAGATGGATCAAATGGCGGTCCCTGAATTTGACCTTCCCTTAGGTCCTTCGACTTCGGGTCAAGGCGTGTGGTCTCTCACAGGGATGCCTGTCACACTCAGCTCTCCTTCCACATTAGTTCAACACGCAAAAACAGCTCCAGGTTCAGTCCCAGAGGCCACCTTCATTCCTACGGCTGCAGGACTCAGGAGACCGGACATCAGAGACATTTTCTCCGACAGCCGCCTTGAGGCCTTGCTATCCAAGGTCGTGTACCGAGCTCTAGCAGAACGGTCCTTCCATCCACCTGGTCAGGCGGTTTCCACATCAGCCATGCCACCTTATGTTCCTCCTACGGGTTTCCCTATACTTCAGGAGCCCACGTCGCCCACACACTCCTCCATGAGCGGATACTCTTCCCCGCAAGGTGAGGAGTAGCGGACTTTAATCTGTCAGAGGAGGAGGAACTTTCCCGAGCCCTCCCCATCGGGAGGCCTGTTCAATCCGGCCCTGTTTCTTACCCTGCTTCACAAGGCCACTTCAACAGCTAACATATGGTCCTATAAGTTCCCTCAGCCGCAGGCAACATCAGATTCCAGCCCAAATCCGATATTTTTTGAAATGTTGGCAGCCCAACATCACGTTCTGTGTCCCTCTATTTTTCTTAAAGTGATCAAGAAACAATGGGCCTCCCCTTCCTCCTTCCCCTCCGTAAGCAGGACTGACAAAAAGATTTTTAGACCTCACTGATGCACTGGAGGTGTCAAGGTAGACGAAGCCTGGACCCCTCTGGTATCCCAGACTGCAGTCGCTGGGGACATGTCGGAGGCGCTCAAAGCGGAGGATAGAAAATGGGACCAAACTTTCCAGAAGACCCATCAATCAGCAGCATGGGCAATTAAAACGGACACTTGTGCGTCCTTTTTTGTCCAGACTACCCTTTTATAGCTTCGTCACCTTCAGGCCAGAGTCCCTGTTGAGGATATTCGGACCCACCAGGACCTAAGCGAAATGGTGGTGGCCACTGAGTACGCTGCGGATGCAATGCTTCAGTCGGCCAACTTTGCTTCTAGGTCTCCAGCATCCAACATCACAGCCAGAAGGGCGCTATTGCTGAAACACTGGCAGGCTGACACCAAAGCCAAATGGCGTCTAGTGACTGCTCCCTATCTGAGCAATAATTTATTTGGGGAGGCCCTGGCCCCGTACCTTGTGGAAAACAAGCAGAAGCGGAAGGTCATGGCCCACTTGAACAAACGGTTCGACAAACGTCCCGCTCCCCATTTTCGTAGGCAGTCCTTTCAGCCGGCAGCAGGTCTAACAGTTACTCAGCCCTCCCGCTCATACACTCCCAGACAGGACAGACCATATGACCATCCTTATGACAGGCCAGGCTTTCGGCCCAGGCAGCAGAGCCAGTCTAAGCGGCCATTTCGAGGGGCAGGACACCCCTACAGGAGGTCCAAGTGACTCTTACACTGCACTTCACATCACATCGGGGGAAGGCTGGCCCACTTCTTCCATCAGTGGGAACTCACTTCCATGGACACCTGGGTCTTACAAACCATCCACTTTGGTCTGTCCCTGGAGTTTCTAGCCAGCCCCCCGGACCGATTCATTGCCTGTCCCGTTTCCTGGGATCCACTCAAACAAGGTCTCATGCAGGAGGCCATTCAACATCTTCTAGAGATTCAGGCCATAGAACCAGTACCGCCAGACCACAGGGGAGGGGGATTCTACTAAATCCTCTTTGTGGTCCCCAAGGCCTCAGGAGGATGGAGAGCGATTCTGGACCTCAAAGGTCTAAACTATTACATCACTTACAAAAAGTTCAAGATGCAATCACTCCAGTCCATCCTGGGGGGCATCAGGCAGGGAGACTTCCTGGTGTCAATAGACCTCATGGAAGCGTACCTCCACATCACTATCCATCCAGGCAACCGGCGGTTACTCAGGTTCTGTTACAGGGGCAGTCATTTCCAGTACAAGGCCTTCCTTTTGGCCTTTCCTTGGCACCCAGGGTGTTCACCAAGCTCCTGGCCGTAATAGCCGCCCACTTGAGGAAGGTACAAATATGCATCCAGTGTTACCTAGACGACATCCTGATTCAAGCACCCTCCTTCCAGGCAGCTCAGGCGGACCTGAAACACACCGTTCAGGTCCTCCAACAACATGGCTTCTTGGTCAATTTTCAAAAAAGCCAGACAGTTCCCTCACCCAGGCTTCTACACCTGGGAGCCGTCATGGACACCACAAACTGCATGGTCTATCTCTCCCAGGAGCAATTGGTCAGCATCAGGGATCTGGCTCGTCGGGTATACAGGGACCATACCGTTCCACTGGTCTTACTCTCCCAGCTCCTGGGAAAGATGGTTTCCTGCATAGCCATAGTTCCCTGGGCCAGATTCCACTTGCGGGACCTCCAATGGTTCCTCCCACCATTTCAGCAGGTGAATGCCAGCGCATCCAACCACCAGATCAGGCTCCCGGTTCACATCCTCAGGTCACTGCGCTGGTGATTCTCACAAGCGGTGACCAAGGGATCACCCTTCAAGGAACCGGACCGCATCACCATCACGACAGACGCCAGTCTATTCGGTTGGGGAGCCCATCTACAGTCTCAGTTTGCACAGGGCTGCTGGTCCTGCGCAGACTTGAGACACAACATCAATTGGCTGGAGCTCAGGGCCATCCACTTAACTCTTTGCTAATTCAGACACTGGATCAGGGGACGTCACGTTCTGATCCTCACGGACAACGTGGCATCCAAGGCACATGTCAATTGTCAGGGGGGCACCAGGTCCAGGTCCCTTATGTCCGAGGCACAACTCCTGGTCTCCTGGGCAGAGTCCAACCTGGCCTCCCTCAGGGCCGAAGACATCTCGGGGGTCGAGAACCAACAGGCAGACTTTTTGAGTCGCTCTACAGTATACCCCTCAGAGTGGGGGCTACACCCGGATCTGTTCTCCGAGATCTCCTACAGATTCGGCCATCTGATCCTCGATCTGTTTGTGTCGTCAACCAATGCCCAACTCCCCAGGTACTACTCCCGCTATTTTCTTCCAGGGGCGGAGGGAACAGATGCCTTGCGGACCCCGTGGCCACAAGGTCTCCTCTATGCCTTCCCTCCCCTCCCACTCATACCGGCGACCATCTGCAAACTGCTGCAGGAGCAGGCGGAAGTGATCCTCGTGGCCCCATACTGGCCACAGAGGCCATGGTTTGCTGACTTGGTGAATCTTTCCCGATCTCCTCCGTGGAAGATTCCTCCACATCTCGTGTCCTTACACCAGGGGACCCTCCAACACCCGGACCCTCAATGGTTACAGTTGACCGTCTGGTGCTTGAGCGCAGCATCATGACACAATAATTATTTCCCCCCCCCCGCGCAATTACCATGATTCAGGCCTCTCGTCGCCCAGTGACCAATCGCATTTATGATTCTACTTGGAAAATTTTTTGCCATAGGTGTAGAAGGCGACAGCTGGATGTCTACAAATTGACCATCCCTCAGATCGTAGATTATCTTCTGGACGGTCTGGACAGAGGCCTGGCCCCTGTGACTATTCGCAGACAGGTGGTGGCCCTATCAACATTACTCACTTGTGCGGATTCAGTACCCTTAGCTCACCATCCTAGGATTCGCGCCTTCATCAAGAGTGTGTGCAATACCAGGCCTCCCGTGGTACACAGGTACCCCTCTTGGGAATTGCCTCGTGTCCTTCATGCTCTAACAAAACCAACCTTTGAGCCCTTAGCTACTATTCCGTTGCGGAACCTGTCTCTTAAGGTTGCATTCTTAATCACCATCACGTCAGCCAGACGTATCTCTGAGCTGGCTGCTCTCTCAGTCAGGAATGACCTTTGCATCTTTCACAGTGATCGGGTGGTCCTTCATCTGGACCCCGCCTTTGTGCCCAAGATCAACTTGCTCTTCCATAGGGCACAGGAAGTCATTTTGCCAAATTTTTGCCCCAATCCTTCCCATGACTTGGAGTGGCAGTGGCACACACTGGACGTCCGCAGGGAACTGCGGCGTTACATGAACCACACGGAGCCTTTTCGTAGATCTGAGGCCCTATTTATCTCCTTTCGTTTGGCTTCTCTGGGACAGGTTTCCGCTGGCACTATTGGCAGGTGGATCAGGGCCTGTATCGCAGAGGCATACCAGTCCTCTTCCCTGCCAGCTCCAAGTCATCTTTCTGCCCATTCCACTTGCAGCGCTGTGACCTCTGTGGCATGGGCCACTCAGGCATCCATCGAGGAGATTTGCAGGGCTGCAACATGGTCCTCGTCCTCCCCGTTTGTATGCCATTACAGGATTGACCGCTTCACTTCGGCAGACGCCTCCTTTGGTCAGAGGGTCCTTCAGCAGGTGGTCTCCGGGGACACTATTCCGGCCTTATCTGTTTCCCACCCATCGGGACAGTGAGGCTTTGGTATGTCTCATTGGTGGATTCTCCATCTCCTGTACTGGAGAAGGGGTGTTGTCTTACCTGAACACCTTTTCTCAGTACAGAGATAGAGAATCCACACCCACCCTTTAGGTCAGTTAGGCCGAATTAAGAGTTTGAGAGCCAACACCTCGTCCACCTTCAGCCACTTTCGCCCTCGTTAAGACTGGATCTCCTAGCAAGAGGGGGCGTGTCAAGTTTGGCTACTTGGTCTCAAGAGCAGGCAGACAGAGAAAACCCATTGGTGGATTCTCCATCTCCATACTGAGAAAAGGCGTTCAGGTAAGACAACGCCCCTTCTCAGACAATTGTACATAAGATAAAGAATTATATCATTAAGTTTAATAGTATCTTGTATGAGGCTTTCCTTTACCTAAAATTTTAAGAGTTTTACCGAGAGATTTTAAACATCTGATTAAACACTGTGATTTATTAATTGTAGTTAATAATGATGACAACAGGAGGTTTACACATTGCAAAAGCCTTAATATGGCTTTGTTCTTGATCAAGTATCGTCTAAACCCTGCTTGCAACAATAGTATAGTTTGCAAACCTATGGCTTAGTATGAATGAATGCAGCCAATCACAGCTTCTTTAATAAACCACAAGCAAACCATGAGTCCAGATCATACTGCAAGGGAACTTTGTCAGTCCTTTTCTAAGTATCAATAAATTGGTTTGAAATCAAATACATCTAAACCACCCAGGAAGGACAGACTCATTATGCACACAACTGGGCACTCTTAATCAACAGCCAAATATGACTAGGCTGTCATTTCGTGACAGCCCAGCACTACCACCCCCACAATCCTCACCCCATTTCAAGGTCTGAAATATCATCTTGATTTGAAAACATTATAAAGTGATAAATGCTTATCTTAAAGTTGTGGGAAAATCTTTTAGCCTCTGGCCCCAATCTCTCAAGGAAACCCTCAAAAGACGATTGTCAGCTAAGCGGCAGCAGGAAAGAAGAATGGAATTGTTATATATGTAAAGCAACATGTAAGAGCTAAGCTAATAGAGTCGGACTCCCAAGGTAGATACCTAGCAATCGAAATAATACAGGAAGATAAGAAAATTCTGATGATGGGCATATATGCACCAAATCAACAAGGAAAATTCTACAAAATGATACACAAGAAGTTAACACAACTTAACTACAGATCATGTATTATAATGGGAGACTGGAACGGAGTCATAGAGATCGTCCTGGATAAAAAGAAGACCGCACCTAACCCGCAAAAACACTCCAAGTTGCCTAAATCCTTCTTCGACATAAAGGAGGACCTTGAACTGACAGACATATGGAGGGAAAGACACGGCAAAGAGCAAGAATTTACATTTTTCTCAGACAGACATCAATCATTCTCCAGAATTGACTTTATATTAACAACTAGTGACTTGCTGGTTAGCTGAATGCAGAAAGGCTATGAAGGAATTCTTTAGCATAAATATGAAAAATGAGACACCTATAGGATATGGGACGCCAGCAAGGCATATATGCGTGGGATTCTCATGGACATGAATAAAAGGCACCGTCGTAAACAAGAACAAAAAAGAAAGGAGCTAGAAGATGAGATAAGTAAGAAAGAGCAGCTATTAATAAAAAGACCGGAAGACAAAGTCACCAAAGAAGGAATCAAGATTCTAAGGAAACAATTTGACTTGTTGCTGGCAGACCAAGTAGCAAGGAATATACAATACGCAAAACATAAGACATTCTGTAATTCCAACAAACCTGGTCGGTGGCTGGCTTATATCTTAAGGAAGAAGCAGAAATCCCGCATAATTGAAAAGATAGAGTACAAAGGCAAGGAAGAATTTCAACAGGATGCCATCAAGAAAGCTTTTTACCGAGTTCTACTCAAAGCTATACGCCGAGAAGACACAAGACAAGGAGATAGATAAGTTTTTACAAAATGAAAAGTTATTGAGAATCACCGATGAACAAAGAGATGCCCTGAATGCATTGATCACAAAAGAGGAAATACATGCAGTGATCAAACAACTGAAAAAGGGAAAATTGCCCAGGACGGATGGGATAACAGCGACATACTACAAGCATCTCCTAGAGGAAATGATAGAACCCCTCAGAAAATTATTTGTCAACATACAAGAAGGAGGCCAAGTTCCACCGTCATGGAAAACAGCCTACATCTCTATAATCCCCAAAGAGGGAAAAGATAATGCACAACCTGAAAATTACAGACCCATCTCACTACTGAACACAGATTACAAAATCTTTACAAAAATTTTGGCCAACAGATTAATGACTGTGCTACAAAAAATAATCCACCCGGATCAAACTGGATTTATACAAGGACGTCAGATGAAAACGAATGTAAGACAACTGCTGAACATAATAGAGTATTTGGATAGGCACGACCAGGTGCCCGCCACTCTCATGTTTATGGATGCAGAAAAAGCCTTCGACAGACTGAATTGGCCGTTTCTGACAAAACTGATCGGGGGGATGAAAATGGGAAAACAGTTTCTTAACTCCATACTGGCAATTTACCAGAAACAAACAGGCCAGATCATTGTGAATGGAGACTTAACAGACTCATTTAACATAGAAAGAGGCACGAGACAGGGATGCCCGCTATCACCCTTGCTATTTGTTCTAACACTGGAGATTCTACTGAACAAGCTAAGAACAGCAGAGGACATAAAGGGCATACGGATTGGACAACAAGACTACAGACTATGTGCCTTCGCAGACGACCTGCTGGTAACAGTGTCGCAACCAGCACAATCAGTTAGGAGATTGATGGAGATAATGAAAGACTATGGTAGGGTATCAGGCTTCAAAATAAATATATCTAAGACGAAGATGCTAGTTAAAAATCTAGACAACAAAGCAAAACAAAACTTGGAAAGAATAATGGGTTGTGAAATAGTTAAGAAAGTTAAATACTTAGGAATGGAGATAGAAGCAACGAATGCGAAATTATACAAAAATAACTACGAGGTGCTGTGGAACAAGATACAAACAGATCTGGACAGGTGGAAAACACTACGATTGTCCCTGCTGGGCAGGATAGCAGCAGTAAAAATGAACGTATTGCCAAAATTTCTATTTCTCTTTCAAATGCTACCCATACTCAAAAAGGATGTGGACTTGGACGAATGGCAGAAGGGCATCAACAGATTTATTTGGGATGGCAAGAAACCGAGGGTTAAATTAAAAGTCATCCAGGATACAAGGAAGAGAGGGGGTTTAAAAATGCCCAATCTGAAGTTATATTACTACGCCGCGGCGCTGGTGGCGCTGAGTGACTGGATCAACATGACGAACTACAGAATATTGAATGTTGAAGGGCATGGTCTACTATTCGGCTGGCATGCATATCTGGTGTATGACAAAAAGGCTGACAAGAACTTCAGGAAGAACCCACTACGAACCCCGTTGTTGTGGGTCTGGAAGAAATATAAGTACCTTCTACACGATAAGATCCCCATCTGGACGATCCCCGGGCACGCAATAGGAGACATAAATATATCTCAAGGACAGAAAGGGGTGCCCTATAGTAAACTTGTACGGGAAGAAGAAAATGGGTTTTCATTAAAGCCACCAAATACGCTAGCAGATGAAGGAATAGGGGGTTCCTGGCTATCATACTTGCAACTGCAGTCTAGGTGGCAAAAAGACGCGAAGAAGGGCTTATCCCTGACAGATGAGAACTTAATTGAACAGACTAGAGAGCAGGGGATCATGCATATCAAACGAGTGTACGGGGTTCTGATAGAAATGGACTCTGAAACTGTGCTAGTCAAGAACTGTATGGTAAAGTGGGAACAAGATTTTGGGCATCCTATCACGATGGAAACGTGGGAGGGAATCTGGGTGAGAAATGTAGAATTTACGAAAGCGCAACATTTAAGGGAAAACTTCTATAAGATGTTCTATAGGTGGCATCTAGATCCGAAAAAATTATCATATATCTATCCAGACACCCAACCTAAATGTTGGCGGTGTGGCAATGGGGAGGCTACATATTTTCATGTATGGTGGACATGTAGAAAAATTAAAGCCTTCTGGAGGAAAATATGGTGGACACTCCAAACCATTCTGAAAAAGCGTATTGAATTTCTACCTCAGGTTTTTTTGTTAGGGATCATAAAAGATTGCACTACTACAGAGACGAACTTGATTCTAAACTTGATCACAGCAGCAAGACTGCTGGTGGGACAATACTGGAAGAGGCCAGAAATACCACCTATTGAAGAATGGACTTTGAAAGTAATACATTTGGCAGAAATGGCGAAAATATCAGCATACCTGAAGGATCGCTCAAATGAACAATATATGACAGATTGGAAACAGTGGATAGATTATATACAAGAGAAACACCAATCAAATAAAATGTATCTGGCATATAGTTGAGGCTAGACGTGAGGAGTGAAGAATGTTTACCAAATTTGACGTATACAAAGACTAATACTTACTGATGTATTTTACAATCTATGATGAATGCTTCTTAATATGCTGTTATGATTAAGGTTGAGTGCTTTAATAAAAAAAATTTAAAAAAAAAAGACGATTGTCAGCTATGATGGGAAATCAACCGAAAATGGTTGTACCCAATAGCAGAAGGGCCAGAAAGGTTATTTCCTTTTGTATCATATGCACACGCACGCATGCACACAAACACACACAAACTTCAATTTCTTCTCTTCCCATTTTTTTTGTTCTGTGGTTGGTTGAGAACCTGAATTATTTACAAGGAATGTCCAACAGATTGTATGATGCAGTACGGAGTATGGTTCTAAAAAATGTATTATTAAAAAACCACGGTAGCTATGTTTGTCAGAGCAAAAAGAAGTGAACAATGCCACATTATACATAATGATAAATTAGAATAGATGTATACTGATAGAATGTTCACAAAACATGGGAAATAGAGAAATGTTAAGATGTACAGTACCAATAGAAAGATAGCCTGATCTATATGAGAAATTGATGTTTAAGAAGCAAAATTTGCTTTATTTACAGTATAAAGAAGCATGTTTCTGCTATTTTGCCATATGAAAATGAGAGTTGGATGTTTCAGGAGAAATACAGAAGTTAATTGAATGCAGTGGCAATGGGGAATTTGTGTGATAACAAGCCAGAATAAAAAATAAATGGATTATGAATTATTGAAAGTGTCCTACATGAACAATAATAAGCTAATAAGTAGCATAATCATATAGCTGAATGATCTATATGATCTAAAGAGAAATCAAAATGTCATATACAGTAGAGAAAGTAAATGAGGATCAAATTGCAAAACATATATAGGAAGAGTTAACAGGGCAAGAATGAAAACATCGAGAAAATCATGGGCCTTTCTTGCTGATCTCAGCCGAAATCTATAAGAATACATATGTAAGCATACATACAAAATTATGGCAAAATAATGGTTTCAAATAGGTACATTGGTCATGAACTGAAACCCAACAGAATAGAGAAAATAAATGTATGTTATATTTCAAACCACCTGTCCACACCAAACTAAAATAGTTTTTCATAATGAAAAAACAAGTTAGAAATGTTCTGAACAAACAAGATCCCTCCTACCTTTAACTAATAACAGGACAGCAATGATTGGGCACAGAAAGGAACCACCTCCCTGAAAGCAGCCTTGGGCATGTTCTCCCAAAGATGACATTTCTAACCACTGAGGGCATATTAGATAATTTACCTCAAAATCACTTTTATTTATATGTTGCAAATTATATGCAAATACAGCAAAATTGAATGAGATACATGGAAAATATAAAGATAAGTATGTTATCTCTGAATAGTACTATACAGAAGTAAGAAAAAACAACTAGCAATTTTTTAAGATCTTGTAACCAGGTCTTCTAAAGACAGGCTGGCCTATCCAGGACAAGTAAAATTAAGGAGGTTTATAGTCTAATCAATTTAGAAGATTGCAAAATTGAGGAAAATGCAGGCAGAAGAGCAGGCAGATGGGTTATAATTCCTGGCCTGAATAAGTAAATCTAAAATAACAGGTTTTACTTTCTTCATCAGGCTGTTAATGGCTACAACAGTTATATTCTTTTAGAGTCAAGTGGGAATATGACCCAGAGATTTCCTGTCCATGTCCACCATTTTAATCATCAGTCTCTTCAGACACTACAATTCAAACTATCAATCCACATTTTGCAGCAAGCTCTACTTTCCATTTTCTCAGTAGAATATTCCTACATATGTTCAGAATTTTTTTTAAAAAAACATTAAGAAACAACTATTGCTAAATGTCAGTATGATGACACTAAGTCTGCAGAAGGAAGATGGGTGTGCAAAGTAACCACAAAACTCTTAGCAGATAATTCTCCAGACCACTAATCTTTAGAATGAATTCTTTCTCACAACAATCTGACTTTGCTACCCCAAGGATCCTGTTACAACAAGTACCGGTATGTTGTTTCTTTCACTGTTGCAGGAGATTGGTTCACCAAGTTTATACTATCATAAGAGGGCCTCTTCCAATGATACAAAATACAAAACAATTGCAACAGGAGGACTCAGCAGAGGCTGGAGCAAATGAAAAACATTTCTGGTTCTGAAATTCTACTGATAAAAGGAGATTGATTTATGTATGTATGTATGTATGTATGTATGTATGTATGTATGTATGTATGTATGTATTAAATTTATATAGTTGACCAACTCACTCTCAGTGACTCCAGGTGGCTTACAAGGATAAAAACCCAATATAAAAACAACAAAATTCAACAACCTCCCACTTCCACAGTGACCACAATCAATCAATCAAATAAGCCATTGGATGGGCTCCATCCTACTCTGGGGTCCCCAGGCCCCTTGGCAAAACCAGGTCTTCAAGGTCTTGCGAAAGAGTCAGAGTGGGGGCCAATCTCCGTGGTGCTCCACAGGGAGGAAGTTACTACAGAGAAGGCCCTTCTTCTTGGTCCTGTGGGATGGACCTCCTTAGGAGAGGAGATCCATAGCATTCCTTGCCTCCCTGCTCTGGTGGGTCATGTAGATGTGACAAGGAAAAGACAGTCCATCAAATAACCAGGCCCAAGCCTTGTAGGGCTTTGAAGATGACCATCACCACCTTGAATTGGACCCGGATGCACACAAAGACAAGGGAAACATCTGAAAACATGCTCACAACAACTAACACATCCAGGAGAAACACCATGGAAAAGGTGGTAGGCTGAAGGAGGCAGGAACAATGTATAGTAGTTTTAATACAATACATTCTTTGCTCAATAATTTGAGTGGGATCCAGCAAATTGTTTGGAGTAAATCCAACAAAGTAGTTAATATGTGAACATTATGTGGATGTTTCAAGAAATAAACACAGAAATGCAGCAAAGTAATACAGAAGAAGTTTCACATTTGGTTATAAGCTATTTTCCTACATTTAGTCTACTGTCTATCTGCCTTGATAAGAGTTATATCTTAAATACATCTGAATGGCATCAGGTTTCTGTTAGTTATAACTAAGGAGATACCCCATATTCACTCCTGGACTTTGTTTTATAGAAAATGGATGGCCATTGCATAAAGTTCAGTCTTTATTCTTTTGCCCAAGAGCCAATGTTATGAAATCAACTGAAGTGAGTATCTCTTATTGAAGAAAAACTGCTTTCTGAATCATTCTGCCTTCCTATTTTATAACTACGGTTAGCAGCAAACATGTGTGAAAGGAGAATCAAGTGCAGGAAACATAAGACTTCAAATATTGTTGAATTACAGTTCCTAGCACGTATGGCATGTATAGCTGACATGGGTTGCTCAGAGTTGCTGTGAGTTCATCAACATTTGAAGGCCATGGGTTCTCCAGGTTTTATGTTTTAAAATATTGAGTTGGTATTATCATGTAAAGTCATACAGTGTAAAAGATTTAATTTATATTCCATCCTTCCTCTAAGGAGCTCCAGGTGTGTTTGTGAGTGGGGGATATCATCTTTCTTTTATTTACACAAAAACAACCCTATGAAGTAAACTGTGCTAAGAAAATTGATTGAGACTAATTCACCTGGTGGATTTCAAGGTCAAGTAGGGACACGTAGCTACTGATATGTGGATTGACTAACAGCATAACTCTTGCATTCTTATTCTGAGGTAAATCCTTTTGCACCCATTGGTTCTAGAAAATTGTGCACAGCACTAAAATTGCATTGTGTGTAAGCCCAAAGTTTACTTCAAAGAAAGCCAGGAAATGATTGTATTGCAAATGCTTACTAAAACAAAACAAAACAAAAATACACTCATTCATTGTCAAAAATAAAACAAAGTTTTGTCTCAAACCAGTTCCACAAAAACCTCTTAAGCTATACAAACAAATAAGAGAAACCCTCTGATTAGTTCTCTCAGCTCTACTTTCCTTTCCAGGGCATAAAACGGTCCACTTCCAAACCAGCTGCTTAAATAATTTTTGCATTTACTGACCGATTTCATGAATATCTGCTTAATGAAAAACTTCATAGAAATATTGGTGTATTTCTGTAGATGCTACAGAAGTATAAGCTTGTCAACAAATGAAATCTTAATTTACCCAGGGAAGATATAGCCATCATATTCAGCTCCATTACCTAAACATTGTTAATAATTTAAAAATGAACCTTACCAATATTTACTTGGAGGTAAATCTCATAGAGTTTCAACAAGGCTTATGTCCAAATTTGCTTCCTAAATTTGAGCTTGGTTAATCTACCAAAGAAAATATCTAACCTAAATATTGAAATTGATAATGAAATGCCAAAATCAGAGGACTATGGACTTAAACCAGCAAGAGCTGATTACCACTGGCTTCTGGAGTCTCATGAATTTAGGATCTCTGACCCTCCTATTACAAATATTAGTGATGCAATTAAGGTCTGCCACCCCTCCCTCTTTCCAAATCTTTCTTCCAAATAATGTTATTAAAGATTGCAAACAGAATAAAAACGAATAGAGGCTACAAAAAATATAAAGCAGAAAAACAGAGCGAAGAGAAAGGAAAAGAAAAAAAGGAGGGAAAGAAGTAGCTTCCCCCTCCATCCCAGCAAATGTAAACCATTTTACTACCGTAGATTATCACCATCTCTTAATACAACATATGCTCTCTTTGCCCCATAACTCATCTCTAAACCAAAAACAAAATCCAAAAACTTTGTCATTGTTCCTTATCAACAAAAGTTGAGTAAGGGATACCAGATATAGTTAATCATCAATGTTAACCTCGACTGAATAGGCCAACCATACATTCCTTCCCTGTGCTTTAAACAATTTTGATTTTTAACCCCTTCAAATAAAGTCCCAGAACTTGATCTGTTCATTTTTTTCTTTCTCCCAAGAAACATTCAGAACTTCAAAATATCTCTTTTGTATATCCAGAAGTAAGGTATGTCTCTTTTTTTGGTCACTTTTCAAAAAAAACAAACTTTAACAGACTTCTTTTGTCTCTCCCTCTTTCCAAATCAATGTACGCTGCGTACAGGAAGGCCCTTCTTATCAGATTGCCTGATTCTGCAGAGCTATTCAAGAAGTCCTATAGCTCCTCTATGTCGATGCTACCTGAAAGTGTGAAGAAAATGGCGACCAAAGAAGCTAGATAAGCTATCCCCTGGGTAGGACTAGAGCCCGTCATTTAGTGGCTTTCATCAACTAGCAAACAGTATACAGGTAGCCATCAACTTATAACAGTTCGTTTAGTGACCATGCAAAGTTACAACATCATTGAAAAAGAGTGAGATATGACCACTTTTCACATTACGGCCATTGCAACATCCCCATGGTCACCTGGCAACTGACTCCTATTTATGACCATTGCTGTGTCCCTTTTGCAACCTTCTGATAAGCAAAATCAATGGGGAAGCCAGATTCACTTAACAACCGGGTTACTAACTTAACAAGTGTAGTGATTCACTTAACAACTAAGAAAGGTTGTAAAATGGGGCAAAATTCACTTAACAAATGTTTCGCTTAGCAACAGAAACTTTGGGCTCAGTTGTGATTGTTAAATCAAGGACTATCTGTACAACCTTGAAATCCAACCTGTGATGAGCAGCTCTATGTGTGAGATGGTCTTTTCAATACATCTTCCTAGACCAGAAAGACTTTGGTAGAAGACTCACCTGGTACTTATAATTGCAAGTGGTCTTTCCATACTCTGGATAGCACTAAAGGCAAAATTAAATTGGGAGCCAGAAGATGATTTAAAAGGTCCACAGCCATCACCACCAAAGCAAGTGTCTTCTCTGAAAAGATTGCCAATTATCCACTTTAAACAAAAAACACACGACACCCTGAGGACAGCCATCAACTGGCAGGAAGCAGACCAAGATTTAAAATCAGCATTTCCCCCAGATTTGTTGTTTAAAGGATCTCCCAAAGGAAGAGTCTATTTGTTGACCCACCCCGGGTGCTTTTCTCCAGGATCCAGGTGCTGACAAACATTAACATAAGCCAGGCTAGGCCCAAAGACAACTGCAGCTATTCTTGTCGGTCTTGCTTTGGCTGGAAAAAGTGCTGAAATTGTTTCCAGCTGTATCCATATGCAGCCTGCTTCATTCTTCCGTTTTCCCCCACGCAACTGTAGGCGCATGAGGGCAACCAGACAAATATGCGCCTTCCCGAACTTAAACTGTAAGTGCTGAGCATGGAAACTGGGAGAAGATATACACTCTGCAGCCACTCCCTTTCTGAGGTTGCAGGATAAAGTTTTTCTTGTGAGCTGTATTTTGCTTCCCTGATTAGTTGGAAAGCCCACCTCTCCATTTGCAAGAGAACTGAGCATAACTGTCTAGATACAAAATGGAATGGTTGCTGTATACTTCAGGCCAATGGAAAAAAACTGCAAAGGCCAGAAGATGACAGGGCTTGATATATGAATGAAATCAACCTACTGGCTGGGGCTTGGGAGAGTAACTGAGCCCTACGCAATTTCTGTTTGGTCCCAGGTTGATCTCAGTTTGTAGAAAGGAGCAGGAATGCAGCTTGACCCTAAAAGACCCTGGCAGCAATCTACATGCAGCTCAACTGCTTAGTCCTCCCAGGGTATCTTCAGCGCTGAAACCAAGCCCAAAATAAAACTAGGGAAAATGCTTCTAAGTCTATATAACATCTCAGAGCTGTTTACACATCATTTGATGACTCAAATTTTCCATTATTTTAAGCATGTGGGTTACAAATACCTAACCCCCTCAGCTATAACGTTCACATTGCCTACTCTACAATGCTTATTAAGCATCAGTCCTCCAAAACTGGTTCAGACAAACACAACTTCCAGTGGTTACTTACATGTCCAAATGCATCATTACAGCAAAAACTATAACCAAGATGAATTCACACATTTTGCAAAGTAGTTTGGTCTATACATTCATTTCAAACCTATAAACAAAGGTCTATAAATGCAAAGGGCTATGTTCACCCATTGCACTAAATCAAAGCCAAGTTAACCCCTGTATGAGTTAGTCAGTGCAACAATGTATGAATGCAGCTAGGATTATTTCCAGTGTAATCTTTGCAAACTCTGCTGCTGATTACCAAGGGCAGAGAAACACATTCTCCCACTGTGAATCAGTATTAATTCCAAGTAAAAATTGAGCCTTGGCAATTCTCCATTTGGATCCAGCAAAAGGGATAAAGCTCATCTAGATTTAAAAATAAATATATTCTTTGAACCCAAACCCAGGCGGGAAGAGGAGAGAAAGAACAGACTCACTACACTGTCTTCTATACAGGTAGTCCTTGACTTATGACCGTTATGGAGCCTGTCCATTACAACCTTTTTTATGGCAATCACTAAGTGAACACTGCAGCCGTTAAGCAAAACAATGGTTCACTATGGGCGTGGTTTTGCCAAAATCTGGAAATGCTGATTTTCAGCAAAACTGTTATAAAATGCAATCACGTGACTGCAGGATGCTGCAAATGTCCGTAACTGCAATCTGGTTACTGAGCACCTGAAGTCCACTCGTGTGACCAGGGGGGCAACCACTGGAACTTTAAACTGAGGCCATAAGTAGCCCCCAGGCTGGTCTGCTGTAACTTCAAAGGCTCTCTAATTAATCAGTCGTAAGTCAAGGATTACCTGTAATAGGACCTGGGTGGAAGATATGTGGAGGTAGAATGGTGAATTCTTATCTTTTCAAAAATATACCTAATTATATGTTAAGACTTTTTAACAGCATAAAAAATATATACATGTGTGGCAAAAATGTGGCATATGAAAAAAAATAATTCCTAGGGTTGTGCGGGCTTTGAAAGTTGATTCCAAAAAAGTGCTCCAGCCTTTGCACAACTCTGTTGTGTATTTAAAGATCTGGACATTTTTCAACCTTCTGTATGAAGTGTTACTTATTTATTTATCACATGTCTAAACCGCCCTATCACAAGATTTGGGATGGCTAGAAAAAGAGTAGATAGTGGATTTCTTATAGAAGCAAGAAGCAACAATTTTTTTTTATTTTAGGCTCACTTGAAATCCTATTTTAATGAAACCACTTTAATGAAGAGCAGAAAAGTGTTGCACTTTGCAGGAGCTCCAAACATAATCACTGTTGCCTAATAAAATAGGCAAAGTTGTAAAAAAAAAGTGCCACATATACATGATGCGGGAAATAGATCTAAATGACCAGGTACTCTGTTTGCAAAGAATGTTAAAAAGACCCTTTAGGTTTGCCCTATTAATGGTGGTGATGGGAGGAAGAATGTCAAATAAATCTGCCATTATTTGAAGAATACCTAAAGAAGGCAATCAACAGACAAGGGACAGATATGCTGATCTATTATCTATGGTTAAATTCAGATCTATTGCTGGATTTCAAAACTATCCCATGGACACTAATTAGTGAAGCAGAGAGAAACACACACAGGCAAACACTCCCCATTTTCAATCTCTTTCTTATTTTGGTAACCAATACATTAACTTTAAGTGCTTAAACAGTAATTAAACTGCATATGATGCAATCAAACACAGAGAAGATCTTGTTGAATCTTGCAGCAAAGAAGACCTTTCTATAAAGGATCACTAAATACAGATTAATTACTATCCTTCAATACATTTTTTTTAAAATGAAAAAATTCTTTTATTAAAACATTCAGCATTGAACATAAAATCATAGTATGCATCAATCATCATAGCACCTGATATACCAGCCTAAAAAGTGCACAAGGCAGGAAACAGAGTAACTACTTTGAACCATGCTAAATGTATAGAATGAGAAAGAATAAAAAAAAAATAGAGGCATTGAATTACTTCAGTGGAATCACAACTGTCGATCAGGAGGTGGGGGGCTGACATCACATATGCCATGATTTCGCTGTGCAAATGACACAACTGACACAAATTACATAATTCACATGGAATGTTATTAGGAAATATATGTGGCAATCTTGCACATATTCCCTAATATTCCATGCACAAAGGCTCTGTACTCTCTGCTAACCCACTTTTCAGAGAAGTGGGCATTGAAATTTCCAGAATTCCGTTGGCTTCGTTGGCTGGAAATTGGAGCTGAAGTCCAACAAGTGCAGAGGGCACCTGGTTGAGGGAGTTGCCCTAAGCTGCCCAGAATAACACTCCTTCCCTAGACCATTTGTCAAATCAAAATCCACAATTTAATAATCCACCATTTAAAATAGCCTGAGATATTTGGTGCCTCTAGCAGACAGTACAAATAGTCCCTGAAATTACTGACAATGTTTTGCCTTTTAAAGGAGCCAAGCTTGACTAGAGGGAAATTTTTTTTCAATTATCCTCCCATTATCTGTGATAGGCTCCTTTATACAGCAATATTAAAATTACAGGTAGTCCTCAACTTACAACCAGTCATTTAGAGACCGTTCAAAGGTAAAGAACACTAAAAAAAAAGACATATAATCAGTCCTGATGCTTATTACTGTAGCCGCATCCCACTCGGTCATTTGATTGAAATTCAGGCACTTGGCAACTGGTATGTATTTGCCATGGGTTGCACTGTCCTGGGGTCACATGATCACCATTTGTGATCTTCCCAGCTAGCTTCCGACAAGCAAAGTCAATGGGGGAAGCTATATTTGTTTAACAACTGCATGATTCACTTAACAGCTGCAGAGATTCACTTAACAATCATGGCAAAAAGGTAATAAAAATCAGACCTGACTCATTTACAATCTTGCTTAGCAACCAAAATTTGGGTCCCAATTATGGTAGTAAGTCAAGAGCTACCTGTATGGCAGCACTAATTGCTATTTATTGTAACATTAATTTCTGATTGTATGGAGCCTCTTCAAAAGGCTAAATATTAATAAACTGAGTTTAGGTCATCTTATGTACTGGATACACACAATATATACAACATTTCCCAATCCCTGCCATGCTAAACATTGCTATCTACTTCTCCAACAAGACCTCTCTGATCTCCAGAGAGATGCCCTGCAACTTAACGGATCAATGTTCAAGTTTGACAAACTTAATTCTCTTTGAACTTGGGACCATTTCAAACAGGATCCACCCCAAAATGCACCACATGAGTCTAAGCGGGTGTCCAATGTTCAATTTTAGCTAAAACTGCTGTCCGGTAATTGTCTCCTATAAAATCCAATAAATACTGGCGCTAGTACCTTTATTTAACCAACCTTTATTTTAAAGGATCGGGTTGTAGACAGGTTGTTCTCAGCTCCCTGGAAGATCGAATTCGCATGTGTGTGTGTGTGTGTGTGTGTGTGTGTGTGTGTGTCTGCGCGCGCGCGGGTGTGTATCCATACAGTATATGTGTATTTCGAGAGAGCCCACGTGGCAGCAAAAATAAAACACCAAAAATAAAACACCCAGCATTTCCAACCAACGGCTGGCCGAGAGGCTGAGCGACCCGTCGGTCTTGGCCGAAGACCCTGGTTTCTCCCGCCACCTCCCAGAGCACTATCACGAAGCCGCTCCTCCGCGCCCTCTCTTCCCCGCAGAGGCCCCCTAAAAGGGGTCTGTTCTTGCTTGTACGCATTGGCCTTCCCGGCCAAGCCCACTCGCGAGCGACCGCGGGACCCAGTGCAACCGAGAGGCACCCCTCCTCCCCTCCCCACACACATATAACTATTCGCCCCTTGGCGACCACCGCGCTTTTGGCCTAAGTTTCCTTGAGGTCCGTTGAAGTCTCTGCGGCCGGCGGGGAAGAGCGGGTGTTCTCCCCCCCCCCTCCAAAGGGCCCCTGCGCGGACTTGGGAGAGCGAAAGGAAAGGGACCCTCCTTCTCTTCCTCTTGCTTCCCACCCTTTGAGCCCCACGACCTCCCTACCACCCTCCCCCCACCCTCCCATTTTCCAAGACTGCAGCCGCTCCAACGGGGCATCTGATGCAACAGCTGGGGCGAGTTGCAGGAGGAGAACCGCGCGCCTCGTCTTGCCGCGCGAGCCTCTTCCCTGGCGCCGTCCTCTTCTGAACAACACACTCACCTTCTTCTGCCTTTCTTGAGGGGAAAGAAGGACCGGAGCCTTCGAGACGTTCCCCTCCGGAGAGAGAGAAGGGAAGCGGCGCGGAGCGGAGCGGAGCGGAGGTGTTGGGGCGAGAGGGGGCAGTTCTCCCCGCGCGCTCAAACATATACACACACACAGAGAGGCACTACAGACGCTGGCAGGGACCAGACAGGCGAGCGTGTGCCAGCCTCACAGCCAATCACACCCCGAAGAAGTAGACTTCACAAGAATGCAAGCCAAGGGGCCCACGTGGAACGGGAACAGGTGAAGTGCGGGCTCTCTTTTTCTTTCCTCCCAGCCTCTCGCCAGCTTCGGTGGTCTGCCGGGCATTCAGGAGCCCAGGAAAATCCCAGCCGTCTGAAAAAGGCCCGTGAGAGATTCCTTGGTCTGCTTTCATCGTGTAATGCACACACACACACACAACACACACTCCCCGCACACTAATGTATTGTGCCTTTTGGGGAGCTGCAGTTGGGTCTGGTTGACACATCAACGTGCAGTGCTTTATTTCTTCCTATTCTTTGCTCACTCGCCAGTGGTTCACACATGTCAACACCTGGCAGTCCAAAATGCAGTAAATAAGTTGCAGTCAAAAGCTATTTGCATAATATGAAGCAGATGATACCGCACTTAACTGTGTAAGGCAGATCTTCGGCAAATAATTTTTAAAAGTTAAATGAAAAATTTGTACATGTGGGCATTAGTCTGTAATGTTTTTTCTGTGTGGATAAAAACAAAAATCCATAGACACATGTGAAGATCATGCACAAAAATGTATTGTAAACTTTTTTCAAATTTATCACTAGCTATTGTTTTGGGTTTTTTTTGCATGTAATAAACCAGACATGAATGTGCATGAATGGTTGTAGGGTAGTGATCTTTCTGTGCTATTGGACCACAGAATTAAAACTCCCAGATGACAAACACAATATATACAGCATATGCCAGAGTCTAAGCTACAGGACAGATAGTAACAATAAGAGATTTTGCCACTTCGTTGTATTCCCCCACTCCACTCCACCCCACCCAAGCATTTCCATTCATACCCTTCCAATCCAACCAGCATAATACCCAAGCTTGCTAATGCCTCTTCCTATATAGTTGGCAGAAATAAAAGAAATTATTGTAGCACAAAATCACAAGATGGCCCTCTGAAAAACCTGATTGTTTTGATTCCTGCCAAATTACAAATGCCTTCCTTTAATTTAATGAAGACCAAGCTGGGCCCACTTCCAATTGCCTGCAAAATGTTTCTTGGGAACCAGTTAATCTCTCAGAACATTCCATATATCAGGAAATTTTCTAAAAAGGGGTATGGAGCAAGAGGCATCAGGAGATTCACAATAGAGGTTAATGATCAGCACAATTTCCGAAACAGTGTTTCTCCACCTCAATAACTTTAAGATGTGTGGACTTCAGCTCCCACAATTCCCTGGCCAGCATGCCCAGACATCTTAAAGTTCTTGAGGTTGTGAAATACTGGTCTAAAAAATGTGCATTAACAATGTGAAAGAAGAATCTCATACTGTTTATGATGTTAATACTATTTTCATGGCAATTCAGATTGCTTATTCTCTTCCCAGGTAGACTACTTACAGTACAGTGGTACCTTGGTACTCATCATTTATTGGTTCTGGGAGGCGTGATGAGTACCAAAAACAATGAATTTTTCCATAAGGAATAATGTATTGAGTCATAAGGCAGCCGACACCGACAAGTTCCAGTTTGTGCATTTGAGTACCAAATAATGAGTACCAGAACAAAAAATTTTGTGTCAGAATGAGTTAAGTACCAAATTTGATGAGTCTCAAAGCAGTTGAGTACCAAGATACCACTGTAATCCACACTCCCAACATCCTGCAAATTGCCCTGTAGGAAACCCTGAGATTTATACTGCTTCCTGAGCCAGATCAGGTACTAGCAGCAGGAAATTATTGTCAGAGACAGGGAGTACTGGAAGAGAGGAGAGGCGGCAGGGGCACCCTCTTTGCTGTTCCTCCTGGACTCCCCAACTATGTCTTCCTCCTAGCCTCTGGTTATATATTCCGTAGGATATGGCTTCATGGTTCATGCTTGCCCAATTCCATCCATTTCTGCAGATGGTCTTGGAAGCAGTGTCTTGTCCTTTATTTCAGATAGCAGAATATCTTGGGCTGACCCTGTTAGGACTAGGATGGTCGGAAGTTCTGCTCAAAGCAGGCAATTTTGTGCAGTTGGTTTTGTTGTCCGCTGTTTATACTGTATGCAAAGCTGTATAAGAACCTGCTTATTGGCTCAGCTTTAGCCAAGTCTCAGAAGAAGCTTGCTCTTGAATTTCCATTTTCATCCAGGTACAGGCCTTTACAGGCTTGTACTGAAATTGGTAATAATTAGGCTGCCTTACTAATGAGGTATAATTATAAACAATTGGTTAAAGCAGTTTGGGATTCCAAAGGGTGAAGGATTAATACCAAAGGTACTTGAAGTGAACTCAGAAAGTTCTGGTCAGCTCTTTTCATCCAATGCCACTTCTTCTCCAGGCCATACACTCTTACACCCAACAGATCTGATGCCATGGAAAAGTTGTCAATTGTAGTCTCTGGTTATGTGATACAGTCAACCCTATCATGTCTTTGCAACACTTAATGCTCAGAAAAGGATGTGCATAATAAAGTTGGGTGATTCACGCAGTGATAGCTAGAATTGTATGAACGCTATATTTCAAAAGCTGTCACCAAAAACATCTGAATTTTGCAGAAGAAGGCATTATGCAATCATTGCTTCTATTGATTAACTACTTTGTATAATTTATCCTGCTTTTGACCTCATGGAAAGAACATTGTGTAATGCAAGGTAATAAAGCCCTGCCCTCAGTAGCTGTATTGACCACATCACTGCCCCACCTCCTTTAATTTTTTTTTAACTGACCTCTGAATAAACTGGCCTGGATGACTTGCTTTCAGAGAATCTTTGCATCACTTCTAGGAGAATCTTGTTTAAAGATTTAATTCCAGATCTTGTTTAAAAGTTTAATTAGTTAACATGGTATTTATATGTTGGTTTATTCAAAAGACTGAAAAACTTTCTTCAACTGGCATTACTGGGGTAGCACTATTTCAACTTTATTTTCCTCCCATCTCCCTCCTACTTGTCCTTTATTGCAGATAATCCTCAACTTACAACTGTAATTGAGCCTGTAATTATGGTCATAAATCATGGCCTTTGTTAAATGAGTCACCATGTGTCCACACTCAATTTTACAACCATTTTTGTGGCAGCCTTTAAGTGAATGTAGTGATTGTTCAGAGAATGTGGCGGGGATTAAGCAAACCAATTTTCTCCAATGCGTGTTTTTTTTTTTTTGCCAGAAATTGGAAATAAATGTTGGAAACTGGCAAAAGAGTCACCAAAAATTGTGATCATGTGAACAGCCATAAATGCAAAACAATTGCCATCCAAAATGCAATCACATAACCATGGGCAGTATGTGTATGCGGCTCTTGGAACTTCAAAACTGACTTGTAAATAGCTCTGGGGAGGTCCATCTTAACTTCTAATGGTCACTAAGGGACTGGTCATTAAGCAAGGACTACCTGTATCATGTCTGCTAACAGCTACTTGGGAAAGCTGGCTTACAGTTTCACTGCCTGATTGTTAAGAATTTTCCTACTTGTTCTCATAGCAGGCTGACACACTCAGAAGAACCACAAACCACCGGAATAGTATTATCAGGGGCTGGCAAAGTTTGTTCCTAGTTTCATATGACTAGATTTGGTTCCAATAGAAGAAATGGCAAGAGAACCCACTGAGGCACCAGAGTTTCTGCAAGGGACCTTTCCCAGTCCCAGCACTGCTGGCCCCATGTCAATACTTCAAATAATCAAGGAGAAAAAAGGTTCAGACTTAAGAGTGTTTACTCTCACATTACTCACTGGTTTGTTAACATGACTCCTGAAGGCTGCCCAACCGATCTACAGTCTTTCAGTGGTTTAGATGAGCATTTGGACAAGTAGAGACCTGAGCACATTTTCAGATTTATTTCTTTGCATGTAATTCTCTCCCTTCCCGTTTCACTCCTTCTCACTTTCTACCTTTGGTTCTGTTGATTATAATGTATTTTGTTTGATGTTATACACTATATTTAGTTTGGCACTCTTAGGATCTTTTACATTATACAGTAAGTGCTGTCTTGCTCTTTTTCATCTTCCATTCAAGCAACACTTCTGCAATTATTGTTAATTTGATTTCTTACTTTTGTGTTGCTTATTAGATTTGGCAGTCAGCTGGTAAAACTGTTAACTGTTACTCGTTTCCCTTCAAAGGACAATCTCTTTGTCCCAGAAATAACTTCCCCACATTGATAAGACCTTTCAGACAGAAGCTCATTAAACAGGCAAGCCTATGCCCTTTCAGAAGTGACTGAACTACAACTCCCAACAGTCCTAGGAGTTGTAGCTTGACACATTTGGAGGAAGGCCTCAGGGTCTGTCATAAATACAAAGAATCAATATCCACAAACAATATTATGTTCTACTTTGAGCTACTTAATGATGAATTTTATCCTGTTGGTTTCTCTGGTCTATAATACTCTTGAATGCGAAAATATTATAAGGATATTGATCTTGCCTGGATATTGCCTGGAAGTTATTATTCCCTAATCCTAGGGGTGTCGAGGGTGAGCTGTGATGATGCAAAGTATTCTCTACATCATCTGGGACGCTGTGTACAATGCTCTTTTCTAAGACTGAAGCCTCATTTTGTTTCTCTAGGCTCAATTCCTCTTTTGCCCCACCTGGCAGACAGTTACAATTTGGCAAACCAAGGCTCCGTTCTTGTTGCAGCTGCTGCCCACAGGGCCTTTCCCATGAAACAAGAGTATGGAGATAACAAAATCAACCAACCACAGGCATGTTCTTACCCTGCAGGAGCTCCACTCCTACTTCCTCTCTTGCTACTGCCACATATACAACCATTTCCTCACTTCAAATTCCAGGAGCTCCTGCCATCCACAGGAGATCTGGTCTCTCATTGTTCTACTAAGGGCCTGATGGGACACAGGACCCTTTGGCTCTGCATGCATCAATGGCCTGATGCTGCTTCGTCTTTCCTCACTGCCCTTACAGGAAATCCTGGTCTTGGAAGAGGAGCTTCCTTGAACAGATTAGGCCCAAGTGTGATCTATGCAAAGCCATGGTCAAAGTGGGATTAAACTTACTTACCAAAGCTTCCCTGGCCTATGGCATATGGAAAGAGAGAAGAACTTTAGAATTCCTCTGAGCATAGGCAGAGTATATTTAATCTATTCAGGTAATGCAGACCACCCTTACATTCTGCTCCAAAGCTTTCAGGCCAACAGAAGATCCAGTACCTTTTCTTTGGCAAATGAAGCAAAAATTACATTCAGGATGATAATTTGAAAGAGGGAAACTGGCCAAGCACATGAACAAGATCCTGAGGTCTCCCCCCCCTTTCCCAAATCAGCCTGATTTACCAGCCCCAGGTGAACTGGAAAAGTGAGGTAGTGTGCTGTACTTAACACTCTTGAAAAAGCCACCACAGCCCCTTGAGAGACTAACATTGATTTTAATTAGCCCAAGCTCTCCTCACTTGCTCTCTTGGAATGATTAAGCTTCCAGTTGTCTATGAATTGGAAAATTTCCAGGGAAAACCTTTTAAAGTGACAAGAGACACAGCAGTAGGATTTCTGACTGATCCTTTCTGAAGTTCCTTATTGTGCTAATATCTGGCCAAATAAGGCTTGCTTCCCAAGCCACAGAAATCCCTTGTACACATCACACCAAGCCATGATTTGTTTCATCAAGATTTCTTGAACAAATCACCATTGCTTTGGTACATGGAACATATGAATCCATCATTCTGCCCTTAGTAGATAGGTGTGAATGCTCATAAAGTGGGTATATTCAGAACAGCTATTAGAATAACAAATCTGGTAATTCCAGGAGCAACAAACCTATCCAAACACATCTGAAAACTGCCATGTTGAGGAAAACCAATATTGCTTTCGGCTTTTCTTCCTGGGATGGATACAGTATGAAAGCATGGGCCAATGGGGGAGAATCAGTGCAGACACTCAGCTGCTATTGCCTCCAAGACAGAAAAGATAGGAGGCCTCAAATAAGCAGCTCCCTTCCAAAGTGGAAAATGCTAAAGTTGACGCTTGTGTCTGGAGCCCAGCCCTTCTCCTTTTTTGGGAGATGCCAGATGCTTGAGGACAAGGCCTGTGGCTGTTCATTGACGTGAGCAAAGAACTGCATATGGCACAGGCTTTGAGGCCCCCCTCTTTTCTCTGTGAAGACAATCATACAATCTTCTGTACAAGGATGTGGCCTAAAAGCCTTGTCTTTAAACTGAAGGGGGGGCTGAATTTAGGTGAAAGTCTGGAGTCCGTTAAACCTCAAATAAAACTGAACAATGAGAATTGGGAGCTGAAGGAGGCAGGCCTGATTTTCTATATCCCAGTCTTTAGAAATAAATTAATAGTTTAGGAATGTTTGTCCAATCTTTTCTCTGGAAGTGCTGTTTAAGGTGAATTTTAAAGAAGAACTCTGAATTTCTCTTTAAAAAAAACATATAACATACTCCGAAGGCTCCTAGTCTGAAAAAGTATCTCCCTTTGGGGAAGAAACAAAAGGAGGGTTAGATATTGTAAGTTAATTCAGGGATCTTCATGCTCTGGAGAATTAAAGGAGAAATCTTGAGATTCCAGTTATGAAAGACAAATGGGATGTCTCTGGACCTTGTTTTATTTTAACCTGCTCATCCAATTATCTTGAATATTAAAATGAAAAGCAACTACATTTTTATGGGCAGGTTATCAATAAGCTGCTTAGAATCATTTGGGTTGAAACAGCATAAACACATTTTACAAGCACTTGCAAACAAACCTGGATATTTTGCTTGAAAACCTACATATATTTATGCTTACCTGAGAGAATATCCCATCGAAAGTAATAGTCATAGGGTTTCCTTTTCCTTTTTCTTGTCTTTAAATGGCCTTTACTGAGAGGCAGGCAGGCAGACAGGGAAAAGGATAGGCCACCCTTGTACTAAAATGTGATTGTACCGTACCAAACCTTAATCTCCAGGGATTCTGAAAGCTGAGGTTGAAGAGGGAGCTGTAAGCAGCATTCAGGTGCCCTGTCTCATGCATGTCATGAGGTTATTCTAGCTACAGAAAGAACCATGCCAATTTAATTAAACTTACTTCCTGACCTATCTCCAGTCATGTATTTCCACTTAGAATGATGGCTCAATGCCATTCAGCCAAGGGAAGATATCATTAGCTGAGGCATAAGAATCCTTGGCTCTCGGGGCAAGGCCCTCTCTGGACAGCTGGTTATCTTGCAAGGCACAAAGATCTCCTGCCCCATCTTCAGAGCTCCTTGCGTGCTCTGTGCTGCCTGAAACGTCCAAGCTCTTTGGGCAATGCTAAAAGGGCAGGTTTGCAAAACAAAAACACCACTGGCTTTGTGTCATGCGATTTTATATTGAGCAGTACTGACAAATCTTTATTAACACTCAGGCGCAAGTGAACCCTAACCTGGCAATCCTAACAACTCAACAATATTCATAAAAAATAGATACAGTTATAATGCAATGTTGTGTAAGTCGCCCAAAGAAGGATTGGGTGATATAGAAATGCAAGAATCTCCACATTTGTAACTAGTTTCCCTGAAATGTCAACATATGATATCAGGAAAAGTTAATTGGTTGTTCTGCCTATTCTAGTCTTCAGGGATTTGCTCGCTCCTTGGGGATTCCTATTGGCTTCCCATATACCGCTTGTCAGGGAGATGAGAGCAGATACACAATTCATTTGCTTGTTGCCTTCTAAATAGAGTAAAACCAATTCCTGCCTTTGTACTTTGTTATTTGGATATGGAGGGAGTGTTCGATGATATCAAATCAGAAAACATTTGAGTTAGACACAGGCAGGATCCTATTCTATGTCAAATAGTTAAGTTTATCCTCACTCTTCCAGGAATTATTATTTTTAATTGCTGAGCATTCTTGACCATAAGTTCTCCATACACAGCACTCAAAAAAGTCAAGGATAGGGAGGGAGATTAATTCTACTTCTACTTCTTTTTTGCAGCTTCTATGTCCAATGAGACGTGAGGTACTTTTAGCTCTGTTGAACTTCTTATTGGTGTCTGGCATATGTTCAAATGTTCAACCAAGTTGCAGCTGGGTCAGTTTTGTCTGCTTGAAACTTGACAAGCAACAGCATGAAAATTAGAAATAAAAGGTAGGAAGGAGAAAATTCATCCCAATAGCTCAAGGGATAAACAAGAAAAAATGCGATAACCATTTGATTTATTGATGAAAATGTCAGTTCTGTAGCTTCTTGTGTTTAACTGTCCTTTGAATTCTTTGCTTATTTGCTTTAAGTATTACAACATTAAGGTCAGAAATAGTAGAGTTCTATGCCCTTTTATATTTGGCAATACCTCTATTGGGATTGTGGTTTGATTTGATAATGGTTGATTTCTGAAAAAGAAGGCACCAGTGTTTCTATCTGTTTAGAAGTTTCATCTTCTTCAATTTAAAAGCCTTAATCTGTAGTATACACTTTGCTTCAAGTTACTGTACTTAGTACTTGCTGAGAAGTGACTTTGCACATGTTCCATTTTCAGTATATTATACGATTAACACATGGTTTCCATCATGAAGCTGAATCTTGGTTCATATTCTGACTTTCTCCTTACAGTCAACATAAATTAGAGAATCAAGCTAAAAGTCAGAAATTTGATTTTTTGTACAATATTCAAGATAATATTGAGAAAAGAAGGCATTCACAACTCCAGAGTACTATATGTACCCTGCCTATATTTGCAATCTTAAGATTGTTCTTTTCTCCTGAGAGTTTTACTCCATCTTGTGTTGAGCCAGAAAATAACAAATAATCAGAGAATAAAGTGCTCCAAGATATCCTTGTTCAATTTATGGCCATTGGAATTGCAATGGCAGTACAACTTTTGAACTTGCTTATAATTTGTTCTTAAAGAAAATAATCCAAAGAAATCAAACTGAAGGTGAATTATTAAACAGTAAGGATCAGGGCTGTTGAATGTAGTCTTTTTGTTTGAATAATGAGCCCTAAAGATGACATCAAGAGAGAACCAGTTTGCTGTAGTGGATGAGGTTCTGGACTAGAAATTGTTGGACTGTGAGTTCTAATCCTGCCTTAGATATAAAAGCCAGCTGAGAGACTTTGGGTCAGTCACTCTCTTAGCCCAAACATGGCTGTTGTTGTTGGGAAAATGAGAAGTGAGCTCATTGTCTACACTGAGTTGAATCATGCAAAATAAAGGAGGGATGTAAATCAGTAAATATCAAAATTGTATTTGGACTAATCTTGAGGAACTCTTTAAGTCTACCTTTTTTGACCTTCTAACTCCAGGTATGGATTGCCACACCCAGTATTCCCAAATAATGCAATATGTCATCGGGAAAACACTAACTGAAGGAGATTGTCTTTTCTTCTGTACATTTGCTATGAAATTCTGTCATACTCTCAGTTCTGAATCTTGTTTTGCCCTACTTCATTCTATGACTTTTTAACTTTTTTCTTTTTAATGTTAAGCACCAAACATACTATACAGATTTTGTACAGGCTTGAATTGTGCCAAATGTTATCTAGGGCCTAGATACTTTTTCCTATCATCTTCATTTAGGATTATACAGATTGATTAGTAGAAAGCCATTTGGGCTACACTGGCAAAAAAAAATTAAATCAGGAGTTTGGGCCCACCCTTTCTGACTAACCCATTCTGTTAAAAGGCAGAAGCTTTCATGAGTCTTTTAATAAAAGGTGTTAGTTGGAAAAGGTGCTACCAGACTCATCTTTTGTCGCCAAAGACCGACAAGGCTCTCCAACAAGAACACCAAATTCAGCCATCTGGGTATACTAAAAAAATACTTCATCATTATGGGAACATATATTTGCATATGGACTTTCTGATGCCATTTGAAAAGCCCCCTTAATGGGAAGGAATATTTGCTTTGAAAGGATCAGTAATAAATTGTAGTAATAACTACAATTATACTTTTCTTTTTGAATGCCTCACAAAAATCACTCCAAAATTCTGCACTAGAAGATTACAGGTATTGGATTTCCTTAGCTTTAAATTAATTTGGAGGCTTGGTAATCTTCTCCATAACAATCGGGGTGGTGGTGGTGACATTATTTCCTCTTCAGTTTGCAGAATACTGATCCAGAAAGTCTCTCCTTATTGTTGCAATACATTTTGTATTCAGATATACTTATAGCCCCTTAATTATCTTGTGACTACAGATTTATGTCCTCCTTTAAAATGAACTCAGTATTCAGTATTTAGCAGAAATCATCCTGAGAATTGCTGAAGCTCGATTTGCTTAACACACACATTCATATGCTCTGACAAAAACAGTCACACAGCATAAGATGCAGTGAGAAACTGTTAATTCTGCATCATCTGTTATTGGGATACAAATTGATAATTCTTGTATCATTTTAGGACTTTGCTACTAAAAATTTGCTATTCCACAAGAATAAAACTTGCTGGGTCAGAGCAGCCTTTATGCAATTGTTGAGACACAATCCAATGGTGTATTTACATAAACAAAAATTGTTTTCATGCATCATGTAGAAAAGGCCCCCTGCCCAAGAAACCTTTGAAAACAGACTGTTAAATATTTATAGAGGGATAACATACAATTTTGAGGTCCATAATGCCGAATTTCACTCTTTCCCAATGTATTTTGACAATAGTTGAAAAATGTTAAGTAGAATACAAAACACTTGTCACTTTCAAATATTCCAATCTCAAAACAGGTCTTTTTTCAGTGTTCTGAGTTCAGTTTAAAAGAAGTCACTTTTAGTAATTTTGTCCAGAGATCAAAACAACACCTATATGTGACAAAACAAATTGCATTCTTTGCAATGGCTGCATGGAAGAGAGGAAAGCAGATGTTGACAGATAGTCTGGTTAATATGAGAGGGAATGAAATGAAATTAAAAAAAACAAACCTGGCCCTTAGCACCATATTATGTTTAGGTGGCTTTAAGTTTTTGTTTTAGCTTGTAGTAAGATTGCTTTCTTCTAAACTTTTTCTAGACTACCAAGCAAGAATCTGAGATAGGTCTATCCTGCCAGTTTACCAGGTAAATGCTGTTTAAAAAAATGATTTGTGAAAGTTCATGCAGATAAGGCAAATTGATTGTGTTGTGATTTTGTATGCAAATAACCAAGCCCGGCTAATTCCCCCAATACCTACATATAATCAAACCTAGTTAGGTGCAAGACCATCAAGAAATCCAAGGATAGTAAGCTAGACTTGGAAATTAAAACAATATATCAACAGGAAGCAATAGCTAAATCACTTGACATTATTACTAAGAAAACTGGCTGTTTCAGTAGTCAAAAGTTGAGTTTTGAGTCTTTACTTAAAAACCTGTGCATGTAGGTGTAGTACTGTGCTTTACAAACATTGCTAGTATGTTCAGGTAATGATAACACGACTTTGACATATTTGATTTGTAGAGATTTGATGTATATGAAAGTCTTTGTGTTCACATATAGTACCCATGTCCTTTGCATTTGAGGGTTTTTTGTTTCTGTTTGTTTTTTGAGCTTTTGAAGATGTTATCTATAAAGGTTCTTCAGTCCTGGTTAAGTTTACAGAGATCATTTTAAAATGCCCCAACTGCAAAAATGATATTGCTTTGGGACAGCCAGATCTAATCTTTTTCTTCTGTGCTACGTGGAGTTTAATTTGTCATGACTTAACTCTCAGCCTGTGCAATTTTTTCTTTTGTCCTTGTGAGCTCCAGCATGTTTTGCTTCCCAGCTGCGGCAATACTCTATACAGGTAGTCCTCGACTTACAACCACAAGTGCGGCCAAAATTTCTGTTGCTAAGCAATTGTTGAGTTTGCCTCTGTTACGACTTTTCTTGACACAGTTGTTACGTGAATCACGGCAAATTGTTAAGTTAGTAGTAACATGGTTGTTAAGTGAATCTCGTTGACTTTGCTTGTTAGAAGATTTTAAAAAGTGATCACATAAGCCCGGGACACTACAACTGTCATAAATATGAACCAGTTGCCAAGAGCCCGAATTTTGATTACACAATCATGGAGGTGCTGCAACAGTTATATGAAAAACAGTCAAGTCACTTTTTTTCAGTGCAACTGTAACTTCAAACGGTCACTAAATGAATGGTGGTAAGTCAAGGACTACTGGTATGTCATTTCCATAGCTCTACGATGCCATCAAGAAATATATTAACACAAAAATTAAAAATCAGGTTGAAGGCTAAATTGATTTTTTACTTTTTGAGAACAAAAAAAATATAGCAAAGGATAAAGCTATAATGGTACGGCATTCTTAATAATGTTCAGTCACTGTTCCAGTTCCATTCTTTAACAGATTTTTGTGTTTTTTTTTAAAAAAAATCATCCACTGATAATTCCCCCCCCCCCGCAAGTTGTACGTCTGGTATCTTGATTACCATCCCATCTACCCTTCTTGTGCTGATATTGTTACATTTCTTTCAAATTGGTTTGCTAGAATTTTCTCCTGGCATCTTTTTCAGTGCTAGCCCAAACTACTGTGGGCAACATTCTAGAGGTTTTGGGCACCATTTTCTTTCTTTTTATCTATCCTGTACAGAGAAGTTTTCTATAGTGCTTTAAAGCACAGCATATCACATGCAGGATCAGGTTTCTTAAGTTTCTTAAAACTCCGTATCACAAATGTTCATCTATGTCAACCTATAACTCTTCAATTGGCAAAATCAACGAATTGGGATTGCCATGGGATTCTATTTTTAAGACTGAAGTATTCTCCATTAAAATATTAAGTATTTGTTTTGGCCATATTTTGCTTTTGTTAGCTACTCTTCCTCCTTTGTCTTGAAGCCACTATATTAATGCAAGATAAGGATTCTTTGCCTCTCCTCCAGTTCTCAACAACTTAATCAATAGTCACTAAGCTGACATTAGAATCTGATAACAAAGGAAATGTAAATTACCTTAGCAAAGCACAAAGCTGGGCTGGTCCACTCCTATAATTCACAAACCAAGGCAACAAGCAACAGTTTTTTATTCAGTCTTTCAAACCTTTATCGTATTGGTTTTAAGCAAGAGAGACAAAAATGTCTTGAGGTCCAGCAGGAAAAATGGCCATCTGAATTTAATGGTAATACATTAAGAGGAGATAAAATTGGAAAATAGTTACATAAGTACATGAGCCAAAAAGAAAAAGTTTATATGAGAAAGGTACTGTCAAGCATGCAACAATATAAATTCCTTGTCCTGAGGAGGTGGAGTGAGGGCTGAAACAGAAAATTAATTCTAAATATCATACAGCCTTTCTCTGGTCACTTCCTTTTTTTAGTTCTTCTTCAGACCTGCTGGTGATGACCAATCAATCCCTGATCCACTGAAGCTTAGAAATTATCCCAGTGGAATGAACCTAAGCGACTAGGTTATCAAGAATATAGGCTAAAGGTTTCCATTTCCTCAGCCCATCAATACAACTTTAAACCTTAATATGACTAAAAATCCAGAGCTATAGGCAGACAAAATATCTTGATGTCTGAGGTAGGAACTCCACGTACCACCTTTCTATATGCATTTATAGAGGATATTGGGAATGTTCTTGTGCAAACCTCAAACAAATGAACTGAAGAGTTCCTTTTGTATTACTGTTCATTTCACAGGTACCTGCTATGGGGAACTTCCCAAAACTGTAGGTACAATGGGTCTGGAGGGCACTGAAGCATCTCTATCTGAGCTGGCCAGTTTATATACTTTTGGTTACAGTTTATTCAGCCCTCTTCTATCTTTTTACTGAAAACCTAATTTTCAAAAGGGTTTTTCTCAGCTTTAAACAAGCTCACCATTTTTTTAAGATTCTGTGTAACACTACAAAGATACGAGACCAAATATGCGAGCACCAGGATTCTGGCACCACAATCTTCCTTTTTAAAGCCCCGGTACTCTTCACAAGTCCCTGTTACAAATGTAAAGCATCACAACAAAAAGAAAAACCCTTGTATAAATAAATAGCACAAAAAAGAATACAATGGCAAGATAAAAATACATAGATATAAATATAACACAGAATAACAAACTTTAATAAATTAAAAGTCTTCTCTCAGGTCTGGGAACAGAAATGGAGGAAGGGAATCCAACAGAATTTGGCCACCAGCTTTCAAGTACCATAGGAGGCTCCAAAGATGGAGTCATATAAACATTATAGCATTTGTACACGGAGATTGGTTGATAAATGATATCAGTTGTAACATAGTTCTCAAAGTTATCGGGGGGGGGGGAGAGAATTTGGACCCCTGTAATAAATCCCCAGCAGGACTACCCTTCTGGTGTACATCTAGAAGCAGAAATAAGGCATACAAGTATTACCACCACTATTTCTGCTATTAAAGAATCGTGACAAAATCCTTATGCAAACCTCACCAAAACCAACAAAGAGCACAAAAGAATTTATGTTCATTTCACTCAAACTGCCAGGCTGTTTCAATGAATTTTAATAACTAGATCAGATCCATCTCCATGTGGTAGCTGCCTGATAAGTCAGATTCTCTGCCTGAGAAACAAATAGGAGAATCTGAATTAAAACATTGTTGTTGGTGATAACAGTAGAGAGGGAAGAAAATCCAGAGCAGCAGGCAAGGGATTATAAGGCAAGGAAAGTTCAGGGACATCTCAACAATACAGAGAGGGTCTGTTAAGGTATCTTCTCCTCCCACTGATAAAACCAATTATTTTTGCAATATAATATTTGTCAGTTCCATTATCCAAAGCATAAACTTTGGATGGTCACTCAAGTCAAGCAATTAATTAAAAGGGGCTGAAAATTATACAATTACAGCATCACTGCCAATTGCATGGAGATTTGTTTTGTTACTAATCTTTCATGAACATGAAGGATTTGCATGTTTTTGAAAGACAGCAAAGATTTCTTTAGTTAAAGCAGTATGGTGAATTCTCATTTCCTAGACTCCCATTTAAAGACTTTGGATGCAAGAGACTAAATTTCAGTTGATTATCTCTCTGAAATAAGAAACATGTCTGTGGCATCTGAAGTAATCTGAAGAAGGAACTTAAACTCAGGTTAGTTTTACTTATCTTACAGAGTTTGCCTCATAAGGGATGAATCACAACTTAGTATGTAATTTGTGATTTGACATCTGAGATAAAATGGACACCTTTACCTCCCAATCAGTCCATTATACCAAGGTTCAAAATAAGTGTACACATAGACTATTATTATGATTGAGTCTTACCTCTGTATTCAAACTTGGTGGCAGGTCCAAATTTAATCCTAAAATAGGTTTTCTGAGCATAGGAAAAGGCAGAGGTCAGGCCCGTCCTGTCCTCACAAGGAAGGGAAACACTTTAAAAGCTATCCAGATTGTATACCAGTTGTCCGGAAGTTAAACAAATAACCAAGAGAACCTAGCTGAGACACAGCGACTCCAATAGCACCATGGAGGAAGCAAATCACCAAGGGGGGTCTGTGATCCACCCTCCACAAGTCAGAATAAAATATGTTGCCTACAATTTACTTACTGTTGAAAATTAGACATGTAAAACGAATGCAACAGATGTGGTTCCATTAGTAACTATTTTGTACTGACAGCTGTTAGAAATTTCAGCTGATTAAAAAGGGGATAAGCTAGAAAGAAAAGGGGTTGCCTCCTGAAAAAAAATGCCACAGCTTAAACCCAGCAATATTAGCCCTTTACCTACAAATCAAGAATCAAAAGTGAGGAGGTTGGCTTGGGCCAAATAAACTGAACTAAAGTGCTTCAGAATTTGTGTTGATTAAAATATATGCCCAAGCCAAATTAAAACAAAAAAGTTAATTGCACACAATGGAAGTCTATGAAATAGCTATTGTTGCTCCATGTCATCTTACTGCCTCAGATCTTTTGAGGAAATCCATGAGTTTTGTCTACCTCAAAGAACTCTATTCATATTCTACCCAAATCTACTACAAATCACCAGCAGTATATGAAATGTTCAGTTAGGGAGGCAGTAAAATGTACCCACCTCTCACTAGTATTTTGAAATATGCAGATAAATATGGCTAGAGATTTCACATCTGGTCTCAAGTCAGCCTGGACCATCTAAGGACTAGCATAATGTTATAATATCACTTGACCGCTCTTATATTCTCAGATGTTATGTGAGAAGGTTAACATATGGCTTTGAATTCCAGCTTCAACTAATTATAGTTTATTACATGCATGCTTTCATGTAAACTCATGGTAATACAACTCTTACTGTTTTTCTAATGGCAAATCATGATGGAAAATAGCAATTGATTCTTAGGCAGGAGTCTTTTCTAGAAGAAACAAAATTTTTCATGGAGAAGCATTGTTATAAACTAGCTAGGAAGCTTGCTTAGGCAACATGGAGCACAGAAAAAATTAGAAATGGTCTTGATATTTTGGTATCCCCACAGCCTGCCTGGTTGCCCTCCAACAACACTAGCTATTGCTACACAACCTGGAATACCATCAGCATGAATCAGAATGCAGGGCAATTTATATCATGAGATTTGAACTAGCAGTCTGAGTGACTCTGAGGTTTCAAGATCACTAAAACCAATGCAAGGGAGACGTTTGGTTGGAAACAGACATAGAACCCTATAGAAAAATAGGATATAATAAATGTATTATTACACAAAAGGGAAAAGTGTTGAGAAATAATTAGGATTGTAATTGTAATCCATAAAACCTGATTCACTTTTGACCTCCAAATGTTGTGTTCATAACTCATATTGTTTACCCAGGAAACAGCTGAGTAAATTAAGAATATGATTTCCTTAAAATCAAGACACGCTGTTTTCTACATTGTGGGAGGATGCACCTCATTAATATCAAAGATCTTAAGGCACCATTTACAACCATGAGTTGGTAGTAGCACACTTTAACTATCAGTATGGGAAACTCAAATGCCCTTTCCTTGGCCTCTCCAAAAGGCTTGGACTTTAAATCTTTTGATTAAATATCATCATCCCTGCAAATAATCCAACTTCATAAATGCTATCAGTCCAAACAGATAAAGAATACTTCAAGGATTGAAGTCTTCCAGATGTTACAAAATCTCATTCACTCTAGCTAAGAAAACTAATGGAAAGGGATTGTGGATGTGACAGGTTGCCTGTCCCTACTTTATGGACATGTTTCACTGTTGCTTCATAGGTTAGATTAAATTAAGTTACAGCTCCTAATCTAGTGGCCATTTAATTAAAATGGATTTTTTTTTTAAAAAACCTGCATGCCAGCTTTACACAATCTATAAACAAAGGCTGAGACTAAGGGAGAAAAAGTCAATAGCCATGTGCTTGTATATCCAACATTATTAAGGGAAGACATTTTTTCCTCCCTGTGTCTCAAAATAAAATCTTAACAGATGCAGAAGATGCCTAACTTAAAAGAACTTAAAAGAAATATGGATTCAAACTGCCTGATGATGTTACAGGTAAAAATTTGAACTTAAGAAACACACTGGGTTGATACCAAGAATTTTGCCTTTCTGCACAACTGATTAAAGCCGAATGGGAAGTAATTCCTCTAGGCAAGATGACTTTGGACCTAGACAGAAGGATGCAACCAACTTAGCTCAGATCTGACATCATTCAGCACTCTCTTCAATCTCTGATCACCTCTCCTCTAGATTAACCATAGTAAAAGGCAAAAGCAGGAATCTATTTTTATCTTAATCCTAAAATAGCCACCGAGAACATTCAAAGATTCAAAAGTCTCTGGCAGGAAATCAAACTGCATGCACTATTATGTGTTCCTCCTTAGTGTCAGGTTAACAAATAATACTAGAAATTACTTCTGTCGAGCTGCATGATACAGAATTTCCTGCTACATATTTAGAGCTATCATATGACAACCTGCCACATTGAGCAGGGATCTAGATTTATATAGGAAGGGCCAGCTAAGCCACCTACAAATGGACCTCACCTATTCAGACATGGTTATATGTGCAGAGAGTCAGTCTTGGATGATATGTTATTGGGAAGACAACTAATTAAAAGGCACGTGCAAGTACAGCATAAAGTACTGCACACCTCCAATTTATTCTGTAAGGTCACTTTGGCATCAGGTCTCCATTTACTCTCTCTGCCCAACCTCTCTTTAAACTGTTGACTCTCCTGCAGGTAATTTGCCAGTTTTGCTTTGAACACATCTGGTATGTTTTGTTTTTGTTTTTACATGGACATTAGGGTTTTTTTTTTATGATCAGAAGCTACACGTGGAACAGAAGCCCCAGAGGAAATAAAATGCTTTTAAAAAAAAACCTGGGCAAAAAAACACTGAAATAAGCATATGAGGCAATTTTTTAAGCTGAAACATCTTTGCAGAACTTCTGACAAGCTCAAACTGCCAGAAAATAAAAATATGCCATGATGGAACATTAAAAATATTTTGGCAATGCTATGTGGAATAAAAGATCCTGGTTCCAGAAGGATCAGAAATCAGGCTGAGTCTCTTAGCAACCAACATCTTAAGAAATGAAGTGGGCAGTAGACAGAGGGAGAAATATTTGGGAAATATTGATTAGGGAAGGGAAATGGGAAGAACCTGGCTGCTCCAGGGTTAATCTTCTTAGAAAGACTATTTAGCACTTGGAAGGGAAGGGGGTACCAAAATGGATGGGAAATTTGCCCAAAGATTTAGTTAAAAACAGAGTACATTAGATACAGAAAGTGTATTGAGTGTGGCAATCCAATCTAGTTGCTCCAGACCATCTTCCAAAAGAATTGCTGAATGATTGAGTCTAAATTGGATTACTTCACTGACCACTCTTCCACATCGATGCTTGCACCATAATGACCGCAGGGAACCTGTCCCTACATCAAGACGAAGGGGGAATCATGAAACCGCAGGAGATTCGGCTGCTGCCTCATCTCCCTCTTCAGAATCCCAGACTTCTGACTGTAAGTAGTTAGCAAACAGGGCCTTGGCACGGTGAAGGATCTTGTTAAGATTGTGCCGGCGGACCAAGCGATCAAAATGCATGGCTAACTCATTGTAGTCCATGTTGTTTTTGATTATATGGTCTCGATGCTCCAAAAGAATGGCAAGACATAGGAAGAGTACGAAGGGGTTGCCTTTGCCAAATTCTTGCGGAGGAGGGAGGCTGACTAGGGCAGGAGGAGTAGAAGGAGTAGGTCCATGGGAGGGAGAAGAAGGGGTATTAACTACTGAGTCTCCCTTCTCTTCCTCTGATTGACTTTCCTCGTTGCCATTAGTTGAGGAGGAGACAGAATCTCGAGAGGGTGGTGTCAAGGCCCGAAGAGATGGAGCAGAGAAGGATTTAGCCATGTTAGTTGTCTGAATCAATGGATCCTGCTCACTGGTGCAATCTTCCTTCTCATCCACTGAGTCTTGAGATCTGGGTGAGGGGTCATCCTCCAAACTGTCTTCATTATGAGCAATGTAATACTTGAATTCCCCAAAACTAGACTGCTTTACTAATACCTTCTCTTCAGCAACTGCCCCCTGGCATGGCCGATCCCCAGCTGCCTCAAAACTACAAGCTGGGCGTAGCATGTGTCTCCTTCGGACAGACTGGCTGCTGTCTCCGGGCCTGGCTGGAGGGCCCACCAATTCCACTTCCTTCTCTGGAGGATCAGGAGGAAAGGAACTCCATGTGATCTCCAGCATGCGCAAGGCATCCTCAAATGCAAACTCCCGTTTCAACTCCAACAACAGCCAACGATAGCAAAAGAAGAGGTCATCGGCACCCCGAGAGAGGAGGTAGGAGTAGAAATCTGGATCTGAATGGCGGAGGAGAAGCTTGAGATGGGTAAATTTAACTGACATGACTTCACCGTCTACCTGAAAGTTACCTTCCAGGCGTTTCATGATGCCACAGAAACAGATGAAGGCATGTGCTTCACTGTCCATTACAGCCAGGATGGGAGAAGCAATATCACTCATACCCTGACAGTAGGAAATCTGTGGGTGGGTCACAGCATAGGTGGTCAGCAGATCATGCAGGGCTGTCAGGTGAGGATTATCATCTGAACCAGCGTAGTAGGGATGAGTGCGATCTGTTCGCAGAACATCCTTCAGCACATTACTACGGATGAAATCCAGGTCTTCGGGGTTGGTCCGTGCTTCCCATTCCCCCTTCAGGTGTTCATACTCACGTGTCTTCTGCTTCATGTAATCCATACGCTCCTGTCCAGTCAAGCCATCAGGATAGACATTTAGCAAATATCTCCAAACAACCTGCAGAAATAGGGTAGATTCAGCTTGAAAAGCAACTTTCTTCATCAATAGTGACTAGCTGATGGATCAGCTACAGGAATAAATCTTTCCCCTATAAGAAGGAGTGGACAACTACTACCAGCACTTAGGGAGGCCAAAATTATTGCTTCAGAGTGAAAGCAAAAGAATAGAAGGTTCTCCTCTTCCTCATTATATCTCGCCTCAATCTCTCAAGATAGAATCTTGGTTCCCAAATGCCTGTTCTCACCTTGCGCAATGAAGGTTCAACTCCACCATGGAAGATTCGGAGACGCAGTTCTGCTGGTCTTGACAATTGGCCTTCATGATTCAAATACGTATGGAACTCTGAGTCACTCAAAGGAGGTTTGAAAGGTTTGACATCCTCCCCATAGGACCAGCTGAGTGCCTGCTGGACCTTTGACAATGTCCGTCCCACCTGACAAAAAGCAAAAAAGAAAGCTGAGGTCAACAACAAACACTCAATGACTTAAAGCTGGAAGGAAAAAAAAACAAAACACCAAGCCACCCATCACAAATAGTTCCGTATTTTAATATGCAAGATTTTAGTTAACTGCTCCTTAAAATTGGAAGGTTGAGGGAGAGTAATTAGTGTCAGGTACAAGAAATCAGAAGCCACACAATGAGCTGATCAGAGTAATATGTTGTTACTGGATACTTCCTTATTGATAGGCCTGTTTGTTACGAGTTGGAAGGAAAGTTTCCAATTCCATCTTTTTGAGTACGGGTTCCCCACAGGCTTGTGTCTTGAGTCCGTTACTGTTCACTTTGATGACCCATGACTGCTATTGCCAAGTCTGCTACAAATCATATTGTGAAGTATGTGGATGATACGGCAGTGGTGGGTCTTATCTGGGATAACAAAGATTCTTATAGGGAGAAGATGAAGTTTTTGGTTGACTGGTGCAATAAAAATAACCTGGTTTGAATGTTAATAAAACAAAGGAGTTCATTGTTGATTTTAGAAAAAGCTAGCATAGTCATACTCCACTTTGTATCAAGGATGCAGCTGTGGAGGTGGTCAACAGTATTAAGTATCTGGGGGTGCAGATAACTAACAATCTGACTTGGTCTCTTCATACGTCATCCTTAGTGAAGCATGCAAACCAGTGTTTGCATTTCCTGCGCCGGACGAGCAGAGCACATCTTTCTCCTTCTCCCCGGCCACTTTTTAGAGAGGCACAATGAAGAGTGCTTTAACAAACTGCATCACTGTCTTGTTTGGTGGCAGCAGGGCCTCAGATAGAAGGTCCATATAGAGAGGGGTAAGGACAGCTGAGAAGATTATAGGAAGCTCTCTTCCCATTATTCAGGATGCTGCTTATAAGCGCTATATGCTTAGAGCTCGGAGCATTGTTAGACACCCCACACCCACCCACTTTACGGTCTGTTTCTGTTGCTCCCCTCTGGGAGAAGATTTTGAAATATTTCTAGCAGGACTAATAGATTTTGTAACAGCTTTCCTCCTTCTGCCATCAGTCTTGTAAATTCACAGGATTATTTTTTTTCGCCATGTATGTGTATTCATTCAAACTAGACTATGATGTTTCTCTGTGTCATATGTGTGTGTGTGGGGGGGTTATGCATAATGGTATTTTCTGAGAGCTGAATGCAATGAAATTTCATTTTAATGTATGCTGATTAGTGTACATTTAAAGTGACAATAAAGTTTCTCTTCTCTTCTCACTCGTCTATAGATAGGAATCTTGCCAGACTAAAGCACATGCTGCACAACTACTAGATAAATACTGCAAAGTTTCAGGGAGGATCTCTCTTCAGCTTTTTCCTCTCTGTAATGGACTCAAAGCTAGTCTTCAACTCAGCACCAGATTCTACCACATTTAAATTGTAATTGGCCAACCCTTTCTCCCAGAGTTCTCTGGTAAAAGATATTTATGACAGACTGCCATCAGTCAGATCAATGTCCTGACTACTGGCAATCTGCATAAATATCTTTTACAGTCTGTTCATCTGGAGTTTTTAACCTTTTTGCTAAGGATTTCTCCCTTTAGCCAAGTTATGGAAAAAAGTAAAAAAAGATGCTTTAGATTTTTCTTTCCAATATGTGAAAGACAAAATTTAGTAAACCTTGTGGCAATCCCAAAAAAACAAGAGGGTCCTAATGCATTTCAGAGAGGATGACTAAAAGGAAATCATCTGGGCCTCTGCACAGATGTTGGTATGATGTTGAGCTTGCTTTTGTCTCCTCTTCCTTTCTCTCTCTCTCTTTCCACAGTAGACTCATTTTATACAGTACAGAGAATAAGTATAAACTGAGGAAGCTTTGGGGAAGCTCTTGCCAATCAAGCAAACTTTTCGTCCTCTTACATCTGACCTAGTTGCAAATTAGAAATTCCTAGTGACTAAGCAAACCCTCCTAAGGCCCAATGCTGAAATTATAAAGATGCAGTTTAATTTTCACCTGGGTCCACTACATAAATAGGTTTATATGAAAAGCTAAAAAAAGGTGAATTCTTTCTATTCAAGCCTCCAAACATGACATCAATTTATAGGATACTTGAGAGGGCACTGCTGTGCCATACCGATAACTTGGTTCTTCTCACATCGAAAAGTGTGACACAGTTAGAATCGATAGCCTGGGGAGACAGAAGTCTTTGGAAACAAATGGACCCTTATCATCTCCCATGGTATCTGCTTTGCTGGTTTAATCTGACAGGGTTGGCATGCTCTGGGTCCAACAATTAAACAATGCCATTTTTCAGGACCCTTTGTAGCAATTCCTGCCATCTGAATCAGGTTCCCCATGAGATTCGAGTAGTCCCCAACCTTATTGGCATTTCCAAGGGCCCTAAAGATGTGGCTCTTTTCCCAGGCCTTTGGTAAGAATGATGCCTCTTTTCCTTGTTCCCATCTAGATTTGTTTTCTCTGCCATCCTTATTTGTTTTCCTGTACAGCTTCTTATTACTTGCGTTTAAATGTTTTTAACAGTTTATAAACTACCAGAGGTAGCATAATAACTATTACTACTACAATTATTGTTGTGTAATAATAGTATGACTATTACTATTATAATGGTATAAAATAATTTGTAAATCATCCTGAGTAGCATAATAAAGTATATTATTACTACTACTACTACTGTATACTATGCTATAATGGGTACAGTTAAATTGGAGGATAATGGTATACAGGTAGTCCTCGAGTTACGAGTGTAATGGAGCCTGCCCTTTCCACTCGTAACTTGAAAACTCGTAGAGTGAATCTCGTTCCTTTAGTGAGATCACTCTCTTGCTCGTTAAAATGCATGCGCCTCGTTAAGTAAACATGAGGTATCCGAGGGTGGGGAAGGCCATGGAGGGCCTAGTGCTGGAACAGGCCCCCAAGACCTCCCCGACCCACTAAGATACCGCATGCTTCCCCCTCCCTTCCTGCCGTGCCAGACTCACCTGGAAAAGATCCTTCTTCTCTCTACCACGGTTCCTGCTGCCGCCTTATTTGAGGCTGGGGAACGGTTCAGCGCACCCTGTGCCACCTGATCCAGGCTTTGGTGGACTTTTCCAGGCTGCTGTATCCGGATGTAAGCCGGAGGAGGCTTTTGCGCCCCCCCCCCCAGTCTGATCTGGGTTCCGGAGGCCTTTTCCAGGCCTGATCAGGCTACGGTGGGATTGTGGGATTGCGGAAGTGTTCCCCGGGCTCAGAAGCCTGTAGAAGACCTCCGGAGCCCGAATTGGGCTGCGGGGAGAGAGCGTGAAAGCCTCCCCTGGCCTCATATCTGGGCCACAGCGACCTGAAAAAGGCCTCTGGAGCCCAGATCAGGGCGCAGGCAGGGCACAGAAGAGTTCGCTTACCGCAAATCCAGGTGGTAGAGGCCTGGAAAAGGGAGGTGCACGGAAGCTTCCAAGTGCCTGATCCACGCCTCGGAGGCGTTTTCCTAGCCGTTTGTGTCAGGAACGGAAGTTGGGGGGGACTTCTGCATGCCTCCGGAGGCTGGATCCAGCCCTCGGAAGACTGCTCGAAGCTGCTGCTGCCCAGAACGGAGCTTCCAAGGCAGAAAGGAGTTGGGGGCAGGAGTAAGAGACAGCCACCTTTTGCATAGAGAATGAAAGTCTCTGAGGTCCATGATTTAGCGCAACTTCAAACACTCGCGCGAAGTCATAGACTCCAGAAACTTCCATTCTTGGTGCAAAAAACATTTCCAAGCCGACTCTCCTTTCCTTCAAAGGGAAAGAAACGGCAGCAGAGAGGATTTTTGTAAGGTGAGTGAGTCCGGCGCGGCAGGAAGGGAGGGGGAAGCAGTTGTGAGTGTGTGTGGGGAAATAGGGTGAATGCTGCAGTACCACTCAAATCTGCTGTGGTGGTGCAATATTCATAACTTCAGGATTTGCTCATAGACACTAGGGGGCGCTCATCACTTAACTTTGAACGAGCGTTAACTGAATACTTGTAACTCAGGAATTACCTATATTTTATGGTTTTGGGATAACTGACAGTTTTTCCTCTATCGCTTTCTGTCCTAGAATCTAAATTTTTATTTATCACATTGATATACACTTCATCAATCTAACTGTACTTTAATATATTAACATGGGATAATGCAATAATAGAAAAGTAGAAAACAATATTTTCATAGAATAAAGTCCATTCTGATGGCTTCAGAATCAATTCTGAAAGGCCCTCTGGAAAAGATAGTTCCTTTACAATTCTCCAGAAAGCCCCACAGTGGGATCAATCCTCACTTTGGAGCATAAGCTGTTCCATAAGACAAAGAGTGCTGTACAAAGAATGCTGTTGTCAGGCCTCCTCATATTGCATCTCGTAGTAAATGGGGATCCTGGGAAGCCTTTCTCTGACTTTCAGAGCAAGTAGGTAGATTTTACCAGAGAGGTGATCTCTTAGATATCCAGGCCCCAAGCCACTAAGGTCTTTAAAGAAAGCAACCAGCATCTTGAGCACAGAAACACCCTGCTTCCACAAGAGTATAATAGAGCAATATAGAAACTGATTCATAGGAATGCAGGCCACTGCATTTTGCATTATTAGATCTTGCAAATACCACCCAATGAAAGTATAAGTTAGCAACTCCACTCCCTGAAGGCCCACCTGGGAAATGATGGACTGGGTGAAGGGCAGGGCTGCAGCTGCCAAAGACCTCTTCTCCACTAGCAGCAGGTCGGTACTTATAACATCCTTAGGGCTGATAATATCCCAATCTTCTAGCAGGGGGCCTGAAAGAATATGATATTGTGAGCACATTCCTCGGGCCAGTTCTGCCAATCCCTCTCCGCTCTCTCCATTCTCACTTTCACAGGGACAAAGGTGTCTACCAAAAAGGATGCAAACTAGAATTCATATACCTCATTATAAGAAGAATTTAACCCTCTCCCTTTTATCCCGATTTTCCTGTACCCGCACCGACCCTACCTTTTCCCTACCCGTATAAAATCTAATAAAATATATTTTTTAAAAAAAGAAGAATTTAAAACAAAAGTTAGTGCAACTATTATGATTTACTAAATCATGAATTCACTTATTCTGGTTCTTTTGAGAAAAATAATATAGAGAGGGCCTTTTCAAGCTTATATTTCAGTCTAACTGCATTCAAAGTCAGCAGAGTCATCACCCAGAATTCTGAACTTGTGACTGGAATACACAGTGTTCTAAGCCATTTTAATTTTTGCATACCACGAGCTGGAAAGAGGTGCTGGTAAAGTACACTGTACAAAAAGAGGCCTGATAACAGATAGCTTTCGGGTGAATCAAGCAATGGGTGGGATGTACCAAAACACACATGCACAGATTTACCTGTTCAACCCTACTGCTGTTTCCCCATCCATGACTATACCTAACAATGCTGTATCTGTCAATGCTGTGATTCATGCCTTCTCTTCTATAACAGCTATCAGCCACCATCCCCACAAAAACAATATAAATAGAGAAGCTAAAGATAAGGAACTCTGTTGATGGAACATGCCCTCTGTATAGAATGAGAACAAGGTATGAGGGAATAGAACCTTTATTATTTGCTCTTTCGTTAATGACAAGTAAAAATTACTCACTGTCTTCCAAGGGCTTGATGTCTATCTTTAGTTGTAAAAAAGGCTTAGAGGCTGCGGCAAAGGCCATCCCAAGATCCCAGTCTGACATCAATGACAAGTACATTTCTTGGTTTTGCTTATCTCGGCTTAAATAGCTGATGGTAAAATTCTTCTTCCTGATGCAGGCAAAAGGTTTAGAGTTCTTTTCATTGAAGCTGAATATCTCTTTCTCATCATGGCATATATTTATGTAGAAAACAAGCTGAGAAATCACGCAACATACACTAAGCAAACTCCCATAAGTGTACTGTGAAATAAGGTCTGGCTTTAAGTGGGGCTTTCGAACAGGTTTACAGCCAGACCAAATCCTCATTGGAGGATAATACAAGACTAGACAACATTGCAAAGGTTGCAGGAAATCATCTGAAAAAAGAGAAAGGGCTGATTTCCCCCCCTCCCAATTATATGCAGTTTTTCTGGAGTTAAAATATAGGGGAGAGGTAGCTTTTAGGAGGCAAACTATAACACCATCCCATGATTAAAAATAATCAGAACCTGAAAAATATTCACCACTTAGGAGGTTGACATGAGAGACTAGTGAATTGTAAGGCTGATAATGAGTTAGGCGAGAATGCCCCTCAGGGTCATCACCACCAGCAGCAATTTTGAAAACAAAAGCATTGCAATACCAACGGTGTCTTGCTGTGAATTCCAGTCACGCCATTTGGGATCCTGAGAAGCTACAACTGATTGTTGGGAGGGGTTCCATAGATTTAGCAGGCTACCCAACTGATATAAATAAATAAAAACCCCAAAAGGAACAGTACTGTTTTCCTTCACTATACTTAGTAAATTGCTGTCTAAAACAAGCATTTTTGTTAACGTGAAACTTACTGTCTCTCTTTATTCAGACACGTCAAATCATCCATCCTCTCATTTTCTTAGGTCCCCTCCATACAATACTAGCAGTCTCCCTCTTGGTATGTGACATTCTTTTTTGAATGTGAGATTAGCTTCATTGCTAATGTAATATATGATGTCACAATGAGGGAAAGGATACAAAGTCTCTTTACTCACAATTCATGTTCTGAGTTCTCATTCCCCTTCCAATATCTCAAAACAAAAAGCCCTAGCTTACAGTTCCGTCAGTGATGTGCTACAAAAGTTGCTTTCATTAATTGGATCCATCACAACGGGAGCTGAAAGACAGGGTCACTGTCACTTATTTCTATCCTCCCTGCACTTGCTTTTCACAGCCGACATGATAGAAATGATACCATTTGTATTTCAACATTTCTGTTCAATAGAAACGACAGCCATTTGTGTGAAATGATGTAGGGTCTCCTGCTTGAGCAGGGAACTGGACTAGAAGACCTTAACTCTGTTAATTCTATATTCTAACTCACCCATTGAGGTCAAAAGCTCTGATGAGAATGTGTTGCAATACATCCAGTGAAGTGATCTGTGGGTCCACAGCAAAAGTCCGGAACTCAGGTTGCAAGAAGCCTTCACATTTCTGCAGAAATTGCACATAGGTTAAGATTTTAAAAACAGTGCTAACTGGATAATCTGCATAATCTGTACATATTAGTCTCAGCATTTCCTGGGAAAAAACAAAGAAAGTTTATTACTGTTTCATTATACAATGAAGATTATGACAACACTTGATTCAATCCCATATTTTTCAGGCGATCTCCATTAAAATATATTGTTACTATTTCATTTTCTCTCTCTGCTTATAAGCATGCCTTCTTAAGAAGAAGAATCACTATGAGAAAGTGAAGGGAAAATAAATTAGAAACAGCTTGTTGCTATTGACTCTCCCTAATCAACTTTGAGTGATAAGTGGACTAATTTGTGTACATTTACCAAATCAACAGACTAAACAGCTATCATTAACTACACTGCAAACTGACTCCATAAACTTAGATGAAATGAAATAATGAAAGTCCACTATAAATATTGAGGGCCAGGATCAAAAAATGCTTCTGTTTGTTATATGTATTTAAAAGTGTTGCAAAAAACAAACAAATGAAGAACTAAATATAGGACAAAATGGCTTTTGGCTTCATATTACAAGAATGTAATTGCCATGTCTTAATGGAATCTCGAATATGGTCCACATTATTACAGGTAATTCTTGACTTATGACCATAACTGAGCCCAAAATTTCTGTTGTTAAGTGAAACATTTGTTAAGTGGATTTTGCCCCATTTTATGACCTTTCTTGCCTCAATTGTTAAGCGAATCACAGCAGTTGATAAGTTAGTAACTCAGTTGTTAAGTGAATCTGGCTTCCCCGTTGACTTTGCTTGTCAGAAGGTTGCAAACATCTTGTGACAGAACAACAGTAATAAATACGAACCAGTTGCCAAACATCTGAATTTTGATCACATATAATGGGGATACTAGAAAGAACGTAACTGTGAAAAACAGTCATAAGTCACTTTTTTCAATGCCATTGTAACTTTGAATGGTCAATAGACGAACTGTTGTAAGGACTACCTATATATTTATTGACATTTTGATTCAAAGACCCGATTCTGACATGAATCAGAACAATAGTGTCCAATTCAAAAACCAAGAGCTCAGATGAACATATTGCTAAATAAGGAAGATTGTAGTTGCCAGTAAATATTTTTAAACAGTTCTGTAAAGCATGTAAGTTCCTTACAATATGGAAGAATCTACTGGAATGGGCAGCTATATTAAATCTAATCAAGCACAATAACAAAATATATTTATTTCTATTTTTTTTTATTATTATTATAAATCAGAATGCCAGAATAATAACCTAATATTAAACAGATTATCAGTTATATTTAGAAAAGCTGCAGTTAATACAAGCCAAAGCCTAGCATGATGTCTGAACAGTCAGTGACTTAAACACACTTTATGAAACAATAAGAATTTGAGCCGATGCTTTCCTGAGCAAAAGAGCAATGTCTCAGCCACTGCAATAAGATATATAATTCTGCAAGGTTACCTTGGAAATAAACAGATTCCCATGCCAACTACATGACCAATTTCACAGCCAAATACTCCATACAATTAATTCCACTATGCAAGTGCTGCTGAAAAATAATTTTAGAACTTCAGCTCTGCTTACCTCTGGTATACAATCCTTCAATAATTCCTTACCCAATTATTATCCATCCTGCCGAAGATTCAGCTCCAACAATCTTGTGGGCCACCCTCCAAGCCCCCCATTTTCCAGACACCATCCTAATAAGCCTCAGCAATCTGGAGAGCCCAGGTTAGTGAAGGATGCCCTGTGACATCATTGAGGAGAAATCGTTTGGCGGACTAGACTCAGCTTCCATGGGAAACACCTGGGACGCACCTCCACCTGTGGCTTCTCTCTTCCTCCCCACCTAGAACCCGGCCACTTCTGGCCTCTTCGCCTCCGCGTCCCTTACCTTGACCCGCACTCGAACCACTTCATGTTCTTCTTCTTCTTGGGGCTGCAGCCGTGATCCTGGTCCGGCGCCAGCCCCACCCCCTTCGGGAGTCGGCAGCGGGGATGCCTCTGCTCCCCCCGGGGCCGCCACCGCTGCCATCCCGGCCCCTCCACCTTCGCTCTGCGGCGGAGGCACCGCGCGCCGGGGCACTAACGGCCCCCGCCCCCGTGACGTCACCCCACCCCGAGGGCGCCTCTCGTGCCGTCAGCCAGCCAGCTCGCGGGTGTTCTCGCGCAAGGGGGAGGGCGGGAGGGGGAGGGAAGAAAGCACCGCTTCCATCCCATTGCCCCCGCCCACGACTTCCGCCTTCGCCGGCAGTCCCCGCTTCTGCGCTGACTTCATCAATTGTATCTTAAAGGCACAGAGCGGAAGCGCCGGACGGTGCGTCTATAAATCAAAGCTTCTGGCAGCTCATAGGTTAAGTGGCAGGGCTTTGTAGGTTACAATAAAGGGCGGGGAAAATGACGATCAGGAAGTCTTTTTTTTTTTTAAACCCACTTCCGACTTAGACGAAAATAAGTGGCAGAACAACGAAAGCCGAAGCGAACGAAACGGTAATCGGGCATTTGTCTACTCCATGGAGATTCTCAGTCATCCAGGTCATGGTTGTCCCAAAGGTGCTTTTTCAAGAGGCGACTGGACTTTCTTGTTTTTTTTTGAAGACGTTTCGCTTCTCATCCAAGAAGCTTCTTCAGCTGGTGGATGGTGACAAATGACCAGCTGTATGCAAGGAATATAAATCCTTCCGTTCCCCGCCATCCAGTCAGAGCTGAAGAAGCTTCTTGGATGAGAAGCGAAACGTCTTCAAAGAAAAGAAAAAAGAAAAGCCCAATTGCCTCTTGAAAAAGCACCTTTGGGATAACTGGACGTTTCAGTGACATAATACCCAAGCATCAAGAAGAGATATTCCCTTTGACGTCATGGTTTCCCTCAGGTATATTGCCATAATATGGGGGAAAGTGGGGAAAAAACCGAAAAATTGGGTTGTCCCATCTGCCTGGATGGCAGACAGTCAAATGATCACAAAAAAGTGCAGAAAACTCTGTTGCAGGTCAGATTTGAAACTAATCAAGGAGAGAAGCAACCTGGAATTAAGAAGAAACTTCCTAACAGTGAGAACACTTAATCAGTGGAATGGCTTGCCTTCAAAAATTGTGAGTGCTTCATCACTAGAGGTTTTTAAGAAAAGACTGGACAGCCACCTATTTGAAATGGTACTAGTAACTAGATACCGGTAAGATCTTCCAAGGTCCCTTCCAGCTCTATTTTGATTGATTGATACCAGCCGTTGGGGGGGGAGGGGGGAAGAGGAATGCCGCTCAGGTTTCTTGGAGGCATCTAAACGGCCATTGGGAAAACACTTGCTTACGAGGCAAGGGGTTAGCGATCTACCTGGATGCTAATTACACACCAGGGTCGTTTTATGCCATTATTATCCGGGTCATGACAAAATTCTGTGCCAGCGACTGTCGACTGGATTGGGCAGAGATGCGAATTCAAAGCCAAGGATAGAAAAAGGCGAGAATGCTGGAAGGTTTATTGTTAGTTTGGGTTATGACGTATGGCGGAAGTATATAGCATTGTATTAAACTTTAATAACTAATAACTTTTAACCAAGCATGGCTCTTAAGGCAAACCAGGGTCACGGGGAGGGAAGAGGGACAGTTTATGTTTCCAGGGCATTCACAATCATATGGTAATGAGATATTTACTAAGCTAAGCTGTTTTTCCCCCTCTACTGATGTCACTATGCCGAGATTATGATGTCCTCACAAGTAGCAGCCATGATATTGCATTTGTTTTTTCCGCTACAAGACTTTACCTAAATCAACAGGTGGGGAACTATGGCTCCTTCATGACTTGTGGACTTCAACTCCCAGCATGGCTGGCTCAGGAATTCTGGAGTTGAAGTCCACAAGTCATAAAGGAGCCATAGTTCCCCACCCCTGACCTAACTGGTCATAAGTTTGCTTTTGAGAGGCATTCTCCAACCTGGTGCCCTCCAAGTCTTTGAGATCATGAATGGCTGTGTATTCGTGGAATTGAAGGGTCCACAAATCTGGATGGGGAAGAATGGCGAACAGGCTGTTTACAAATGATAAACAACATGCCTGGCCTTCAGTACAACACATTTATCTATACGTAAGAACATGGGCCAAACCACAGTAGTACAAATTTGCAGAATTGTTTAAACATGAACCAAAAGTGTGTCTGAACTGGATATCGCACATTCAGCAATCTTTCCCAACCATTCTTGATTACTGACACAGAATATAGAAACTTTGTGGAATAGCAAAACTATGACACATTTTAATCATTTTAGTTGGGATTTAATAAGTCAAAATAAGAGTGGCATGCAAAATTAAAAATGGGGAGAGGGGGAAGCACGTGCACACACTCCAAGAAAATTGACATGTATCTACTTGTCAATCTTGGTTGCTTTGGTGGCTTGTTTTTTGGGGGGGGGAGGGGAACCTTCAGAAAGAAAATGAAATCCCTCACTTCACTGCACTTTTTTTTAATGTGCTATCAAGGAGAGGCAATTACTCAAAGCCACTGCTTAGTCAGAATTGGAGCCTGTTTCTCCCCATCCAGCCTCCATCCTCCAGTCACTGGGTCAGCTTCAAAACAGCATCCCCTACCTAGCTAGTATTAATGATATTGCACCATGTGCTGTAGAATGACCTTACCCAGCAATTTTATGTGGATGTTAAAGGAAGGAGGGAGAAATCTGAGGCATCCCACATCAGTTATAAAGCTCATAAATTAGTTGATATGGCCAGGTGTCTCCTGAGTAGTATGCTTGTTGTACCAAGGTATTCAGCGGTATATAAAAATAAGTTTGGGCTCATTCTTTCTTTTTCCAAAACAAACAATTAATTTAGAAGGCATGAAATTTTTCATTTTTTAATTTTTATTGGCCTTATCACATTTTCAATGTTCTTTTTCAGAAGCAGGATGGAGACAATTGTAAAAATCCAAGGCTTTTACTTAAGCATTGTTGTTTTGTATATATATATATATTACATTTTCAGAAAGGGAATTCACTTCACAGGCTCTTGATTATTACTATAACCTCTATTCTGCCTAGGTTACAGACTCAGATTCTATAAATTAATCTTCTAATACTTTCAGTGTCTACACAGTTGCCGTCTGTTCTAACAGCGCCAACAAGCGTAACACAAGACAACCCTGGAATATTATAGTCAGGACAACCCCTAAATTTAATAATTTACACAGTTCAACTCCAGGGAGAAAGAGATTTCCTAATTGGTCTATTGTGCCCACTATATTGATGGTTCTCTTTCACAAGAAATTATGAAAGTTCTTGATGATGAAACTTTACAGTTAAAATCACCCCCTAGTATTATACTCTGATTACATTTTAAACAACTCAGGGGAAACAAAATATTCTATACCATTTAGAGAGAAAATTTCCATCACAATGATTTGTTTACTCTGAAGCCTCAGCCAACCCATACAATACGGAGATTGTTTATTAAAATGTCACACCTCAGTTTACAAATAAGAGAGTTTAGTGCTGTGCAGAGGGCATTCAAGGGAATGGAGCTTGGGATACAGTGATAAATTGGGACATTAGAAAATAGTTGCCCCTAAAGCAACAGATCTGTCTACTTATATACAAATCTTTACAGTAGGTTTTTTTTTTGCTGCAGATATACAATCCCAAAGCAATTGAAAAAATAACTGAAGAAAAAAAAGAAAGGAAAAGAAAGCTATCAATAAAACAAGTGGTGATATAAAAGTATTTACTATTCTGCATAGTTCAGTTATGGACATCTGATAGCTTCCTCTTTGCGCTACCTCAAAGTATTTATAATTCTTGAGCGACAGCTGTCAGATACTATTTCCCAGTTTAAGCCATTCACTGACTAATTCTACATGGGAACAAAAATAATCTTCAAGGCAAGTAGCTGAATCACTTTATGTGAATAGAAGCAAGTTGCCAGCCCCTCTAACGCTACCTTCTACTTGATTGAGAATAAGACTGAATGTTTCCCGCAGTCTCTATACTTCAATTTATTGAATGCTAGATGTGGGACCCTCCTTGCAGGCTTATGTGATTATAGCTGCAGGTATCAAGAGAAACAAAGCTATATGGTCCACAGCAGGACTCAGTTCAATACTAACTAGTATTAGCTGAGTCACTTGATCCTAATAACATTTATTTAGAAATAAAATCTCCCGATTTAAAAAAAAACCCTTCATGAAGATAAAACTGTAGTCTTAATTTTAAGCTCATAGCTTAAGAGCTATGAATATTTAAAGAAGAGAATAACCACCATCAAACAGAGAGAAACCACAGAAAATATCTAAACAAGTGCAGAGGAACAGGAAGAATACAAGATCAACCTCTGAATGGCTGGAAGTACCATCCAATATGACCTCCTGTGCAAAACATCAATGTTTCTTGACCTTGTTGGCATCCATTACTCTCTGGCAAGCACTGAGGTGCTTCAGGGCATCCCAGATGAGAATAGAGGGAATGATAATCCACAGACCATTCATAAAGACAAAGTAAAACCAGAAGTAAATAGGGTGCCACTTCTCACTGTGGCGAAAGCCATCACGGTATTCAGTGTAGAAGTACAGAATGTCACCATATAGTTGACCTATGGTTAGAGATAGACAACATGGCTGATTAAAGTAGGAAGAAAAGATCAAAAGTGGACAAGCCAAAAAAGAAATGCAGTCAGGTGTATTGAACATTAACCAAGAATAAAAATATTAAATTAATTGCTTTTGAAAGATTGCATTAACATTTATATATCCTGACATATCTGCCTATCTTGCATACCTACCTACTGACACCACTAGCTGCAACACGTATCGATGGGACTGGCGTGAAAGAAATGCGACTGCAGTCCAAAGACTGAGGGGACCCCAAAAACAGACAGTGATGGTTTCCATGCAAATTAGAAAATTATCTGATCTGCAGATACAAAAATGAAATGAATGTCACCTTCAGTCCCAAAACATCCCAACTTTCTTACAGTTCACTACATTCAATTTGGAGAGGGAGAAAGGGGATGATAGATAGATAGATAGATAGATAGATAGATAGATAGATAGATAGATAGATAGATAGATAGATAGATAGATAGATAGATAGATAGATAGACAGACAGACAGACAGACAGACAGACAGACAGACAGATGCATGAAAATTCACGAAGATAATAAACCCATCTCAGGCCAAACTGCAGAATTTGATGCAAGTGAGGAGAGTGAACTGGTGCAAGTTCTTTCCATTCAAGCCTTGCCCATTTTATTTTCCCAAGCTCAGTTACTATGGCTGAGGGGAAAAGAGAAAAAAATGAATTAAAAATAAATGGGGAAAAGTAGAATTTAGCCATCCCTTGCAGATAAAATAGTCATGCTCATCAACCAGATCTTCCATTGAGCTGGGGGAATCCCACTGATAATACTCATCTCAAAAGTTCATAAATATGAGACTGGAAAACAAATGTCATTCCCCGATATGCTCTTTTAAGGCATGAATAGAATTCAATGGGATGTTTTTTTCTAAAATAATTTAGAAATATAAAAATTTAGGATCCTTAAAAAGAAACGCAGGAATTCTTTTAATTTTGTTGTACTCGCCCTATTAAAAAGTTGTCTTGGCAACAGAAAATATATTAAGAGAACTCATGCAAAAGTTTGAACATCTCAGCTATATTTATGTTTGCATTGTGTCAAATCATCCTTTCCCTATCCCCACACTCAGACCAAGTACTTGTGTTCAAAATTGCTTAATGCTGGGTCTTTGCAGAAATATCCAGACCTTTGCCTGTCATTTCAAAGTTAACACTTACATCATATATCTGCTGTCACCTTTGCCATATTCCTTCCCTGGAAGATATAAAGAAAAATTAGTAGAAAAAGAAATCCATGGGAACTGCACTAGGGAGAGTTTGTGAATTTCCCTGTATTTTTCTTAAATATTAATTATAACAGGGTTGTGCACCACTTTAGATAAAAGGCAAATAGATGCTTGGAACACCTAGAAGTGCAGAAGTGACAATTGTCTCCAACTCCTTAAACCAAACACATCTGTTCTGAAATTTCCAAGCACTTCCTATTCTAGAAGGCAACATATAATGAATGTGAGATTATACAGACCACATGAATGCTATCACGCCAATAAAACTTTCTAAATACACGAGGACTTACTTTAGCCTAAAATCATGCTTCTTGGTAACAAATGCAAATATTAAGAAACATACATTTTCACTTCTCGCAGTTTTGATAATACTAGAAGGAATCAAATACTCTTAAATTCAGAAGTAGTAGTTCTGGCCATCATAGCAGCCTTATGGTCAGGTTAATGTGGGTCAGGTACTTGCAATTGGCTTGCAATTATATCACAGCATCCTGCTATCATGTGACTGCCATTTGCAACCTTCATTACTGGCTTCCAACAAATGTTAACAGGGAAGCTACCAGGAGGTTGCAAATGGTGATTATGTGATTGAGGTATGCTACCACCATTCAGGATTCATCTAAAGATGGCAACTGTGACTGCAGGAACTGTTCTTGTAAGTCAGGGGTCTTCAAACATGGCCCTTTTATGACTTGTTGACTTAGCCAGTGTGCCTGGCTAAGGAATTCTGGGAGTTGAAGTCCACAAGTCATAAAAGGGCCAAGTCTGAAGACCCCTGTTATAAGTTGTTGTGGTCATGTGACAATGACTTATGGCCACATCAGTTACACTGAATTTGCTGGTCCAAGTTACTGTTGGTAAGCAAAGACTGTCTACACAAGTGTCACTATCACATATTTGTGTTCTGAAGTCTGATTCAAGTACACAATGTAAGGATTTACCGATGTGTCATTTGCTCCATTTATGCATCATGCGGATCCTCCTGCCCACCCTCCACTTTCTGCCCATGTTAACCTGCTGCATCAATTTCCCCTCCCCCCCAAAAAATCAAGAGACAGAAACCAGATAGACACACATCTTACAGAGCTGCGAGAGAATGGATTGATCCCCTGGGATTTCCATATAGTAAAGGCTAAACCAGCCTTCGATGACAAGATGAATAAAAGCACAGATGGTAAACCAGCCAATGATCAAGGTGCGCCAAGTTCCAAAAGGGCCCCATGTCTTGCTTCGCCAACCTACTACAAACCAAGTTAATAGCAAGAGAATTCCTGAAGTAGAGAATAGGAATGTCAAGATCTGCCATGAGGGTCGGTCATTTGGGATGTAATTTTGGAGTTCCAAATTCCGAGGCCAGTATGGGTGGTGGACAACATCGGGTTTTGCTTCCGGAACCATAGTGGGTTGAGAAAGTGTGAGTTGAGCCAGTGAAAAAGGCAAGGGCTTCCTCTGGTAGAAAATGACCCACCTGCATTAAATACAGAGAACTAGTTAAGCGCAACTTATTATCAGATTCTTTCAGTTTGACAGCTGACAAAATAGAAACAGAACTTATCCTAAAATCTGAACATACACATATATACATATGTTGTGTGTGTATATATGTATATATGTGTATGTGTATGTATGTGTATGTATATGTATATATGTATGTATGTGTATGTGTATATGTATATATGTATGTATGTATGTGTATGTATATGTATATATGTATGTATGTGTATGTGTATATGTATATATGTATGTATGTGTATGTGTATATATGTGTGTGTACGTGTGTGTACGTGTGTATATGTGTGTGTATGTGTGTGTGTGTGTGTATATATGTGTATGTGTTTTCTGAGGTTTTCGCGGGTGTTTGTATGTAGGTCTTTGGTTCTTCGGGTTTTCTCCCACGTAGAATTTGAAGTGTCTTGGCGATGTTTCGACGAAGTCTCATTCGTCATCTTCAGGCTGGTAGATGGATAGATGGATGGATGGATGGATGGATGGATGGATGGATGGATGGATGGATGGATGGATGGATAGATAGGTAGGTCTTTGGTTATTCGGGTTTTCTCCCGTGTAAAATTGGAAGTGTCTTGACGCGAGGGGGGCAGCAGTGGGGAACTGGCGGGGGAGGCGGGTGCGGCGGCGGTCTTTTCCCTCGGCCCCGGGATGCGGCGAGAGCTGCTGCCGGCGGGCTCTAACCCCCGCCGTCCAGACGGGCAGGTAGCCCGCCGCCATCGACGGGTGGCAGGGATTAAACCCACCAGCAGCAGCTCTCGCTGCATCCCGGGGCCGAGGGAGAACACTGTCGCCGTGCCCGGTTCCCCTGCCGGCTTCCCGCCGCCGCCCCCTTCGCGTCAAGACACTTCCAATTTTACGTGGGAGAAAACCCGAATAACCAAAGATCTATGTACAAACACCTGCGATGCACACACACAAATATAATATACATATATATATCCAACAGTCATAACATAGTCTTAAGCTTTTAAATTGTCTCTATGCAACAAAAACTTGCCTGCCACTGGTTTTAAATACATTTCCATTACACAATAGAGCTCCTCCTTTCACATAAATCATTCCAATAGATGAGTTGATTTCAAAGATCCTTAGAAGGAGCATGTTCCTTCAGGAAGCAAAAAATTGGCTCCAAGCAGTGTCTTCGGAAGTCTACCATCCTACAATGCCACAATTCAGCTCAGAGGGTTACCTACTTTCCACCTTCTAAAGAACTTCAAAGCAATACATCCCAATATTCAATGCCATCCATGCATCCAAAGTGGACATTTATGAATCTTCATAACTTTTTTTTTTAGAATTGAGAGCAATCTGCTTATCAATAGACATTTACAGCAACATTACTCAGTCGCTGAAAGAAACTTAACAGCTTACTAAATAATTATTTTTGTTACATCCTTTATCAGATGACAACCTTACCCCCCCCCCGAATTATCCTTCGGTTTCAATTTGAGACAAGAAAGTCTTTTTCACGACTTTTTTTGCCCTCGCTTTCTCAGTTCTGAGATTTAGAAAGTCAAACTGCACACATCATTCCAACTACGGAGGAGAGCCCTGAATTTTGGACTCAAAAGCAAATCAGAGGATGGTCTTAGCAGAACCTTGTGCAAAAAAAACAACAACACCCTAATACCACGGGCTGTAATGAGACACTCTGCAAATACAGTATATAAAAGATTTGTGCCCCTAAACACAACATCTATCCCATATAATCCTTGACCATAAGAGAAACACTACAAAATCTATAAATCAACCAGGAAATCTTACACGCAGGTCAGTTTTTCAGATAACAAAAATTTTCTCAAACCTTACCCAACGTAGCTCGCAAAACTTCTGCACCAAACGCTTCTCATCCGTTCCCTAAATCCTCCCAATAAATCCAGTAGCACCACCGGCTGATATGGCAACGGACAGTTAAACCAGCCAATCAGCGCCTGCTATGATAAAGACAGAGGTCTTATAGGTTTGCTTTTTTTTTTTTTTTGCTTTACCCGGCGCAACTAATCGGAACGTAGGCTCTGACATCATACAGTATTCTGGCAAACCGATTGGTGGAAGGTGGCTGAGGCGACGTGGGTTCATAGATGATCTTCACCGCCTTCTGGCGTCCTTTTTCTGGTCAGTTGTGTATCGTTTAGTTACTACTTATCTAACAAACCTATATAATCGCCCACCTACTCAAGGAATTATAACTCACGGTTCAAGTAGCCATGGTTTATTGAATAAACTACCATGGCTGGTGCACGATAAACTTTTCACCCGCTTTCATTCACACAACGCGCTGAAGCACAACAAATTTTCTTCAACATGCACAAACATTGTGTCTAAATAAACCATTGTTTAGAATTTGTGCCTCCAACAAGCGTGATAAAAACCCAGATCGTGGGTTAGTGCATTGCATGTTTTCTGAGCGCTTCCGATCGGGCTGTACTACCTGCCAACAAAAGGTGATGCGCTGGAAACTGGAAGGGTCCCTGTGTTTCACAGCGCTCTGACTGCAGTGCATGTGGACGAGGGGCACGAAATTGCAGGCTAAGAGGGTTAGAGAGGCTGGGAATAAAGTCGCCTTAAAGGTGACAAATTCAACCTTACAGAAAATAATTGCTTCCTCGCATACTGGGGAAAACGGAAAATAGATTATCAGAGTGCCTATAATGAGATGTTCTTGCTGTAGCTTCTGCAATAAATATTTATTTATTTATTTATTAATCCAATTTGTATGCCGCCCTTCTCCTAGGACTCAGGGCGGCTCACAACAATAATACAATAAACATTTAAAAAATTAATTGCATTCACACGCCATACAAACACAATCAGCTCACAGACGCCGATGGAGGGACACTCCCAGGGCCCAGGGGAAGAGCACAGCTCATACGCCCCAAGCCTGTCGTATAGATGTGTCTTCAGCAGTTTCCGGAAATGTTTTGGAAATATGTTGAAGGCACACCTCACTGGCTATATTAATTGAGATGCAGAGACCTCTTATAGTTCAGTTCTATTATCATCGTAATCACAGGTAATAGTGCAAGCTGTTGTACTTCCTCACTCTCCCCTCTCCCCCAGCAATCACATCAAAGAACCCAGCCATCTTTTACACAGTTGTAATCCTTAGAGCAGTGGTTCTCAACCTTCCTAATGCCACGACCCTTTAATACAGTTCCTTATGTTGTGGTGACCCCCAACCCCCCATCCAGCTGGCCAGGGGGGTGTATCAAAACCTTGACCAAAAAAAAGGAAAAAAAATGGGAAAGTATAGGTAGTCCTCGACTTACAACAATTCGCTTAGTGACTGTTTGAAGTTACAACAGCACTGAAAAAGCAAATTATGATAATTTTTCACACTTATGATTGTTGCAGCACCCCCAGGGACATGTAATTTACATTCGGATGCTTGACAACTGATTCATACTTATGATGTTCACAGTGTCCCAGGGTCACATGATCAATGGCCAGGGGGTGTGGCCAGCTGATCACTCAGGTTGCAGAGTGCCTGTGGGGAGGAATCTGTGGGTCTCTGGGAGGGGACTGGGATGGGTGCCTGCCTTCCTTCTCTCCCTTCCTTCCCTCCCTTCTTTCCCCTTGTCCCTTCCTTCCTTCTTTTCTTCCTTTCCTTCACCTCCCTTAGTCTCTTCCGCCTTCCCTCCCTCTTTCTCATTGTCCCTTCCTTCTTTCCTTCCTTTCCTTCACCTCCTTCTTAGTCTCTTCCTCCTTTCCTCCCTCTTTCCCATTGTCCCTTCCTTCTTTCCTTCCTTTCCTTTACCTCCTTCTTAGTCTCTTCCTCTTTCCCTCCCTTTCTCCCATTGTCCCTTCTTTCCTTCCTTTCCTTCACCTCCTTCTTAGTCTCTTCCTACTTCCCTCCCTCTTTCCTATTGTCCCTTCCTTCTTTCCTCTTTCCTTCCCCTCCCTCTTAGTCCCTTCCTTCCTTCCTTCCTTCCTTCCTTCCTTCCTTCCTTCCTTCCTTCCCTCTTTGTCTCTTCCTTCTTTCCCTCCCTTCCATTGTTCCTTCCTTCCCTCTCTCATTGTCCCTTACTGCCCTCCCTCTTCATCCCTTCCTTCCTCCCCCCCTCCGTGCCCAGGAAGGGGCAAGGGGAGGGGGACTGGCTGCCAGAGGCAGAGGAGAGCCCCACCCAGCTCACTTGCTCAGCTTCGCCAGAAAACATGCCAGATCAGCACAGGGCTACATCTGATTCACGCTTCTGCTAAATTAGCAAGCGGCATGTTTTCTAGCAAAGCTCAAGCAAGTTTGCTGAGCAGGAGCCAAGGAGAGCTGCTACAGCTGACCTGCTTCTTGGCTGCTCTGGAGAAGCGCGGATCAGATGTAGAGGTTCGCACCGATCCTGGACAAGAGGGAAGGAAGGAAGGACAGAAGGGACAAGGGGAAAGAGGGAGGGAAGGAAGGACAAAGAGGGAGGGAAAGGAAGGAAGGAAGGAAGGAAGGAAGGAAGGAAGGAAGGGACAATGGGAGAGGGAGGGAAGGAGGAAGAGACAAAGAGGGAGGGAAGGAAAGGAAGTTCCAGCCAGCAGAGGCTTGGTAGCCCGGCTGCCGAGGAACAGAAGAGCATAAACTCAAGGAGAAGAAGGTGGCGGTTTCCTCCCAAAGGGGGCTCCTTTTCTCCACCCCTTCCCTGGGTTTGTGGGGAATTTCTCGTCACCAACGCTGACAGGTGCTCCTTCGAGCCTGCCGTGAACTTTCTCATCGCCTTTGCTTCTCCCCCCCCCCGCTTTCGTGAGGATTGTGGCGCCCTTGGGAAGCTGATCATGCTTTGAAGCTTAGGAGAGGAGGAGGAGTCCCTTCCTCCTTCCCTCCCTCTCGCCCTCGGGCTCGACATGAACGGGCGGAGGAGGAGAGGACAGGCGGGGTGGCAAAGCAGACCGGTGGCCATCGCCAGACCTCCCGGCTGACAAGCACAAGTTCGGGGGTCGCCAACTGACGGGCGCAGGATTTGGGTGCTGCGGCGGCCTCCCCTTCGTTGACCTGTGAGAAGAAGTCAATCCGGTTGCTGCACAATGAGTTTCTGGGGAGGGCGGGGCCTTGCTCTGTGCCTGCGCTCTTCATGCGCCCCCTGCAGGGCACATTTGGTAGAATTCGTGCAGACTGCCACCAAGCAGCATATTTTTCACAAACAAAATAACAGGGTCCAAAAATAACTGTTCCAACAAAATAGATATATCCCATGAACTCAACTGGGGATGGAATGGTTGGCACCTCGCCCCGGTCCAGATCAAAGCCCAATGACACAGCCTTCATTGCCACAATCATCTGGGCACCTAGTGGTAGAAAGGAGAGAGAGGGTCAGTGCTGACATTCTTACCAAGCAACTTAAAGAACTTGTTACGAGCACAAATTATTTTTCTTTGATCCAGCAAAGGTATTCAGATCCAATGGGATTTATGAATGGAAGCCCGTATATAAGAACTCAGTTTATAAGTCTTGATAGAATTTCCTAGCTGCAAAGCTATGATTGGTACACATGCTGAATAGTACTTTATTCTTTTGGAAAGGCAGCACTTTCTTTCAATCCATAGATTTTTCTGATACACCTTATCACATTAAAACCAGATATGAACAGAAGGAGAACTGTCACTTACCTCTCATCTTATGCCAACTCACAGTGTCTACCATATGCATCTCTCTATAGAGGAGGAGGGAAAAGCAGGAAACAAAAAAAGAATCATTATCTTTGGGTATCAGTCCTTTATTTGCTATCTTTCCTTTCCCTAAGATCCAGATAAGTTTCCAAATTCTCTTCTTGCTGAACTTTTGAGTAAAAAGGAGTACCTTCACGTCAAAGGACTGGGTGACTAGAAATGCAACAGACTCCAGGAATTATGCTATTATAACTTGTTAGTTTGCTTTCCTTGATCTCTGACTCCAAACTTTATGGAATCTTCCAGTAATAGCTATGTTATTACAGTAAATACAGTAATCCAGTATTGCATGAACCAGAAAGAGGGCCGAGAAAATATCCACAGACCCCTCACATCCAGGATATAAACTGTTTCAATTTCTCCCCTCAGGATGCCACTAAAGGGCACTGCGTGCCAAAACAACTAGACACAAAGACAGTTTCCCCCCCCCCATGCCATCATTCTGTTAAACACCTAACTTCCACAGCACTGTCTTATGCCTTAAGATATTGACCGATGTAGTCAGCTGTATTGTTATTATCTTCTCATCTTTCTCATCTTTCCTACTATCTTCTCCTATTAGTATCTTATGATTTATGACTTATTTGTACCTCATGATTGATGATTATATCTTGTGATTTATGATCTATAACTTATCACTCTGCTTTTTTGTATGTACAGAGACAGCTTATACACCAGAGATAAATTCCTTGTATGTCCGATCTCACTTGGCCAATAAACAATATTCTAATTCATTCTTGTCCATACTTGCTTCCAACTGTTGACAGAGATGCCTTCCTTCCTCTATTTCCCATTGACCTACTAAAACAATTGGTCAGCATTCTTGGTCCATTGGTTTAACCTCTCTCTAATGCTGTTTCCAACAATACACACTAAAAACCATCAACAAGGATACAAATACACATATACTTTAACCCCTCTCCCTCAGCTCCATGCTGCATTTTAACCAGACTTGGCTATTATTGTGCCCTCCAAGAGTCAGAAATCAGGACACTCAACCAACAACAATGCTTATTAGTATGAATACTGGTTTCAAGATATTGTAAATCAGGTTTGGAAATAAATGAAATACAAATCTTTGTTAAAATGCAACTTGCAAATTTTGGAGGAGCTAAAATGGTAGTTGCTGTATGGATGCTAAGTAAGATTATTAACTTATTGTGCCTTAGTTGACTTGTTTACAATATTATTTAGGTAAGCCCAGCTTTTCTCAACCTGGCAATCTCCAACTATTTTGAATTATAATTCCATAATTCCCAGACAGAACTAATGATACATTTAACACATCTGGAGGATAATAACTGGCACAGGGACAATTTAACTTACTATTCTCTATCTGGCCATAAAAAAAATGTAAATAGGAAAGGGGCGTGGCTGCCTCAGGGTCGAAATAGCCTTGTTCGGAGGCTCTGCGACACGGGACCTGTAAAGCCGACAAAACAGCGCAAAACAGCTGTTTTTCGCGGCGGAAAAAACCCCTCCTCGGTAGGAGAAGGGGCGAAGAGCTGTGAGTGTGGGTTGAGATCCTCTGAAAACCCCCAAAAAAACATTCGGGGGGGAAGAAAGAGGACTCCCCGTGAGCTCACAATAGCTCCAGCCCGGCGCAGCATCTGTCAGCTGACAGACCAAGACACTGAGACCAGCCACCACTCGAGGAAAACATTTCAAAGAAGCACAGAGATTGACAGACTGAATGCAGGAGCTTAAAAAGCAAGTATTTCTTATATTTTACCTCAGATCAATTACGTTCACAATAAACAAAAGGCACCCAAGATGGCGACCGCTTTTAATTTAAAGTGATAGCTACTGGAAGAGAAAGGCGAAAGAGAAACTGTAATGCGAAAGAGACCTCTAGAGGGCAGCAGAGACGCATAACTTAAAAACTTTGCAAAATAAACCTAAGGATGTATATAAGCTCTCCAGAAATGACGATGAAAGAATTAAAAGATGCAATGTCAACAACTTTTGAAAAAATAAGGAGAAAGATGGACATGATAATAGACATGTATGAGAAAAGGTGGGAAGAAAGGATGAGGACGTTGGAGGCAGTGGAACAAAGCAGAGAAGTGGAGAAGATGGTGGAAGATCAAAGCAAAGCAGTTATTGAGGACTTGGACCAAAATTTCTCTTGGCAAACTGACAGAATCCATAGAGTATGGCTTATATGGAACCAAGGGACATTGCAAGCAATAAAGAGAGACTTATTACTTGGAAGGGAAGCTGTGTTATGGAAATCCACCTGGCAGAGGAAGAAACCCAGAATTCGACTGAAAAGAAGAGAAACTTAATATTTTATGCAAGGAATTAAAGGCAAAGAATTATGGACTGATTTAAGGACTAAGTGTAAGAGCAAGAGACATGAGAGGGTGATTAATGGAAGATATATATTAAATAGACTAAGAATGTACGTGTTGAAGGGAGGGGTGTATCGACATGAAAATTATTAATTTTAATAAGATGACTTGTTTGTTTGATGTACAATGGATAGATCTGAAAAGAAGTGAAACTTAAAATTTTTAAAATGTAGTTGGCTTATAGTTAAACTTTGATATACGGAGTGAAGAAGGTCTACAAATTTAAAATGATTGTATTAAGTTGAATGGCTTTAACTTGAATTTTTTCTTTGTTTACATGTACAAATGGATATCTAATAATAAAAAAATTTTTATAAAAAAAATAGCTTCAATTATGGAAAGCTTTGCATAAATATGGAGGTTAATTACTGAATGCAGTAATAGTTTGTATGATGAAAGTAAAACATGTAGGAGAATATTCTGTGAATGTTTCAATATTGAGCAGGTAGCAGACAAGCAATGTCTGTTCCTTTGGATGTTTAACATATTTTTGTTATATGTATAAAATATTTGCGTGATATCAGAGGTTTGCTGGTTGGCATGTGAAATATATATTTTTGTATGCACAGAATCTGAGTGATTTCACTGTATGATGCATCAGTGAGCCTGGATCTGGAAATTAATGAATCAAAGACTAAGATAGTTGTATCAGTTAGGGAAAATTGGGCAAATAATTGTGTTATACATAAATGATGAAAAGTAGAGCAAATAGATAAATGCATATACACTTATCATTGAATACAGTAGAGATGGAAAAAGAGCTAGAGAAATTTTAAGACATGCAAACATTGAAACTTAAGGAGTGAGAATATATGATCTGTTATGAAGAAGGAAAATTAAAAAACCCAAAAGTGTCTGTATATCAGTATGCAGTAAAGTTGTTAAGTGAAAGAGAGGGTTGGGTATGTCAAGAGAAATAGGAAAAAAGATGAATGCTACAAAAAAACAGATAGCGTGCATACCAACTAAAACAGGAAGCAGCAGGATAGAGAATGAAGAAGTGCTGAATAAACGTGCAAAAAGTGACTGATCAGGATGTTCTTATTAAGGAAGTTGGGATCAGACACTTTGCCAGTCTAAAGTATTACAAATCCTCTGTCAAAAGCGCAGACCTACTATGTGTGCAACCCATAATTGAAAGAACTGACTCCAGTTTCCGCACCCAATCTCCTCTCCCACAGTATGTGATCCACATTTGGATGTGTGTGTGTGTGTGTGTGTGTGTGTGTGTGTTAAAGACTACCATCCGTGTTTTCTCTAGGGAGGATGCTACATGGCAGCTTTCTGCCATGTTCACCCTCCTTTTTAGAGATTAACGTTTTCAGAATAAAAGCCTGTAAAATCGTGGCCCTTTATTGCTAGCCGCTCTCGCGGTTTCCTTTCCGCCGATTTTAGAAGCGAAGCTTTTGTTGGCAGGCAAACGTGGCTTCACTCAAGGGGGATTCGGACTAATTTCTGTCTTCTTGCGCCCCGCCTTTTCTCATTGGCTGGCCTTTTGCGCGTCGACCCCCATCTTTTCCATCCGATTGGCCGCTCAGCAGTTTTAACTGTTCCTCTCCGGCCTTCTCATTGGTATTTTCAAGCGGTCCACCTCCAACTTTAAACCGTGATTGTTGCACCCTTTCCCCACCGCCTACCTCTCCTTCCTTTTTCAGTTTTTCCAGCTCTTGGGGGTGGGAGGGAGAGGGGAAGACCGATACCCACGCAGCTCCGGAAAGCTGGGGAAAAGAGGGTGGTGTGAATAAAGACGCATCGGTGAGTTAGCAATAACGCCGTGCCCTGCCCCTTTAAGGCATGCCGCTGGAACAGCTGGCCTAAAAGGAGCTAGAGGGCCGGTGCTGGGATGGATAAGAGGTGTTAAGGCAAGTTCGGCGAGAGAGAAGCAGAGCAGAGTTAAGGGGGCGCCGAGTTCTCGCCTCTCCCGCAAGGCAGCATAGTGGGAGAGGAAAAGGCCTCCTAGATCCAGATCGACGACTCCGAATGAAGGGATTTCCCTTTTTCTTTTTCTGAAATGATGCGAAGCCTGCCGTTTCCCTGGGATTCCCACCGTTAGCTCTTTCTCCCTTAAGAATAGCGCTGTCAGGAAAGCGGGCTAGTATCCCCAGAGAGTGCAGTGAGAAAGAAAAAAATAGCTTTCGGGAGGTGGAGAAATTATGCTAGAAAGGAAACGAGACGTGAAGGGTTATTTGGAGTTGCAGGACAGGGCTCGTTTGATTTTCCTTTCGAATCCTTTTGTCGAAAGCCACATTCCCCTCCTCCATTCTGTGCTCCTGCGTTTCCTTCCTGCCGCTGTACCTGTCTGTTATGCCACTGACCAGCAAATCCGCAGGGTTCCTGTTTCATGTTAAACCATAATATGCTTTGATTGGCCTTGGCTTCCTGTATCGTGTGACTCTGGATTACGATGGTTTACCAATTCATGATGAAATCATGTTTAATGCAAATGTATCATTCCGGCCATGTCTTTATTCCTAATGCAATGCTTCATCAGTTCATTAGCTGTATATTACTCCTTACCAGCCATTTCTTTACCCCTATGTGTAGCTAGGCTTAGTGTTAATTCAACCTTGGAAAACTGAAGTAGAATCAGAATTTATGCTATTATTGTGTGACTGGTAACTGGCCTTCTGTTAATGATGGTGCCTTTCTCCTCCCCCGCCCCCCAAGGAGCTCTTTTGGAATATGTTTTTATTCCTAAACTGGGTCTACAAATAGTAAGAATTAGTTCCATGCAAGGAGATACAGAAAGATAGCATCAATGTAGACGCTATAGTTTGCTCAGCTGTACTGCAGAAATAATCAGATTCTGTGGATTTTAGCAGAATTTATTTCCATACAGTAATTGTTTATGGATTTATTTAGTTGATTTATACCTGTGTCTCTTCCTCTGTAGAATTTGGGGAGGCATGGATGGACTGTATTCCTACAACACCATAAACTTAAAAATAACATTTTAGTTCATTATATTTTGTGATTTCAGCTTGCACAGTTAATGGTTCAGCATGTTTTGTGTACAAAATGAGACTGATTGAGCAAGCCATAGTTAGGTTAATCACGAGAAACACAATCTTGCTGCTGTAGTTATATGGTTTTCAGACTTATCTCTGCTACATTTAGTGCTGTCAGACCAAGATAATACTTAGACTGGATTTCCATGCTGCTGTTTCAAATCTATAGTTCTAAAACCAAAGGGAAACAATAGTTACAGAAAGGAACATTGGGTTACATTGTGCCATTGAGGGGTCAGGTGTGTCTGAGATGATGAACCTGGTTACATGGGTTTTAATGTCAAGGGATACTAGACCTGCTGACTGGCTGGCTTTGGCATGCCTAACTACCCGTGTTTCCCCTAAAGCAAGACAGGGTCACACTTTCTTTTTATCCCCAAAAGCCCCACTATGTCTTACTTTCGGGGAACGGCTTATATTGATTGGAAAACAATTGTCAGTTTTATTTTAAGTATTTTAAGTATATTAAGTATTTTAAGTATTTTAAGTATTTAAGTATTTTAAGCAGGAGGCGGAAGTGGGCAGGAGTAATATGTCTTACTTTCGTGGTACGGCTTATATTAGCCGACCCCCTGAAAACCCCGATACGTCTTACAATCGGGGGTGTCTTACTATCGGGGAAACACGGTATAACTGGGCTCAGACCATGCCCTGAACCACAAATGGCCTAACCAGGTAGTAGGTTATGTCAATCTAGCTTGTGTGGTTGGTTGATGTATAGTTCAGTGTGTTGTATGAGCCCCAGAAAGTGGGCTTTGAGGAAATTATGGTTAAATAAAACATTAATAAGCATTGTATAAACACACCTTTTATCTTTGTGCATGTCTTGAAAGTTCAATCATTCTCCCAGTAGAGGGAGGTTTTTTTCAACTAGAATAATCCCAGTTTAAGAACAGGACTGAGTATAGCTTATTCCAAGGCTTTATTCTCTGGATTTATAAATGATTCAGAATAATCTTGACTTCCCTCCAGAGTTAGCGTGATGTGCTTGCTCCATTTCTCTTTCTTTCTCTTTCCAGGTTGGGGCCATGGCCACCTTTACACGGCAAGAGTTTTACCAGCAGCTGTTGAGCAGTTGTGTATTGCCGACTGCTCAGCAGGGTTTTGAACAGGTTTGGACTCTGCTGCTCTTGTGTCTAGCTTGCCGTCTCCTATGGAGGTTATGTAAGTAGAAGCTGAGTTTGCATACATATGAGATAGTATCAATTAGCTAGTTTCCAGTTCAGTGTTGTTTGCTTGCAAACATTTCATTATCGAACTAGGTAACATCGTCGGTATGAGGGAGTTTGGGGATTGCAGCCTGTTTATAATTTGTCCCGCACGTTTTGGTGGGTATGTAGTTTTCTCTTTGGTGGTTCCTTGACATGGATATTTTTTTATTACACACATACACACACACACACACAAACATATATTATACAGACTCCATATTATGGCTAGGTGTGTTGGGTGAACCCAGCCATGGTGAGCTTCTCTTTCTCTCATCCAAGCTCCCTGCCTCTTCTTTTCCAGCTCTGCCATCCTATGCTAAGCACCTGAGCACCGTCGCTAGTGGCTTCTATGCCCTCTATCACTTTTTTCAGCTGCAGATGGTGTGGGTTGTGCTCCTCAGCCTCTTGTGCTACCTGGTTTTATTCTTGTGCCGCCACTCAACCCAGCGTGGAGTTCTGCTCTCCATCACCATCCTCATCTATTTGCTTATGGGGTAAGTGAGGAATGTGGGGGGCGTAATTAAAAGGTTGACACAGCCAAGAGCAATTCATGAGGAAAGGGTTAACTAATACAGTAGCATGTTGCACCAACAGGAGAGACTAGTCAATAAGTGGGACACCTTTCATAAGGGAGCACAAGGTAAACAGGTCCTTAAGAGTTGGAGGCTCTTAAGAATGTATATTTATTCTATTTTGGCCAGCCCCGTTTTCTGAGGTTTACCTACTTCATGGGTGGAAGCCACCCAAACCACCTACACTTATCCAAATAAAAATAAGTTGAATAATTCTTAGGTTTTAATAACACATTTTATTTTTTTATTAAAAAGGAGGTAACTTTTACAAACTTAACCCACCCAAATCACAAGATGCTCTCAGATCAGTTCCCAGGATAGTAATTGCCAAGTGGGGCAGAGTTGACTATGTTACTGATATTTACATTTTTTTGATGGGCAGATAGAGAATAGTAAGTTAAATTGTCCCTGTGCCAGTTATTATCCTCCAGATGTGTTAAATGTATCATTAGTTCTGTCTGGGAATTATGGAATTATAATTCAAAATAGTTGGAGATTGCCAGGTTGAGAAAAGCTGGGCTTATCTAAATAATATTGTAAACAAGTCAACTAAGGCACAATAAGTTAATAATCTTTCTTAGTATCCATACATAAACTACCATTTTAGCTCCTCCAAAATTTGCAAGTTGCGTTTTAACAAAGATTTGTATTTCATTTATTTCCAAACCTGATTTACAATATCTTGAAACCAGTATTCATACTAATAAGCATTGTTGTTGGTTGAATGTCCTGATTTCTGACTCTTGGAAGTTTGGAGGGCACAATAATAGCCAAGTCTGGTTAAAATGCAGCATGGAGCTGAGGGAGAGGGGTTAAAGTATATGTGTATTTGTATCCTTGTTGATGGTTTTTAGTGTGTATTGTTGGAAACAGCATTAGAGAGAGGTTAAACCAATGGACCAAGAATGCTGACCAATTGTTTTGGTAGGTCAATGGGAAATAGAGGAAGGAAGGCATCTGTGTCAACAGTTGGAAGCAAGTATGGACAAGAATGAATTAGAATATTGTTTATTGGCCAAGTGAGATCGGACATACAAGGAATTTATCTCTGGTGTATAAGCTGTCTATGTACATACAAAAAAGCAGAGTGATAAGTTATAGATCATAAATCACAAGATATAATCATCAATCATGAGGTACAAATAAGTCATAAATCATAAGATACTAATAGGAGAAGGTAGTAGGAAAGATGAGAAAGATGAGAAGATAATAGCAATACAGCCGACTACATTGGTCAATATCTTAAGGCATAAGACAGTGCTGTGGAAGTTAGGTGTTTAACAGAATGATGGCATGGGGGGGGGGGAAACTGTCTTTGTGTCTAGTTGTTTTGGCACGCAGTGCCCTTTAGTGGCATCCTGAGGGGAGAAATTGAAACAGTTTATATCCTGGATGTGAGGGGTCTGTGGATATTTTCTCGGCCGTCTTTCTGGTTTGTGCAATACTGGATTACTGTATTTACTGTAATAACATAGCTATTACTGGAAGATTCCATAAATTTTGGAGTCAGAGATCAAGGAAAGCAAACTAACAAGTTATAATAGCATAATTCCTGGAGTCTGTTGCATTTCTAGTCACCCAGTCCTTTGACGTGAAGGTACTCCTTTTTACTCAAAAGTTCAGCAAGAAGAGAATTTGGAAACTTATCTGGATCTTAGGGAAAGGAAAGATAGCAAATAAAGGACTGGTACCCAAAAATAATGATTCTTTTTTTGTTTCCTGTTTTTCCCTCCTCCTCTATAGAGAGATGCATATGGTAGATACTGTGAGTTGGCATAAGATGAGAGGTAAGTGACAGTTCTCCTTCTGTTCATATCTGGTTTTAATGTGATAAGGTGTATCAGAAAAATCTATGTATTGAAAGAAAGTGCTGCCTTTCCAAAAGAATAAAGTACTATTCAGCATGTGTACCATCATAGCTTTGCAGCTAGGAAATTCTATCAAGACTTATAAACTGAGTTGTTGTTAGAAGGAATGATACTTTTCTTATATACGGGCTTCCATTCATAAATCCCATTGGATCTGAATACCTTTGCTGGATCAAAGAAAAATAATTTGTGCTCGTAACAAGTTCTTTAAGTTGCTTGGTAAGAATGTCAGCACTGACCCTCTCTCTCCTTTCTACCACTAGGTGCCCAGATGATTGTGGCAATGAAGGCTGTGTCATTGGGCTTTGATCTGGACCGGGGCGAGGTGCCAACCATTCCATCCCCAGTTGAGTTCATGGGATATATCTATTTTGTTGGAACAGTTATTTTTGGACCCTGGTTCCGCTTTCACACATATCTGCAGGCTGTAGAGAGCAGGAAAATAGTGAGTGCACTCTAATGTCTTTTATTGGCAGTGTGGTGGGCAAGATCTGGTTGGTGGGAAAAGGATGGGCCACATTTAGCTTTGAAGATTTATTAAAAATGACACCTTCAGCCTGGGCATTTTTCTCCAGGCTTCCTATAGTTGCAAATGACCAAGCCATGACAGAGTGCTTTAATTTTTCTATTTAGACTCAGAGTTGGAAAAGTTTGGGCTATGGAGACAGAAGGACCTCTATTTTTTTTTTATAGAAACCATACTACAGTTATGTTTATGAAACGATTATTTGAATTAACTGATTGTTTTCTTTCATTGGCCAGAATAGAAGCAGCCATATTTTTACAGAGTAGGTGGATAGCATTCTGCCTACAACTTTCAGTCTTATGTAGAGGAGAAACAGTAAAGTGGAATGTTGAACACTATTCCAAACGTTCAATGATACATTCACGAAGAATTTCTATAAAGTGCAACCCTTCCACTAGTTCACCCTCTACCAACTTAATCATTCCATTAAGAGAGAATTGTGCCATCTTTGGGGGGGCAGGGAGGGATGCCCTCGCTCTTTGAATGACTTGCTAAGGGTCCCATTGCAAAACTCAGGTGGGTGGGGACTAAGAAGTAGTAAAAAAGATGTTGAGACTATAGAACAGTGGTTCTCAACCTTTTTCAGGCTGCGGCCCTGACCTGCGCCGCGCATGCGCGGCGACCCGCATCGCGCATGCGCGGAGCTACCCCGCGCATGTGCGGTGCTACCCCGCGCATGCGCGGTGCTGCCCCCTGCGCCGGCCGAGGGGAAAAGGGGAAAAAATGGCGGACTGCATTGTTTGGCGACCCCCGTGAAATGGTCGTTCGACCCCAAATGGGGTCGCGACCCACAGGTTGAGAACCGCTGCTCTAGAAAGAATACAGAGAAGAGCAACAAAGATGATTAGGGGACTGGAGGCCAAAGCATATAAGGAACGGTTGCTGGAATTGGGTATGTCTAGTTTAACGAAGAGAAGGACGAGGGGGGACATGATAGCAGTGTTCCAATATCTCAGGGGCTGCCACAAAGAAGAGAGAGTCAAGCTATTTTCCAAAGCGCCTGAAAGCAGGACAAGGAGCAACGGGTGGAAACTAACCAAAGAGAGAAGCAACCTAGAAATAAGGAGAAACGTCCTGACAGTTAGAACAATTAACCAGTGGAACAACCTGCCTGCAGAAGCGGTGAATGCGCCAACACTGGAAGTTTTTAAGAAGAAACTGGACAGCCATTTGTCCGAAATGGTATAGGGTTTCCTGCCTGAGCAGGGGGTTGGACTAGATGACCTCCAAGGTCCCTTCCAACTTTATCATTATTATTAAATAGGAAGTAAATAAACACACAATTAAATAGAAGTAAACTGATTTAAAATATAATTAAATCTTACTTAAACATTTATTTACATGCTACCTTTACCAGCAGAGTATCTCTAGACAATTATCGGCCACCTAAGTGGATCTGATAGGAAACACACAAGATGAGCCAATTCTACTTTATTGTAAGGTTTTTTAAAACAGAATCTTGCAAGTCTGAGGTTATAAATCTTCCACTGTCATTTGCCATTGATAAGTTAGGCTAGATCCTTTCTAAATTCCTTCCTCTGCCTGTTACTCAGCTGCGGCTCAAGGTTTTTGTATCTATGCATGGGGTTGTACTGTGGGGACTGCTTTGTAGCTGATGGAGATGCATGTGAATGAAGAACTACAGGGACTGGAATCCACATAGAGGATGCTCATTACATAATTGTTGGTTTTGATTCTTTCCACATAGACTTTCTCCTGGTTTCAGAAGGTCTTTCTGAGCTTCTTCCTCTGCCTTGTGTGCCTCATCATGTCCACCTGCATAGCTCCCTATCTCTTCTCATACTTCATACCCCTCTACAGCTACAAGCAACTCAGGAAGTAAGTGCCTTGTTTTGAATTGATGTTCTAAGTCTCAATTTCTCATACATTCCGTAGCTGGAAATGAGTTTATTAAGGAAACTTGCCAGCAGAGCTAAAGGAGCTTTCAAATACCAAATTTGAATTAGAAATCAGGTAGATTTAGGGGAAAAAAACCCTGAGAAATATAAACATGAAATGTTTTGAAGTTCCTTATTCTTTACCTAATGCCTCCATCAACCCTCTTCCGGCAATACCTCTGGATTTTTAGCTGTGGCAAGACACATCTTGAGTTTAGTATTTTTAAAAGGACTTTTAGTATTCCCTTGTTTTATTTTGGGGTTGGCTTTATGATGCCATCAGCACTGGATAAAAGGAAATGGAGTAGAATCGACTGTACAGCTATGCCCTTGAAATATCAGCTCATTTGTATACAGATCACCAGCTCTACACAGATAGTTTGGAAGCAGTAGCCCACTTTAATCCCAGTCTTTCATTCTAAAAAGTACTGTTTAAGGAGTGTTGTGGTTATATGCCAGTATGTTCTGGAAGGCTTCTGATTGTCATAATATTTTTACTAGGGTGTCCATCCTGCAATTGAAGATGATTGTGATATTTGTAATTAGAAAGATTGGGATAGTGCCTCAAGCACCTGATGCTGGATCTAATCAAAAAAGAAAACAGCAAATTGTTAGCTGTTTAATTTAGCATTTCTCTTTACCATCCATAAGAGATTCTTGCCAGATATTGTGTCTCAGAAGTGAAAAATGACCTGAGGGAAGCACCATTTACCATTGCATTTCCTCATTAAGTTGATTACGACAGAGAAAATCTTTCTCTTCAGATGAGGGTTCTTAATGATTCATCTTGTACTTTCATCATCAGATTAAATATGGTGCTGTGGTAGAGAGCTGAACATTTGTCTGTGTGAATATTCGGACTATAGCAAGTCCACTTGGCATTTCCAACAATTAAATTGTAGGTCTTAAATTTTATCTAAGTTGATCATTTATTTCTAAACCACATCTTGCTTATCTTAAGCTGAGAAAAAGAGGATTAGAACCATACTGAAGCTTGTAGTTCTAATGCTTGAATGTGGTGTAATCCTACACTGCATGAAACAGAAAATCCAAGGAAAAATGAAACATTTTTATGTAGGAGTAAGGAATTGTGATTGTTCAGAAGTGGCTGAATTCTCATCAATGGCAGCCAGCAACAGGGAGAGATCCTGCAAATGGTAGCTCATCCACCTCAGTAGGCCTCTGGTTTGGTGACTTCACATTTTGGGTTTAACAGTTGAGAGATCAAGAGAAACTCAACAATTGTGGCATCTTTCAACAGCATGGGGAGAAGTTGTGCATGTCATACTTTTCCCACACGTAGTTAACTTTCTCAAAAGGTGCTTTTTCAGAAAAACACAGTTCAGAATGTACAGTGACTTAATGAACTTCTTTTTTCTCTCTTTCCACCAACTTTAACTTTGTTTAATCCTTCTCTCTCCTCCCTTGCTTTCTCTCATTGGGATCACATCCCTCGTGACAGGAAGCGCAGAAGCAGGTAATATGATTTAGATGATAGCATTTGGGTTCTTTTTTTCCCCAGTCAGACATCTCATTCACAATTCTTGACATCTACATGACTGTTGTATACATCTCACCGTCAGACCATTTGTTCTGTCACTTTATTGGGAACTTTGTGATACGAGATTTCTTTCAAGCTTACTTCAGAGATGTTTGTGGCCCAGCAATTGTGGCCACAATTGCTTGTAGCACACTGGCATCAAGTCATTATGGCTCATTATTTGAGACAATATGTCTTCAGAGGTCTCTAAGCTCACCTGTGACCTGTAGGCATATATATTTCTGCATTAGTACCTGCTATGGTAGCTTTGCTCTAATGGCATGTATAGGCCTGCCTTATTACCTTGAAGCCATTCAGGGGCTCTATTCCTCCATTGCAGAGGTATTGTATAAATTACATAACAATCAATTTTGACAATTTGTCATGTGAGCTACAGTGAGTAGATACCAAAAATTAGTTTTTTATTCTCAGCGTACTATCACACTTCGTCTAATATTAGAAAAATCTGAAAGACATTTTTGCTGAGAAGATGGCTGAAAAACGAACATCCCATTAGTAGAATTAAAACTGCTGAGAAGTTGTTAGACAATATTTTTGAACTCTACTGGTTGTTGGAGAAGAAGAGAGGCTATGAAAAGCCAACACATCCCAGCTCCATAGCCAGGTGAATTTATGCTTTGTCCACCTAATATATGGTCAGCCCTAAATGAAGGAAATAGGCTCATTCTTGGTACAGCAGCTATTATTGGAAAGCAGAAAAGCAGATGATCAGTCTGGCCATGAGACATTTTCATTAGAGATCAGGTTGTTCAGCTGGAAGTAATCAGTCCAGAATGAACTTTTTCTAGAACTTCATAGGTTCTAGGTGGAACTTCATTGGTTTCCCGAGAAGGAAATGCCGCATCATGGATGCTGGAAGTAAGACATTGGAACCTAATTTTGGGATCCATGAGGCAAGATATCTGTTAGTATATATTTCAGAAATCAATGCTTTAACAGCAGCTACTTTGCCTGTGAAGAGTATAACAAGTTTAAAATTAGGCAAGAAAAACCAAATGCACAGGTATAGTATAGGTGGTACCTTAATCAATAGTAGCAACTGTGAGAAGGATCTTGGAGTCCTAGTGGGCAATCATTTAAATATGAGCTAGCAGTGTGCTGCAGCTGCCAAAAAAGCCAACACAGTGCTAGGCTGCATTAACAGAGGGATAGAATCAAGATCACGTGAAGTATTAATACCACTTTACAATGCCTTGGTAAGGCCACACTTGGAATACTGCATCCAGTTTTGGTCACCACGATGTAAAAAAGATGTTGAGACTCTAGAAAGAGTACAGAGAAGAGCAGCAAAGATGATTAGGGGACTGGAGGCTAAAACATATAAGGAACGGTTGCTGGAATTGGGCATGTCTAGTTTAGTGAAGAGAAGGACAAAGGGTGACATGATAGCAGTGTTCCAATATCTCAGGGGCTGCCACAAAGAAGAGGGAGTCAAGCTATTTTCCAAAGTGCCTGAAGGCAGGACAAGAAGCAACAGATGGAAACTAACCAAGGAGAGAAGGAGAAACTTCCTGACAGTTAGAACAATTAACCAGTGGAACAACCTGCCTCCAGAAGTGGTAAATGCTCCAACAGTGGAAGTTTTTAAGAAGAGACTCGACAGCCATTTGTCTGAAATACTATAGGGTTTCCTGCTTGAGCAGTGGGTTGGACTAGATGACCTCCAAGGTCCCTTCCAACTTTATTATTATTATTAAATCTGGGTGACTTTCCACACCACAGAAGGATAGAATTCTTTATTGGCTATGTGTGGTTGGACACACAAGGAATTTGTCTCCAGTGCATAAGCTCTCAGTGTACATACAAGTATTAGTGATAAATCATGATAATAAATAACATTAAAAATACATTCATCATAAATCATAAAATACAACACTTCATCATAAATCGTAAGGGCTTCCTGCTTTCTCCAGTAATGATTAGTTAAGAATCATTACCTCAATAGATTCCATTACTGAATTAGCAGGTAGTATTTAGTCCACCTCTGCTCATATTCCCAGAGTATTTCCTAAAAAATACTCTGCAGTCTGACTTGTTTACTTTCAAGAAAAGAGCCACAGTGAAGAACATTGTATGTACAGGTAGTTCTTGACTTATGATCATTTGTTTAGCAACCATTCGAAGTTCTGAGGAAAAAAGTGACGACTGGTCTTCCCAGGGATCGCGATTCGGGTGCTTGGTAAACCATCATACATTTACGACGGTTGCAGTTTCCCATGGTCATGTGATTGCCATTTGCAACCTTTCCATCTAGCTTCTGACAAGCAAAGTCATTCGGAAGCCGGCAGATTAGGTCCTACATTGTGACTCACTTAATGACCATGATTATTTGTTTAATGACTGTGGCAAAAGGCATAGAATTGGGCGCGGTTACATGATGCCTCACTTAACAATCACACAGTTTAATGGTCGATTTTCCAATCCTATTGTGGTCATAAATTAAGGATTACCTACAGGGTGAAAAGGGCTATTGCATATAAAAAAAAATTAAACAGATGTGCAGTTGTCTGCAATTGCCATTGTACCCAATTCTGGCTGAGAAACTATTCGAGGTGAAGTGCAAACTAGTGGAAAGCCTGGATTTGGGACTTTTTGATTATCTTCCTGGCAGGATTTATTCTTTTAAAATCAGCATACAAACACACACACACACCAAATCCATCAGCCTAGTCTAGGGGTAGGCAACCTTGGCTCTTTTATGACTCGTGGCTGGATCAGGAATTCTGGGAATTGAAGTCCACGAGTCATAAAAGAGCCAAGGTTGCCTACCCCTGGTCTAGTCAGAGGAACAAGTGCCTTTAGTGCAATGTTTTTTTACAGAATTTAATCAGTGGGGTAGCTTGCTAGGAGGGAGAAAAGGCAATTGCTTTTTGGTTAAGGGAGCATTTCAAAGAAAGGCAAGAGTAATCACAATGCAAACAAAAAAAATGGAAGCTGAGTCAAACAGGAGACTTGATTATCTTGTCACATAATCACCAGAAAATCTCCCCCTCCAAGTTTAAGTGGGAGTAGGAGGTTTTTTAGGAGGCTTCCAGTATTGATTTATTTCTTATTTGTTTTCTGTTTGACTTTCTCCTTTTCTTTCCTTCCTTGTGCATGCCAGAAGTACCTTAATGAGGTAAGTCTCCCTGGGGGGCTTAAACTTTTCTTGGAAAAGTGGGTGTGCAAATGTTTCATGAGTTTCTAAATTCTCTCTTCTTATGTGCAGGTGGCTCAGGGCTTACGAGAGTGCCAGTTCCTTCCATTTCAGCAATTACTTTGTGGGCTTTCTGTCTGAGACCACAGCCACCCTGGCAGGATCAGGTTTTAGAGAGGAAAAGGAGAATCTGAAATGGTGAGTGGGATGTAAGATGGCACCTGGGATCCTTTGCTTAAAATCTTAAAATTCTCAAAGCACAATTGGGAATAAAGTAGGCAAATCGGAAACGTCTTTATATATTCATATATACATATACATATACATACATATACATATACATATACATATACATATACATATACATATACATATACATATACATATACATATACATATACATATACATATACATATACATATACATATACATATACATATACATATACATATACATATACATATACATATACATATACATATACATATACATATACATATACATATACATATACATATACATATACATATACATATATATATATATATATATATATATATATATATATATATATATATATATATGTAGGTCTTTGGTTCTTCGGGTTTTCTCCCACGTAGAATTTGAAGTGTCTTGGCAACGTTTCGATGAAATCTCATTCATCACCAGCCTGACGATGATGAATGAGATTTCATCGAAACGTTGCCAAGACACTTCAAATTCTACGTGGGAGAAAACCCGAAGAACCAAAGACCTACATACAAACACCCGCGAAAACCTCAGAAAACATATATATATATATATATATATATATATATATATATATATATATATATATATATATATATATATATATATATATATATATATATATATATATATATATATATATATATATATATATATATATATATATATATATATATATATATATATATATATATATATATATATATATATATATATATATATATATATATATGAATAGCGTCATCTGGTGAAGATTTTAATATGATATATTTTAGGAATGAAGTAAAAGATCATTTTTCTTTTAAATTTTGGTAATCCTCTTAACATTTGTTACTGTTTTTATTCCTAGTCTTCTTTCAAGCTTTCTCTCAGCTTCTCTCCAATGAGCTCAAGGCGATATGCAGGACTCCTGTATGGAAAAAAAAATGCCACAAAAATTAAAAAAAAACCTATTACCTATTCTTTGCTCCAAGGTGTCTTTTTCCATAGTGATTTTCTTTCAAGGGGCAGTTAGAAGAAAGTGCAGAGAACTAATTCCTTAAAATGACATTTATTCACAATCAATTTCATGCATATTGCATATATTTAGTTGAAAACCTCCTGTAATTTTGCATTCCTCTGTTTGTCTACCTTTTGCATGCCAGTCACACATTTTTCCTCACTCATCAACAGCCTCTCAAGCTCAGAAGTTCATCCACCCAGTCCTAAGCAAAGGCATGGGATAAAGATCCAATAGCAGAAAGGGGAGCTCCATAGGCTGGGGAGGCTTGCTAAAAAGCAGGTCAACAGAAGAGTAGATACTAATTCTAACAATTCTTCAGCTATTCATTTGGGTGGAGGTTCAGCATGGCTGATGTCCTCGTATTGCTCAAGCCAATGCTGTCATGGCTGATTTTTGTGAGTTCTTCCATGCAGTCCCAAACTAGTTCTAAGATTGTAAGAGAGAATCTAAAACTTTGTCTGAAGCAGCCCATTGAATCCATCCTCCCATTCCACTTCACTCCACTCTATTCTACCCTACCCTACTCTGTTCTGCTCTGCTCTGCTCTACTCTATTTTCTTTATACAATTTTTATCCCACCTTTATTACTTTTATACCTAATTCAGGGCAGAGAACATACCTCATACTCCTATCTCCTCTTATTTTCCCCACAACAATAACGCTGTGAAGTGGTTTGGGCTGAGAGGTAGTAACTGGCCCAAAGTAACCCAGCTGGCTTTCATGTCTAAGGCGGGACATTTGTTCACTTTTCTCACATATCATGTTTCAGATGCCTGCATCCATGTAAAACAAAATCTTTTTCAGTACTGGCACCATCAGCAACCTGACTTCCTTGTATTATGGTTTTGGTCCCACTATACTGTCATCTCTAGTTCTAATAATAAAATTTGATGGTCTGCCTCAATAACTGACTAACTACCTTTTGACCTGAAAGTCTCATCATATGGTACCCCAATTTCTCAAGATGTTTTAGACATGTCTGTATAGTTTTCTTAGCAATAATATAGAACTGGATTGACATTGACATTGCCTTGTTTGATTCTGGAGTTTCTTCTTCTAGATCAGGGGTGACAAACTGCCAGCCCGTGGGCTGGTTTCATCATACTGAAGCCACGCCCAACCCATTGCTGGCAATGCAAAAAGAGTTGTGACACGTCACAACAGGTCACATGACATGGCGAGTTTGACACCCATGTTCTAGATGGATTTGCTTCCATTAATCACTAGAGCCTTCACCTGTCTTGGGTGCAATCCCAAAGCAATTGGGGCATCACTGACATTGAGAAAATCACCATCAGTCATTTGAAAAAGACAGCTTTACTCAGAAAAGCTTATATCCTGTGGTTTATTTATTTCATTTATTTTATTCTCTGTCTAATTAAAAAGACTCGGGATAAGGGGATTACAGTGAGTTAGAATTATAAATGTATTAAAATAAATCAAAACTATCAAACAAAACTTCAATCATACAGTAAATAAACAATAAATTAATCCTTCTCCAGCATGGACATTAACAAAACCTCACTGGGGTTGAAAGCCCAGTGAAATAAAATTTTAAAATTTTCTAAGAGAATACATGTGACTTAATTTCTTCCCTTTTAATCTTACCAGCAGCAGTAAAACTACCAGAAGCATCTGCTGCCACTAAAATCATTACTCTTCAGGTTACTGAAACTACTGAAAAATTCTGCCATGTTAATTTAATTGGGAAAATCAGGGCAGTGAAGGACTGACAGAATAATATTGTGTGCTTAATTATAAACATAGTTTTGTTGCTTAATGCATATTTAGTAATATTTCAAAATTGTAAATCAGTTAATTATAAGATGCAATGTTATGGGGGAAACATAATTGAATTGACCCTGATGTACTTGCTTATGTAAGCATTGCTCCTAAGTGGTTTCAGAAGACTGATGGTAGTCCATAAGTTGAAAAAGACTCCACCTGCTTCTGTTACCTGTTCTTGAGATATTTCGGGGTTATCTCCATGGGAACTAGAAAGTTGGGTTCTTTCACTCCTATTTTTAAAACAAATACTTTGTGTTTGCTCCAGATTCTGTAGCCTGTTATTTTTTTATATTGAAGCCACTTTCCTGGGACAGCCATCATCAGACAATTTCTAAAGTTCCTGCTAAGGTAGAAAAGACCGCAGAAGCTTCACGTCTTTTTAAACATGCCAGTTGGACAATTCTATTGTAGCTCAATAGATCCTTGATATCAGAGATCCTCCTTGCATTTTGCCCCAAGTAATTGTTTATTCATTTCTCCTTTTTAGGGACCTGACAGTGTCTCATCCTCTGAGGGTGGAGTTGCCACGTTCTATGGTGGAGGTGGTAACCAGCTGGAACCAGCCCATGTCACAATGGCTAAACTCCTGTGAGAATGCTTACATCTGTCTTGTCTTTAGAACATTTAATGTGTTCTGGGTGGAGCTTTAAGTGTCTGTGCCTAAAATCCTGTCAATGACTCCACCTGATGGGAATCATATTTGTGGCTCTTTTGTTCCGAAAGATGAAACTCTTCAAAGAACTTTGAGGCATTGTTTACCTTAAGGAATCTTTACTCAAGCAGCAGATTTCCCCAGATATATACCTATAACGGTTATATTGGCTGAGGGTGATGGGAATATATCTACAAAAACAAAATGAAGAAAAGCTAGGCTAGATGCTTCATATTTTTATGCATCTTTTGGTAGGTGCAGATGTAGACTATGGATTGTTTTAACTTGAAGGTATAGACTTTCATACATTTCTAAGGGAATTGCAGTAAGATGGTTGTTTCAATCATAGTTTGGTCAGGATCATACAGATTTTCTGCTCTCACTGTGGTTTATAAATGGCTGAGCTCATATGTTAAGCGAAAACTAAACAAAGGATATTATACATTGCACTTTGAGTGATAACAATTCTGGAGTTGTGAATTAAAGAATGGATAAAACAACAGAAGATGGAAAGTGGGCTGTGCTTGGTAGCCCCACCTCTACTAATGAATTATCTTCATGGGATTTTGCCCTTACATGATCTGAAGCTATGGGACTGCCTACCTAGATGTCACATGTGATTTTAGAATCACTTCTGGGAAGCGTGGTTCTGTAGGACTGTGTCTGTGTTGCAGCACGTGGGCAACTGTGAAATTGCATGATAGAAGCAGCCCACATACATACATACACACACACACACACACACACACACACACACACACACACAATGCTGATTATGGGAGTCTAATCAAATAGCTGTTAAAAAAACATACAGCTAAAATTAATTTTCAACAGATCCCAAACAATTGTCTATTTTGCTAATTTGGGTCAAGAGATACAGGGCCTCCTATTAAGTCTGATCTTGATCAGCAACAACCTCAAGCCAGAAATAGGGAATAATTATTATAAGGCATAACTAGCCTTCAGGGTTCATTACCAGAAACGTGAGGGCCATCAGCATACATACTTTTAAGGCCATGGCTACAAAAAAAATTAGATGGAATAAGACTCTATTCAAAGGCAATATTTTTTATGAAAGCTGATGGTTTGAGAGTTACCAGTAGCTTCCAAAAGGATGCTAATTGTTATGTCCTGAGCCGACAGGTGCAGGCTGCAGCGATTGGCCCGGGCACACCACGGGGATGCCCGAGACAAGAAAGGCTGCTCCCAGCTTTGCGCACGTGCGCAAGGCGGGAAAAGATCCCTTGCAATGATTGGCCAGCAGGGTACTGTGCAGGGGGGCTATAAAAGGGGGCCGCACCATTTTGCAATCTGTTCTGTTGATGTTTGCAATAAAGAAGGACTGTGACCGTGCTTCGTCTCAATGCCTCTTCTTCGAGAACAGAACACTAATAGTTCATTCTCATAGAGGAGCTGGACATATAATTCTTTAATGATTGGAATGATGGTCCAGAGTTTTTGGAGAGGGCAAGATAATTGACTCAGCTGATTAATTCATTCTGTTTCAGATGTCTTTAAGAACTCCCTGAAACTGGGGATCTTCTCAGCCATCATTGTAACCTATGCAGCTAGTGCCCTCTTACACGTGAGTATCCCTTTATAAACTCATTCCCATATTCCATTGCAGCACGAACAAATCTTTAAAAGTCTGCCAATCTTTAAATGATGTCAAATTAGTGTACTGTGAAGAAATCTCAGTGCATCGTTATACAATGATGTAACAGATTCCATAATCTATAGTTACTTGTCCCATTTCCCCATACATAATATGATATTTAGGAGAGATTAGCAAGATAGAATGGCTGGAAATATATATATATCTGCTTAGCATGCAGACTGCCCAGGTTCGAATCCCGGAAGGGTGAGTTCTGACTGAAGAGAGTTAAGAAACTCGAAATAGCTATATCAGAAATCCCTTATTTCTTTGTCAACAATTTTAAACAACATATATATATATATATATTTGTGCTTGCAGGATGGCTCTGGGTTGAGCTGAAACAAGCAAAAGGAAAGAATGATTCCTTCCTCCCATATTTGGGTTTACAGGGTGCAATCTAAAAAATAAACACTTGACACATATCCTTACTCCCTGACTACTGACAAAGCGGGAGAGAACTTGTGGCTCAATAGGTTAAAGCATCTGCTTAGCATGCAGACTGCCCAGGTTCGAATCCCGGAAGGGTGAGTTCTGACTGAAGAGAGTTAAGAAACTCGAAATAGCTATATCAGAAATCCCTTATTTCTTTGTCAACAATTTTAAACAATATATATATATATATATGTTTTTAAAATTGTTAACAAAGAAATAAGGGATTTCTGAGATAGCTATTTCGAGTTATTTAACTCTCTTCAGTCAGAACTCACCCTTCCGGGATTCGAACCCTGGGTTTACAGGGTGCTATCTAAAAAAGAAACACTATATACATATATATATATATATATATATATATATATATATATATATATATATATATATATATATATATATATATATATATATATATATATATATATATATATATATATATATATATATATATATATATATATATATATTTGTTTTCTGAGGTTTTCGCGGGTGTTTGTATGTAGGTCTTTGGTTCTTCGGGTTTTCTCCCACGTAGAATTTGAAGTGTCTTGGCGACGTTTCGCCGAAGTCTCATTCGTCATCTTCAGGCTGGTGCTTTCAGCTTCGTGCTTCTAGGAGCAATGTGTGACTGTAGTTTCTTCCTTTTAACTGCCAGTGGGGGTTTGAACTGATTGGCTGGGAGCTCGGCTGTGTTCTGATTGAGTGGAGGTGTATTCTGATTGGTTAGGGGGTTGGCTGTGCTCTGATTGGATTGAGGGTTGGCTGTGCTCTGATTGGCTGGGGGAGTGTTCTGTTTGGGTGGGGGCTTTGTTGTGCTCAGGTTAGTCTGAGTTGCAGGGGGATTAGAGATGGTGAGCTACATAGCTGTTTGGCTTCGCGTTCGTGGTCGTGCCTCATCTTCATGGTGGGTGTCAGTTTGCTTCATGTATGGATTGGAGGGGTTTAAGGTGGTTAATGATGCAGCTGTGGTCTGGCTTCTGGTTTGTGGTCGTGCCTCATCATTGTGGGTTTGGGTTTGCTTTTTGCATGGATGTGTGGTGGAGACATCCTGTGTGGTTTTCGTGAGTGTAGGTCTGGTGTCATTCTTTGTGTTATGGACTCGTTTGTCAATAAGGGTGGGTTTCCAAATGGCTGGTAGGCGGGAGGTATCATCTCGTTTGTTCATGCTGTGTGGGCATTTTTCTATCTCGATGGCTTCTCTGATTATTCTGTTATTAAAGTGTTCAGTTTGGCGATAGTTCTGGTCTTTCTGAAATCAATTTCATGTCCTGTGGCTTTAAGGTGTTGGACCAGGGAAGAAGTTGGTTCCTCTTTTTTGACTGAGTTTTTGTGTTCTTCAGTGCGTGCACTTATTCTTCTGTTGGTTTGTCCAATGTATGTGGTGGGGCAGGCAGTACATGGGATTTCATATACTCCTTGATTTTCTAATTCAATTTTGTCTTTAGGGTTTCTTAGGATGGTGGATATTTTTCTGTTTGTGCAGAATGCTGTTTTGATATTATGTTTGTGAAGGATCTTGCTGATCCTGTCTGTGGTGCCTTTTATGTATGGGAGGAGGGCTTTGCCGTTTTCTTGTTCTCTGTCTTGGATTTTAGTGGGAGTTTCTTTTTGGATTAAGTTGGAAATCTTATTTCTTTGGAATCCGTTGGATGTTAGTACATTAGTGAGAGTGTGTAGTTCGCTTTTTAGGTGTTGTTCGTCAGCTAGGCATTTGATTCTTGAGATGAGTGTCTTGGCTACGGAGTTGATCTGTGCTGGGTGGTGGTGTGAGAGTGCGTGCAGATAGCGGTTTGTGTGTGTTTTCTTCTGGTAGATGGTGTGTCCTAGGGACCCATTGGATTTCTTGTAGACTAAGACATTCAGGAAGGGAAGTTGGTTATTAGTTTCTGTTTCCATGGTGAACTGTATTTTGGGGTGTAGGCTGTTGAGGTGTGTGAGGAAGTTGTCTAGTTTTTCTTTCCCATGTGGCCAGATTACGAAGGTGTCATCTACGTATCTGAGCCAGAGTTTGGTTTTGTGGTCAGATTTTTCTAGAGCTTGGGTTTCAAAGTGTTCCATGTAGAGGTTTGCAATGACAGGTGAGAGGGGTGATCCCATGGGTGCTCCTTCTATTTGTTTGTATTTTTGTCCCTTATAGATGAAGTATGTGTTGGATAGACAGTGGTTGGTCAGATCTAGGATGTGTTTCGGGGGGGGTTATATTTGTTTTGGATAGCTGTTAAGGCTTCTTTGATTGGCACTTGGGTGAAGAGGGATATGACATTGAAGGTAACGAGTAGGTCGCTGGGCTGTAAGTTTTGTTTCTTTATGATCTCTATGAACTGGAATGAGTTTTTTTACCTGTGAGGTGATGGATTCTGCACAGGGCTGTAGTTGTTGGCGAGAAATTTGGCTAGGTTTTGTAGAGATGAGCCTATGGAGCTGACTATGGGTCTAAGTGGGGTTCCTTCTTTGTGTATCTTGGGGAGACCATAGAGCTTAGGGCATCTGGATGATTTCTCTCTGGGAATGATTCTTTGCTGGATCTCTTCACTAATGGGGGAGGCTTTTATTTTGGATTTAGTGGTTTTTTCCAGGTAGGTGGTGGGATCTGTGTTTAGGGGTTTGTATGTGGAGTCTTGGAGTAAGTTGGTTAATTTGGTTTGGTAGTCAGATGTATTCATGACCACCGTGGCATTGCCCTTTTTCTGTAAAAGTTTTATTAATTTTTTACAATAACAACCTTAGTGCCTGGTGTACAGCGTGTTGTCTTGGTTCATGAATCAATAGTTAATTAACAGTTAATAATAATTAATTTTTATATTTCCATAATTAGTATATCAATTGATAATATATTTCCTTGATCCTTTCTTTCCCAATAGTATTCTCCTTCTTCAGCATTAAACAGATATAATTTTTAATATATAATATTATCCATATATAAATGATTACATAAAAACATTTCTTCTATATTTATACCAACAATAATAGCGTCCATATATAGCATTTTTCCCTAGTAAACCATCATAAGTGCCAGTCTCTGTAATTAGCCTTGTCAAGCTGGCCAAAACTCAAAATCCAATTTTATATAGTTCTTGTCTTTATATATAATTTTTATAATCCACTGTAATTTTCAGTTGTCAAGGTTTCAGTAAAATCAATGTTTTATAACAATTTGTTATAAAACAATTTGTTTTCCAGCTCTTTCAGGCAAGAAGTTCTTATTATTTTTCTTTTTATATATATATAAGTTCATCAAAATCCTTTAGAATATAATCTTAGCAGTTTGTTTTAGTTTCTATGTTTGATCAGATGTGTTTTAAATTTAATTTCAATATGTTTCTTTCCTCCTTAAAGGTTAATTCGTCGCTTCTATCTATGGGGGAATGGGAATGTAGTCCCCTCCCCTCACTTTTGGAGGTTTTTTGCTTTGGGGATCTTTCCTGGGGACTTAGTTGCAAAATAAGGGAGAGAAGCTCAAATACTTTCACCAATTCCAAGCATGCTGGCCCATATATTCATTTTTTTCATGAAACCCAACTTCCTGCTGATCACTGGCACAACCTTACAATCTAATTATTTTAACTGGTTTTGTGGATGGGCCATTCAGGTTGACCAAGATACTAACGATGTCACCTTGCTTTCCTGAAACATCATCTCCTAGGCTGCCTTTTTGGAAGTTCATAAAGTGGATAGTTTAACTTATGGTTGCCAGAATTTATGAAGTCTGCCTTCCAGGCATCTAAGATGCTTGCTGTTTTGGATTCGCAAAACACGATGAGCTGCTGACATTAGTGTTTATAATGTACAATAGGAATGTAGCATGATGATATATGTATTCATTAACTAAGTTTGTCTGTTGTGGAAATAGCCAAAGATTGACTGCCTGGGAACAGATTTCTATCACTTGCCAACTTAGTGAGATAGGACTGTTTGGTTTGGTTTGGTTTGGTTTGGGAGGGGAGATGATGGCGATGGGGGTAGAAATCTGGATTTTCAGAGATATGGATTGCTTTCATTCATAACTATTCCTACTCAGTTCTGTACAGTGAACTTTCTGCAACTAGCAAGAGCCCTCTCTGTGGACACACGCGCTGTCGCCCCAGTCCTAGGCCTTCAGCTGGGTTTTATAAAACCTTTTCTCTTTAGGCTGCCCCCGCTGTGTGCAAAAAAAAAAAAGGTTCAATCAATCAATCAATTTCAACTTCTCGAAGGAAAAAAAAAAGATCTTGCAAAGTTGGAATTGATTGATTGAACTTTTTAGTCCCACCCAGTCTGCTGTTACCACCGCAGCCACACCCACCCAGTGGGCCACACCCACCCAGCACTCGACAATGCATAAGTGGGTTTTGGGTTGCAGTTTGGCATTTGGTCTCTAAAAGGTTCGCCATCACTGGAATAGGAGATGCTAATTATATCTTCCCTTTGAAATTTAAAGCTTCTTCTATTGGAAATTCTTAGATATACACTCCATAGATTGCTTATAAACTAGACCTACACTAACCTTAAGTGGGGAACTCTTTAGATTCTGTTCAGTAGGATGCTTTATTTATTATTATTTTGATAGATTTAAAAGCATTTCTGTCCCACCTCTCTGGCACTACTTTGGGTGTTTGTCGAAGCTCGTGTTGCCTGTGTATCATCCATTGGTCAACCAAATGGAGAACAAAATCAGTAAACCAAAGGAATGGCAGATTGTAACAAGCCAAAGAAACAAAATAGGCTATGGTTTGTATAGTCCGGCTGACCTTAAATTTGTCAGAGCTCCCATCATACGCTTGAGCTTCACATATGCTAGCTGTCAGCCTGCCATAAACTTTGGGGGAAGGGAGCCAGTAGGGAGGAATTTCCAGAGATACCATCTCAAGGTCTAAGCATTGGGAATGGAATGGATCACCAACCAGCCCCCATCGAAGAGACAGTTACCAAAACAATGTATTCAAATATAATTGGACAATAAGGGACTAGCAAGGGGGAGCAAGTGAACAGGGAAAGTTAACCGGGAAAGTTTGACATGCCAATGTCAGTTCTAGCTTCGCTATATTGTAATCCACTTGGCTTTTAGTAAAAGTATACCTTTCACTACAAATGGAGTCAAGAGTCTTTCTTAACTAAAGGACCAAGTCGGGGCATGTCTGACAAACTTGTTCTTCCTTCCCCTGTGTTTCCTGGCTATATCCTCTTGGGAGGAGATCTGTTCATATGAGAAGAATTGCTATCCAGTTTTTTAATCCAGCATCTTTGGAAATCAGTCTTCTTGGCGGCCGTTCTGTGCATCTACTTTTAAAGGTGACCTGGTTCAAAGGGGGTTAGATGTGGCTGTTCTAACTGCAATCTCATTTCTTTTAGGGGCTAAGCTTCCATTTGGCTGCTGTGCTGTTGTCACTCGGCTTTATCACTTACATTGAACACGGTGAGTCATTCACTGCTGTTTTTCTCCTGCTGAGATACTCTGCTTCCCTTCCCATATCTATTCTCTGATTTCTGCGCCAAAGCCAAGTCAGATAAAAATACTATTTTATGTATTTTATTGTTGCTCTTATTGTAAATAATAGCCACCTAGAATCACTTGACAATGAGATGGGTGGCTTATAAATTTAACAAGTAAAAATAAATAAATAAATAACAAATATAATAGCTAAGAATTAAGATAACATCCAATGAAACATATTCCTTAAAAAGATGGGGGGGAAAGCATTCTTCTAATATTTGTACTAGAAAGATTTCGGTCAGCAAGTAAATTTTCAGCCACCACTTTAAAAAATGTGATGATAATGCTCACTTTTCCACTTCCTCGCAGTTTTAATGTGGGCACCATCATCACAAAAACCTGCCTGTTAGGAAATAGTAGTAGTAGTAGTAGTAGTAGTAATAATAATAATAATAATAATAAAGTTGGAAGGGACCTTGGAGGTCATCTAGTCCAACCCCCTGCTCAGGCAGGAAACCCTATACCATTTTGGACAAATGGCTGTCCAGTCTTGCCAGATGGCATGTAGCAACTTTCAGTGTCTTTAGTAGAACCTCCCTTGATAATTACTATTAGATTTTTATCTAATTTTTCATCTCTCTATCACGTTAGGTGGTTGGACTGAGATAGGACTGACCAAAGTCACTCAGCCAGCTTCTATACCTAAAGCAGGACTAGAACGCCCCATCTCTTGATTTCTAGGCCAGCACCTCCACCACTATATCATACTGGCTCACAAGGCATCCAGATCTATAATTAATTATCCTGAAATGACCTAAGGACAAATGTCATTTTGCAATTCTGTGTACAATCTGTGGCAAAGCTTGGGTTTTTGCATTTTTCTCTCCTCCCTTTGGGAGGAAAAGGATATTCATATCCCAATATAGGAAATTTGTTTGAAGCAAACATTCCTTAATTAAGCAAACCAAAACTTAAAAGCCAAATCCTGGACAGCTTTGAGTACATTTTTGCTTGCCTGTTTTCCATTCAGTTCTCAGAAAGAGGTTGTCTGTCATCTTTGATGCCTGTATACTCTCCAAGAAGTGTCAGCCAGGATGCTCACATTGCCACAGCACAGTAAGTATGTGCTGAAATGTCAAGGGATCAAACCCCCTCCCCTTTTACACCTCATGCTAGAGCAGTGGTTCTCAACCTTTTTCAGGTTGAGACCCCACTTGCCCCGCCCATGCGCGCCGGGCCGATCCGCGCATGCGCAGCACGCGCATGACGAAAAAAAAAACAACAAAATGGCGGACCGCGACGGGCCGTCGCGCACGCAACGAAAAAAAACAAAAAAACAAACAAACCCAAAAAAACAACAAAATGGCGGACCACAACGGGCCGATCCGCGCGCGCGCGATGAAAAAAAACAAAAAAAAACCCAAAAAACCACAAACTGGTGGACTGCGACGGGCCAATCTGCGCATGCGCGGCGCGCGCGACGGCCCGAACCGCGCATGCGCGGCACGCGCGCGACAAAAAAACAAAAACAAAAAAACAATGGCGGACCGCGATGGGCCGATCCGCGCATGCACGGCGCGCACACGATGGCCCGAACCACGCACGCGCGGTGCGCATGCGACAGCCTGAACTGCGTATGCGCGGCGCGCGCGCGACAAAAAAAACAAAAAAAACAACAAAAAGGTGTCCGGCGACCCCCGCGAAACGGTCATTCGACCCCAAATGGGGTTGCGACCCATAGGTTGAGAACCGCTGTGCTAGAGTAATGTTCTACCGGTAGCACGAGGTATGCAACTTTGACATTGTAGGACTGCATATGCCCCTTTGGTTTCTACAACTCATTGGCAAGAAATGGGTTCACACTTCTGTTGCTCATTGTCTCTCTCTCCAGTACAGGAGAGAGGAAAAGCAGAATGTCAGTGAAAGAATAAATATCCCTGCCCCCTTCTGACTCTGACCCTGTCCACCCTTACTTCAACCTTGTCCCCTGCAACCTCAACTGATTGTGCCGAAGATTGTACCTTGCCTTCCTGATCCTGAAATCTCTTTCAGCTTTTGGGCCTGGAGATCATTGAAGCCTGACATAACAAAGCAACGTGTGGCTTCTTATATGAAGTCTCTTGACCAGGCTGTTTATGTTGGGGGTGGGGTGGGATGGGGCGAATCCTGCTTGTTTACAGTTGGACTGAACCTCTGATGCTTCTTCTGCTACTACAGAATCTCTGGGTTCGTCTCCTCAACCTGCTCTTTGGGGCTCTTGCTGTCTTCCACTTGGCCTACTTAGGCTCATTATTTGATATGGATGCTGATGACTCTGTGGAAGAACAGGTGAGATAGCCAGGATAGCGATAAGTGGCAGAATAGAAGTTTTAAGTGATAATTTGTCCTGGATGTATTTTTGGAGAGCAGTCCTAAAAAAAAATGTACAGGTAAATGTACTGATGAAAAATCAGCTTTATGACTAGTCTTCGCATTTATGCAGGTCTGTAAAGCAAAGGAAAGCTGAAGTAAGATTATAAACACAGTCATAGTTCCACTTAGTAACCACTATGCGTAACGACCATTCCTAGTCCCAATTGTGGTCGTGAAACAAGGACTGCCTATATTATCTGAGAGACCCTCACTCCTTTATTTTAACCTAACTGATCTAACAATGTGTGGATGTGCCACACAACAGCTAATCTCATCACCTATCTGCATGAGGATGGCAGCAAGTTTAGGGACCGTCCACCAGAGCTTAATGAAATTTCCCCGCAAATTCGGAGGAACACAGAATCATCTCTGATCTGCCTTTCTCGTGATGTTTGAAGCCAGATCAGAGTGAAGGCAATATGCCATTGCCACACTGTGGTAGAGCAGACAAAGACAGTATCAAAAAATGGTGGGGATCATCACCATCATCCAGACCACAGAGAGATACAGCTGGACCTCACCTACCAATGGTAATTGAATTGTCACTAAGTGACACAGTTGTAAAATGCAGGGTAGTTACAGCAGTCCCAGTTATTGTTGTTAGATGACCCTCACGGAGTTGTAGTGTCCTCGCAGTCATGTGACTGCCGCTGGCAGCTTCCTGCCAGCTTCTCTATTGACTTTGCTTGTGAGAAGCCAGCAGTGAAGGTTACAAAGGCAGCCACGTGGTCTCAGGACACTGCAAGATCGTAACTGTGAATTAGTTGCGGGGTGCCCAGATTGTGATCCTGTGACTGCAGCACACATGGCAACAGCTGCATTTATAAGGATCATCGTTAAGTTCCCTTTGTTAAGTTCCATTGTAACTTCAAAAGATTGTCAAACATTTGGTTGTTCAATGAGAAATGCCTATAATTTAAAAGGGGGGGTGGGGAAATGGAGTGATTTTGTCAAGCTTTGTGTTGCCACCAAGTCACCTGCTCAAGTTAAAAATGTTCAGTTTAGAGCATTGTTTGTGCCTATTGGAGCACAGATTACAGCTACTTGGGTTGAGAGTTGCTCCCTTTCTGTAGTGATTCACACATAAAATGATTTCCAATGTCTCATCGTGGAGGCTGCTCTTCACCCCACCCCACCCCACGTCCCATAGCCAACTTTTTTTTTTCCATGGAAGGCCAGAATAAGGTGACACTCTTATTTGGCCTAATTTTAGTTGTGGCAACCAGCTCTTGGGAAACAAGCATTTATTCAGGATGCTGATGTTAATCGGATAATCAGACCTTTGTTTATTACTTGCTTAAGACTGCACTAGATATTGCTGGTACCTATTGAAATGTAACTTCAATTGTCCTGAGGGATCAAAACTAAAAAACTGTAATAGTGACAGCAGTGACAGAAAAAGGAAATCCCTCAGTGCAATCATGGAATAGGAGTAAAATCCCGCTAAGAAAGGCTCAGCCTTTCTGAACTTCAAGTGGCCATCATCTCCAGCTAGTCTGGGAACTACCAGGTCAAGTACCAACTTAGTGGAACTTGCCTGTGACAAAAGGCTAGGCCTATATACGGTATATTATTTGGAAGGAGATTGTCTAATTTTTTCCCTGTCTGAATGAAAGCCTCTCCACCGTTGAGAGTTGTCTATGCCAGAATCTGACTTGGCTGATGTGCTGCTTTTCCCTCCAGGGCTATGGCATGTCTTATACCATCAACAAATGGTCTGAGCTGAGCTGGGCCAGCCACTGGGTGACCTTCGGGTGCTGGGTCTTCTATCGTCTCATCAGCTGAAGCAGGACCTTCCTGTGAACTTGAGATGGCGCAGGGGATGGGTGGAGAGGCAGAACTGATAGACTCCTCACCTTCAAGAACATTGGATGCCCACCATCGACTTGAGTGCCCTGGATATTTGACTGAGTCCTTCTTTCTCTGGGATGCTGATGGAGGGAAGGAGCTCCCCAGTTGTGTGCCCTGAGGGGGGGAGGAACATGCATCCCATGTAGACAAGGCTGGTTGAGTACCAAGGTATTCTCTTGAATACCTATTAAAAAAAAGCCTTTTCTTCCTTTCCCAACATGGTCTGGACTATAATATCTATAATATTCTTCCACTGGCTTCCTGGGGCTTGTGGGAGTTGTTATCCAGAGGGTACCAGATTGCCAGTTCAGATCTTGTACACAATACCTCTTTGAGAAAAAGCTGGCTCCTGTCAGGTCCTTGTTGACACTCCCTTTAGTGGCAATTGAACAAACAGCACCAGCTTTCCCTTCCTCTCTGAATTATTTTTACTGCATGTTTTGCCTCTTTTTGCTCTCTTGCGGCTGTAGGTGGGAGCTGCACCCGCTGCTTCCGAGGTACCCCTTGTTACTCCTTAATGGAATTCTGTCTTTAGTGTAAAGTCTGATGATTAGCCAATGGGAATCATGATGCTTTAAACTGCATTGAAGATGCTGTTGATTATCTTTAAAAGTTTGTGTAGATGTAGTAACTTTCTCTGTTTTGCTTCGGAAGCCCTTGGATTTTTTCCAGACAATCGTAACAGAAGCATTGTTGAGGCCATGGAGAAGAGGGCTGGAAAGACTGGGAAGGAGCACAAGCAATTCTAGCTAGGGATGATCCTCAAGAAGAGCTGAATCTTTTGAAATTTTCACTATCTGAATCTATGGAATTCCTGTTCATTTCAATTTTTATCCACTATTATATGGTGGCAGAAACTGGCAGCATTTTTTTTTTAATCAGAGTGTAGCTGCTCAGATACTTAATTCAGCAGTGCCAAATTTTGCACAGAAGCTTGAACTGCTCTAGTAATAGCATACAATTGATTTGGATTAACTAATCTGGACTAAGCCTTGCTCCATAGTTTAATGAATATATTGTGGATAAAGTGCCTACTAAGTGTTTAAAACAAAAAAGGAGGACAGGGAGAGGAGAACCATTGTGGCTTCTTGAGATATGTTACCCTCCTGTCTTTATAAATAAATCAAAAGCTTATTTGAGTGGGTTGGAGGAAGTATCCCCCAATTTCTGTTATGTGGCATTTACAAACTAAGGGTGGTATTGTTTCCTTTGTCACTAACACACCGATAATCCGATGACAGGATCTCTCCTGAAATGCATACAAGCTGTTTAGGTGGTATACTTCCCATGAGAAGGACCACCCTGTCATTGCAGCAAAGAATTAACCTTTAACCTGTGTTTGTCAAGGGGAGGCAAGATCACAACTGGGAACAATAGGATCAGAACATTCAACATGGACAATGTCCAAGAATGGAAAGTTGGAACACTGAACAGTTCTCGAACTCTCTTCTCCTGCAAAAGAAAGCTAAATGCAGACAAGCCTTTTTCATAGGGCAGGTAGTCCTGGACTCGCAATCTTCATTTAGTCATTGTTCAAAAAGACGACAGCATTTTAAAAAAAAAGTGACTTAGAATTGGTCACGCTTAAAACTTGTCACAACATCCCCTCAGTCCCATGATCAAAATTAGGTCGCTTGGCAACCGGCATGTATTTATAATGGTTCTAGCACCCTGGGGTCATGAGGTCACCATTTGTGATCTTTATGGACAGCTTCTGATCAGCAAAGTCAATGAGGGAAATTGGATTCACTTAACGACCGTCTGATTCACTTAACTGTAGTGATTTGCTTAGCGGCCGGGGCAAAAGAAAGTTGAAAAAGGGTGGGCATGATTTACTTCACCACCACCTGGCTTAGCAAAGGAAAATCTGGTCCCAGCTATTATCATAGGTTGAGGACTACCTGTACTATGGAGTTCAGTTCTCTCCATTTGCAGGCCCAGTAGAAGAAGGTGGTAGAAGGCACTAGACCGGTCCAGGGGTGAAGAAAAGCGTCCTTTTTGAAAATGGCTGCTCTTGTTTTTGTTTTTTTTTAAGTGCACATACTTTGAAATGAAATGCAATAATAGAAATGTGCCCAGCAGGGGATAAGCCGTACTTTTAAAGTGGTGGGGTACAGACAGTGGTGGGATTCAGCCAGTTCGCACCACTTCAGCAGAACCGGTAGCTAATTTTTTGTCGCCCAGGCCCAGAATGGACTTCCGGAAGCGGCATCCTCACAGAGGACCAGTTGTTCAGCTATCTGAATCCCACCACTGTGCACAGCTCATTCAATGCTATCCGGAGCAGTGCCATTTCTTCTGCCTCACGGGGCATCCATAAAGCAGGACTAGCCTGCAGAACATCCTAGCAGAGACAGGTTTCTTGGTTGCATGATTTCAGATGACATAGGAGAGTTTGATCTTAACAGGCCAGATGAATTCAGTTCATGAGAAGATATGCAGCAGAAGGCTGCACATGGAGTTTTCTCTGGTTTAAAAAAATAATGCTTGGATTTATAAAAGTTTGGAGAACAATATTCTGGAGGTCTGGTAGAGTTACTAGCTGAATCAGTTCGGGTAGGACAGGTGAGACACACTTATGGCACCTGACTCATTATTGGACAACAGTATAAGTTCCTATCACCCTTTCTCTAACATGCTAGTTTATTATACGCGTTGCCATTTTTAAAAGTGCTTGTGTGAAAAAGCGACCCACACACCAACTACAAATGGAAGTATTAGTTTCCCCCCTTATCCAAATGTCCCCCCGAGTGTTGGACTTAAGGGCTCTTCCCACAGTTTTTATTTGCTGGCCAAAATACAATGCAACAATTTAAAAGGTTGTATTGTGAGCTGAGTTTTGATCACCTTGCTACTCTTCCTTGCCTCTGGAAGGGCACAGCGGAATACATTTGCAACCGGATGCAAAAAATAAGGTCAAAGAGAATATTTTAGCAGATAATGCTTATTTTTGTCTGATACTGGTGCATGTTGAGCCTCTCTCTTCCATCCAGCTGTTTAAAACCCTGGATTCTGATTCCTTTTAGCATTTGTTTATCTGCTAATCCTTCTTCGGTTTTGGAGGAATCAAGATCTTGCTGGAATACAGTCTAGCTCCATTCCAAGTCTTTTTGTGGACTACACTGTCAAAATATCAGGATATGTCTTCTCTCCCTTGCATGGGTGAAGCAGAAGATGCTATGGACCATAGGTAGACTATTAAATGACTGACTTTTCTTTTTTTAAAATATCTTTGATTTGTTTATAAAATAAATATTCAGTGGAAACACATGGACAATTTTCTGATGTTTTACATGTTTTACTCTTTATAAATTGGTGTGATATTTTCCTTTTGAGGAAAAGGCTGGTATGGAGTGTTCTATGAAAATTCTATACAGTATTTTCCAATTATTTTAAATCTAATAATCCAATTTCCCCTTGTCTCATTATTTCCCTTTAGCCCACGTTGACAGTTTAGGATGCTCTCTAGTAAGGCAAAAAGGCCCAGTTTTTCAACCCAATTCTAGCTTTCTTCTTTTGCCAACCAGGTTTCCTATACCGGTGCTTTTAAATCATTGAATAAATCTCCATTCTTGTGTATGTTACTTGAATTAAAGGAGAACATCTAATTGCCTATTTTCTAAAAGATCTAACCCATTTATAATCATTAAGTTGTCGCCCTAGTAACCCAGATCTCCGTATTTGCTCTGGTATAGTTGTCTTCAATTCGATCTGGTCGTCTTCTTTCTCAGGTTTCTTCTGATTTGTATAGAAAATCATTTCCAGTTTTATGGTAGGTTCTTTAATTGCAATCAGGGTTTCACTTTGTAAATTTAAGCTGGCACCTTGGTCTTTCAGTCTAGTTTTGGTTATCTCAGTGGCTTCAAGAATTTTTTCAAGTATAAGTTTAAACATAGCCAAAGTTTTTTGCTGTTCCTCCTCCATTTCTGACATGGTTATAGATGGTCTTTTAGTGAAGGCTATTTATTAAACAAGAGTCAGTAAATATTCACCTCCACAATTCCTAGAAACTAATTTCACTGCCCAGCTGCTCTCTCAGCTTTTGATCTCTCTTAGATAACACCAAGGTCAGGTCCAGGCTATGAGCAAGTCTCTTTGTCAAAAGTAATAAATTGCTGTACCAAGCTTTGCCACAAGATGTCCCTGATAGCATTTAAAGTCTTTTTCAGATCCCAGGCTAGGTTTTTATCCAATTTAAGTTCTTTTTCTTCTTTTTTATAAGTAAATAAAATAGCAGGTCCCCGTAAGAGTAGGAACTTTTTGGGTCCCCAAATTCCAAAAGGATGTAAATCCAATTATATTAAGCTATTCTTTTCAATGCTTTGTTTCCCCAGGTAGTCAAACGCCACCATTTTAGAGGGTGAGAGGAAAAGGTTCCCTTCCCTCTCTCCTCACAGGGGGAAGAGTTTTGAGGAAGCTTTTAACAGGAAAAGTACTTGGGGTACAGAGAAGGTAAAATCTCACCCTTCTTCTCCATGTTGCTTTCAAGGTGCTTGTTAGTGAATTTGGCCTCGGCTGTCAGCAGCTTAATGATGGGCCATGTTGATAGCTGATCTTTTCCCCATCAGTTTGAAGAGCTGCTCCGGATTAAACGGGAGGGCTGCTGCCCTTCCGCGATCACTCAGGGGTCCTCTTCATGCTCGTCGCCCCTACAGGGTGACTTCCGACCCTCTTCAGAGTCCCCCGGCGGGAGAAAACCAGACGGCGGAGAGAGCGATTGCCCCGCCTGTGATTGCAAACCGGAAGCCAAAGTATTTATAATTCTTGAGCGACAGCTGTCAGATACTATTTCCCAGTTTAAGCCATTCACTGACTAATTCAACATGGGAACAAAAAGAATCTTCAAAGCAAGTAGCTGAACCACTTTATATGGACAGAAGCAAGCTGTGAGCCCCTCTAACACTACCTTCTACCTGATCTGAAAATAAGATTGAATGTTTCCCGCAGAATCTCTATACTTCAATTTTATGAATGCTAGGTGTGGGGCCCTCCTTGCAGTCTTAACTGATCATAGCTGCAGGTAAAAAGAGAAACAAAGCTATATGGTCTAGAGCAGGGCTCAGTTTAATACTGACAAGTATTAGCTGAGTCACTTGATCCAAATGACATTTATTTAGAAATACAATCTCCTGATTTAAAAAAAAAAACCCTTCCTGAAGATAAAACTACAGTCTTAATTTTAAGCTCATAGCTTAAGAGCTATGAATATTTAAAGAAGAGAATAACCATCATCAAACAGAGAAACACAGAAAATATCTAAACAAGTGCAGAGGAACAGGAGCAATAAAAGATCAATCTCTGAATGGCTGGAAGTACCATCCAATATGACCTCCTGTGCAAAACATTAATGTTTCTTGACCTTGTTGGCATCCATTATTCTCTGACAAGCACTGAGGTGCTTCCAGGCATCCCAGGTGAGAATAGAGGGAATGATAATCCACAGACTATTCAGAAAGACAAAATAAAACCAGAAGTAGGTAGGGTGCCATTTCTCACTGTGGCGAAAGCCATCACGATATTCAGTGTAGAAGTACAGAACGTCACCATATATATGACCTATGGTTAGAGATAGACAACATGGCTGATTAAAGTAGGAAGAAAAGATCAAAAGTGGACAAGTCAAAAAAGAAATGCAGTCAGGTGTATGGAACATTAACCAAGAATAAAAATATTTAATTGATTTTGAAAGATTGTATTAACATTTATATATCCTGACATACCTCCCTCCTTGTCTTGCATACCTACCTACTGACACCACTAGCTGCAACACGTATCGATGGGACTGGCGTGAAAGAAATGCGACTGCAGTCCAAAGACTGAGGGGAGTCAAAACACAGAGAGTGACGGTTTCCACGCAAATTATAAAATTATCTGATCTGCAGATACAAAAATGAAATGAATTTCACCTTGAGGTCCCAAAACATCTCAACTTTCTTACAGTTCACTACATTCAATCTGCAGAGGGAGAAAGGGGATGGTAGGTAGGTAGGTAGGTAGGTAGATAGGTAGGTAGATAGACAGACAGACAGACAGATAGATAGATAGATAGATGCATGAAAATTCGCAAGATAATAAACCCATCTCAGGCCAAACTGCAGAATTTGATGCAAGTGAGGAGAGTGAACTGGTGCAAGTTCTTTCCATTCAAGCCTTGCCCATTTTATTTTCCCAAGCTCAGTTACTATGGCTGAGGGGAAAAGAGAAAAAAATGAATTAAAAATAAATGGGGAAAAGTAGAATTTAGCCATCCCTTGCAGATAAAATAGTCATGCTCATCAACCAGATCTTCCATTGAGCTGGGGGAACCCTACTGATAATACTCATCTCAAAAGTTCATAAATATGAGACTGGAAAACAAATGTCATTCCCCGATATGCTTTTTTAAGGCATGAATAGAATTCAATGGGATGTTTTTTTCTAAAATAATTTAGAAATATAAAAGATTAGGATCCTTAAAAAGAAATGCAGGAATTCTTTTAATTTTGTTCTACTCGCCCTATTAAAAAGTTGTCTTGGCAACAGAAAATATATTAAGAGAACTCATGCAAAAGTTTGAACATCTCAGCTATATTTATGTTCGCATTGTGTCAAATCATCCTTTCCCTATCCCCACACTCAGACCAGGTACTTCTGTTCAAAATTGCTTAATGCTGGGTCTTTGCAGAAATATCCAGACCTTTGCCTGTCATTTCAAAGTTAACACATCATATATCTGCTATCACCTTTGCCATATTCCTTCCCTGGAAGATATAAAGAAAAATTAGTAGAAGAAGAAATCCATGGGAACTGCAGTAGGGAGAGTTTGTGAATTTCCCTGTATTTTTCTTAAATATTAATTATAACAGGGTTGTGCACCACTTTAGATAAAAGGCAAATAGATGCTTGGAACACCTAGAAGTGCAGAAGTGACAACTGTCTCCAACTTAAACCAAACACATCTGTTCTGAAATTTCCAAGTACTTCCTATTCTAGAAGGCAACATATAATGAATGTGATATTATACAGACCACATGAATGCTATCACGCCAATAAAACTTTCTAAATACACGAGGACTTACTTTAGCCTAAAATCATGCTTTTTGGTAACAAATGCAAATATTAAGAAACATACATTTTCACTTCTCACAGTTTCGATAATACTAGAAGGAATCAAATACTCTTAAATTCAGATGTAGTTGTCGAATTTGAAGGTTTTAGTGTGTTGTATGTGTACCCCATTCATTATGGCTTATTCAGCAAACCATGGCAAAGCCAGATGTGCAAAGTGAATTATTGTGACTAATATAAAACGTAATTTTTCTAATCTGATTTCTGCTTTCCTTATTGTTACAATTTCAAAGCATAGCATTATAGCTATATGTTTTTTACCTAGACTTTTATAAGGATTAAGTGATTTGATACTGCAGATTCTGTACTACTTGTTCAAATTCCCAGGAGTCTTTATGGGTAATGATGATCTTTCAGCTGACATACTATTATCACTTCTGCAAAAAATGCAACTTTCTAGGTATATATATTAATATAAATATATAAACCAACTTGTCCATTTTGAAAACTTTCAGGTATGCTGGATTTCATTTCTCATTTTCTCTCACATATGTGGAAAGCATTAGGTTGAAGATGCTCCATGGATTAATCTCAACAAATTGTAACCTGTCTTCAATCAAACTTATTTTATCTACAACATATACTGTTACAGCTTGATGTTGATATACATGCTGTATCTAATTGGACCATATTCTATGTGAAGGCTAATTCAGGAGTTTGCGGAAGAAAAAGGAAATAATTAGGGAACAGATTGATTGAAGTGCTGGTCTAGAAAGCAGGAGACTGTGAGTGACTTTAGGCCTCTTAGTCTGTCAGGCTGAACCACTTCACACATACTTCTTTTATGGAGTATTAGATATGGAGGATGGAGTATTAGATATGTTCACTGCCTTGAGTTGACACATACAGTGAAGCGAATTTTAAAAAATGTAATAATACAGATACAAATTGAGCTGAGCCATATGGCAAACATCTTCCAACCACAGGGAAATACAGAGGGTTACATCTGCAAAATATTGGTATCCTCTTACATATTCCAATTCTAGATAAGTTTTTTCCCCCAGGGCTCACTTTAATGCTCTCCATCCAGCCAACCTGGAGGGTAGACTCTAAAACTTTTCAATAAAACAGAGGTGATTCAAAAGCACAGGAGGGTACACATATGTTATTTGTGCAGTGCTTTATGTCAAATGCATTTTCTCAGCATCATGGTGCAGCTGCAGAGAGCAGCCAGGCAACCACAGGGAAAAATGCATTGCTCTAAAGTAGTCCCTTTTCACATTCCATTGTACCCCACAGCCCTAGCATGCAACCTTTAACACAGGTTGCCTAAGGATAATTATATGTGGAAACCTATTTGCGGCCTTATTTCAGTTTTCACATCATATCAAGTTCCTATATGTGGGACTTTTCTTTTGAACTATTAAGAATCAATAGCTCTACATGCACAAAAAAATGGACAGAGTTCTATATGGAGAGCATAGCAGAAGCATTAAACTATTCCAGTGTTATAACAGCTGAACTCAGTTTTATCTGCACATTTTATATTTTCCTCTCACTCTTATTGCACAATTGTAATAGATGCCTTTCAAAGGTACAGTCAAAAAGCTGCCTGCAGATACAAAAACCAATCAATCTGGAGAATTTGGAAATTATTTCTGGAGTGATCGCAGGATAGTGCTATCTCAAAAATAACCACATGCATGCAGGTAGTCCTCATTTAATGTCCACTTGTTCACTGGCTGTTTGAAGTTACAACAGTGCTGAAGAACTCACAACTGTCCTTGTAGTTCTGGCCATCATAGCAGCCTTATGGTCAGGTCAATGTGGGTCAGGTACTTGCAATTGGCTTGCAATTATATCACAGCATCCTGCTATCATGTGACTGCCATTTGCAACCTTCATTGCTGGCTTCCAACAAATGTTAACAGGGAAGCTACCAGGAGGTTGCAAATGGTGATTATGTGATTGAGGGATGCTACCACCATTCAGGATTCATCTAAAGATGGCAACTGTGACTGCAGGAACTGTTCTTGTAAGTCAGGGGTCTTCAAACATGGCCCTTTTATGACTTGTTGACTTAGCCAGTGTGCCTGGCTAAGGAATTCTGGGAGTTGAAGTCCACAAGTCATAAAAGGGCCAAGTCTGAAGACCCCCGTTATAAGTTGTTGTGGTCATGTGACAATGACTTATGGCCACATCAGTTACACTGAATTTGCTGGTCCAAGTTACTGTTGGTAAGCAAAGACTGTCTACACAAGTGTCACTATCACATATTTGTGTTCTGAAGTCTGATTCAAGTACACAACATAAGGATTTACCGATGTGTCATTTGTTCCATTTATGCATCATGCGGATCCTCCTGCCCACCCTCCACTTTCTGCCCATGTTAACCTGCTGCATCAATTTCCCCTCCCCCCCAAAAATCAAGAGACAGAAACCAGATAAACACACATCTTACAGAGCTGCGAGAGAATCGATTGATCCCCTGGGATTTCCATATAGTAAAGGCTAAACCAGCCCTCGATGACAGTATGAATAAAAGCAGAGATGGTAAACCAGCCAATGATCAAGGTGCGCCAAGTTCCAAAAGGGCCCCATGTCTTGCTTCGCCAACTTGCTACGAACCAAGTCAATAGCAAGAAAATTCCTGAAGTAGAGAATAGGAATGTCAAGATTTGCCATGAGGGTCGGTCATTTGGGATGTAATTTTGGAGTTCCAAATTCCGAGGCCAGTATGGGTGGTGGACAACATCGGGTTTTGCTTCCAGAACCATACTGGGTTGAGAAAGTGTGAGTTGAGCCAGTGAAAAAGGCAAGGGCTTTTTCTGGTAGAAAATAAGCCACCTGCATTAAATACAGAGAACTAGTTAAGCGCAACGTATGATCAGATTCTTTCAGTTTGATATTCTTTTGTCCGCCAGTTTGGAGGGAACGCCGGTTCTAACGGGAGAGCTATTACTCTCTTGCAATCCAGCGAAAGCGCCTCCTTGCGGGTCACCTCTTCGAGGCGACTTTTCGACCCTTTTAGCCCCCCCCCAGCGATGCAAAACTGAACTAGAAAGATGGGAGTTCGTCTTCCAAGCATCCATGGCGGCTGCATCGGCAAACCGGTAGCCCTTCTGCTCAATCCGAGGCAGCCCTCCAAACCAGTGGACGAAAGACCGGCCATAGAAATATGGCCTGTCACTAAGCTGCAGACAGCCAAAGTCAAACTTACCACCAGACACCTATAAAGCAGCGCGGATGAGACTGGGTGAGATCTGAACCTCTCTTCAATCCTATTTTTTTATAGAGATTTTATTGATTTTCTTTTGCATACATATGTTAATTTTCCAATCAACGAGCTGTCTGGGGTTAGCTATGCTAATACATACTTGGTTCCTAATCCTTCATTCTTTCCTCTAACCAACGATAAAATAAATCCCAAGTTTGGTAGTAGTCTGTGTCTTCTTTATCTTTCAATCTCATAATTAATCTGTCCATCTCTGTGCATTCCAATATTTTTCTGATTATTTCTTCTTCTGATGGCCATCCTTCATTCTTCCAATATTGTGCACAGATTATTCTCGCTGCTGTGGTAATGTGTAAAATTAAATATAAACTCTGCTTATTAATCTTTTCAGGTATTATACCTAGTAAAAAAAAGTTCATGTTTAAAATCAACAAGTTCACCTAATATTTTTTCTAACCACGTATGTATCTTTTCCCAATAAGCCTTAGCTTTGCCACATGTCCACCAAATGTGATAGTAGGTGCTTACATTTCTAGCATCTATCTGACATATTTTTAAACATTTTTGCTAATCTTGCTGGTGGCAAGTGCCATCTATGAAATATTCTATGCAAGTTTTCTTTATATGAAGTTGACATTGTTAATTTGTAATTTCTCTCCCATAGCTTTTGCCACTTTTCCAGTTCTATATTGTAGCCAAAGTTTTTCGCCCATCTTATCACTGTTTAACTTGTTCACTTTCCATTTCCAAGATTAACCCGTATAAGCTGCCCAAAATATTTTTACCCCTTGTGGAGAAAGAGAAGGGAAATTCTATCCCACCCTCTAAAACTTGCAGCGACTGATTATCCAGGGGACTTTAAAACATTGAAAGAATAATCTGATTCTAACGGGATTTTTATCTTTCTAAAATTTCAGGACTAAAAGATTTTTTATTCTTATTGAAGATAAAAAAAAATCCTAAACGGTATGGATGACATTTTGTGGCTAAACATGATATTATATCTATTAGAGGACTGGAGGCTAAAACATATAAGGAAGGGTTGCTGGACTTGGGTATATCTAGTTTAATGACATACCCAATTCCTGCAAGTCCCTTGGACTGCAAGGCGTTCATACCGGTCAGTCCTAGAGTAGATCAATCCTGACTGCTCTTTAGAGGGCCAGATCCTGAAGTTGAAACTGAAATACTTTGGCCACCTAATGAGAAGGAAGGACTCACTGGAAAAGAGCCTGATGTTGGGAAAGATTGAGAGCAATAGAAGAAGGGGACGACAGAGAATGAGGTGGCTGGAGGGAGTCACTGAAGCAGTAGGCGTGAGCTTAAATGGACTCCAGAAGATGGTAGAGGACAGGAAAGCCTGGAGGAACGTTGTCCATGGGGTTGCGATGGGTCGGACACTACTTTGCAACTAACAAGAACAACACGTTTAATGAAGAGAAGGACGAGGGGGGACATGATAGCAATGTTCCAATATCTCAGGGGCTGCCACAAAGAAGAGGGAGTCAAGCTGTTCTCCAAAGCGCCTGAAGAAGGCAGGACAAGAAGCAACAGACGGAAACTAATCAAGGAGAGAAGCAACATTGAACTAAGGAGAAACTTCCTGACAGTTAGAACAATTAACCAGTGGAACAACCTGCCTCCAGAATGCTCCAACACTGGAAGTTTTTAAGAAATGACTGGAAAGCCATTTGTCTGAAATGGTATAGTGCAGTGGTGGCAAACCTATAGCACGCGTGCCAGAGGCGGCACTCAGAGCCCTCTCTGTGGGCACTCATGCCGTCGCCCCAGCCCCCCTCCCCCTGTGGCCCCCTGCTCAGCAGTCCCCCCCCCAGGAAAGTCACCCCCGAGCGTGGTCTGTGTGGAGCAGCGCAGCCAAGGACATGGCAGCCAGGCAGTGGGGACAAGACTCCGCCCTTGCACCCCGTTGCATGATTGATGCTGCAGGGCGCAGGCAGAGAGTGTGGCCGCCATGGCGCTGCTGGGCCACCTGGGCGATCCACGGCGGGCCGTGGAGGCAGTGAGAAGCCCTGCGGGCAGGCAGAGCAGGTTGGGGCAGAGCAGGCAGAGTGGGGGTGGGCGGGGGGGGTTGGTTTTGGGGCACTTGGTCTCTAAAAGATTCTCCATCACTGGTATAGGGTTTCCTGCCTGAGCAGGACTAGATGACCTCCAAGGTCCCTTCCAACATCATCATCATCATCATCATTATTATTATTATTATTATTATTATTATTATTATTATTATGTGAGATGGTGAGAAATGGAATATATTCAAATAGATAAAGACATGTATCCTGAATATTAGACTTTGTTTACTTAAAACTTGGAAACTATAAATACTAAATGTTAAATTTAAATATTAAAGGGAAAAAATTGGGAAAAACGAATTAGGACATTGATTATCTATAAAGACTGATTGTTAAAATAACCAGGATATGTATAAGCTAAAAATTATTGATAAATATAAGAATGTTATTTTTATTTAATTGACATAATAAGAATTGTATTAGTTTCAACATGAGACAATAAATACTAAGGGGAAAAGAGAGGAAATATTTAATGTGGTAGTTTGAGACTTGTACTAAAGATACTTGTATGTCATTGAATTATGGATTAACTCAGACACCACGTTGCTTTTTAAATACTTAAATGTAAAATTAGAAAATCAATAAAAGATAAAAAAAACTTTACAGTTTACTAAATAATTATTTTTGTTACTCATCCTTTGTCAGATGACAATCTTACCCCCCCCCCGAATTATCCTTCGGTTTCAATTTGAGACAAGGAAAGAAAAGTCTTTTTCATGACTTTTTTTTTTTTCTGTAGCGGAAGATTCTTGCCTTCGCTTTCTCGGTTCTGAGATTTAGAAACTCAAACTGCACCCATCATTCCAACTACGGAGGAGAGCCCTGAATTTTGGACTCAAAAGCAAATCAGGAGGATGGTCTTAGCAGGACCTTGTGCAAAAAAAAAAAAAAAAAACACCCTAATACCACGCGCTGTAATGAGACACTCTGCAAATACAGTATATAAAAGAGTTGTGCCCCTAAACACAACATCTATCCCGTATAATCTTTGATCATAAGAGAAACATTACAAAATCTATAAATCAACCAGGAAATCTTACACGCAGGTCAGTTTTTCAGATAACAAAATTTCATCTCAAACCTTACCCAACGTAGCTCGCAAAACTTCTGCACCAAACGCTTCTCATCCGTTCCCTAAATCCGCCCAATAAATCCAGTAGCACCCTTGTCCGGTATGGCAACAGACACAGCCAATCAATGTCTGCTACGACAAACGCAGGGCTCTTATAGGAGTCTTTTTTTGCTGTACCCGCGGCAACTAATGGGAACGTCGGCTCTAACCTCGTACAGTATTCTGGCAAACCAATTGATGGAACGTGGCTGAGGCTATGTGGATTCGTGCATAGTCTTCACCGCCTTCTGGCGTGGTTTTCTGGTCAGTTGGGTATAATTTACTTACTACTTATCTAACAAATCTATATAATCGCCCACCTACTCAAGGAATTATAACTCAGGGTTCAAGCAGCCATGGTTTATTGAATAAACTACCATGGCTGGGCGCACAATAAACTTATCCACTTTCATTCACAACGCGTTAAAGCACAAATTTTCTTCAACATGTATACGTTCTGTCTAAATAAACCATTGTTTAGCATCTGTGTCTCCAAGTGTGATAAAAAAAACTGCAGTTATCCAGATCGTGGGTTAGTGTATTGCATGTTTTCTGAGCGCTTCCGATCGGGCTGTACTACCTGCCAACAAAGGGTGATGCGCTGGAGACTGGAAGGGTCCCTGTGTTTTACAGCGCTCTGACTGCAGTGCATGTGGACGAGGGGCACAAAATTGCAGGCTAAGAGGGTTAGAGAGGCTGGGAACAAAGTCACCTTACAGAAATGGTATAGGGTTTCCTGCCTGAGCAGGGGGTTGGACTAGATGACCTCCAAGGTCCCTTCCAACTTTTATTATTATTGTTGTTATTGTTGTTATGTAAGATGGTGAGAAATAGAATATATTCAAATAAATAAAACGTGTATCCTGAATATTAGACTTTGTGATGAATTGTGATAAAGGGAACTTTGGTTACTTAAAACTTGGAAACTATAAATATTAAATGTTAAATTTAAATATTAATGGGAAACTAAAAATTGGGAAAAACAAATTAGGACATTGATTGTCCATAAAGACTGAATGTTAAAATAACCAGGATATGTATAAGCTAAAAATTATTGATAAATATAAGAATGTTATTTTTATTTAATTGATATAATAAGAATTGTATTAGTTTAAACATGAGACAGTAAATACTAAGGGGAAAAGAGAGGAAATATTTAATATGGTAGTTTGAGATTTGTACTAAAGATACACAGAGTATGAACAGCAAACAGGGTGAACTAGAAATTCAGGTTAATGAGGGCAGTTATGATATTGTTGCCGTTACGGAAACCCACACATGGAACACACAGTTAGAGAGATTTAAATTATTTAAAAGAAACAGACCAAATAAAAGAGGAGGTGGAGTTGCTCTCTATATAAGAAATAACTACATCTCTACAGAAATAGAGCACAACAATGATAAAAACTGCCTTGAATGCATTTGGGTCAATATAAAAGGGGGGGGGAATGACATTGCTATAGGTGTATACTACAGACCACCCAACCAAACAGAGGAAATAGATGAACTTTTTGCTAGTCAGCTAACTAAGGTATGTAGGAAGCACATCACAATAGTAATGGGGGACTTTAACTACCCTGACATCAGCTGGGAGACAAACTCTGCACCAAGTGGAAGATCAAACAGGTTCCTGGCAAACCTACCGGTAGCAGACAACTTTGTCTCCCAAAAAGTAGAGAAGGGCACTAGGGGATTAGCCATTTTGGATCTAATTCTCACTAACAGAGATGAAATGATAGAAGGTATTGAAGCCATGGGAACTCTGGGAGGAAGTGATCATGCAATATTAGAATTCAACATTATGGAAGCACAAGCAATAGAACACAGTCAAACTAGAGTCTTGGACTTCAAGAGAGCTAATTTCAATAAATTTAGAGAGGGCTTGGGAAGGATTCCATGGATGAGAATCCTCAAGAGGAAAACAACTCAAGAAACTTGGGAAATTTTGAAAAATTAGATAATAAAATCACAGTCTAGCACAATACCAACAAAGAGGAAAAACAACAGCTCTCAAAAGAAACCAGCATGGCTGCATAAAGAACTCTCTGACGAATTGAAAGATAAAAAGGACAAGTATAGAAAGTGGAAAGAGGGACATATAACTACCGGTAAGTCAGAATATCAGCAAATAGCCTGAGCCTGCAAAGATGAAGTGAGGAAAGCCAAGGCTCAAAATGAACTAAGGCCTGCGACCAAAGTCAAAAATAACAAAAAAAGGTTCTTTCAACATGTAAGAAACAAGAAAAAAGTGAAGGAAATGATTGGTCCATTAGTGGGTGAAAGTGGCAAGAAGGGGACAAGCAACAGGGAGAAAGCAGAACTATTTAACTCGTTTTTTGCATCTGTCTTTACACAAAGGGAAAAAACAGACCAACCTATCAAAAATAGTGCCATAAAAAACAGAATAGAAACACAAGTTAAGATAGGCAAGAAAATGGTAAGTGAGCACCTGTTCAGCCTAGATGAGTTCAGATTGCCAGGACCAGATGGATTACACCCCAAGGTTCTCAAGGAACTGGCAGATGTGATCTCGGAACCACTGAACTATATTTTTCAAAGATCCTGGAGGACAGGGTAACTACCAGAGGACTGGAAAAGAGCTGATGTAGTTCCTTTCTTCAAAAAAGGAAAAAAAATGGATCCAGGAAATTACAGACCTATCAGCCTGACCTCAATACCTGGGAAGATCCTGGAAAAGATAATCAAACAATGAATCAACAAACACCTAGAGGCAAACAAAGTCATTACTAAAAGTCAACATGGGTTTGTCAAAAGTAGATCATGCCAGACAAACCTTATTGCATTCTTTGACCAAGTGGCAAAATTAGTGGATCAGAGGAATGCTGTGGACATAATTTACTTGGACTTCAGTAAGGCATTTGATAAAGTAGATCACAACCTTGATAAATAGAAAAATGTGGGGTAGACAGAATCACCACCAGATGGATCTGTAGCTGGCTGACCGGCCGTACTCAGCGAGTGGTCCTCAATGGAACCGCATCTACATGGAGGGAAGTGTGTAGTGGGGTGCCCCAGGGCTCTGTTCTGGGCCCAGTGCTCTTCAACATCTTCATCAATGATTTGGACCAAGGGATAGATGGGGAACTCATTAAATTTGCAGATGACACCAAGCTGGCAGGAATAGCCAACACTCCAGAAGACAGGCTTAAGAAACAGAAGGATCTGGACAGACTTGAACACTGGGCACTATCTTACAAAATGAAATTCAGTGGTGAAAAAAGCAAGGTTCTACATTTAGGCAAGAAAAACCAAATGCACAAGTACAGCATAGGTGGCACCTTGCTCAATAGTAGTAACTGTGAGAGGGACCTCGGAGTCCTAGTAGACAATCACCTAAATATGAGCCAGCAATATGCTGCAGCTGCCAAAAGGGCCAAAACAGTGCTAGGCTGCATTAACAGAGGGATAGAATCAAGATCACGTGAAGTATTAATACCACTTTACAATGCCTTGGTAAGGCCACACTTGGAATACTGCATCCAGTTTTGGTCATCACGATGTAAAAAAGATGTTGAGACTCTAGAAAGAGTACAGAGAAGCGCAACAAAGATGATTAGGGAACTGGAGGCTAAAATATATGAGGAACGGTTGCTGGAATTGGGTATGTCTAGTTTAATGAAGAGAAGGACGAGGGGGGACATGATAGCAGTATTCCAATATCTCAGGGGCTGCCACAAAGAAAAGGGAATCAAGCTATTTTCCAAAGGCAGGACAAGAAGCAACAGGTGGAAACTAATCAAGGAGAGAAGCAACCTAGAACTAAGGAGAAACTTCCTGACAGTGAGAACAATTAACCAGTGGAACAACCTGCCTCCAGAAGCAGTAAATGCTCCAATACTGGAAGTTTTTAAGAAGAGACTGGACAGCCATTTGTCCGAAATGGTATACGGTTTCCTGCCTGAGCAGGGGGTTGGACTAGCTGACCTCCAAGGTCCCTTCCAACTTTACTATTATTATTATTATTATACTTGTATGTCATTGAATTATCAATTAACTCAGCCGCCACGTTGCTTTTTAAATACTTAAATGTAAAATTAGAAAATCAATAAAAGATAAAAAAGAAACCTAACAGTTTACTAAATAATTATTTTTGTTACTTATCCTTTGTCAGATGACAATCTTACACACACACACAAATTATCCTTCGGTTTCAATTTGAGACAAGGAAAGAAAAATCTTTTTCACGACTTTTTTTTTCTGTAGCAGAAGATTCTTGCCTCCGCTTTCTCCGTTCTGAGATTTAGAAACTCAAACTGCACCCATCATTCCAACTACGGAGGAGAGCCCTGAATTTTGGACTCCCATATAAACTTTGATCATAAGAGAAACATTGCAAAATCAATAAATCAACCAGCAAATCTTACACACAGGTCAGTTTTTCAGATAACAAAAAAATTATCTCAGACCTTACCCAACGTCTGCACCAAACGCTTCTCATCCGTTTCCTAAATCCTCCCAATAAATCCAGTAGCACCCTCGGCCAGTATGGCAACAGACAGGTAAGCCAGCCAATCAACATCTGCTACGACAAAGGCAGGGCTCTTATGCATACAAACTGTTAACTTTAGGTGGTATACTTCCCATGAGAAGGACCACCCTGTCATTGCAGCAAGGAATTAACCTTTAACCTGTGTTTGTCAAGGGGAGGCAAGATCAAGACTGGGAACAATAGGATCAGAACATTCAACATGGACAATGTCCAAGAATGGAAAGTTGGAACACTGAACAGTTCTCAAACTCTCTTCTCCTGCAAAAGAAAGCTAAATGCAGACAAGCCTTTTTCATAGGGCAGGTAGTCCTGGACTCGCAACCTTCATTTAGTCATTGTTCAAAAGGACAACAGCATTAAAAAAAAAAGTGACTTAGAATTGGTCACGCTTAAAACTTGTCACAACATCCCCTCAGTCCCATGATCAAAATTAGGTCGCTTGGCAACCGGCATGTATTTATAATGGTTCTAGCACCCTGGGGTCATGAGGTCACCATTTGTGATCTTTATGGACAGCTTCTGACCAGCAAAGTCAATGAGGGAAATTGGATTCACTTAACGACCGTCTGATTCACTTAACTGCAGTGATTTGCTTAGCGGCCGGGGCAAAAGAAAGTTGAAAAAGGGTGGGCATGATTTACTTCACCACCACCTGGCTTAGCAAAGGAAAATCTGGTCCCAGCTATTATCATAGGTTGAGGACTACCTGTACTATGGAGTTCAGTTCTCTCCATTTGCAGGCCCAGTAGAAGAAGGTGGTAGAAGGCACTAGACCGGTCCAGGGGTGAAGAAAAGCGTCCTTTTTGAAAATGGCTGCTCTTGTTTTTGTTTTTTTTTAAGTGCACATACTTTGAAATGAAATGCAATAATAGAAATGTGCCCAGCAGGGGATAAGCCGTACTTTTAAAGTGGTGGGGTACAGACAGTGGTGGGATTCAGCCAGTTCGCACCACTTCGGCAGAACCGGTAGCTAATTTTTTGTTGCCCAGGCCCAGAATGGACTTCCAGAAGCGGCATCCACACTGAGGACCAGTTGTTCACATATTTGAATCCCACCACTGTGCACAGCTCATTCAATGTTATCCGGAGCAGTGCCATTTCTTCTGCCTCACGGGGCATCCATAAAGCAGGACTAGCCTGCAGAACATCCTAGCAGAGACAGGTTTCTTGGCTGCATGATTTCAGATGACATAGGAGAGTTTGATCTTAACAGGCCAGATGAATTCAGTTCATGAGAAGATATGCGGCAGTAGGCTGCACATGGAGTTTTCTCCTGTTTAAAAAAATAATGCTTGGATTTATAAAAGTTTGGAGAACAATATTCTGGAGGTCTGGTAGAGTCACTAGCTGAATTAGTTCGGGTAGGACAGGTGAGACACACTTATGGTACCTGACTCATTATTGGGCAACAGTATAAGTTCCTGACATATTGAAAGTTAAATGGTTTTGTGAGAAGCTGACTATCACCCTTTGTCTAACATGCTAGTTTATTATGTGCATTGCCATTTTTAAAAGTGCTTGTGTGAAAAAGCGACGCACACACCAACTACAAATGGATGTATTCGTTTCCCCCCTTATCCAGATGTCCCCCCGAGTGTTACATTTAAGGTGTCTTCCCACAGTTTTTATTTGCTGGCCAAAATACAATGCAACAATTTAAAAGGTTGTATTGTGAGCTGAGTTTTCATCACCTTGCTACTCTTCCTTGCCTCTGTAAGAGCACAGTGGAATACATTTGCAACAGGATGCAAAAAATATCCCTACAAAAAAAGCTCATTCCTTACCAGTGTGCTGGATCAGTTTATTTGCAGATGAAGAGGAGGGGGCAACAAATCCAAGGTTTAGATATCATAACCATCATTTCAAAATTAGTCCATGAGATTCAACTGTTGTGGTTGATATTCCCAAAAAGACATTCTATGTATTGGAAAATACGTATTTCCCAAAATCCTTTCAGCTGAGTTGACCTTAGGCTTCTGTTTGTAAAATAGGATCTTCAAGATTGTGTATGGCTTAATACTGTAATACTTGTGTAATACTTAACACTGTGAAAACCTGCTCTACAAATAGGAGTAGTTTACTCTCCAGATCAGTGGTTCTAAACCTATGGTCCACGGATCACTGGGAGGGGCCGCAATGTCACAGGGGTTCTGCGAAGGCTTGAAGAAATGTCATTATTTAAATCTTGAGTTAAGTCTTGGTGGTGAAGAAGTATATTAAGTATTTAAAGGGGATCCATGGTGAAGAAAAGGATGAGAACTGCTGCTCTAGAGGAAACTCCAAGCTTGATAGCAGTGTATTCTACTACTGATTCATACTGCTAAAAGATTAGGACTGTAACCGTTTTTTAATCTATCGGATGCATTCAGGAATTCATGGCAGGCGAAGAAAGCTGGACTTGGCCCTGTTGCCAAGACGCCCATCTTAGCCTGTGTCAATGATTAATTCAGTGACTAATGATGAGAAAGGAGGAAGTCATTGGCTGGGGAGTGGTACCTGTCCAGGTGAAATAAAAATGGCGCGTGACCCAAACTGCTCCCTTAGCAGCGATCAGTTGCCTCTGTCATCCGAGATCTTTCAAGGTGAGGATGGGGAATTTGTGGAAAAGCTGCAGCCCGGATAAGTTGAGGTTCTGGTAATTCAATATAATAAGACTTCCAGCAGGAATTAGGAACGGAGATTAGAATCTGCTCTCATCTCTCCAAATCACATTTGCCTATCTCTTACAGTTATCAAGGCTCAGATCTGGATTTTCTTAATCCCAGTATTCCTGGGTCTTGTGCAAGTTGGTCTATTTCTGGAACAAACAGGCTTCTTCTTACGACATGGCAGGAGTTCCCATCGCACCAGTGTCTTACTTTGGATCCTGGGAGTTTATCCGGTAAGAATGGAGGGAAGGAACCCCACCACTAAGCATATGTTCTTGAATATAAGGTGTACAAAACTCATTGAATTCCTCCATAGAGTAGTTTATTTAGCAAATTTGTGTCCAGTAGCAGCTGCCACAAGCAAGCTCCTTTTTTTAAATAGGACTGCAGCAAAGCATAGCTCAAGATCACTCCTCATAATTTATTCAAGAAAAAATAGGGTTATGACATACAGGCCATGGTTCAAGTCTTCTTGTGATAGATCCTTCATTGACAGCCACTTATTTACAAACCCACACCAGTTGTTGCTGGAAGATAGAATGGCGGCCTTTGCTTATAGCCGCAAAATCACCACGACAGGCTCTTCATTCAGGAGCCACGAGATCTGAGTGCTAAATGTAACCATCCTTCACTCGGTTCAATATACATCTCGGAATACCAGTAGGTCAAACTGGACAGTGAAAATATCACACTACGGGGAAATAGCATATATAAATTCTGCCTAGATGTTTGTTCATCTTTTTTGTGGGTGGGGTAGCAGTCAAAAAAGAAGAGTGTTTAGTAGTAATCTCAGGAATGGTAGAGTGCATAGGAATACTTGCAGGGTGCCTTACTGGCTAGGGACAAATGACAATTTAAAAGGTACAAATCTGTCTTTATATTGTCCTCAAACAGGTATTCAGCCTCACCTCCCTCATCTGTTTGTACATCCCTCGAGCTTCCTTTGTCTGTAACTTTGTGGCTTCCATGTAAGTTTCTTTGCATGGGGACAATCGAGGGGTGGGTGGGGTGGGAAAGGCAGAAAACTCCAACTGCACCACAATGTCTGCTCCAGCTCATCAAAGGAATTGTTGTACTAGCAGTTTTCACCCTTGAGAACAAATGCACAGAATTTCAGCATTCTAACCGCAGGCATGGAATTATGCCGTGTTATTTATCTGAGCTAGGCCTTGTAGCGTAGTGTGCTTCAAATTTCAGTCTTGATCCTTTACAGTAAAAGCAGGAAATTGAATCCAAAGATGCCTTAGGTTCTCAGTCATTTCTCCTGCACCCTTTGCACACTGGAAAAATGTGGAGGGAAATATCTCTTCCTCTTCCCGAAGTCCTATCTGTTCTCCAGTGCATGAAAGTTGCCATCAGCATAAGAAAAACTCTGTCTCTGAGAGTCAAACTAGCTTCCCTGAATCTAACAGAATAACAGAGTTGGAAGGGACCTTGGAGGTCATCTAGTCCAACCCCCCCTGCTCAGGCAGGAAACCCTACACCATTTCAGACAAATGGTTGTCCAATCTCTTCTTAAAAACCTCCAATGTTGGAGCACCCACAACTTCTGCAGGCAAGTCGTTCCACTGATCAATGAGTATCGTGCCTTCTCCTTCAATGCAAGGAACTGAAGCATAACCAATACTTGTTGGTGCTCTTAGGTCACCCTTCCTTATCTTGGGTGCCCTCTTGAGGTATGTTTTTTCCCCAGCAGAAGCTATTATGAGAATTCTGGGCAGCACCCAGATGAGAAAAGGCTGACCTCAGTGCAGTGCTTGCAAGCATTGCCACTCAGTATAGCCCCACCCATTCTTTGCCTTTCTTTGGGCCATGGAGTGGAAGCAGTGGGCTTCTGCAAGAGAAAACTTGCTCAGTGTGTCACCTGGCCAACCTGGCTGGCCAAATTAGTCTTGGAAACTAATGGTTCTCCAATCCTAGTCAGGGATAGCCTTTCCCAACTTTAGCTCTTCCTAACAGCTCCCATCACATTTAAGTAAATCACTCCTGATTGTTATTGCCCATCCCACCTGGATAGTGCCACGTTTAATATTAGCCTGCAACCGGGGGAGGAATTGTAACTCACCATAATATTACTAATTTGGTCAAAGCCTTGAATGGGTTTCTATCACACAACAGAACATCTCCAAATGCATGTGTGCGTTAAAGGTGGTTCTGCCTCTGAGAAGGCTGAAACCTCTGTTCTCAAGAACAGAAAGAAAAGAAAAACTAGCTTCATGACCAGGGCAGCTGCTTGTCCACAATCCAAATTTTGCATCTTTTAACTGACAGGCTCTCTGAAGACAGTTGATTTATTGACGTTACAACTGCAGCCACTCATTCTCTGCATGTTCATATTTGAAGCTCAGTAACTGTAGAATTTTCTGAGGGAGTCCTGCACCTATTGAAGAGTTTCTGGTCACCAAATCTCAGGATCAAGAGGCTTTCAAAGAACTTGCAACTGCTACATTTCCAAGGGAAGAGGGGATATGGGGGTAATTTTCTTTTCCTAGCAAACTCAGTTAAAACTTGGGTGGGTAAGGTGGCTATGTATGCAAATGCATGCATTAATATCTGTAGTCATCTAACTTGTGTGCATGTAAATATGAGCCCTGATTTCTCAGTGCCTGTAGCCTATTGGGAGCCAAAATGGGTTCTTTTCTGCTGTTTTTGCTGAAGATGTGTGAGACTTTCTACATGGAAAGCATCTGCTCTGTAACGGAACAACAATTCTTTTGATTTTTGTTTAAGATACATAATAAAATGTATGGCTGGGCCATCTAGATGATAGAGTCCAATTCCTTCGCCATATGAATGTCTTTCTTACCCTACGCGTGCAGATGCATGAGGATCAATTCACTAGAAATTAGTCATTGGATCTCAAATTGACCTACTGCCAGTCAGTCATCCCAGTATTTTAGTCTTCATTGGAGATTGTGTTTTGTAGGTCTCTCTAGCCTTGAAAATAGGCATAGGAGCAGAAGTCATAGAGTTGCACCCCAACCCTCAGTTTGCCGTACCAATCTCCCTGATAGTTATTGCTTGTCAATTATGTTTTCCATTTTCAAAACGGGCAGCAGTTGAAATAAGTGTTGAAAATAAACATTCCTTATTTCAGTCTGGGTATCCCAGGGAAGCTGAAACAGACCACTCAGGTCTCCTCTTTACCTCCTAGCTGGTGTACTTTTTACATAATGTTCCTATTCTTGTTGCTGCAGATACCACTCCATCACCCTCTGGAAGTTCCTTGCATTGATCCGGGACTTCTTTGGCGGCTCAGAACGAATGGTCCAGCAACTGGCAGGGCAGCGCGTTTCTCCGAACCCTTTTCCATGCTGCTGCTGCTGTTGCCTTCCTGAGATTGCTGCCAATCGGTAAGAGGCATTTTTAGCCTTCCTTACTTTCCCTCCTCTTTTACCACATAGCGAATCGCTCTTTGACCTTCTTCTCTCTGTCCCCCTCACCCACCCTGGCAGAGCAAACTTGCGATGTATGACTGTGGCCGTGTATCAGCTTTCCCTCATCCGGACCATCCTCTTCTTCATCACCCTTATCCTCTGGACTGATGACGAATATGACTACGGCGCTGTGAGTAATTTTGGGCCCTGAAATTCATAGACCATGAGCAAAAGAGAGAACTCCTGTTAACTAGAGCAGGGGTCCCCAACTCTGGTCCGTAGACTGGTACCAGGCCGTGGCACAAACAAGCAAAGCCCCATCCGTGGGATGCAGGCAGCACACAAAACCATGCACTCACCGGTCAGTGGAAAAATCTTTCTCCACGGAACCGGTCCCTGGTGCCCAAAAGGTTGGGGACCTCTGAACTAGAGAATGGTCAAGAGGCTTTTTCCATGGGTGGATGGAAATAATTTATCTTACATGTTTGGTTGATAGACATTTCCATTGGATTGAGATAACTGGAATTAACATGGTATTACATCTTGTGGAGCAATGAAGTTTGTCTTGGTTATCACCAAGATTTGGCTGAACAAAACAATCTGAGATCAACTATACTTCTGTACTGATGTTGTGGATAATACCGTAGCTGTCTCATTTTGAAAGTAATGTATATAATTGACAGCTGTGGAATGCCACAAAATGCCATATTATAGTGTGGAAGGCTCCTTTTCAAGTTTCTCCATTGAATCCCTTCCTGTATTAGTAAATCTGCATCCCAAGGCTATTAAAGATTTTCACTCCTCACTGAACTTTTTCTTCTACTCCCTGGTTAATAATAATAATAATAATAATAATAATAATAATAATAATAATAATAATAATAATAATAATAAGCCGGACTTAACAATTGTCAATAAGAAAGACAAAAAAGTCTGGATAGTGGACATGGCAGTGCCTGGAGACAGCAGAATAGACGAGAAAGAACTGGAGAAAATAACAAAATACAAAGACCTACAAATAGAAAGAGAAAGACTGTGGCAAAGGCAAGCAAGGGTACGGTAGTACCAATAGTAATAGGCGCCTTGGGTGCAATCCCAAAGCAACTAGAGCACCACTTGAACACCATTGGCATTGACAAATTCGCCATCAGTCAATTGCAAAAGGCGGCCTTACTAGGAACTGCTTCCATCCTGCAACGATATCTGTAATACCATCAAACATCCACATCTGCCTATCCCAGGTCCTTGGGAAGGACTCAATAGGTAGACAAAAATGCCAAATCCAGTCTGAATATCTGGCTGACTGTGTGGTGATTATTATTATTATTATTAATAATAATAATAATAATAAAGTTGGAAGGGATCTTGGAGGTCATCTAGTCCAACCCCCTGCTCAGGCAGGAAACCCTATACCATTTCAGACAAACAGTAATCCAAAGAGAGTGAAGAAGAAAAGACCCCTGCAGGTTCAAGTGGCCAGTTTTATAACTGATTAAATAGTTTTTAGCTCCAGTAAAAAGGTAAACGAAACAAAACAAACCCATCCTCTTCTTAGATATATTACAGAATTTTGGAAGAAACTAATACTTTTAATAGTCTTAGCATGTTGAAAAACAGAAGACTTTTCTTATAGAATAACTGTGCACAATATCCTAGGGTTACTCTAGACTAGAGGGATAATGTTCAGGAACTTTCTTAAGCCAAAAGTATTTTGGCCTGCCTTTCAAATTCAGGAGGGTTAAAATCAACTTATGCCTTTCTGTGGGTCACAACTGAGAAGACCCATAGTGTGTCATGACTTTTTCTCTTCCAGGTGGGCTACACCACTCCCAATTCCTACATCAATGTCATCATAGCCATCTCCACCTTTCTCTCCTTCTATGGCTATTTGCTCTTTTACAAGGCCACCAAGCCTTCCCTCGAGGGCTACAACCTGCGCTACAAGTTTGTCTGCATCATTTTGGTGCTTGTCCTTTGCGGGCTGCAGAGTGGAATCGTGGAAACGATGGGAGCCTTAGGTGCCATTCCTTGCAGCCCTTCTCTCTCGCCTGTTACCCGCTCCCAAAGTAAGTCATCTCCATGAGGCACGTGGTTTATAGGTGGAACGGGTGGACTTAAGAGATGTTTTTCTGACGATACAGCAGCAAACAACTGGCAGACTTTGGCAAGTGGCCAATTTTAGCAAGAGTGTTTTCTGTGCTTTCGCTAGCTGGTTGTACTGTAGGTTTTCTTTCTTCAGCAGCTGAAAAATGAGGAGCCTAAACATACTAATACATACATACATACATACATACATACATACATACATACATACATACATACATACATTAAATTTGTATGCCACCCATTTCACTTTCCAACATCATAAAAAGAATAAAATAAAAACATTAAGAGCTTAGAAATGTTAAACATTAAAATTAACAAAAATTGGGTGAACTAGGAACCAGTACGTGATCAAGATGGATCTTTTTAGTCCACTAACCACCTCCAGCATGAAACACCTCCATCAGAACTCCAAGCCTATTGGCATAGCCAGGTTTTGAGGCCCTTTTGGAAGGCGCCAAGGACCAGTTCTGTGGAGAGCGTTTTTTCCGCAGATGGGGGGGGAGGGCTTTTTTTCTCATAGAATGCCCAGAACGGAGTTCCGGCACCTTTTTGGGATGGAATCTTGTAGGGCAGGCAAGACGGGTTGTATGATGTGTGTGAGTTCTGGCGCCTTTTTTTTTTAATAGAAAAAAAGCATTGGGCAGGGGTAGCAGCAGCAATGTGCCACCTTGCCTTGTATCTTGGAGTTGCAGAAAAAGGACTCAAGACGCTCTGATTCTGCTCCTTTCCAAAGATTATGCAGGTGCCTGCCTCATAGTTCAAGAGTACAGCTGAAGATCTCGATTTGTCGAAGTTACAAAGCGCATAACGCCTTTTTTGAAGAATTTGTCGTAGCTTCGTTCGTTCTACAAATAGAGAAGTTCTGCAACATCTTTCCTGTTTTCCTTAGGCACTGCCCACACACTTTCAAAAGTATTTTTGTGGCTACTTTTACAAAAAGGAAGCTGACTTGCACACACCACACCCTTTTCAGGATTTGTGCAAAATCAAAACATAGACCCGTGGTGGCGAACCTATGGCACACATGCCACAGGTGGCACGCAGAGCCCTCTCTGTGGGCACACGTGCCATCACCCCACTCCCAGGTCTTCAGCTGGGTTTTATAAAATCTTTTCGCTTTAGGCCTCCACCACTGTGTGCAAAAAAAAAAAAGGTTCAATCAATTTCAACTTCTCACGGGGGAAAAAAAAATCTCACAAAATTGGAATTGATTGAACTTTTTAGTCCCACCCAGTCTGCTGTTACCACTGCAGCCATGCCAACCCAACTGGCCACACCCACCCAATGGGCCACGCCCACCTGGCACCCGATGATACATAAGTGGGTTTTGGGTTGCAGTTTGGGCACTCAGGTCTCTAAAAGGTTCACCATCCCTGACACAGACCATATTCCCTTAACCTGATGTCCTCCAGTGGTGTGTTTACACTCCTAGGGGGAACTGAGAGATCAGCAAATAACACCCTTTCTCTGGGCTACCCTATCTTTATACTTCTCTTTTATCTTTCTAGTGATCTACTACTACGCTTTGGCCATTGAGATGTTCCTTATTGGCATATTTGCTCATTATTCTTTCCGAAGAGTTGAACCCTCCATGGAAGCTCAGCAGGTCATCCACCATCAAGCCTCCCAGACCCAGGAGGGCCCATCTGGTCGTGGTAGTCCTGCTGATGGTGTATCTGTGGAGGGAACAAACCCTGGCTATCTCTGTGATGAGGCTTTCTGTACAATTGAACATTCTCCCCTGGATCGCTTTGATTTCATCGTAAAGGAGCCTGCGAACAGACAGCAGCAAAACTGGGGACTTGGCTGCCAGAGAGGAGGAGCCCTGAAGACAGAGGGACTTAGGTTAAGCCTACAACAACCTGGAACTGAAGCCTCAAGTGAAATCCAAATTCAATCCCACGTTAGCAAAATGGAAGCAAATGGAGCCTCTGCGGTATAGCCACCATCTTTAGAGGTCGGAGACACAGGGACAGCTGAATTCAGAAATATGCATAATGTCAAGGCATACAGACTAATGTGGAGATATACTGAACTCTAGGTATGACCAGGCAAGAATGTGCATCTGTGTGGAGATATGCCCAGAAATATAATATTGTGGGAGATTTCAGCGCTTCCGTATTAGGTGGAGAAACTTTGTTCTAACCATGGCTAAACTGCCTCAGGGGTGGATTGTGAAGACATGTTGGGAAAATAGAGCCACTGTCCTTTTCCCCTGTAACCTCTTTATACTTCTCCTTTTCCTTACTCTTTCCGGAAGCCTAACTTATTTTCTTGTGAAGAATTTTTCAACTGGCATAGGAAATTAAAGGCCGTTCTTGTTCAACTCTTGTTTTCAGGACTCATTACACTAAAATATGGCTGGCTACTTTATGGCTTCATGCACCACACAAACCCAGGTTTGTACAAAAGGGTAGGATTCAACACGCTGAGAAAATTTAATCTGAAGACTATACTTTTGTATGTGCTTTGTTTGAGAGAAAAATTGGCAAATAATCCATTGTTGCTGTCATTAAGGTAGAAGCACCTAAAAGAAGCTGAGCAAGAGAAATTAGGAACATCTGATCAAGTCATGAAGAAAGTTGCTGATTAAAGGTCTCGGCCACAGGCCACGCTGAATATCTTCCTGGAACCTGTTAAGTTACTTAGTCTAAGAAGGAAAGGAAAGGAGAAATTTTGGCTGGTCTGTACTGAAGAAAGCACTGAAGAAATGATAATTTTTTAATTAAAATAAATGCACTTTTGAGCAATACAATAGGAAAAGGTGCACACTAACCAGAAATTAAGTTAAACATCCTTTAAATCAGTGTTTCTCAACCTTGACAATTTTAAGGCATGTGGACTTCAACTCCCAGAATTCCACAGCCAGCAATGCTGGCTGTGGAATTCTGGGAGTTGAAGTCCACATACCTTAAAATTGTCAAGGTTGAGAAACACTGATTTAAATAAACAAGAGCAAGCTCATGTGCAGTTTTCATCCCTAGATCTGACATGAAACGAGCATTCAAGTTATCCATTTTCTCACTTTAGAACAGAACTGACAAAGATGCAATGTTTCAGTTACCTCAATAGGCCTATTACTGTCTGGAGTGAAACTACACTCCCCTTCCTAGCTGACTTTCAGTATCTATGATTGAGATAAAAAGCCCTGCAAAAGCGCTCCATCTCTGTGGTTGCTTCAATTGTCACCCTCTATCACGCCCACCCATCGTCGTCCGGTTGAAGTCAAGGAACGCAGGTACGAGGTGCAAGCAAGGTTTAATCCTTAACGAACAAATGTAGCACTGGGAGTGGTTTGCTTCCGGTGCGTAAGATAACTGTGCTACATCCAAAACCCCACCCCCAGCTGCCAACCACCATCTGCCCAACAGTCCTAAAAACCCCGTCTGCCCGGATTTGCCTTTCCCCCAGTTTAGCCCCTTCCTATTGTCCCTCTGTCCATTTGCCCGGAGTGGAGCTTTCTGCCGACGCTCCACTATTGCTACCTTCAGCCTCCATCAGACCTCCATGGTTCCTTGCCGGCGTTCTCCCGGTCAGTAACGAGTTCGTGCAGCTCTCTGCGTCCAGTCCCATTGCACAGCTGATCCACTGACGGTCGTGAGCTCCGACAGTCGTCTGCCGCTCCCGACCGCCAATGGCAGCGTCCTCAGAGGCTCGGTGGCCAGCGGCCTTTCCCATGGGCCGGCGTCGGCGTCATGACGTCCCTCCTCCCACCGGCAGGACTCAGCAATTCCCGGTCGGCTCCTGGTGCCCAGCTGTATGGCTGGGCGGCGAGGCTTGGGCCCCTCAAGCACCGGCCAGGGTGGGGTGGCGTCTGGCGTGGGGTCCGGTGGTTGCGAGGTGCGTTTTGAGGGTAGGGCAGCATTTGGCATTGGGGTGGCATGTGGCGGCAGCAGGCTGTGTCCCAAATCACCCCCCCACCGGTGAATGGCAAGCCCCGTGGGGCTTGACACCCTCATGCAGATCTGGAGATCTAGGAGTAGGGCAAACTGAAAAAGGGACGAAGAAGAAGTGACTGTGGTTTCAACCATTACAAGTTCTCCCCTTTAGAAAAGGGGGGGGGGGGAAAGGCAGGAAGTGGGGATGAAAGAGACAAGACTCTCAAGCTGCTCTGTAACAGCCAGGTTGTCTAACACGACGGTTCTGCACGAAAGCCCTGGCCAATCTCTTGTTATATGCAGTCTTCTTCTGAAGTCTGCTGCTGGATAGCCAGGTTGTCTAGGATTATGTGTATATATTGGAAGGGCAAAGTTCTTTTGCATTTCAGTATGACTCCGAAGGCCTGTTGTACTACTAATGTGCCCTGAAAACAAACACCCTCAAAGGTCCAACTCTCCAGACCAACTCATCTTTTCTATCTTTGCTCCTGCAGAAGATAAAATGTAGTCTTTCAACCTGGCACAGGGTCATCTTTTTCTCTCGAGCCCTGTGATTGTGTTACACTGACAGTTCCTCCAGGGCATCTACGACCTCAGTCTCTGGAGGAAAATTTGAAGCCCCCGGCACTGAAAGCTGAGGGTGGGGCCCTTGTTCCTTGGTAAGGAGGTTGTGTTTCTTTAAGAAGCAGGCTTCTTCGTAGGCAGGACGGATAGGCGGCTGGGTCGGGGGCACGTAGGTATACTCCTTCTCAGGATCCAGCTGACCCCATGGGAGAAAGAGAAAGGCTTCCATTAGCTCATCTAGGAAGCTGCTCCTTCTTTTTCAACTTTCTCTCTGCCTGCTGTCAGGCTTCCTTGCCAACAGTTCTAAGGCAGGGGTCCCCAACTCCCAGTCCATGGACCAGCACCGGTCTGCGGCATGCACGCAATCGGGCTATGCAAACAAGCGAAGTCCCATCCGTGGGATGCAGGCAGTGCACGAAACTATGTCCCCTCCAGCCCACGGAAAAACCTCTCTCCATGTAACTGTCCCCGGTGCCCAAAAGGTTGGGGGGGCGCTGTTCTAAGGCACCAGAGCTCTTGGCACTAACTGTAGGCACCCCCACCACCCCTTTGCTGGAGAAAAGGGTTGCAAATATTACTTCCGAGGCTGGACAAAGAATGGGATCTGCATCTATCTATTCAAACCTGCTGCTTAGTTGGATTTACATTTTTCACAAATAAAAGCTCAACAAGTCTGGTTCATATGAAAATGATTTTTGGATGGGCCATCTCTGCTTATTTCCAGATCACCTGCTACCCCAGCAGGGCACCAGGTCTTACCTGTAGCGGGTAGGTCCGATCGGAATCGTAAGCACTCAGATCGCCACAAGCCAGGAAAGGGACAATGACCCGATTGGGACCTTCCAGCTGATTAAAATCCACATCTGTTGTGGAGAGAGATCACAAAAGCAAGAAGGCAAGTATTACTGTCTTTACACACTTGCCTGCCACAGGACCTCCTTCTAATTATTGTCCTCACCTAAATATTCATAGATTTGTTCTACTTGTGCTTCTCTTCCGCAATTGAGGAAGTTTCTTGCAATCCAAAAATTTTCTTAGGAAAATTTTTAGGGCAGAGGTAGTTTTTGTGGCGATTTGTGTTCTGATGTTCAAAGAAACAATAAGCAAATTTTCTCCCTCCTCCTTCCTAACTTCTCATATTTGTCTGTGTGTACCCTTTAACTAGGTAAAATGGTGCATTGCTGGGCAACAGGTTTTGAACCAAGGTACCTCAAAGGTTGTCTAATTTTCCCTAAAATATTGAGGGCAGTTTACATTAAACTGCATTATAATCTAGGCTCACAATTAAGGTCTGGACAGCAACAACTGCCCAGGTTAATCTCTTGCTGGTTGGAAACAGCAAAATTGAGCCAGTATAATTTGCCTTCTGGTTCCTCCATCCAAGAAGCTTCCTTCTTTCACCAAAGATGCTTTCCTCCCTTTCCTTGACTTTTGGTTTCTCAGGATGTTTCAACTGATTTCAAGATACCAAACAAGTTGCTGCTCAGAGTTCCCCGAGAAAAAGAATAGCATAAGCCCCTCCTTAATTCCCAGCAGCAGCAATTAATCAAGGACCATACAGTCAAGATCATCTAGGCCAGTGTTTCTCAACCTTGGCAACTTTGGAATGCTAGCTGGAGAATTTTGGGAGTTGAAGTCCACACATCGTAAAGTTGCCAAGGTTGAGAAACACTGATCTAGGCCAACTTCTTTCCAATGCAGGGAACCAATTAGTATTGCATCTCAGATAGATGGTCATCCACCTTCTGCCTAGAAGCCTTTAGGGTACGGAAAATCTGCTATTTCTCAAGATAATGGCATCAATCACTCCCAGAATCTCATCACTCACAATGTTCCTACAAATAACTTGAACCATTCACCCCCTTTTTTCAGCATCCTTCTCCCACATTTCCCAGCATATCGTCATCAACAATACCCTCTTCTCTTCAAGGTTTCTTACCGTAACAATGATCCAATAGGGGATTGGACATGTTTGGCACATAACCTTCAGGGGGACTATAGTTTCGGCAAACAGCAAAGGCTTCTGAAAATGGAAAGGAAGTTAAAGCTTTGGATGCCTCTTCTTCAGTCCTCTTCAGTTCCCTCAATTAAGTCACAGAAGAGTGCAAATAACTTACCTCTATCTGCCTAAAATAAAGCTACACTCTGCACTGAAGCAGTACACATACTGTACAGCAGGGGTCTTCAAACTTGGCCCTTTTATGACTTGTGGACTTCAACTCCCAGAATTCCTCAGCCAGCGTGCCTGGCTGAGGAATTCTGGGAGTTGAAGTCCACAAGTCATAAAAGGGCCAAGTTTGAAGACCCCTGATGTACATTCATAGACTGAACGCTCACTGGACAATACAATAGCCAAGAAAGAGCACAGGGCAAAATGGGCTGTGCTAGAATTGGTCGTTGTGGGATTTTTCAGAGTAGAATGAATAGGTTGACTTGAGGATCAGCAAGAAAGGGAACCTTGCTGTTCTTAGAGTGCATAGGAGACTCACTAATGGGAGCCCATACATAGTCAACCCCCATCATTTTTATGAATTATCCTCCTGACTCAGATCCTTTCACACTTAGGAATTAGGCATAAGTCTACAGAAGTGAGATGTGACGGTAACACTAAATGGCAACTCTACAATTATACGTAAAAGTAAATTAAAAATTATACCTCTTAAAAATATAATGGAGTCATGGGTAAAATGTGGGAGTTTTTTGTATTGAAGCAAACAGGGACCAAAGTCACTGAATTAAATCCAGAAAAACTATTCAGGAACTAAAAGATACAGATACAAATTAGGTCTCAAAAGAATTATGTTTTTCCACTCAGAACTGAATGCCAATACAATTGGTTTGGATTTAAGATCTCAGCATGTATGCTTTATTCTACACCCACAAAATACTTATATTTTTTTATTTTAGAAGATCAAAGAGGAAGAAAAAATATGTCCAGTTCATGGGTAATATATGTGATCAGGAGAAATTCACAGATTATTTATAGCATGGTTGACATCCTCCTTCTAGAGCAGTTCAGTTTTTCAACTATTTGCCTGGAAATAGATAGATGTTTATTTTGAGGTGAAAACTAGGATTTTATTAAGTTTTCAAATGAGCAATAAAAATAATACAATTAAAGGAAAAAAGGACAAAAGTGCAAGAAAGTAAGAAAAGCAAAATAAATAGCCTCTCCCCCTATGACCTCCCATCCTCTACAATTTTTTTTCACTTCCTCTCAGTTAACGAATATAAAACTCTTTATCCCAGATCTTATTTCTTATCAATAGCTAAGTAACATCATTTCCAATCTGATTATCTGCAAAACATCCAGAGCTCTAAAATATTAGCATTAACATATATTAACAACCCATATCTTAACGTATCTGTAATAAAATCCCACTTAAAAGCATAAAATAGCCTTACACAAACAAAATTTAAAAAAATCAAAATTTAACTCAACAGAGGCCTTTTCTCTTCACAAAATAAAAAGCTCCAATATACAGTATTTTCCCCCATTATAAATAGCAATACTTCCAAAAAAGCTCACCTCAAATAGCAACTTATCCTATTGAAATAAACATTCCACATCTCAACCATAACCTATAACCAAATCAATATTTATATTTATGAATCCCAGTATCCCAATATAAACAAAAGAATGAGATTTAGCATAACAGAGAAACATAATTTCACCTTTAAAAAAAGTTCACCAGGCTTTCTTACTTTGAATAAAAAATGGTTAAATGCAAAGCCAGTTTAAGTGCTATAAAGTTTAGATACATAAAGTAACTATAGTGGAAAAAAACATTAACACTTTATTAAATGTAAGCAAGTCCAATATATCCCATTTTTCCAGTTATCAATGAATCCAAAATGAGCTACCCAAAGTAACAGCATATCTATGATTCCATTAAAGCTTTCCAATTCTGTCAGATTTGATGCACGATTCCCCATGAAACAAAAAATGGTCAATATGCATGCAAGAAGCAGTCATGTAAGAAACTGTTACTCACCAATGCTAGAGTTGCGACTACTTCGGGGTTTGGCACATGTCACATCAGGGAAGAATATATTCAACTGGGAATAGAGAAGAGTGACATCCTTCCCTCGGAATATCTGAAATGGGAGAACAAAATGCTACATCACGCTTGGATTAGCTGCGTTGTTACGTTGTCACAGAAACTACAGAAACTGAATGAGAAGCAAGGAGTTCTTAGGGGTATAATAAATCCAGGAGCAGAGGCAGAGAGAGAAATCGAGGGCACCCCCAGAAGAAATGCAACCTGTCAGCTAGGTGCTGTAATTTAGTACTTCTGGCAGTCATCCCAATCTGAGGTTCTGTGACTCCAAGATCACCAACCCATCAATTACAATGGAAATGGCAAAATACAGTACTGAAACTTTCAGAGGTCTTCATCGAACAATATAAGTCATACAGTTGCAACTCTTTGGATACTGGTGACCAACAGTTCCCAACAGCCCAAGACAGCATGGGCAAATAAGTTTGCACATGATCTGAAGTCCTATCAAAGTTACTTTGCTAATCAAGGTTTGGAAGTACCTGCTATTTCCCAGATTGTTGCTGAAATAGGTGAAATCCACCTTGATCTGACTGACAGCAGATTCGGACTGCACTTGCCCACTGAAATCCACCACATTTGCTTCAGCACTGAATCACTTAATTCTCTAAGGAAAGAACTAGTGTTGGAAAACTACTATTCTCTTTTCTGTGCTGCTGGATACAAGCAGGCTTGAATAAGTGATACCCAGAAGTGCTTTGTTATATCCAATGATTCTTCATCTGCATGGCTCACCTTAGCTACAAATGTCCCCCCTTTCTTTAAGACATGCGTAGTAATGTTCAAAGCCTGGATAAAAGAGGAAAAAAGAATATCAGTGGGATGGCTAATTTGGATGAAGTATTTTTAAGTACAGTTCTAGGATCTGCTGGTGTTTCTATGGCAACAGAACTACCACTATCTCATAATACTTTGGAAAAGAAGAGGAAGAAATTTAGAAAAAAAAACAAACAACCTCCCGTAGCATCTTATGTGGTTTGCTTTAGTCATCAGACATGGGAATAAAATTAGAATATACCTACAGCTAGCAACAGTTGGGCTTGGATGTACTCATCTATATCATGGAGTCCAGTCACTGCAAGAGCAAAAGAAACATTCATTAAGGCTACCAAATGCAGCTTCTCCCCCTTCTGCAAGAAAACAGATGTCAGCCTGCCAAAGTTGGTAATCCCTGATAAGGTTGAGACCTACCGTCAGGGGCTCCATCACATACAACCAGATCGGCTGGTTGCCCCTCAAAATGATGAATGATTTCCTGAGCTGTTGAAACCTAGAAAGAGAAGAGGACAAAGAAGAACAAGGGGGATTTTTTTTTTAAAAAAAAATAGGGCTCATATTCTGCCCTGGGCTAGGATGGGAGCAGAACATGGGGTTATTTCCTATATGGCTTCATTAGACAACACGTACCTTAGTGATGTCCCCTTGGATTTGAATGACTCCTGGCAATGGAGCCATGGCTTGCAAATCTACTGCCACTATTTTGATATCTGCATTTTTGGGATCTTCTCCCCTGGAGAAAGGGAAAGAGGAGAAAGTAGGATGATGTTGCTCTCTCCCTGAGAGGCATAACCTTCCACCACCCTGAAGGCAAATTGTTTCCTTACTTGAGCTTTCGGCTGAGAACTTGACTCCAGCTACCAGGTGCTGCACAAAGATCTACAGCCCGGGAGACACCTGGAAAGGGCAAAAGAAGAAGAAATAATTGCATTATGGCAATACAACTGTCAGGAGGAAAACCGCAAAACATAGAAGTGACACCAAGTATGCTTTGTAAAAATTCGTAAAAAAAAATTGTAAAATTTTATGAACAATTTGTAAAATTCGTAAAATTTCCAGAGGGCTTATCTCTGCCTCCCAAATAGCATTATTTTTGCTGTGAACAAGTAGCTTTCTGCACATGTTCAGTGGTAATGTTTCTTTCCTGGATAGCTTGCTTATTTCAAGGTAATCATCACAGTTAATGTATGAGGCTGGAAGTACGAGCTCATAAACCTTGAAACATAAGGACTGATTGATAATTATATATATTCTGTCTTCTGTAGCAATCTTAACTCTATGAAATTAGGATCCACAATACATGGGAAAGCCATTCTTCTTTTAATGGAAAGATGCTAATGCTTATAGAGTTAGGATTAAGAGTGTGGAGATCCAAGTTCAAATCCCTACTTGACCATTTCTGAATTACTTTTGGTCTGTTACTATCTCTCAATCCAACTGACTTTCAGGACTATTGTGAAGATAATGTTGTAAGTCAGCACCCACCCACCCTTCTAGAGAAGGAAATATTTGGGGGAATATTAAAAAAAGGCAGAATATTATATTTCCCCAAAGGATCTTAAAGGCAGAAAAGCAGATTTGATAATCCTATTCAGAAAGACTGAGGCCCCATTCATGAGAAAATAACTACCTGCAGAAGCCCATTCAAAATAGGATCTTTCGAAATCCCTTGGAGCCAGATTTGATAGCTAATAACAGCAGAGTGATAGGATTAGAACCAGCAACCCCTCACCCAAAAAATCCAACATAGGACATAGCCTTCAGCCCCAGGGAAGCAGGACATGACTTTTAGGACATAATAGGATTAACCCACCATTAGAATACCAAAAGGCACACTCAACCTTGGGTCAAAGTTTATTGCATAAGAATAGGAAGAGCCTCAAATACAATGCCACAGGAACAACTCCAAACACAAAAGCCCAAGAAGGTATAAAAACCCACCACTCCCAGCTCCATTTTGTCAGCCACCCCAGAAACATGCTGCTATCACTGAAGTTTCTGGCAACAAAATAAACAACAACCTTCTTTCCAAACAGCCTCCATTTTGTTTATTCCTGGCTTGGATTGGACCTGAAGATTTTTCTTTCAACAATATAGAGAAGATCATGTATGACCCTTATGTTCTTGAAAGAAAGATAATAGCTAAAAGTGTTAAATCCCTTTGATAGGTTCATGGGATAAGGCATGGATCTAAAATGTGTCTTTGGCCTCAGTGCTCATACATACCTTCCAATGCAGCCCCTTCAAAGCGCTGGTGGGGGATGGAATTATACTTTAGTATGATACATCTGGAAAATAGTAGCTGCTTTGGCAAAGCAAGAAATATGTGTTAGTGATCAACTCATGATGTAATTTGCGAGCATATTTTCCCCCTACCTTTAAATAAGTGATATTCTTCATCCAGCTGAAGAAGTTTGAATGCACTACGAGCTCGCCACCCTTCTTCCTTGGCCAGACGGTAGTAAATATCACGTTTGTCTTTGGAGGAGCGTCCCATTTTCCCTTAGCTATGGCTGGTGACTGCGGTAACTCTTAAAATACCTTCGGATTTCGAATGCAATTCACACAACACGCGTCACCGGAAACGTATCCCCTCGCTCTGCCGCAAAGCTCCGGGACAGTCGCAACAGTTACCCGTAGCAAGTTAACTGTACTGCGCTGCATCCTGGGAGTTGTAATGTCTAATTCTCCCGGTTTCGAGCGCTGAATGAGAAGATAACGTTCTAAAGCAGTGTTTCTCAACCTTGACAATTTTAAGGCATGTGGACTTCAACTCCCAGGATTCCACAGCCAGCTAAAATTGTCAAGGTTGAGAAACACTGTTCTAAAGGACTCCGTTTCCCAGGGTGCCACGGAACGCCACGTGGTCGGAAGCGGGGTGAGGACTAGATAGTGAATGGAAGATGGCCGAGGAAAGAGAGAAGCCAGCCGGTGTGCCAGCAGTTCCGGTGTCGTTCAGTTTTTCCCGAACGAGCGGACGGAAGCGGTTTCTCCATATAACTGGGCAGGATGGCAAGGAAGCGAAACAGGAACCCGATTTCCTCTCCGCTGTTGAAGGGAAAGAATTGCAAAGGTGTGGATTCGGCGGAGGCAGGTGGGGGTGATGGGAGAGGCCGTGCGGTTCGGATTAAGCAGAGAAGATCTGTCGTGCGGAGGCGGCTTTGTGTCCGTAAACTCTGTGTCGTAAACCTTTTGCAAGTTGCTGGGGATGAACTTCCCCCCCCGGACCGAAAAGCCCCGCATATAGAAAGCTGCTAGGTCAAGAAAATGGATTCTGCCATGGGTCTCTTCCCAGAGCCCTCACTCTGTTGTGGAAGATTTGTTTCCGTTTCAGGTTAGGAAAGAATGTACACTACTCGATCGTGTGAGCCGCTGCTGGAAGAGGGTAGACCAGATACAGTTTCCCTACTGTAGTGAGGATCAGTTAGTGCTGCCTAAGTAATCCTGAAAGTTTAATTGTTTAATCCTGTAAGTGCTGCAGCAGCCAAAAAAAGCTAATACAATCATCCTTGGTTGTATAAACAGAGGTACAGAATCAAAACCACGTGAAGTATTAGTACCGCTTTATAAAGCCTTAGTAAGACCACACTTGGAATACTGCATCCAGTTGTGGTCACCACATTACAAAAAAAGATGTTGAGACTTTGGAAAAAGTGCAGAGAAGAGCAACTAGGGTGATTAAAGGCCTGGAGACAAAAACATAAGAAGAACGATGGCAAGATTTGGGCTTGGATAGTCTAGACTAGAGAAAAGAATGACTAGGGGTGATATGATAGCAGTATTACAGTATTTGAGGGATTGCCACAAAGAAGAGGAGGTCAATTTATTTTCCAAAGTACCAGAAGGCAAGACAAGAAACAATGGATGGAAGCAAATGGAATTAAGGAAAAACTTCCTAACAGTGAGGACAATTAACCAGTGGAACAGCTTGCCTTCAGACATTGTGGGTGCTTCATCACTAGAGGTTTTTAAGAAGAGATCAGATTACCACCTATCTGAAATGGTGTGGGGTCTCCTGCTTGAGCAGGGAATTGGGGTCCCCAACCCCCAATCTATGGATCAGAACCGGGCCACAGCATGCTAGAAATCGGGCCACGCAAACAAGTGAAGCCCCATCCGCGGGATGCAGGCAATATGTGAAACCATGCTTCCCTCTAGTCCAGCGGTTCTCAACCTGTGGGTCGCGACCCCTTTGGGGGTCGAATGACCCTTTCACAGGGGTCGCCTAAGACCATCGGAAAACATATTTCCGATGGTCTTGGGAACTGAAACACCGCTCCTCTATCCGTCTCCGCACGGCTTCGAGCTGGGAGCCATTGCAGTACTGGATTCGTTTCCATCGAGCATCTCCTAAGGGAGGCCGCGCTGCTTCGCGGCCCTTTCCGCGGAGCAGGGTGAACTAAGCTCTGCCAGCACTGTCACCCTTTTGGCTCTCTCTCTCTCTTTCCCTCTCCCCGCCTGGCCCCCCCCTACGGCCAGCTGGAGCCGGGCAGGCCGGCGACCTTCGGAAGTGAGGCAAGGACAGGCGAGGTGCGCTGAGCGGCGGGCGCGTGGGCAGCATTGGTGCGCGCTTCGAGAGCCCTTAGGGTTGGGGGTGACCACAACATGAGGAACTGTATTAAAGGGTCGCGGCATTAGGAAGGTTGAGAACCACTGCTCTAGTCTGTGGGAAAACCTCTCTCCATGGAACTGGTCTCTGGTGCCCAAAAGTCCCTTCCAGCTCTATTCTGATTGATTGATCAATTACATCCCATTGTATAGCCTGCAACTTCCTGCCAACTGAGCACCCAAAAATCTGTTATCTGTTATTTGGATAAGGTTCCAGTCTGTCCTTTATTAATGTACAGGACAAGGAAAAGAGTGAAGGGATCATAATATAAATTAAAGGTATATTTTGTCTTTTGTGGAACAAGGATGTTACTGTAAATGCAGTGATGTTGTTTGTCATTTCAGCAAATCCATTACAAGTGGTTCTTTATTTCTTTTTTGCTACTAAAAAGTTTGTGCCTGCCATTCACAGGCAAATCAAATGCATGTACTTATTTTGGCCACCTTGTGCTCTTTTTCATGCCAAACAGGTTAGGGCTATCAATTAATGCTTGATAGTCATCTCTGCAAATTTATCTACCCATGCCATATCACAAGAAGGATTGGTTATTGGTTATGTCTGTAGCCAGGTAAAAGCTTTTTGGACATGAGATTTTAAGTGTAGTGATGGGCAAAAAAGGAACAGGAGCTGTAGAGGTTCCCTCCATCAGTGTAATTCTTCTTTCAGTAATTCATTCTTACACATTAAGTAACCATTACTTTCTTCCTGAGCCAGTTGCCTAAGTTTCCTTGCAGTGTGAAGCAATAAAAAAGAGTTCAATTTATGAAGTTTTTGCTGTAAGCTCAAAATGAGTGTATATTTTAAATACTTATTATGGATGTATTAAGTATTACTTGGAAACTTTGGTCTCCATATTGATGTAATTTCTTTAAAATCTGACTTTTTTCCGCTGGCATATGGTAAGGACCATAGTTCTGTGAGAGGCTAGTGCTTGACTAGTTTAGCCTCTTGAAACATCTCCATAATGTATGCGAATAGAAAAGCCCCAATCACAATTTTTATTGACACTCTTTCTCTGCAGTGTTCGACCAGCCCCTCAGCCAAAAGAGCTTGTCATTCCCTTGATCCGAAAGAATCAGTGGAAGAAGCCTGAGGTATCTGCAACCCATCAGGAGCAGGATGGGATGAATGGTGTTGATGCACAAGCAGTCAAAGAACTCATTGAAGGTGAATAAATGACAGAATTGCAACTTTGTCCACTCGTAAAAAACAATATGAGATGCTCTTTTTTCAGTTTATAATTACAGGAATCTGGTATGGCAACTTGTAATGGGCTAATTTTAAGACTATGGAGAAATCAATAGAGTGTTTGCCAATGATGTTGCTGGAAAATGATTCTGACCTCTGTTAGAGGTCAATGATGTTGCTGGAAAATGATTCTGACCTCTGTTAGAACATGGAGCAGGGGTACCATAAGGACCACTAGTATCTCAAAGTTTTAGCCCTAAACATCCCTATCCACGAGAAACATAAATTAGCATAATTGGGAGGAAGGGATGATTTGCAGTTTTCTTGCTATGATGTATGTCCATAGCATTAATTTTACCAATTCTCCACTTGGTGAAGTTAAGACTGATACTGCTGGACATCACCTGATGATTATGTATTTTATTCCTGACCATCACATGATTGATTGTTATTCATTAGTTTATATGCTGCCCTTGCAGGAGCTCAGGATAGCACATAGCTTACAGCCATTAGTTTAGCAACCATTCAAAGTTATTCAGTGCATTTTTCAGCACTTAAAATGATTTACAACTGGTCCTCGCCCTTACAACCATTACAGCATCTGTAATGATCATGTGATCAAAATTCAGATATTTTGGTAGCTAGCATGGATTTACAATGGTTGCAGTATCCTGGTAATAGGATTGCCCTTTGTGACCCTCCTGGCTGTTTTCCTCCAAGCAAAGTCATTGCAATGAGTCACTTAACTGTGCCAAAAAAGGTCATAAAATTGGTGCAACTCAATAACTTTTATCCCAACTGTGGCCATAAGGACGACCTATGTAGCACTCTCCACTTCTGTTTTTCTTCACAACAAATGTATGAGGTAGATTAGGCAGAGAGAGAGAGAGAGAGAGAGAAAGAGTATCTGTCTCAGAGTCACCTATTGAATGGTGATTCATGAATGGAGATGATTAATTTCCCTGCTTTCAGTTTATCATCTTAAGTACTACACGAGACTGGCTTTCTGTTGATCTGCACTGGCCTGACAGTGTCTTCTGTTGTCTTCTGTTTTTCTCTTAGAAATGTTCACTTAAAAAAAAAATCTATTGAGAGATGTTTTCGCTTTCATTCCATTTAATTGTTCTTCTAGTTTCTTTTTAGCATCCCAGCCCCTCTAAATCTACAGTGCTCAGATCCAGTGACCTTTTTTCTTTTCAGTAACTCCCATTAATGGTAATATCATTGTACATCCCTCTCTTGTTCCATATCTTACTTTTTTCCCCCTGAGCATTGGGATTATTGCTTTATTGTATTATTATAAAACATAAGTACTGCATAGAGCAGTTTTTGGGATCCCCTAGAATGGCTCATGTTACACCACTGCTCCATGAGCTGCAATGGCTCCCTCTTTGTTTCTGGGTGCAGTTCAAGGTGTTGGTTATGACATTTAAAACCCTCCATGGCAGGGCACCTAGTTACTTCATGAAGCATCTTGTCTGCTAGGACAGGCCACCCCACTTCTGCCGGCAGGGGAGGCATGCTGTGGATCCCGTTGGTCAAGGAATTCTGTCTGGTGGGCTTCAGGAGAAGAGCTTTCTCTGCTGTAGCCTCTGCCCTCTGGAGCATCCTGTCCCCCACTCTCCTGAAGACCTGGCTCAGCCAGTTGGCCTGGGGACCCAATGGGGAATACCACAATGGAGGTGGTTATTGGACTAATAATACGTCCCACCTCCCTCCCACATGCATCCTGCTCCCTCTCTGCCCATCTTTTAATCATATTGCTGTACTTTCATTGTTTATTTTCATTGTTTCATTATTTTATTAATGTTATACTTACATTTTTTATCATTTTACATTTTTAATGCACGGGGTGTAAAGAGTAGCCCTGAAAAAGATGGGTGGGCAGCAAATACATTTAATAATAATATATTATTTGGGTATGGTGGTATTTATACAGTGTTGACTAGAGATTATTAACACTCTAATATTTAGATAACTTAAACATTAAGCTTTGGAACAGTTAATTGTCTAGAGGTATTCTTTGTAAGTAGGCAATTGAACTATAGCGCTGTATACCTTACGCTTGCATACTAACTTTCTGTTAGTTATTGATGTATCTAAATTAATACCAATGCTTCTAAGCCACAAACAGAAAATCTGGTTGTTGTAGGAGCTGTGAAGTATGCAATCTGATAAAACAGATACTTCACACTGCTGCTTTCCTGGAAAATCTCTTGTAATGAACATCCAGATCAGTTTGGATTTGAGTGGCTTTTAATTTCTCTCCATTGGGCCTAGGAAACAAATATTTGACTCTGAGTTTTCTTGATTTCACTCTTATGCTTTGGTTAACTGCTGTTTAGAATCCAAGAAATCCCAGGAACTATGGGAAAGTGGAAGCAAGGTAGACCCCAACTTTGCAATTCCTCTCCTCATGGTGAACCGTGTGCCTGATGGCTTTGAAGACGGGGACAAAGTGGATGTCAGTCTCCGCCCAGAAGCGGTAAGAATAAAACTGCATAATTCTGGATATCTCTTAGAATTCCTAGTTCAGATGATTTAATTCCTGTTCTTTTTCCTTCTCCTCTCTCTCTTTCTCTCTCCGTATATTTTAATTTTGTCAGTCAACTGAGGCAGATTATGAAGAGGTACCAGTGGAAGCTTATGGTCTTGCTATGTTGAAGGGCATGGGCTGGAAGGCAGGAGAAGGCATCGGGCACACATTTAAACAGCAAGTATTCTTTATATATGTGCTCATTATTATTTGTTACATTGTTAATGTGTAATGTTATTTTTTTTAATCTAGCTGAAATCAAAAACTAATTTAAGAATATTAAGTGTCCCAAGTTGTTGGAAGCAATATTATTAGATTAATGGTAGCAGTAATATTTGCCAGCACTTACATACAAAGAAACTTTTCAGAATGAAAAAGAGGAATCCTCAGGGTCAGGTGAAGTATCAGAGGACTGAAGAAGAGCAGATATGTTCCTGTCTTCAGAAAGAGGGGAATGAGTACTTGGATAACCATAGACCGATCAGTCTGGTTTGCGTGTTAGGCAGTTGATTTGAGAACATGTAGAAAAGAATGCATTCCTTGGCAGAAGTAGGCATGGATTTGCCAATACCGGTAGTCCTTATTTAATGACAATAATGGGGACCATAGCATCACATGAGTGTGTTGCCTTATGATGCCTGTTCCAGCACTTCCTCTTGCGGTTGTAAAGTGTTTCCTCCATCACCATTAAATGCAGCATCATGTAGTCCTCCATTTCCTACCTCCTGCCAACTTTCCCATTGATTTTTCTTGTGGGAAGCTGGCAGTGAAAGTCACAAAGGATGATCACATGACTGCAGAACAGTGTAAGAGCCCTAACCACGAGAATAGGTTATAAGTCCCATTTGTTCAGCACCATCCTAACTTCAAACAGTCACTGAATGAATAGTCATTAAATGACTATCTGTAATGAACCATGCCACACCGGTCTATTCTCCTCGTTTGATAGAGCGAGCAGCCAATTTATTTAACCACAGGAAAATGGTAGCCATTTGATTTCATCAAAGAATTCCTCAAGATCTTCCATGAGAGTGTAGTACAGTGGTTCTCAACCTTTTTCAGGTTGAGACCCCACTTGCGCCGCCCATGCGCGGCGCGACCCCGACCCGCGACGGGCTGATGTGCACATGCGCGGCGCGCGCACAGCGGAAAAAATGGCGGACCGCGACGGGCCGATCCGCGCATGCACGGCATGCGCACGACGGCCTGAACCGCGACGGGCTGATCTGCCCATGCGCGGCGCGCGCGGCAAAAAAAAACAAGATGGGGGACCGCGGTATCCGGCGACCCCCGCGAAACGGTCGTTCGACCCCAAATGGGGTCGCAACCCATAGGTTGAGAACCGCTGGTGTAATAGAAGCAAGGGAAAGAAATGCCTCTGCCATTGGAGAGGAATTACAACTTTTTACTGTAGAAAAGTTATTTGACAGAATGGGAAAGCTTTGGGCATGGGAAAAAAGTGGTTGAGTCATGTTCTCGGATGCATGCCTGGATTCTTTCCTTTCTACCCCACATGCAAATGCACAGCAATATAAGTTTTATTGCCACCAATTTCAAACTCTTGCAATTAAATTACTTCATATAAGTTTTTAATTGCTTAAAAGCGGTTGACATTGTAAGAGGAGATGATCAATTATTATCAACCCCATATTTCCTCTATAAGAACTTCATTCCAAGGTATCAGGTCTGTGCTAAGCTTTGAACAAGGTACTTTCATGTCTTTCTTGAGCTATTCTTGCGCTATATATGAGCCGTGGTGGTGCAGTGGTTGGCATGCAGCATTGCAGGCTAATTCTGCTGACTGGCAGCAGTTCGATTCTCATCAGCTCAAGGTTGACTCAGCCTTCCATCCTTCCCAGGTCAGTAAAAGAGGACCCAGATTGTTGGGGGCAATATGCCGACTCTGTAAACCACTTAGAGAGGGCTGTAAAACACTGTAAAGCGGTATAGAAGTGTAAGTGCTATTACTGTTGCTATTTCTGTTAGGTAACATAATTTTGCATTTTTTCATGTATAAATAGTGACCCCAGTTTCTTCCCTTTTGTCCCATTGTTCTCCTTTGCTTGCCTATCTTAGGGACGTGAAGCCACCAGAAAACCGTCTTCGGCCCAAGGGCTTGGGCCTTGGAGCAGATCGCTCAGCAGCCAAGGACTTGCAGCCCTCAGGATCCCGGCGACCCCCAAAACCAGGCGAGGAACCTTCAAAGAGCAAAGATGAACCTTTGGGGTTGGTTCCAGGAGGCGCCGTCTTCATCGAAAGTGGACCTCATAAGGAGCTGTACGGAAAGGTGAACTGACACTTTTCTTGAGCTAGTTGCTTTTCAGACCCTGGACTGAGATGAATGGAAGTCCAGCCCCTCATCCCCCCAAGAAGATTTGGGAAGTGAGAAATAAATCTCTTTGCTCTTCTTTTGGAATGGGGGTCCAGCTTTTCTCTGCAACCTCTCTACCTTTGTCTTAGGTAGATAGCCCCTGCCTGTTTGTGTCCCAGTGATGAGTTTTGCTACGGCGGCACTGCAGAAATATTTTTTATTTATGAAATGTGTAGAATGCCAATTTCATTACGATTCATTTGCTCATGAAATTGTTGTGCAAACGTAGGCTGTTCCTAATGTTCGCTTTGCAAGCTACTGAGGATTTAATTTTTTTTAAAAAATGAGTATGTTCTGATCAAACAGGGCTTGAATCAGTTTGCAGTGCAGATATAGCCTTTATTTGCAATCTGTTCTCTCACCTATCCACATATAGCATTTCTTTTTATTCATGTATTATTGTATTTACTTTTCTGTTAAGAGTTCACAGTAGTTAATATGGAGCTTAATATTTTATTCTCCCAGTGGTGTCCTTGTGAGGTAGACCGAGGTGGGAGAGAAATTATACAGTACCCCAAATTTGCCCAGTTAATTCCAGGGTCAACTAGGGACTTGAATCTAAGGCTTCCTAGTCTCAGTCCAGCACTAGAAGGATTATATTGCCACACTCACTTAATTACTGGGCCCTGACTTGTGTCTTTTGTAGATTGAAGGTGTTGACGGAGACAATGCTCGTGTCATGGTGAAACTGGCAATTGGCGGCAAAGTGGTCACTGTGAGTCAACATGGAGTTCAGCCTGTTACCCAGAAAGAATACGATAAGCTGGCTAAAGACTTAAGTAAGTTAAAGTAGATTTCCCCATTGTTCCCACATGGACACCAGAACTTCTTCTGCCCTTTGGGGATGCTAAGTAGCAATACTAGCTGTCCTCTCACGGCGGCCCTCGTCAATATAAAAACCAAGTCACCTTGATTGCAGAACTTGGGGTGAAAATCTGCTGTAAATCTCTGTTCCCCTCATGGGTTGAATTCTCTCAACGATTTGCTTCTCCCCAGTACAGGTCGCCTCAGCAAGGCTCACAAAGAGAAGGAGGAGGAACAAAGGAACGAGGCCAAGGAGAGCTCAGATAACAGGGCCTCCAAAGGAAAAAACGAGAGCAGGGACAAAAAAAGGAAGCACCCAGCCGATGCAGATAGGTATATGTCTCCTGCTCTTGCAAGTGCAGAGTGCTGTTTTAAAGTCTGTAGCTATATGGTTGCTGGTGGTGGGATCAAGCATTTGCCAGAATAGAGTTTCCAACAACGGTGAAGGGAGAAATGAGAAAAGACCTCACTTGGCTTATTATTTAGAATATAATAGATATTAGTGCAAGAGTGCCTATTCTTTGGGGATCACAGTGCTGACTCCAAAACATATGTTTTTAATCCTTTTTAATCAAATCCCATTTAATGTCTTCTCACCCCACTATTTCTGTTTTTGATTCAGTGTAACTTGGCATATTTAGAGATCTTGAAAATGAGTGAGCAAATGGAGAATTATCAAGAAGTCAGTTCAGTTGGGAAGCCTTAAAGCCTAAAAAAAAGCCTCTCTCTCTCTCTCTCTCTCTCTCTCTCTCTCTCTCTCTCTCTCTCTCTCTCTCTCTCTCTCTCTCTCTCTCTCTCTCTCTCTCTCTCTCTCTCTCTCTCTCTCTCTCTCCCACAAAGGAGTGGTAGTCTTCCCTTCATAGGATTTACATAAGCAAGGGCTAAGTAGCCATCTAATTGTATACATTCAGTTTGCTTTAATTTGAATTCTTGCACTAAGTAGGGATTAGGTGATTGCCTAAAAGACTCTTTCCAACTTATAATTCTTCAATAATTTCTCTTGTGCCCACAGAGAGAACCATACTGGGAAGCATAGTAAGTCTGCTGACAGTTCCTCTTCCAGAGCTACTCACTGGTTACGCCAAGATCTGCGAGTCCGTTTTATAGATAAGCTCTACAAAGGAGGCAAATATTATAATACTAAGGTACTTGCAGAAACCTGCTTCTCATCATTATTAATACAGTATTACTATTTGAACCTAGAGTGTACAGGTTATATATCTAATTTAATAGCATTGTAATATTTTTTTACAGTGTGGGTGAAGAAAAGGGTAAATTGCTATGCCAACAAACCTACTGTCCCAACTGGCATCCTCCAGATAGGCTGGGTTCTTAGAATTTCCATCCAGCATGGTTGTTTCCTAGGAATTTTGGTGTTGTAGTCCCATTGCCTCTGGAGAACACCAAATTGGTGAAGGCAGATTTAAGCTTGGTGGGAGAAGATAATGAAGGACCACATGACAACTCTTTGAACTTTGCCACTCAAAAATGTCTTGAGACTATATCATAAATGCAATAATGCACTTCTCTTAGTTATGAAAGAGAGGTGAAGTTATTATGTAGACAATAGATGGAGCTGGGAGGTCAAGTCAGTTCAGTCTAATTCTCATAAGGCAGCAGCAGAAACGGAGGATAGTGTTCAGTTTGGCTCATGGCATCATTATACCCTGAATTAACTATCTGTGCAGAATTTATGTGCCATGTTTTCAAAAGTGCTATGTCCTGCACTGATAAAGATCCTTCTCAAGATTGTACTTTGCAACATTTTGCTTGGGGAGTTAAATGCAACAGAAATGGGGGAGCTCACCAAAGTTTTTCCCCTCAGGCAAGGAGCCATTTCTGAAAAGCTGTGTTTTTGTTTTTGTTTTCTTGGACCCTAGATGTATTGAAGTGATGGGGTAGAGCAGCGGTTCTCAACCTATGGGTCGCGACCCCATTTGGGGTCGAACGACCATTTTACGGGGGTTGCCAAACGCCGCAGTCCGCCATTTTTTTTCCCCGGCCAGCGCAGGGGGCAGCACCACGCATGCGCGGGGTAGCACCGCGCATGCACGATGCGGGTCGTCACGCATGCGCAATGCAGGCCGCCGCGCATGTGTGGTGTGGGCCATCACATGTGCGGTGCACATGTGCGGTGTGGGCCGTCGCGCGCGTGTCGCACATGTGCAATGCGGACCGTCGCGCATCACACATGCGCGATGTGGACCGTCGCGAGTCACACATGCGCGATGTGGACCGCCGCGCATGCGCAGCGCAGTTCAGGGTCTCGGCCTGAAAAAGGTTGAGAACCGCTGGGGTAGAGACACCAAGTTTCAATATTGCCCAGAGAAGGCAAGTAGGATTTTGATCAAATAATAACGAATGACTCTATGAGCAGCTAAAGGCTTGTTTTTGTGAGGGAGAAGCCTGTGTCCTTTCAAATTCTGAGTGTTTGCAGCTGAGAGCCAGTTCCAGGCAAAGACTGTTGTAAAGACTCAACTGACCCCATTGTTTGGACACAGAAGGTATGAAATCCTGTGTTGTTCTTTTTGTCTCCAGATGGTAATTGAAGACGTCCTCAAGCCAGATACTTGTGTTTGCCGAATAGACAAAGGACAAATTCTGGATGGTGAGTGTATTAGTGTTACTGCTTAAGTCTGAGACTCAAGACTTGACCTTTGGTGTTTTTGGAACAGCATCTTTAGCTTGCTGATTAGGAAGAAAGTTGACCAACTTTGGTGCAGACGTTCTAGTGCTTCCAAGGAAGACACTTGTGATTTGGGATCCCAAGTTTCTGAAAGAAGGTTTGCATTCATGTCAACCTCCCAAATACTAAGCTTGTCTACTCTTTCCTGGACTTCCTTTTTCTCAGAGGTGATTGTAGGTCAGACATGTCAAACACAAGACCCGGGGGCCGAATGTGGCCCGCGAAGTGGTTTCATGTGTCCTGTGAAGCCATCATGGAAACAGTGAGGGAACGGCCCCCGCTGCCTTGGCCCTGGCCCAGGCCTGCCAATGTACAATTTTGTGGTGGGCATCTATGCTGAAATGCATTCAGTCTTAGCTCCACAAGGCAGTCTAGAAACAGCGAGGAACCAGCCCCTGCTGTGTCGGCCCCGCCCCCTGGGCGCATGCTGGGGAGGTGTCACCCTTTGTGATATGAAGGCAGAACATACATAATCAGTCATGAATGACTCTTGATGACTTGATAGGCAAGCACTCTCCATGCTCCCAGTCAAGTACAACTTCTTTCGGTTGTTGGATACCCATCATTGTCTCAGCTTTGACGTTGCTTGCCCTTTCTTCTTGATCCACCAACCATTCCTAGTATCGTTGACTTCTTCAATGAATTTGCACACATGACATGGTCTTGAATTTTGGCTTCTACTGATGTTTCTGGTTTTATACAATTCAGCACCTCTCTGTTGGTTGCTCTGGCTGTCTATGATATATGCAATAATTTATGCCACCACAGTTCAAAGGTATGCTACATTCAATTTTTAGCACAAAAGGCTTTACATTACCACTGAAAGTCTGACTTTAGTTTGGAGCATCTATCAAAAACTGGTCCAAAATTTTCAGTCTATCTAATACCCGGGTAATTGGTAAGAAAATGATATGAGATGCAAAATGCTGCTTAAGGACCATCCAAAATAGGATAAGAAGATACCCATGTGATAGCCAGGTTCCCGGTTTCACTTGAAACTAGAGAAACTATGTTTGAGAAATTCTCTTTGACATGATTTTTCAGGTAGCTAATGGAAAAGTGATATTTCAGGTAGTCGTATTAATGACTTCAGGTTCTTGCTTCGACCTCTTTTACAGGTATTCATGAGTCCATGCTGGAGACTGTAATTCCTCGGAATGATTCAGACTGGGTTATGGTGGTATTAGGGGAGCATGTTGGAAAGGTAAGTCACTAATCCAGTTAGATGGAACCTGGCTAATTTCTCTTAAGACTCCTGAATTTCATGCTATAGAGATATGGGATTGTTTGTTTGTTTGTTTGTTTCTATTTATTATTAAATTTGTATGCCACTAACACAATGGTAAATGGCAAGCACGATAACAAATTGTTACTTCAGATGCAGGTGATCCAAGATTCAGTCTCTCTCTTGTGGTCAAAATTTTGGGTTACATCTTATATTCCATAATATTTATCATGCAGATTTAGGCAGATAGTAGTTATAAAATAGTGAAGCTTAGCATTGCAATCACTACAGATTCTTTATTGCTCACACTACTATAAGAAGCTCCATTTACTTCCACTAGTCCTCAGCTAATGACCAGTTTCTTAGCCATCGTTCTAAGTTACAACAGACCTCCCCTAGGGTACTTATGACATGGTCCTGATGACTCCCCTCCTCCCCAACAGTCAAACAGCTGCATTTTGGGTGCTTGGCAACTAGTCTGCCATGTGCAGCATCCCATAGTCATGTAAGCACATTTTTAACAATGTTTTTGCCAAAAAGCAGCAGTTACTTTCAGGTTTCAGCAAAACAAACCCATGGCGAGCTGTTGATTCATGTAACAATCACAGCATTTGCTTAATAACCTACTTAAAACATTGTAAAATTGGGTGGATCATATGGGTGACCCACTTTATGACTGTCATGACTTACAATAGTGATGGGCAGGCATAAGTCAAGGACTTTCTATATGTGTTTTTTTGAAAAAATTACAAAGTAAATTAAAATGCGTCACATCGTAGGTGAGAACACAGATTTAATAAGGTTCGGGGCTTTCTTTTAGCACTGCAATATTACAGGAAATTGAATTATGCTCACTATGTTGATCACTGGAATACCACAATATTTAGAGCTCCACAGCTTGCTTACACGTGGTATGCCTGCTTTTCTTCAGGATAGGAACACAATCTCATTCATGCTTTTTCACTCTTAAATTAGATGGGCCGCATTCTGCGTCGAGACAAGGGACAGAGTCGTGCAGTGGTGCAACTGCAACAGGATGAAGAAAAGCTTTTGACCCTGGATTATGATGTTATCTGTCACTATGTTGGTGGCGTCGAGGATGATTGACATCCACAGCTCCTCCAAAAAGAGAACATCTACAGAACAGAAGAATTTCTCTTCTGAGGCTCAAAATAAAGAGCCAAGTCCATAATCTCAACGGAATGGTGTTGGAAGTATTAAGCGTGACAAATGATACCGCTGGCAGCCTTCATATGCACAGCAATCCATGATTCATATTCAGTTATTTGGCTTTTTTTTTTCTAATGAAAGTTAGATGGGCTGTTCCTTTTGGTTAGTGACATGATCAAAATCTCTGAATCAATGATGGTGCTCCAGAATCAGCCAAAAAGAAGAGTGATCTAGTAAAGGCACTATGTGGCACAATCAAACAGTTGCTGGTCATCTCTGGATCTTGACTGAAAATTAAGCCACTCCTAGCAACAAGGAGTTCTGATTTAGAACTAGTGGTTCATGGGCTTCCACTATAAATTATTCTTTGAGATGTGGAGTTATAATCTCTTTAAGTTCTTTTCTAGAGAATAGCTACTGCAATCTGTGTCATCTGCTGAAAATTTGGGATTGAAGGCTGGTAAAATGTATGTAAAAATAATTTGCTCTTAAACTAAAATTTTCAAAACATTTGAGGATGGAACCTGGAACCAATGTATTTTCCTGATTTTTTTCAGGACGGTCATTTTTTTAAATGAACTTATATTCACAAAATCCTGAAGCAATTAGTAGACAGAAAAGAGAATTGCTACACTGTATGGAAATTTGCAAAAATTCTTTTGTTAGAGGAAACTGGCAAGATTACAAGGCATTCCTGGAAGAAGGAATAATACTTATCTTACATTATCCTGGGGTGTGTATTTTCATCATAGCCCTAAACATAAATAAGCATCAGAAATAAACATAGATAAATCATCTTTTGGGAGGCGTCTGATTTTGCTAAAACGAATAAGATTGTGTGAAAATTTCCCTCTCAAAATGTCATGTAAAATTACTGTCCATTTTCCTGCCACCTGTATAAAAATGAATACCGTACAACTACTATGTGTAAATTAAGTTTCATAGATTTCACTGATAGTTTACTTTCATTTTGGCTATAATATAAGTAAAGTCTTATTTTTGCCTATTCTTTGTCTGATTGTTACTAAAACTGTGATCAGTAAATTGTGCTATATAGGATGGTCTTTAAATTTAAAATGTTTCTGTCTCCATGCCCATCTCTCCAGAGGATTATAGGTTCTTCGCTATTAAGAAAATGCAAATAAGCATTTTGATTTGGGCCATTTACTAAGGGGAATTTAGTTGGGAGTCTCCTAAGTTTAAGCAGTTCAAGAATATTAAAGATCACAGAGTCCGAAGTATCTCTAACGTATGTGTTATGCAGTTTGGCTTCCTCCCTTGCTCAGATAAGAGTTTCCTGGAGATAAATGTGGTCCTTTCCATTAGCCAGTGAAGCAACAGGTGCTTCTCTCTTTCCCTATCCATACCTTTCCTTTTTATGTTGTGTTTCTGAGGACCAGCGCGGTTAATGCGTTTTAACTACTTTACCACATTATTTAAACGCTTTAAAAACGTATTTTATCTTTAGTCCCGGTCAATTCCCGCAACGGGATAGCTGAATGACTCGTATTGCCAGTCTCAAAAATGGCCGCCTTGATAACAGACCCGGCCCCTTCCCCTGGAAGCAAGAGAGAATCCCCGTATGTTCACAGCTCACGGCTCCTTGCCAGTTTCCAACATGGCCGTCGAGACATTAGTACTTCCTAGATTACGTGAGCGCTCTGTGCCTCTTCTCTGTGGTCTAACGGAAGTAGCTTGCGTGCCTGCTGTTGTTTACCACACGAATAGCTGGTGTCGATGTAAATAGAGTGGGGAAAGGTAAGGAATCTTGCAGGTGAAGCGGAGGGAGGAAGAGGGGGGGGCAAACTTCAGGTAGGCCTCTTCAGATTTTTAGGAAAGAAACCGAAGTGGCGGGTTCCTGTATCTCCACTGTTAGGACAGTCTGAGTTGAGGAGTGTTGAAGAATTTTGGAAGGGGAGGACGGCGTAGCTGTAACCTTGCCGAAGTGGGAAGTAGGTATATCTTGTTCGAGGAGACCTTGCAAGGAGGGTTGGGTATGAACACTTGCACGGGAAGAGAAAGTTGTGACTGTGAGGTTGATAAGACCAGATCCCGGTTAGGAGAGAGAATCGTTTTATTGCTTAGTGGGCTGTAAGGGAGTAAGACGAGCTCCTGAGAACAAACGCTGGAGTCAGCCCAAGAAGAAAGGATGGCAAATGGGTCGGTAACTGAAGGAACTGAGGTCAAATTGAAGCAACTGAAGAGAAATAGAAGTTCTTAAACGAGACAGATATGAGTGGCCAAAGGTATCTTTTGGCAACCTGGTGCCCTTATGGGGTGGTCTCTTCAGCTGAGATGACAAAATATGTAAGAAAGCTCCTTCTTAGGACCTGCTGAAAAATGTCATCAGGGCTATTTGGCCTTCCACTGGAATCATATCTCTGTATTGATCTTGTCTTTCTGCACCATGATGGGTACCTTATAGAGTAACAGAAAAGAACCAAGAACGTTGTGTGCCTGCCTCAACTGAGGCTGTCCCATCAGGCTCTTATGGCTCAGCAACGTGGGGTTAATAGCCTGCGCTTCAATCAAGATCAAAGTAAGTTATTTAATTTGTCTGAATGTGTTCCTCAGGAGATCTAGCACTCTTTTATTAGGGAGTTGTAAGAGTGTCATAGGCCTTTCAAAATAAGAATTTTGAGATATTTTCAGCTCATAAGGTGATCTGTAATCCCTGCATCTGAGAATAGCCGTGTTGATGGAAATATACTTTCTGTTTGCTAGGGGTTCTTGGGCTGGTAGTCTAATACCACTAGTAGATTACACTCTTCATTTTGGCACAAGTGAGTCATGATGTTCCCAATATACCACACAGTTGATCTATCCTCTCTCATAATAGGTTGTTTCTGCTGTGCTATGGAGACGGGTGTTCGGATCTATAATGTGGAACCACTTATGGAGAAGGGGCACCTTGGTAAGGAGCAAAGAGCTAAAAATATAGGATAGTGGAATATCTCTATTTCTGTGCAGTGAGTCCTACAATAGTACCTCTTGTTTTTTCCCCGCTAGATCATGAACAGGTGGGCAGCGTAGGGCTGGTTGAAATGCTACACCGTTCTAATCTCCTTGCTATTGTAGGAGGAGGTGGCAACCCTAAATTCTCTGAGATCTCAGGTTGGTATCCTCAGGGGAGGAAGTGGAATCAAAGCAAAGGAATCATGAGTTCTAAATTTCAACAGTGTTACAGAGAGAAGCAAATATGATCTCTGATTATTCCCTAACAGGGACATATCTTCACCCTGTTTCTCTATGTCCTTGTTGATCTATGTCTTCTGTTTCCTCATGCTTCCGTTGTAGTCTTGATCTGGGATGATTCTCGTGAAGGGAAGGAAGGCAAAGACAAATTAGTACTGGAGTTCACCTTCACCAAACCAGCATTGGCTGTTCGCATGAGACATGACAAGTATGTTTGGAGTTCATTCTCTTTCTGCTGGTTTCAGAACATGGGTAGGGTACTATATCCTTCTGCTTATCTGAATTTGATTGCCACAATAACACCTCTTGTTAACAATATTATATCAATGCAATTTGTTTACAATAAAGTCTGTACTGGCATCATTGATTGAAGCAGAACAAAATTAATTAGAACATTTGAATGAAACAAATATAAATTTGTAAAGATATACAATTCTAACTGAATATTTTACCTTGTTTTTACTCTGTTGTAAGTTGCCTAAGTTGCCTCTAGGCAAGATGTGTGGCATATAAATGTAATAATTAAATAAAATAGCCTCTGCAGCAATATTCTCTAATACTTTTGTATAATACTATAATGGTAATGTAGGAGAAGAAGTAGCAGAACTTGGGATGGAATCAAAAGAGGATTCAGCCTAGAATCTCTATGTAGCCACAGACTAAGTCCAACTCCTCTACCCTCCTGAGGTACCTTATCGTACTATGTCTCCACTCTGCTTGGATTTTGGCAGGAAGAAATTCAGCTCTGGACCACAGAGACTTGTCTTCTGCTCAGGGACTGAAAATCCAAGCAGAGTGAAGGGGGAGTGTAGTAAGGTAAGGAGCACAGGAGCCTCATGCGAGTAGGGGAGACCCTGGAAGGCTTAGCAGAGTCTGAATACAGGTTGGGGGACGGGATGCTGCAGACAAGCCTCTCTGCTCTGGAGCTGAAAATCCTCCCTGCCAAAATTCAAGCAGAGTGGAGAAGCAGCGTGGTAAGGCAAGGAGACTAGGGTGTCTCAAGGGGGTGGAGGAGGTCTGGGAGGGCCTGTTACAGATTGCACCTAAATTATTGGCATGCTGTGGACAAGTCTCTCTGCTCCACAGCTGACAATCCCCCCTACCAAAATCCAAGCAAGATTTCCAACCTCTGAGCAGAGACACTTGTCTGTAGCACCCACACCCTGACTCACACATAGCCTGTCTTGACTTACCCCACCCCCCTGAGGTACCCCATGCTCCTCACCTGGGATTTCATCTGCTCAGTGACCCATGAGATTGATCAAGGACCACATGGGACTGCCTTGACTGCAGTCACGTGACATCTCGCTTAACAACTGATTTGCTCAATGACCGAGATTCCAGTCCCAATTGTAGTTGTAGGTCAAGGGCTACCTACATTCCTGTATTATAACTGTACACCCCTGTATTGTCTTTGCAGAATCATAATTGTGCTGCGGAATCGAATCTATGTGTATTCCTTCCCCGACAACCCCACTAAGCTCTTTGAATTTGACACCAGGGACAACCCCAAAGGTAAAATGAACCTCGCTCAGTGATTCCTTCATTTCACTCCTGTTTTCCTTTACTTGCATAAACGAAGGAACTGCTGCTCCTTCGTATGGATCAAGTCTGACTCTGACAGATGCCTCTCCTGTTTTTTGTCTGTCTGTCTCTTATCTCAGGGCTTTGTGATCTCTGTCCCAGTTTGGAAAAGCAGCTCCTGGTTTTCCCTGGGCATAAGTGTGGCAGCTTACAGCTTGTGGTGAGTGTTATGTGGTAGGGTGAGGGAGATGACGGGATAGACATGAGAAAATCTTAGTAAATTGTACCATGCCCAATATCAAAAGGAAACAACGTAATCTTATGTAAGCTAGTGAGGATGACAATATTTCTTTATAGGCAGATGATAATCACATTTGATTCTGAAATACTTCATAATATTGTGCTATTTATCACACAAAGTAACCTGTATAGGTAGCACTTGATTTAAAACCACAACTGGGACCAGAATTTTGGTCACTAAGCGAGGTGGTTATTAACTGAGTTGTCACGTGACCAGATCAAATTTTATGACCATTTTAACATGATCATTAAGTGACTCGTGTACTATTAAGTGAATCGCACAGTTGTTAAGCAAATCTGGCCTCCCCGATTGACTTTCTCTGTTAGAAACTGACTGAGAAGGTAACAAATCATGATCACATGACCAAAAGACACTCCCACTGTTGTAAATGCAAACCGGCTGTCAAGTACCCAGATCGTGATCATGTGACTGCAGGAGTGGTACAGTGGTCATAACTTCAAGGATAGGTTATAAGTCAGTTTTTTGGACGCCATTGTAACTTTGAATTGCTAAATGGACAATCATAAGTTGAGGACAACCTGTAAATAGAAATCAAATGAGTCACCTGTGTTAGTTGATTGTGTAACACAGGGCAAAGAGCAATGCCAGGGATTGATTTTTTTAGTGTTGGAGAATGGCTTAGTCATGTTTACTCTAGAGCAGGGGTAGGCAACCTTGGCTCTTTTATGATTCGTGGACTTCAACTCCCAGAATTCCTGAGCCAGCATGGCTCAGCTTGGAAACCTCTCCCTTTCCCCTCAGCACGGCTGGCTCAGGAATTCTGGGAGTTGAAGTCCACGAGTCATAAAAGAGCCAAGGTTGCCTACCCCTGCTCTAGACCCAACATTGCAGTACACACATTCAGACAGGGTTCTGCAGCTTCATTATTAGGCCTATTCCTTCATTATTAGGCCTATTCCTCCTTTCGCTAAAAACAGAAGCTTGAGTTTCCCAGGTCGCCTTCCCCGTACATTTCATGGCCAGTTTCAACTTGATTATCAGATGGGCTCTTTTGCTTTCATTCTGCATGAGAAAGATTGGAAGTTGCCAAAGATTTGGATCATGCTCTCTTTTCTTCCCATGTTACAGGGGGGTGTTTTTTGTATGTTGATGGCATTACGGTAGTTCTGATTTTATTTGGGGCAGGGGGCTTGGGGTGTGCATTTAATCCCCATATTAGCAAGAAAGAAACACAGACATGCTTATGAGCGAAAATTTAAGCTCAACTCAGGCATTCTTTACCCTTTCCTTCCTTCCATATTTGCTTGTATTTTACCATTGTACTGTTATTTCTAAGTTTCTTTATATTGTTTTTACTGTTGTGCGCTTAGATTCGATATGATATTATTTTATTTTTCTAATATATCATTTGTTTCATTGGTGTCTTAGACCAGTGATGGCGAACCTTTTAGAGACCGAGTGCCCAAAAACAACTCCGCCCCCTCCCAACTCCGCCTCTGCCCCTGCTCTGCCCCTGCCTCCCCTGCCCTGCCCCCACTCCACCCACCCGCAGGGCTATCCACCACCTCCACGGCCGCCACAGATTGCCCAGGCGGCCCAGCAGCACCATGGCAGCCATGCCCTCCGCCCGCACCCTGCAGCATCATCTGCACGCGATGGGGCGCAAGGGCGGAGTCTTATCCCTGTTGCCTGGCTGCTATGTCCTTGGCTGCGCTGCTTCGCACGGGCCACACCTGGGGGCGACTCTCCTCTGGGGGGGGTTGCTGATGAGGAGGGGGCCACAGGGGGGGCAGGGCTGTGACGACAGTGCGCGTGCCCACAGAGAGGGCTCTGAGTGCCGCCTCTGGCACGCGTGCCATAGGTTCGCCACCACTGTCTTAGACATAAAGTCACTAGTACAGTAATGAGCAAATTCTGATTCAGGTGTTTTAAGCATAGTCTGGTAATGGGCTGCATTGGGAATATCCAAGCATATGGCATGTTTTTGCAAACCATTCTGTTGAAATCAAAATCAAATCTCGTTTGTTCTTAATTATGATTTGTCCTCACCTTAGGATCTTTCAAGCACCAAGCCTGGCACCTCGTCTGCCCCATTCACCATCAATGCTCATCAGAGCGAGATTGCCTGTATCTCCCTCAACCAACAGGGCACCGTTGTGGCCTCTGCCTCAAAGAAAGGGACCCTCATCCGCCTCTTTGACACACAGACCAAGGAGAAGCTAGTAGAGCTCAGGAGAGGGACTGATCCAGCAACTTTGTATTGGTGAGAACTCCCTCTGTTCCCACTTCACATAGGTCCTCCCTCGCAAATTGCATGAAGCTCTGCTTTTATCCGGGCTAGGCTACTTAGAAAGGCTGCCTTGCACCTCGGATTCCATACCTCCATTGATCTCTTGCTTCAGTCTCCACCCATCCACCCCAAAGGGCAGGCCTGCAAAACTTATCAAAAGGGCCACATGGATAAGTTAAAAATCCCTGTTGGTTGCAGAGAAATACCTGGACTACTGATGCACTAGTCTTTTGCTAGTGGACGTGCTGGAGCTGACAGTGACGAGGCTTGTTTTTTGGGGCAATGGCAGCAGCTGTAAATTTACTACTTAAAAAAAAAAAACATTGGCAGGAATTAGTGCAAGCCTGCAGTGGAGAAGTAAATAATCTGTTAATTGCAACTGCTGAAGACAAGTGAAAGAATAGACAAGGGAATGAGCTGCATTGCTGAATTATTTACAGCAGGGTGTCAAACTGCCAGCCTGCCGGCTGGATGCACCACACAAGCTGTGATATGTCATGACACGTCACCTGACGTGGTGAGTTTGATACCCCTGATTTACAGGCTTTGGGGTGAGAAATTGATAGTCTTGTTAATGCCACTTCTTGGGAAATGCCAGGCGCTGTATCATGAAGTACTACAGTGAGGCAAATCTCACAGAGGGATTGTAGCAAAGGCAGATAATGGCACAATGGAATTAGGATGAATATTATTAACTTTTGAAGGTAGCTTTGAATTGAGAAGGTGAGATCAGATCAAGCCACATTATTATAGCGATCATGATTCTGCACATGGAAAAATAAGGTTTCAGGTTTCAAAAAGTTTCAAAATTTGTGCCTGAATACTGAGTACAGAGTACTATTTTTAGAGGGTAAGCTACCCTAGGCAAATTTGCTGTTTTTATCATTGTTTTAAGTTTGTTGTTTACCATAGAGAATTATTTGTCAAATGGAAAAGCCATGCAGATCAAATTAATCAATGCACTATTACTGGAAGAGCAAATACTGCAGGTCACTGTTAGAAAGACTGGTTTGTTCTGCTAGCTAAAAAGCAATACATCTACAGTAGTTGCAAACAAGTGAGGGACCCTGGGCTGCTATTGTGTAACAAGTGAAGCAAGCTTGCAAACTAAGCCAGGCTAGGAATTATGGGAGTTGCATTCCCAATATTTCTGGAAAGGGATGCTCAGTCAAGGGCTATTTTACCAGGCTCCTCTTCAGGAGTAATATGTACTGAAAAGGAGGCATTTATTTATTTACTTTATTTATTTATTAAATTTCTATGCCGCCCTATTCCGGGAACTCAGGGCGGCTCACAGCATAAATAGAAATCCAATATAAAAAACTACATAATACATATGTAAAAAATACATATATAAAAAAGAGAACCCCTAAATTAAGAAAGTGACATGATCATAGGAAGAAACCTTGAATTGTCAGGTGAAACTCTTTTCTTCCCCACAGCATTAACTTCAGCCACGACTCTTCATTTCTCTGTGCATCCAGTGACAAAGGGACTGTCCATATTTTTGCCTTGAAAGATACCCGATTAAATCGCCGCTCAGCGTACGTAGTATGGGGGCAGGGAGGATGGTGTTATAAATGGGTATGGAAGACGGTCACCAGTAATACTTTTAATCCCATTCTTTCTCCTGCTCCCTCGCAGATTGGCTCGTGTGGGAAAGGTTGGGCCTATGATAGGTCAGTATGTGGATTCTCAGTGGAGCTTGGCCAGCTTCACTGTGCCAGCGGAGTCTGCTTGTATCTGCGCTTTTGGGAGAAACACCTCCAAGAACGTCAACTCAGTCATTGGTGAGTGGCATTGATGAGAGGCAGTAGATGTGTTGAGCCTCCTCAGGCGTATCACATGCAACCATGACCCGGGTCCAATGCTGCCATTGAGTATGGCAAAGCAGTCTGCTTTAGGTTAAGGACCCCTCCCTCCCTCCCTCCCTTTCCTGTTTGGTTTTCTTATATTTATTAGTGGCATCACTGTAGATTTTCTGCCGTGTGATCTCTTCATGTGTTGAGTTCTCATGAATGCCATTCTTGATCTCTCATCCACATTCAATTCTGTTTCCGACTCTTAACAGCTATCTGTGTGGATGGTACTTTCCATAAGTATGTCTTCACTCCCGATGGAAATTGCAACCGTGAGGCCTTTGATGTCTACTTGGATATATGCGACGATGATGACTTTTGAGTGTAGCTTTATTCCCATTGTTCAGGCAAAAGCATGTGAAGCTGAAGCATTGAAATCCAGTGTTGCACAAGCAGCAAACAGGAGTTTCTTCTCCTCTCCATCTTTGCCCCCAAAGGAGGTTCCTTAATATTCCATTAACAAATTTGAAGGTGTGGGGGAAAGCTGCAGGGAACAGGAATTCTGCTGGCAGAAGATCATCATTAGATACAATGCTGAGGTTTTCAGAGTGCTGAGATGGGAAAGGCAGAAAGAACCTTGCTATAAGATGGGGGGGGTGAATTCTGGACAACAGCTGCATTCTTTATTTCTTGATGCCACCTTTCCAGAAGTCTGTTCTTATTGCTGCTTTAGCTCAGCTGCCATATTCATGTGGGACTGAGAAATACAGCTGAGTTTGGGGAGCAAGAACTTGTCAGATCACTGTATTTCCTATACCCTGGTACCTTAGGAGGTATGTATCTGGATGCGCCCGACAATGATGGGCATTTGGGGAGGAGGAAAAAGGCACAGTTAACAGATGTTTATGTTGTTTAATTGACATTCTGTGATCAATAAAGGATGGAGGACATTTTGAAGAACTGAAATTCTGATGTGAAATCTTAACCATTGTCTATATGTATGTGGGAAATGTCATTCTGTATGTAATCCTTTATTGGAGAAGGCTAGATAGCAACTCATCCTCATAGAGGAAAAAGGCTAGGGTGGACTAGATCCTTATTACTTCTATAAGAGCAGGTAGATTAGAACAGAAAATCGATCACACAGATACTTCTGCTCTTCTTCTTTATCTAATTTAAACTTCATATGAATTGTGTGGCTTTAAATTATTTTCCATTTCTACTAATTAATTTTAGTGCTGCCTTCTTTCTGACCTCTCTCTATAGCAATATCATTGTATTTAGTTATATAAATACGGTATAGCACTCATAACTGCCACTGTGAATGCCTCCCCCTGCCATTCTAATTAATAAACGCTGAGCAGAATTTTTTGAAGTCAGAAAATCTCCCAAGTTCTCTATTGTCTTACACGAATTTTTGTAAGATTAAGAACCAATAAGATTTGGTGAGATTTTGGACTTTTTAATTTTTTTTTTCAAAAAAAGCTTCTAGCATTTTATTTGTGTATTTATTAAATTCAATTCTGTCACATAGCTACGGTAGAAATCTTACAACATTGTTCGGTGAAAAATCTGCTATTTTCTTAGCACTTGAGGGACTTTGACTGCATTTGCACATCATACTACATTAAAACTGCCCTATGGTTTGATGTCATACATGTAGAAGAATAGTTGTGAAGAAAAAACCCGAGAATTTCTGTGAGCAATAATGGTAGCTGAGAGTGATTACTGACATGATCGGGCTCCAATATACAATAAGCTAAATGTGAGCATCTTATAAATGGAATGATGTTTCTGGGGAAAAAAAGACCAGACACAAATGGGACTGCAATGATAAAAAGCAAAAACCCAACCTTCCAATCCCAGCATTGCCATTTATTTATTGTGTCTTTTGTGCCTGTTGTGTCTTTCCCATGACACTCCCCTTCTCCAAGGTTTGTTGATCACACAGGAACTAACATCTTACCAGACAGTATCAAGATTCAGGAGAATCTCCAAAATCTAGAACATTGGGTGGAAACTAAAAAGGTGAATTTCAAAAATCAGAGGTAGAAGATGGAGGATCATATTGGGTAGCAGCACAGGAAAAAAAAAAGATTTGGGGGATCTTGATGGATCAGAGCCAGAGGTAGATGTGCTGCTGAAAATAAAAAAAGCAAAGCCTGCCCTAAACTTCATCAACTGAAGAACAGTATCAGGATCAAGAAAAACAAGCCATCTTCCTTTCTATTGTGCATTGCTCAGGACACACTAGAATGATATATCCAGTTCCAGACACTGCATTTTAAGAAGATTGACACACTGAAGCATTTCCAGAGGAGAGTGATCAAGATGAGGGCCTCTAAGGAAAAACATACTGGAGGCACTTAGCTGGAGAAGGCAATGGAGAGACGCAATGATTGTTTCCAGGTATCTGAAGAGCTGTAGAAAAGGCAAGCTTTTTCGACTTGTTTCAAGAATAGGACCAAAAAACATGTTCACACACCAAAGAAGTAGGTTTTGGTTTAAAATCAGAAAAATCCTAATGGTACCCAATAGTGGAACTGTGGTGGACTTCGCTTTACGGGAGGGAGTGAAAGACAAGCCAGATGGCCACATCTGGGGGATACTGTAACAAAGGACATTTGCATCTGGCAAGGAGTTGGAGTCATTGATCCATCAATCCATTTAATATTGAAGATAATACAGCAGAAGAAGCCACAAAAGCCGATCTCGCTGTCTTTCATTTCTATTTATTTGGGCCATCCCAAGTTGTTTTCAAAAGCCACGCCAGACTTTTCAGGCAGCTTAGCCTATTGTACCAATTAAAGTAGCTTCTACAGTTGCCTCCAGGCCTTTGTAGAAGTCCTCAACGTTTCCTCGGAGGAGCCGTATCTGTCTCGTTGCTGTGAGGCAATTAATATTCCTGACTTAGAAAGAAAAGAAAAGAAAAGAAAAGAAAAGAAAAGAAAAGAAAGCGAGTCCAGCGGCGGCTAAAGGCGACGCCCTGCCCGGTCTCTTCCACGACGTTCCTGTCTCCACGTCTTCCTGCCGGCAGGTCTATCGCCGCAATGCATTGTGGGGATGGAAGTTCCTCCCGCCCGGAGCGAGCGAAGATGTCCGAGGTGCGGCTGCCTCCAATTCGGGGGCTGGATGATTTCCTCCTGGGCTCCACTCGCTTGGCTGCCCCCGACGTGCGGGACCTGCAGCGCTGGCACAACCGCGTGGTTAACAACCTCTTGTACTACCAGAGCAATTACCTGCTACTGCTAGCCGCGGGGCTGCTGCTGGGCGGGTGAGTGAGCACCACGGCGGCGGGCGGAGCACGGCCGGAAGAAGGAGAGTCCGATTGTGCGAAGACCTGCGGGAGGCGAGGATCGGACGCGGGGGGCTGTGGGGGGGCGGGGGGGAGAGGCAGGCTTTGTTGGTAGAGGCGAAGGGCCAAACTAAGATTTATTTATTTATTCAGATTTCTATGCCGCCCTTCTCCTAGGACCCAGGGCGGCTTACAACAACAATACAATTACATGTGAGGAATTTAATAATAATAATCAACCATCCAATCCAAAAACACATTCATTCAATCTAAAACACATACATACAACATGCAATCACAATCAAACACACAATCAAGATGGGGAAGGGCGGGGTGTTTTTTTGTTTTTGGTTTTTTTTTTATTGTCCTTGAAATCCGGGCTTCTTAGGAGAAAACATTTCGTCAGCCGAAAGGTAGGATACGGAAACTAATAACAATCTCCGCTTCAATCTTGGGGAAGGGGGAAAAGTGATGTAAGCGGGGAAATTGCCACTTTTTTCCCCCTTTCTTTCTTAAAATGCTCCTGCACTTTTGAACATTAATACGATGGGCAAATGCGAAAGAAGTGCCTGTGCCTTTAAATGACCCTGGGGTGGGTAGAGGGGGGAAACTGCGGGCGATGGAAACGGCATGGCCAACAAATGGGAAATCAGAATTTGTTAATCGTAAGGCATCTGGAAGATGGCAAATTGGAGCTGCCTCCTGGGCTTTTGGTACTCAAATTTAGAAGTACAGTGCGAGGAAAGTCTACTCTGTAGCATAACTGTAACGACGAGATAGTCTTCCCTGGGTCCCCCAGGCAGCAGAGTCTGCAAATGCTGCTCTGAAAAACTATGTTTGAATAGCTCTTTGAAAATGGTAATGATAAAGTTGGAAGGGACCTTGGAGGTCATCTAGTCCAACCCCCTGCTCAGGCAGGAAACCCTATACCATTTCCGACAAATGACTGTCCAGTCTCTTCTTAAAAACTTCCAGTGTTGGAGCATTCACCGCTTCTGGAGGCAGGTTGTTCCACTGGTTAATTGTTCTAACTGTCAGAAAGTTTCTCCTTAGTTCTAGGTTGCTTCTCTCCTTGATTAGTTTCCACCCGTTGCTTCTCGTCCTGCCTTCAGGCGCCTTGGAGAATAGCTTGACTGCCTCTTCTTTGTGGCAGCCCCTGAGATATTGGAACACTGCTATCATGTCCCCCCTCGTCCTTCTCTTCATTAAACTAGACATACCCAATTCCAGCAGCTGTTCCTTATATGCTTTGGCCTCCAGTCCCCTAATCATCTTTGTTGCTCTTCTCTGTACTCTTTCTAGAGTCTCAACATCTTTTTTATATCGTGGTGACCAAAACTGGATGCAGTATTCCAAGTGTGGCCTTACCAAGGCATTGTAAACTGGTATTAATACTTCACGTGATCTTGATTCTATCCCTCTGTTAATGCAGCCTAGCACTGTGTTGTTTTTTTTGGCAGCTGCAGCACACTGCTGGCTCATATTTAAATGATTGTCCACTAAGATTCCGAGATCCCTCTCACAGTTACTACTATTGAGTAAGGTACCCCCTATACTATACCTGTACATTTGGTTTTTCTTGCCTAAATGTAGAACCTTTCTTTTTTCACCACTGAATTTCATTTTGTTAGATAGCGCCCAGTGTTCAAGTCTGTCCAGGTCCTCCTGTATCTTAAGCCTGTCTTCTGGAGTGTTGGCTATTCCTGCCAGCTTGGTGTCATCTGCAAATTTGATGAGTTCCCCATCTATCCCCTCATCCAGATCGTTGGTGAAGATGTTGAAGAGCACTGGGCCCAGAACAGAGCCCTGGGGCACCCCACTACACACTTCCCTCCATGTAGATGCGGTTCCATTGAGGACCACACGCTGAGTATGGAATTGTGTGGACTCTTATCTGTCAAAGTTTAGGCTCAGGCATGTGATTGAAACAGCTTTTGTCACTGACCCCTGTATAGGGCTGGTGTATCTGTGGTGGCCCTTTTCTCAGTGAACTTTGGTATCTTTTGGATCATCATCAGTGGATTGGAGGCATTTTTATGGTATTTCTGCTCCAGTGGATTATTCTAGTCAGTAGTGTTTTAGCAAGTGCCAGGGCAGAAATCAGGTGCCCAGGCAATTGGGTTTTTTGAAACCAGAGACAAAGAACACCCCAGTAAATAAAGGGATTTTAAATATTATTAGCTAAAGCAAACAAATTAAACAGCATAATCTAAAAAAAGCATACATATCAAGCAGGATAAAACTCAAATCCTTTACAAGCTCCACCTGGGAGCTCCTTAATAACAGAAGTACACCAAGGGTGGCCAATTTTCACAGTATCCAACGGAAACAAAAACAACCCCGAGGTTTTTATCAAAACCTGTCACCATGACTTCAAGGCCTTGCTGTGGTCAGGAGACTATAAGATCTGTCCTTGGTGGCACATGACTCTGAGATGGGAATCAAAAGTCTGAAACTTTCACAGCAAGAAAAACTTTGAAGCTACATGAAGATTTCTTCCCCTCCTTAAAAACCAGCAGGGAATGAGCGCTAAACTTCTAGACTTTTTTAAATGGGAAAATGAAATCAAAATATATCATTAAACTACTTGAAATAACAGTGGTCTTCCACATGCCACTTCCTTGTAGTGGTAGGGACGAAGAGATTGCGTGGTAGTGGCAATTATGGCACCCTTGAGGCCCTAATTGGGAATGGAGTCTCTTATCATTAAGTGATGTGGTCGTAGGACACAATGTCATGTGACTGTTATCACTATTGTTTAGTGATGGCACTCCCCATTGCCCTTAATAAGTGAATTCCACCAGTCATAAGCTGGGGACCCACCCCAATCCAAGTCATTCTGAGCCTGGTCTTCCCAACCTTGTTAAGGGGCTGCCAACTCCCCTCTGTCTGCCTCTCTCCCCATCTCTGCCCTTTTGACCACCATGCAACCTGCCTTACAGGGCAGCAAGCAGCCCTGGAACTGTGCAGCTCTGGGGTGGTTGCCACACCCCAGGAAACCCCAGTCCCAGCTGCAGTCGCCATCCTCACCTTGCACTCTGCTGTTGCAGCTCACCTTTGCCATTTTCTTGTTCCCACTTCTGGCAAGGCATGACTGGCCTGGCTGCAGAGTCACGCGGGGCTTTTTTGAAGCTGCAGTGTGCCAAAAAAAATAATAATAAAAAGCCCCGGGACACTGCAACCGTCATAAATGCATGCCAGTTGCCAAGTGTCTGAACATTGATCACGTGACCACAGGGAGGCTGCGATGGTCATCAGTGTGAAAAACGGTTGTAAGTCATTTTTTTCTGTGCTGTTGTCACTTCAGTCACTAAATAAATGGTTGTCAGTCAAAGTTGTATCTGTACCACAGGGGTCAAGTTCTCTCTTTCATTATTCAGTATTTATCCACGTGAAGCTACGAGGGAGTAGTTTGACTCTGACTGGAGTAACCCAGTGGACGCAATGGGGAGGTTTTGCCCAGTTTTACCTTGTGTGCCAGCTTCACCTTTACCTGGATGTAAGGACCTTGCTGCAGGGCCTCATTGCCCTCATCGCTCTGCCTAGATTAGTGCAACACACGGATCAGGTGGTCATCCTTGGCTTACCACTGTTTGTTTAGCACAGCGGTTCTCAACCTCTTCCGGGGCTCGACCCCGGTCCGCATCGCGCATGCGCGGTGCGACGGGGCCAATCACAAAGGGGAAAAAAATGGCCAACCCCCCCCAAAAATGGCCGACCAAAATAAAAAAAAAATGGTGGGCCCGCATTGCGCATGCGCGGCGCGACGGCCCGCATCGCAAAGGGGGAAAAAAATGGCCGACCTCAAAAAAAATGGCCAACCAAAAAAAATGGCGGGCCCGCATCACGCATGTGTGATGCGATGGCCCGCATCGCAAAGGGGAAAAAATGGCCGACCCAAAAAAATGGCGGACTGCGGTGTTTGGCAACCCCCGTGAAATGGTCGTTCGACCCCAAATGGGGTCGCGACCCACAGGTTGAGAACCGCTGGTTTAGCAACCATTCAAAGTTGCAACCGCACTGAAAAGAGTGACTTATGACCTGGTCCTTTCACGTGTACAATCACTGCAGCATCTCCATGGTCACGTGATCAAAATTCGGGCACTTGGCAATCGGCCTGTATTTATTCACAAGGGTTCTGGCCGCTCAAGGCCACCCGGTTGCCATTGGCGACCTTCCCAACCCAATTTGTGAAAGCCAGTGGAGGCAGCCAGGTTTTCTTAATGATTGTGTGACTCACTTAACAACGGCAGTGATTGCCACTTGACAACCGTGGCGAAAACACTCATAAAATGAGGCACCACTTACTGAACGACACCTTTTACTTAGCAATGGACCTTCTGATTCCCCATTGTGGTCGTAAGTCGAGGACTCCCTGTACATAGGGCTGCCTTTCAAGACTAACCCAAACTTTCAATAGGCACCAAATGCAACAGCCCAGGGGCTCACAGTTGCACTGAAGTCTCTCCATAGGATCCCTGGTAGCTTCCAAGTTGATTTTAAACTACTGGTTTTAATGCATAAAAACTTGGCTCTTAAGTTCATTGCAGCGCCAGTTCTCACCACTGGAGGTGGCCTACAGATCTGATTGTGCAGAAGAAGCGGGTGATAATTCCGTTTTCAAGGGGAACAAAGCCTGGAAGCATTTTTCCATATAGGGCTGGCTCTTTGGAATGGTCTCCCATTGGAAGGTCTCTATAGACACCATCCCCCTCAGATCTGGGACCCTCAGCAAATGCACCAGAGGGACCCTCAGGCCCTCACCATGTTCCTCACCCATTTCCCTCACTCCAGGTGTTTGGGACATCCCAAACCATCAGCAACTACAGAACGGCCTCAGAGTGGGCCACCCAAAAACATCTTCTGGATAGAATGCACATCCGAATTGCATATGGTACTCCCCTATGGGCTGAAGTGAAGATTGACTCTGGGGGTCTCATTCTGCAGGTACTTCCAACCTATGCTGATTCTGCTAAGCTGCCTACTCCTGTGTCTGCTCTTTGGAGGTTTTGTCTGGGCAGCTGAGAACAACCCTCCCATGCGACGCTTCCGGCGGAATTATCCTGGCCTGTGTTTCTTTGCCGTCCTTGGTGCTGCGTATTTCCTGGTGTCTCTTTTCGAAGGCTCTGCCACCTTCTTGATTTTCATCGCTCTGCCCATAATGTGTGAGTTCTCAGCCTGGGAAGGCTATGTGGCATCGGTGCAGCCAATATGCCTGCTGTTCCCTACATCTGTTGTGTCGCTCCCAATCTGTTTACGGTTGTGCAGAATGCATGCTTCATTCTCAGGATGTGGTGGGCAGAATTTTTCAAGGGTGGACTTTGGTGAGACATGCAAGCAAAGAGAATTGGATTTCATTTAGCATGAGAGGACATATTTCTTCTTTCCCTGTAGTAAGGATCAATAGGAAAACACAGAAGCAATCGCTGCCAAATGCTTCGTTTTCCCATCTTATGCTGCAACCCATATGCTGCCCGTGGCTTCATGTAGAGAGAAGATGGGGAAGAGATTTTTGCTCAGGCTTCAAACAAGTTGCATGACCCACAGGAGCGAAAAAGCTGTGGCACTTCAAGAAGTGTCACTGCTTTTAATCCCCCTTATTATATGCCATATACCCTTGAGTAGGAAAATGATGGCAAGTTTTGGTTTGTTTGCTTTTTTAATAAAGGGGAAACTGAAAGCTGACAGCTTGGCTTGCTGGCTTGTTTGGGTTTGCAGACTCTGGTGGGCTTTCTTCCTCCTTGTCTCTCTTTTATAAAACTGAAACTGATCTGAAGGGCCAGGGATTCCCCACCCTGCATCTTCCCCTAGCTAAGGAATTTAAGCATACTGACTGTCCATACAGGGGGACTAATTTAAGGGAATAGGGAGTGTGTTGAGATTCTGGTGCCAAGCGGGAGGAGGTGGTTCTGCCTATTCTTCTGTTACCAATGAGCAACCCATTCCCTTGCAGTGAGCCTCATCCATGCCTCCCTGCGTCTGCGGAACATTAAAAACAAGATCGAGAACAAAATCGAGAACATTGGTCTTAAGCGCACGCCGATGGGGCTACTCCTGGAAGCTGTGGGCCAAGAACAAGAGGCTGGATCCTAGACCATCAGCATTGGTTTCCCTTCCCTCTGGAACTGCTCTCTTTCCTTCCAACAGATGCCTCTGCTGCTTTTTTCCCTCTGTTTGCCTCCATCTAGCAACCTGGCCGTTGAGTGGAAGATACAGTTGCCTCCAGCTTACACCAAACTCAGCAGAACTCGTGGCCTGCCGCTGAGAGGAAATGGACTGAAATCAGCCTAATGTTCCAGTTTAATGTTAAGTATTCCCCATCGGAATCCATATTGTTTTGCTTTGGAAAGGAAGGAATCACAATGAAAGAAAACTATAATTTAAAAGAAAAACTCGATAAGTAAAGTATTGTAAATAGTAAAAAACTCGATAGTAAACCAATAAGTTGCTGGTTGAGAGAAGGACAAAAATTGAGATCAGAACCAAATGAAATCAGTGTTGTTCTAATTCAGTTTTCTCCCACAAGGTGTGGTCCAGATGTGTCGAAACTACACTTTCCAAATGTTCCAGTTAGCTAGGAATTTCCTGGATTGCAGGAGGCTGTTCCAGAGATGGCTGGATTATTATTTGGGGGGCTTTCAGTGTATTATTCATTATTTGCATAATGCCACTGCTCTAAGGGCTTCAGAAACAGTATTAGGACAACCCCATTACTTAGGCCTATATCATTTATCACTATATTGCACATAGTGGGCTGAGATTTTGTACAGCAGAATGCTTCAGCCTTCCCACCCCCCCCCCACCCCATATGTTCATAGCAGAGCTAAAACTGAAATAGGAAAGTTAGGATGAGTGTTGCTTAATCTTGCTTACTCTTGAACTGCATTGCTGCCTCTTAGAGATTCTGAACTCTTGGTATTTAGACGGAGGCACCAAGTAAAGCAACCTGTATGAGGTTTGGCAGCAAAGGGATACAAGCCAATCTGGAGAAGATTTAGCTAAACCTTTGAATGAAGGATGGAGGGTAATCACTTATTAATTTTAAGAGGATTTTTTTCATGAATGCAAAAGGGAAAGCTAACTCTCAAGTGCTGGTAAAGGAGATTATTATGATGTGCAAAATACTCACAAAATGGCATCAAATGGTAATTTGTTTATTTTAATATCTAAATTAGCATCTGGAGATTGCATTTCTGCAGCCCAGATCTGATAACCTTAATAAAATATTGCAGACTATATATTCCAGTTCAAAGGTGTGGAGCTGCCACTCACCCACCCACCCCACCCCCCGCAAACTTTTGAGTGTATTTAAGAAGCAAAAGAACTTTTGTTTCTTTCCAAGACCAAATTACTGTAGAAAACATCAAACTTTGTCCTGGCTCCTGCATAGCAATAAAGTGCAATTCAATTTGTTTACTTTTAGATTAGCTTAATGTGCACATTATGCATAAAGCATAATCCCAAATCATAATCCCAAATCTGGCTTTACAATTATGTGTGAATGCAGCTATTTTATCTCACAACTATATTCAGGTCATTTGGAATTCGGATGGTTCTTGTACAATACTTAAAGAGAATAAAGCCAACCTGAAATTCTGCACAGTTCTAAGTAGTGTACAATATATACAAATGAGATGGTCCATGCTGATCATATTCTTTTGATCATGTGGTTTTGAAAACGATGGGAAGAAGCAATAATTAAAGATATAAGTTTTGCTTAAAAAGGACTTTCCATCTAAGCTTTTATGATCATTTAATGAGAGTCCTTCTACACTCCCTGGTTTTTTGGTCTCTAGAAGGAAAGGCACGGACCCTATTAGTTATGTAGCAGAATATAACAACCGTTAACTCCACTTCTGATCAAACTTTGACTACTTAGCCTGGTTCCTTCAAGTCTTTTCAGTCTTAGTGATCAGTGGGGCTGGCTGGCTGTTTGGGGAGTTGCCTCTGGAGCTGCATGTGAGCAGATTCAATTTGCCTTTGTACTTGGTAGAATATGTGTGTAATACGTGTCTCATGACATCTGCTAGCTCAGGGGTTCTCAACCTTGGCAACTTTAAGACTTGTGGACTTCAACTCCCAGAATTCCTCAGCCAGCTTTGCTGGCTGAGGAATTCTGGGAGTTGAAGTCCACAAGTCTTAAAGTTGCCAAGGTTGAGAACCCCTGAGCTAGCTAGTTGTTGGGTATTTTACTTTTCCCAAGCCAGGAACCTTAATAGCTCACTTCAGCGATCAAATCTCATTATCTACACCATCTCCTGAACTTCTCATTTAATGATGTAGTGCAGGGGTTGGCAGGTTGCTGGCTTTTCAAGTATTTGGAACAATTCCCAAGTCCCTTGGCTGAAACTGAAGGGGAAAAAAGCTTAAAAACCTGTGAGGAATGGGTCGTAAACTGACCCATACAGGTGTATAACACGAAGTCTTGCTGAATTTGCAGAACACATTTTGCTCCATAAATTAACCACTTCAGCTGGATTCGTACAACTCATTGTGATAAAAAATGCAGTTGACTAGTGGGTGAAGCCAATGATACTTCTCTTGAAGTGAGTTGTCGACTTTGCTCACCCTTTCGGTTCCCACTTTAATATGGAGGGAGATTTAGAGTCGTTAAATCAGAGAGACCTTATAGCATGCTGAAACTGGGACTGCTGGAATCGGGATGCTCATGATATGGTCAGTATTTCAGCAGTATGGGGTATAATCAAATCCAACTGGAGGCACCACATTGGTTATCCCAGCAGAGGACTTCCTGGTATATAGTTTGCAATTCTTGATATAGTCAGCTAGAAATGTTCTGTTTAATACATAAGTATCGTGTATACTTATGTATAAATATACAAGTATAAGTAGACTTCTGTTCCTGCCTACATAGTTTTGCAGTAGGTAAGAAACTATGTGGTATCATTTTCTACCAAGTTATCATGAGGCATCATAAAAAAAGCTTTTTCTCTAAGTCATACCTGGATGAATCAGTTAAGATGTGAGGCAAGCCTCCTGCAACCTTACTGCAGGATGCAAAGCAGGTATGCCCCCATTTGTAAGTCTGCATACTATACTGGGTGATTATGGGAAAGGGGAAAGAAATTAACAGATGCTTTATTCTAAGTGGGAAATTGCAGTTTTCTGTTTTTCTGAAAGATGTTCTTATCATTCACAATCCAGTTAAAATTATGTAACAAATATTGACACATAATCCCAGTGGTAGATTATGAATGTTCCCTCATTCTTTAGAGGCTGCATTCCTCACCTGTAGAGCAGGCACGCACAAATCCGACCACCTAATTGAAGTTGAAGAAACTAAAGTTAAATGTGTACAGCTGCAGTTTGAAGGGATTGTTGTTTTTCATTTTGGGATTTCTTCCTGGGTTAGTGAAAGAGATGCAGGCTTAAAAAGGAAACATCTGATATGGGAAGTGGCTTTCTCTTAGCTTGCTCAGCTCTTGGAGATGGTGTGAGGGGTTTGCCAGGCCAGGTGGTGAAGAGTGTCCCTCCATTGAACAGTCTATTGAAGGACAGGGAAATGCTGGTTTCACCAAATGTCTCCGAGGCTTTAAGTTTGTCGATTACAGTGTTGAACTGTGGGCTCCCTCCGTTTTAATATTTTTATATGTGCCAAAATTACTAGGTCTAGGACATCTTTCCAACTAGCAATAGAATTGCAGAATAGTTTTCGATTGTAATCATGATAGTTTAGATTAAGGTTTTCAGAGTGTTTAGCTTTTCAGAGTGTCCTGTCTGTATGTAAATGCAGTTTTTTATTACAGAAGAGTCAACTCGTGTGGAAATCCTCAAGTTTGATTAAAGGAGCTTTTCAGAAATGTAGACTGATCTCATTGTCCCAATGTGTACAGTTGAACATTCGGGGCCAGATGCATAGGAATGAGAAAAGGAACAGCATAAGTTACATTTTTCTCAGAAGTAAAACAAATTTAAGGGTACCATTTTAAACCCTCTGCATATGGGAAATAAAGTCTTGTGATTTTCATGACACCGTTTCACACTGTAGCCTTACATTTCTTGCCTTTTTTGCTCTACAACCGCTTTGCAAGTCCAGTGCCTTTGCCGAAAGAGACAGGAGCAGCTTTCAAAGCAGCTGCACCAGATGTGAGCAGCTTTACTGATTCAAAAAAGTTGCTTCATAAAACAGTCCTGCATGTTGCCAAGTACAAGGCAGAGGATTAGCAAAGCCCTGACAATTAGCTAAGAGGCTTACACAAAAGTTGTACATCCAATACCCTGTGAGCTGGAAACGCTTAAAAACATCTTCTTTCAGATGTGTGCATCATTGAATTCTATTACAATCAAAGTGGGTTCCTCCTTGTCGATGTTACTCCTTGATGATCCTAACCAAATTAAACAAGCACAGATTCTTTTAGCCATTTTTTCTCCACGAGGAAAACTTTTGAGGCATTTGTGGCACATTTCTATCTGCTTTGTTTTCGTATCAATTCCTCAAGGCCAGTCATGCTGAAATAGCCACAAGATGTTCCAGTTACTAAATGAAGTTTTAGCTCACAGATCAGATGCTGTCTAATCACTATCCCGTATTGTCTACACCATGATCCTGATGCTGACATGAAGCTTTCACACATCACAGCCTCGTTTACAATCTTTATTATAGAAACCTTCTCTCCTTATGCACAGTGCTCAGCTTTACATTTAGATCCCCATATATAATCTATACATTAGTGTATATTAAAAAGACACACAAGACAGTGACTCCAATATGGCCCTTGTTCCTTCAGCCAGGGATGGGAGGGGGAGAAACCCGGAGCCTCTCTTGGGTTCTCTCATCCTCCCTCCTTCCCTCTCTCTGCTCCAGAATGACCTGGATTCCATTGGCACAGAGTTTAAACAAAGTGACTATTCCTTTTATGTGCAATTGTTGAGAGCAGGGGAAAACCATCACACATTTTACAATTATTATGAGGATGATAATGGTTATTATTACAGCGAAAGGAAAAAGGCAAGACGTTCCTTCCAGTTTTGAAAAAAATGGGGGAGAAGGCAGAAAGCATGTCAGACGAAGGATGCAGGAGAAAATAACCAGTCCAGCCCAGAGGGCAGAAAACGGTGTGCAGCTGTACTTTTAGAAAAATGAAAGGATTGCATTGCTGGTTACAATTGGTGCAACCCATTCCCAGTGAGAGTTGGGTTTTGATACATGCAGGCACACCCACAGCAGTTTTGGGGAAGGCCACGTGGAATCAGCTGGCCTTTCCCATAGCTCACCCCATGGATCAGACTGTGTTATGCCTTCAGCTGGGATCTCCTGCCCCCTCTCCCTGTGAGAGGTAATAACTAAACTGAATGGGTGAAGCCAATCACTGCATTCCTATATCTAGCACTATGGTGGAGTTCCCCTGCTAGGAGAAAGGTTGGGCCATGAAATAGGTTCATCCAATGGATCCGGTAAACATTTCCCAAACCCCTACGCATTTTGTTTCCTCACTCAGGGCTTTGCAAGAGCAGGATATGTGTAGGAAGGGACAATACATTGAAGGGTAAACTAAGTTTTTCACAGTGAGGGCAACGGGAGTGGTGTAGATCTCTTTTTTTTCTACTTTTTACAGGACTGATGTTCATTAGCAAGGTGACAGGTCTGTGCTATATAACATTTCACAAGAAACACACATTGCACAAACCTCTCCATTTATACATTCCAGGGCCCAGGGTTTATAATGCTACACCCCAACACGGAGCACCATGGCAGTAACAGTGCACTGTTCTCCAGTGAACACAAGAGGGCGCCACCCACAGCAGAAAACCCTTTTATGGAGAAGTAGTACAGTAAACACAGATTTCCCCCCCCCCCGCCCACCCCACAAAGTCTGGAATGGGGGAGGTTAACAATTGTAGGAAGAACTATGGACACACTCCTATTCCCCCCATCATGTGTCCAGTGTGACATGCAACAACCCATCCTCACGCATGTGGAAACCTACCCTGCCAGCAGGGAGCCCCATCCCAATGGTGCATCACACCCAAAAGAGAGGCACCAGTGCGAAAAAGGAAAACAAAAAGAAACAGCACTCCAGATAGATCCCCTTGGGGAAAAGGGGGAGGGGGAGTGTCAAACCAATGTCCCTGGGGTTGGGTGCTCTGTGGAATCCAAACTGTAAGGACCAGAAGAATCTTCCAGATAAAGCAGGTCGGCAAAAGGTCTGGGCAGAGTAAAGCACAGAAAGAAAGGAGAGAGAGAGAGAGAAAGAAAGGATTAGACAAAGGGGAAAAAAGGAACCATGCAGCAAGCGAAAGTGTTTATCTCCCAGTTCTGGTTTATCTCCAATTTTGGATCAAGTTTACCCTACAGTAATCACAACCCCAGTCTCATATCTCTCCCCTCCCCCACACACAATTTGGTTCATTAAATGGGTCTTTTCCAACCACGACGAAGGGGTCAAAAAGAACCAGCCTTTCAACTGCCTGCCTCCCAGAGGCTTTAGACTTCAACTCCCGTTGTTCTCAGCCAGCAAAGGAGTGGTGAGTTAGGGAAAGCTGCTTTACAAGGAGACCTGCCTCCTTTCTTTTCCTTCTCTTCCTCACCCAGGGCTTTCAAAACAGTTTAAAATCTGCAGCCAGAGTAGCATTAGTTGTTTTGAAAAAGAGGGAGTGAAGCCAGTGAAAGTGGGAGAGCAGAGAAAAGAGGCACAGGGTTGGCCTTAAGCAAGCCAGGGAAGGAGGAGGGCGTGCTGATCTTGTCAGGGCAAAGGAAGAAATCGGCCTGCATACCTGCCATAGAGCGGCTGGCCCGCATAGCTCACAGAGTGAGGCAGCCCGCCTCCTGGCCCCCCGTAATATCCCACGTCAGGATTGGAGGGTCCCGGATCACAGTAGCCGCGCAGGTGCTGATGTACAGACTGAGATGGTCCTCGCCTCTCGGGTGCCCCACGTTGGGTAACTCCAGCGTTGCGTAAGTACCAGTCCCGGAGCCCTTCCAGAGCAAGCGCTTTGTGGAAGTTGCGATGAGGGGGTAAGGGGGGTCCATAACCAACCTCACGGGACTGTGGCGGCAGCAGCGGCCCGCAGGATTTAGTGCGGGCCGCAGGTCGGGCTCGGCGCTGAAGCGGGCTTTCAGAAAAGGCTCCCCACTCTAGCTGGGGAGGCCCATCCCTGCGAGACAAATGCTCACCACCCCCACAGCTCCGGCGTTCCAGGTAATAGTCCAACAGGAGATCGTTGTAAGGTGGGCGAGGGGTCCGGCCAGAGGTGGAAGGGGTCAGGGCCTCAGCACTCTTAAAAGGAGGGGCAGTGGGCAGGAGGGGATCCTCTGAAGGGGCCCGTTCAATCAAGGCCTCGGAGCTGTTGCTTCGACGGGTCCGAGCAGCAAAGAGAGAAGCTCTGTCGGCACTGGTATCCCGGCTAAGGGGGCCAAGCTGGGAATCGTGGCTGCCTGACCACTGGTGGGAGTGGAGAGATGGGGCCTCTGACCTGGGAGGAAATAGAGTTGAAAATATTGCTTTTAATTTTATGCTGGATATCTGTGAAATAAGATTTGCCATTACATGTATTATTGGGGGAGGGGAATAAGAATTTCTTGCATATCCTAAATATCCATCTATAGAATAGTTGTTTTGCCTGTTGCATTTAGCTTTGTTTCTTTTTCAATCCACTTGTTTTGGTCAGGGGGTGGACTGGGTTAAATAACTCTGCTGTTAGTCTGCATCCAGCATGACTGGAGCAATTCAAGATTCCTCACCCTCTGAAGACGAGAATGGTAGGTCTCAGTTCTCTGCATGAATTACTATTACAATATTAGGACTAGTGCTATATGTAGTCTTCCCCTTCCAAACTTGAGCCATGCCCAGAGTAGGAAGTTCAAGCAGGAACACTCCATTTTGGGGGAGTAATGCTAAAGTGTTCCTCCCATGTATGTGCCCTAAAAAAGTTAGCAAAAGTTTGCAAGATTCTGGATGAGAAAGGCTGACTAAAGCAGCATAGGCAGTGCTGTCTTCATGATTAATTTGCAGGATCTTTGAAAACCGATCTTGTCCTTTTCTTGCTACCCACAGCCAATTCCCCCAAACATCCCTTTGGATGCCTTGTCCAACCCAACCCTACCCTGCATTTAAAGGCTCAGTTAAGTGCAGTTTGACACAAAGTAGAGCAACAATTTACTGTGCTTCAAATTGCTAGTTACTGCATAGACAGAAAAATAGTAAAACAAACACTGTCGACCTGCAGCCTACAAGCAAACCCAGTCAGGAGAAAAAGGAAAGAAAGGGGAATAGGCTACCTTAATTGATGATTTCCACTGCATGCATTTCTTGCTAACACGGGAGTAGCTGGGACGCTTCGGCCCTCAAAGCTGGACATGCTTCTGGGGAGGGTGCGATTGGGGCTGTATAAACAGACAAGGATCCTTTTTAAATGAGTGGGTTCAGCTCTTCGTGTTTCAAGAGCCACGTTGCAGACTCACACGTGTGCAAACACTTACAGCAAGAGGAAGGTCCCAGTTTCAAAAAAACAATGTGCTCCAAGAGCTGGGTCACACAAAGGGAAATAGCTCAGCTTCGTTTGCAGAAGAAGCTTAAAAGCTGCCCTCTCTAGGCTGCCTTCCCCCCTCTCCCCTGTTTCCCTGAGAAGGAAGGGTTCAATCCCACTTATCTTCACAAAACACAAGCTCTAGGGAGAGAGGGAGAGGTATCAGCTGGATGGGATTTTCTACTCCTTCCCTTGTTGTCCGTAGTCACTAGTTTCCACTTTAGTTCCTAACCATAAGTGGAAATCTTGACCAGGGGCGTCCAACCTTGGCCATTTTAAGTCTTGCGGACTTCAACTCCCAGAATTCCCTAGCCAGCCATGCTGGCTGAGGAATTCTGGGAGTTGAAGTCCGCAAGGCTTAAAGTGGCCAAGGTTGGACGCCCCTAATCTAGACACAATGGACCAATCTTACACAGCCAACTGAGCAAGCCAGAAAACTCCTGGGATGGTGTTATTTTAACGGTCCTTCTATTAGCAGATTTCCGAATTCTTCTGTATGGTTAAAAAAAAAAAAGGAAAAGAATTCATCCTATCAAAATAGACTACAGGCACTCAGAATCTAGTCTATTTCACTTTTGTTTTCCACTACCTGCAAAGCTGACCAGGAATTATTTTACAAACAAAATATTAAATAATTACATCAGCTCATTTTGTTGCATTTGTAAATCAGTCCACACAAGATTCTATATTCATGTTGACAGGTCAGTCCTGGTTGCTTTTCTCCCCATTTGCTCAGCCCACCTTCCCAGCATCTTTTGCTAACCTGGTTGGGCTGGCAACAGAGTTCCTGCGGTCCTTGGCCTCACTGTACAGATCCGGCTGCAAAATTCGCCAGCCTGGTCGGCGGTCAGGACTGCTAGAGATGGCACGTAGGTGATCTCGGGCCTTGGGAGGTGAGGATCTGTCTGGGAAAGCTCCCTGATGGTTGGAGACTTTGGAGGGATGGAAGCTGCGAGGGTCATCTGAGGACAGAAGATGGTACATAGGTTAGAAGTATCTGTACATCCCCATCTTGGACAAAATAGAACCACCACCACAATAAAAAAATCCAATAGTCTCAAAACTCTAGCTTTTTTTCTAAACAAACAACTATCACCTGGGGTAACTGTTTCTAGATATAAACATGTCCATAGAACACATATACAAAACTAAATTATGGGAGAAACTCTTAGGCTGATAATTAAAATTATCAACTTAGCATTCTATAGGAAGCAGAATAAGAAGCTGTGGTACCCGAGTTACATATGAGAGTGTCTAAACATCCTTTTAAAGACTTTTAAAGGGTCTCACATCTCAAGCATTTTGAAGATGGTGTTGGGTAATTCTTGTCTTCTATGCTCAAGCCATCATAAAACTCAAGAATCCTGGCTCTAAACAATGGTTAAATTAACTCCCAAATTCTGTTTTGAATACTTATTACAATATTTATACCCCACTGACCTCACACCTCTGCCCAAACACATAAGAGTCTGCAGTATATTCATATAAAACAATACCATAAAAAATAATCCTTCCTTTGCATCCAAAATTCCAGAAACCTTATAGATTAAAAGCTCTATGAAATAACTGTTTTCACAATATTATCAGGCCATAGTATTACTATGGGTAAGGGATTGGATATTACTAAAGAACAGGAGATTATTATGTCTGGAAGGTCATGACTTACAAATAGGATGGCACGCTATGTTATGGGATCATAAATATAAGACACACAAATATTTTCGAAGGCATTATATCAGACAAGCTCTAATTGATGTATGGGTTAAAATCTGGCAACCAAATTATACTCAAGTCCCTAGTTGGATCTCATCGTTAGAAATGCATGTACATCCAAAGTTTATCCAACTAGGAAAGATTATAACATATAAAAATGTTCTAGACGAGAGAGGGGAATTGAAACCCAGGAAAATTCTTCAAGACGAAGGGATAGAATTAGAATGGTGGGCATACCTTCAATTACAGGTGAGATATTAGAAAGATAAAGAAGAGTTAGGCATAAAATTAGAACCGATAGGGCTGGATAAAATATTATTAGATACGGAGGATAAAATGATTAAAAAACTATATCATTTGTTAGACCAGGCAACGTATGAGGAACAGGTAAAACAGACCATGTTAAAGTGGAGTAGGGATTTTGATCTCAACTTTGATCTGCACATCTGGCAAGAACTATGGGCAAGAAACAGGAAGCTCACTCTGGCCACCTCCTACAAAGAAAATCTTACAAAATGTTCTATAGATGGCATCTCCCATCCATAAGATTAGCTAGAATGGGTTCAGATGCGTCTTCCAAATGTTGAAAATGTAAATTGGCAACTGGGACATACTATCATATGTGGTGGGAGTGCCCACGAGCCCGTGATTTTTGGAATAAGGTTAAAAAATGGCTGGAATAAATTTTAATGCTAGTGGTAGAGTTAAAACCAGAACTCTTTTTACTAGGCATAACCACACAGAAATATGACAAAGGGGATTCTATTTGATGTTACACATTCTCACGGCTGCTAGATTAGTATACGTTCAAAATTGGAGGAATAAAGGAATTCCAACAGAAGAAGAGATTTTATATAAAATTCTATCATGTGCTGAAATGGATAGGCTCACAATGGAAATGAAAGATAAGACAGAATCAGACTACTCTGAAATCTGGGACAAATTTTATTACTGGTATGAATTAAGGAGAACTGCTCGGGCTTCAAGCTAGTGCTAAGACAGAAATACATATAACTGTATATATAATTGTATTGTATAGAAGAATAAGTTTATTTAGAGATTAAGAATGATGTATTAATTATCTGTATTAAGAGGAACAAATTGTTAGGAATATTTATTCTGGAATGTCACGTTATGTCCATTTTTGTTTTAACTGTATTATAAATAAAAAAACTTTTTTTAAAAAAAGAAATAACTGTTTTCACAATTCTCTTTTAACAGAACCCTCCTGATCTCCATGGAGTCAAGTAAAGACTCAAAAATGATGTCCCCTGCCATCCACAACTTCATGTTTTAACACTGAAAACCAGACTTTTAACATTTAAAATCAGTCCCTTGAACTATATTCAGAAGTTCAACACTGTGCCTGCAATAATGCTATGCTACTGTATATACAGTTAAGTACTTCTCAGCTTTCAGCAGGAAGATTGCTGCATTTTGTACTAATAGTAGCATCCAGGTAGTCTTCAAAGATAGCCCTATATGCAACACATTGCAGTAATCCATCCTAAGAGTGCTAACTAAGGCATGAGTAACTGTCTCCAGATTCTCCCCTCCAGGTGGAAACATAACTATAAGGCAAAATACTGGCCTTATATTGTCTCAAAGCATACATTAAATGAGACAACCATATACACACATGCACAGCCCATGTGGTTTTGTATCAGTCCATTAGTTGGTAAATGTCATTTTCTGCATATATAGAGAGCATCTTTGTCTCATCATTTAGTATCCCTCAAGAATCAGATGACAAGAATATCTAAGAAATGTTGAATTTTCAGACCATTTTATTTGTCAGAAATGTAGTTTGTATCTGTTTATCTCAGACCATCAAGCACTCTTCTTTGACCCGAGAATGAGAAGTAGGAGATGCTTACCATTTTCATGGCTGGCTGATTCGGAGAGGGAGCTGCTCTCCGAGTGAAATGCCTCTTCTTAAAAAGAGAGAATAAAGAAGAAATGGATGAGAAAGTGGGAAGATTAAAAAAAAAATAGTGCTTCTCAATGTTGGCAACTTTTAAGATGTGTTGACTTCGCTCCCCCCAGCTGGCTGGGAAATTCTAGAACAGCGGTTCTCAACCTTTTGCAGGCTGCGCCCCCGACCTGCATCGCGCATGTGCAGCACGACGGCCTGCATCGTGCATGCGCGGCGTGATGGCCCGCATCGTGCATGCGCGGCGAAGGCCCGCATCGCGCATGCGCGGCACGATGGCCCGCATCGCGCATGCGCGGCGTGTGCGAGATGGCCCGCATCGCGCATGCGCGGCGTGTGCGAGATGGCCCGCATCGCGCATGCGTGGCGCGACGGCCCGCATCGCGCATGTGCGGCGCGCGCGTGACGGCCCGAATCGCGCATGCATGGCGCGACGGCCCGAATCGCGCATGCGCGGTGCTACCCCGCGCATGCGCGGTGCTGCCCCCTGCGCCGGCCGAGGGGAAAGGGGGAAAGGGGGAAAAAATGGCGGGCTGCGGTGTTTGGCGACCCCTGTGAAACGGCCGTTCGACCCCCAAAGGGGTCGCGACCCATAGGTTGAGAACCGCTGTTCTAAAAGATGAAGTCCACACAACTTAAAGTTGTCTACCCATTGATATAATATATCAGCTGAGCAGTGATGGGTCCTGTGCTACTCATTCAATGGGATTCACATACAAATTTATGCTGCTGTTGCTGCCGATGATACTTTTTCCAACATGAGAGGAATCATCAGTGCTTAGGCAAGTATCTTTATAGTTCAAAAAGGAAGTGAATATAACACTATGATGCTTCCACAGAACACTCAGTGCCCCTCCAAATTGTTCTCTGTGTGGCAAGTAGATTTTTTTTTAAAGACTTTCAATTTGTTGAGTGTATTGGGGTTTTTTTTTCCAGTCGGTTTTATTTATATCCCATCTTTTAGTGAGGAGTTCAAGATGGCATACATAGTGCTTCCTCCTCTTATTTTTTTCCTACCTTTTGTGATAGGCTGCACAGCAAGAGAGCGAATGGCTTAATATCACCCAGTAGGATTCTGGGTCTGAGGAGGAACTAAATACTCGGTGTCCCTACTCCCAGTCAATACCTTCACCACTAAAATAATGTGTTTATGTTTAAAGTCTTAAAAAAAAAGATCCCTAAAAGTTTTGGAACGTACCCCATGCTGGCTGTCAATCTGAAGGAATTCCAACATGGAGCAGGGGAACAGTCCCATCTTCCTCTAGTTCAGGGGTAGGCAACCTTGGCTCTTTTATGACTCGTGGACTTCAACTCCCAGAATTCCTGAGCCAGCCATGCTCAATTTATGGCTGGCTCAGGAATTCTGGGAATTGAAGTGCACGAGTCATAAAAGAGCCAAGGTTGCCTACCCCTGATATCCTGAAACCTCCCACAAACTCCTCTTTGGAGCATGCCCCCCCCGCCTGCCATTTTTCCCTAGAATTTGAGTCCCTCTGTAGCAACTGTACCTGTTGAGCTGAATAATGGCCAGCCTTTCTAATGAAGTATCTAGGGGGGAGGATAAGAATATTTGGGATTTTTGGAAAATTAGAAGGGGTTAAAAGGTTCTGTAGTTGAAACAATGCTATCTTACGGGGCCTGAGAGACAGGCTTTCTCGGGGGTTGCCTCTGCCCTGGGGAACAGCATCCCCATCAAGTCCTCTCACCCTGCTGTGCTTTAAGAAGGCCACAAGGAGTGTTTCTTTTGGCAGGATGGATGGGAGCCTGCTTTTGAGACTGACCCATGTTTTTTTTTTTGGCTCTTGTAGTTTGTTAAAATCCTTACCGATTCCTTTTCCCTCCCTGTTTGTGTTTTTAAACCATGTCTATTACACTCCGGTTTGTTGCCTAGCATTGCTGTGGCCAACGAAGCAACTGATAAATCGATTAAGCAATCGGCTAAACAATCGGCATAACTCACCGAGGCCAACCCTCTGGAGGGGTCCTTTGCTCAGCCGCGCCCGGCATTCTACTACCTGGACCTCCAGCTCCCGCAGGCGCTGAGCAGCATCTGCCTGGACCTGCCGCCGGCGCCGGCGCTGATCAACGGTTAAGTCAGGGGCAACCGCTAGCCGTCGGGCAGCCTCAGCCACTTGTTGCTGCAGTGCCAGATCCTGGGTCAGCTCCTCCAGCGAAGGGTTTTCCTAAAAATATAACATTTAGATGGTGTTATATATAGCACACACATAATATGCCTAAGATCTTATAATAACATATATTAACATATAAACTATTAACATATATTATATTATGCTAACACGTAATAGAACGCATTATAATAATGCATATTTATATGTTTATGTTTCTAGGTTTTAACTGAACACCGCCCAGAATTGCTCTGTGAGTGAGATGGGCAATCTCCAAATTTATTTTATTTATTTATTTATTTATTTTGGACTTATATGCCGCTCCTCTCCGAAGACTCACAATCTAAGTCCAAAACAAAAAATTTGATATATAAATTAATTAAAGATAAGGATATGGAATCAGGAGCATCCCTAAAACCCACAGGCCTCCTCCCACAGAGATGCACAGGCTCCCTCATTCTCTTACACGCAAGACGGATTGCTCACCTCATTCTTCAAGACAGGGGCAATTCGGGATGCCACTATTGTTCTCCTCCGCACTGGCCACAGCCTTTCTCCGGGTTCCAGGGGATATTCTGGTGGCAACTTTCCTGTCAGTTCCTGGCATTGAGAGGAGAAGCAAGCAACATGAAATAGGTATGAGATCCAGAGGTGAAAACAAGAGTCAATCTCACTTGATATTAGATTTGGCCCAAGGAGACAAACTTCACAGCATTTATAAGAAACTCTTCAACTTTGCAGATAATAATTTGGTCCAAGGAAAGCCATTTGGTTCATTGGAAATCACCGTCTCACATACATTTGCCTTCCTGAATCTGATGGGTTTAAGCCATGCTGATCCGTTCTTAATATTCAGCCAGCCTGGCCAGTGAGGATAAGAGTTGTATTCCAAAATATTTGGAGAGCAGAGAGACGGAGAAGGCCACGTGGGTTGGCCTGATTTACACCTTTCTGAGGTGGCATCTCCTTAGGTTATTACTTCTTGAAGAAACTCAGCCAGCCTTTTTCCTGCTTACATTTCTGCAGAAGGTTGACTTCCAAGGCCTCAGTAGCTTAGACTTTCATCTGCCCATTCCTTGTTTGTTTTGGGGAGCATTTGCTCACAACTTACCTGATTAAAACTAAGTTTGAACTCTTGACACAGAGCAGAAAACTTTTAAATTCAAGGCTGGCTGCATACCTCAGCCTAGCCTCACATAGTGCTTTCCAGATGTCCTGGACTACAAAGCCTGTTTGGCCAGTGCTCAGTGATAGTGATGGGAATGACAGCCTAACAAACATCTTGTAGTCCCCCAGGTTGGGAATGTCTAGCTTCTCAAAGCAGCAGATCCACTGCCTCAGTCCCTCCCATTGGCTCCTCCTCCTCCTCCTCCTCCTGTCATGGTTACTCACCGCTTCCTGCAGGCAAACCCGTCGCAGCTCCTTCAGGCGTAGGCTGAGCACCTGCTGGAGAGACTTCTGCTTTTCCAGGAGTTCTTGCACCCGCTCTAGCCGAATTCGGGGACAGAACTCTCGCTGCAAAGCTTCTGCAGAAGCAAAGACAGAGCAGAGAACAAGGGATGAGGCTTGAGATCCACTGTATGTCACAGAAATGTTGCTGAACAGGTGGTGGAGGGAAGGGAATTACCTGAAGAGCTATAGCTGGATGAGTTTATCAGCTGCCCCTTCACCTCCATGTCTTCTGGGGAAGTTCAGACCTTGTCTCTTGCCTCCAAGGAAAATCACTTGGCTCTGAGTCCCATCAGGAATTCCTAGATGGAGGACGGCAGATGGTTACTGTCAAAGGGAGAGAAAGGAGGAATAAAAAGGGAGCATGCTTCTTCTGGCCCAGGCAAGGTGAGTCATCAGCAGAGGGCAGGATACTGCTTTAGAAAAAAAAATCTGCCAGACTGTGGCAGAGGGCATGCATAACCACACGCAGACAGGCAGGGACTGGAGGGGTATTTTGTGCTCAAAAGAACTCAGTTTTGAGAAAGAAGGAAGTTGCAGAGATCAATTTACTCATAAATTTTTTAAAAACACCATGGAAAATGCCTGCTTCTTTGGAGAGTACTTAAGTACTTAAGAGTACTTAATATCATCCAGACATTATTATTATTATTATTATTATTATTATTATTATTATTATTATTATTATTATTTAATTTCTATGCCGCCCTATTCCGGAGAACTCAGGGCGGCTTACAACATGATAGAAATTACAATAAAATACATAAGACATGTTGGACTTTACCTCCCATAGCCAGTAAAGAGAACTGGAGGATGTGAGACTATGGAAAAATATCTAGCCTAAGATGACTTGCAATTTCTACTGTTTGACTCAGGAGCATAGATTGCTGAGTGAATGGTGGAAAAATGCAACACCAAATCTGTGCTCTGTTGCCTTGGGCCCTATTCAATTCTCCAAGGCACAGCGTCAATGCTGGAATCATAATATTCTAACTTGTGGGGGGTAACACACCCCTCAGCAACCAAATTTGGCAAACTGAGATTCCTGTTAATGGTAGTATTCAACTACTCCCAACAGATCACTCACAACTCTTGTACTCAAGAGCATGGAGAAGGACACAACCATTGAAATTCAACCTTTTGTGGTCTGTGAGGCAGATGCACACAGGAGAAGATTCTATGTAAGCTTTACCCAACCTAGGAATTCTGGGAGTTGTAAGCCTAAGGCATTTGGAGAGTGTTTATTACAAGAAAAGCTGAACTGTAGGCAGCATTTTAGCTAGCTTTAATTGGCACTTGTATTATGCCTATAATTGTAGAGTGAGAGAGGAAGGAATGCATCTAATGCATCTTCTTCAATTTGGCTCCTTCCAGAGATATTGACTACTGTTGCCAACAGTCCCACACAAAAAAACAAGCATGATGGGCCTGTACAAAATTTTTGAAATCACCCAAATGTTAAGTATAGATCAGGTAATTCTCAACTTACGATGATTTGTTTGGCAAATGTTCAAAGTTACAAGGGCACTGGAAAAAGTTATTCCCAACTTCTGGCTTGCCATCACGGCACCGCGTGATGAATTCATCCTGCTGGGGAACCCTGGAAAGGGTCAAAAGTCGCCCTGTATGGGGTGATGAGCACGGAGGGGACCCCCTCTTGATTGCAGGAGGGCAGCAGCACTTCCGTTTGATCCAGGGCAGCCCTCCAAATTGGCAGGGGAAAGACTGGCCATAGCAATCTGGCTCATCATTAAGCTGCTGATAGCCGAAGTCAAAATCAGCACCAAGAACATTTAAAGCAATGCAGATGAAACTGGGTGAGAGCTGATCTTCTCTTTAAGACTTTAAATATCTTTTCCTGTAAAAGCTGCCCAAAGTATTTTTTCCCCTGTGAGAAGAGAGGGAAGGGAACTTTTACCCCACCCTCTAACAAAAGCGGTGACCCAGGGGAATCAGAACAACTATAAGAACAATATTAATCTAATTGGGTGTATATGCTTTTGAAACTTGGGTACTAAATGTTTTCCTATTCTTACTGGAGACGTTTGTTTTTATCTAAAAAAAAGAAATAAAACTTGAAAAACTATCATAAAAACTTTGGACTTAAAAAGCTTTAAATGGCATCGGTGACATCTTGTGGCTAAGTATGGTATTACAATTTGTTATTGCCTAAAAGAGACTTGCTTGAAACCAAGACTCTAGAAAAAACTTTTCTGACCTTGACAGATATCACCTGTGAAAAACTCAGCTGCAAAGAAGGAACTTTTAGGTGGCATATCTGGCTTGTTTGAACTATGAATGTAAACCTTTACTGACTTCCAGAGCTATACATGGGGAATTGCTTTCCTATTTCTTTACATGAGAAGCATCTGTTATTACACAAGATGATGGAATACCTTGGACTATAAATTCTTATTTGGCAAACAATTTCCACTATAAAGACTACCTACAACATGTGAAATAGATGTCCCACACCTAATTATAAAAAACAAAAAACTATTTTTAACGTTTGATTTTAAAGTCTTCAACTTAACACATTATCAAGAGAATATGGATGAAGAGCAGGAAAAAAATCCTTTCCATGTTGAAATCAATACATGAAACCATTTTTTCAGCTTGTGACAAAATAAGATGCAACGTAAAGGAACAAGATGCCAGCTTAGATATACAAACCCAGATCTTGACTACAACCAAAGAACTAACAATGCAGAAAATAACAGAAGTGGAACAACTAAACACTAAGACAGAGGAATCAATTGACCAACAGATCCAGCCAATCAAAAAATCAGAAAAGGGAGTAACAACACTAAAAATGGAAAAGACTTTTTACATAAATCAGAAGAAATTTGAGGAAAAGGAAGAACAAATTAAATGGAAGATAAACCTATCAGGACAATTGTAGGAAATTGGAGTAATAGGGAGACGATCTAATGAATACAATTGGTTAGTTCTTCCAAAAAAACTGCAACCAAATGGTCTTTCTTATTTCAGATAATATATATAATAATAGAGGGAGAACTATTTGATGATTCAAAAGTACTGACATGGAAGGTTAGTTGGCAAAGGAAGAAAACCAAAGTAAGGCTGAAGAAAACTAGGGTTTTGATTTATTAGAGGGGATTTCATGTTAGAGGGTTGAATATGGTGGAAAATAGATAATTTTTAGAAAATAAAGCAACATAATTGAATAGGTAAGATGTGCAACAAGACTAATAGACTTTGGTATGAAAAGGGAAAAAGGGAGAAGTTGAGATAAGGGAAATTTTGGTCACCTAATTTAAAATATTTGAAAATCAATTGAAAATAAGGATTCTGCTTGCCTAAAATGAGATAATAGATATTACCAGAGAGGGAGTATTTGATTTCTTAAAAATTAGACCTAAATGAAAAAATGTATGTATATTATTGATTTATTGGTTAACCCAGACAATACATATAATGGTTTTGATTTATTAGAGAGGATACTGTATTATTAATTAGATGGTTTAATATGGTGGAAAATAGATAACTTTTAGAAAACAGAACAAGATTATATACAAATAGATAAGATGTGTATTTAGAATATTAGATTGTTATGAAATGGGAAAAAGGAAGAAGTTGAGATAAGGGAAACTTTGGTTACCTAAAACTTGGAAATTATAAATATCAAATGTTAATTTGAATATTAATGGGAAATTAAAGCTTGGGGGAAAAGCAATAACAGGATATTGATGGTATATAAGGATTGAATGTAAACACAATTAAGATATGTATAAGCTAAAAATTATTGATAAATGTAACAATGTTTTTACTTAGTTGATAATAATAACAACTATATTAGCTGAATATGAGATAGTAGATATTAAGGGAAAAAGAGAGGAAATATCTGATGTTGTAACTTGAGATTTGTACTAAAGATTTATGTATGTTATTGAATTATTGATTAACCCAGTCACCACATTGTTTTTTCAATACTTAATTGTAAAATTAGAAAATAAAATATTTTTAAAAAGTTACTCTCAACTGGTCCTCCTTGCACGTACAACCGTCACAGCATCTCCACAGCATTTTGATGAGATCAATGCTGATGTATGTGTGAAGTGAGCAAGTTGTGTGTATAGTGCACTAAACTTTTCTGATAGAGGAAGAATGGTTAAAGAATAGTCCACACTAAGGATTAGTTAGATCAGTAGTATTTCATTCAATAATTATATGTTCTTTCTATTTTCATTCTTACTTCTTATCACCTGTCTCGTCTTTTCATTATTTTATTATGAAACAAATGTGTAAATACTATTCTGTTTCTCTATGTACTTTGACATAACAAATCTGTGAACTTGAAATTTTAATTTTGTGTGTTACTGCAAATTTTTGTTTAGTATTGTCTCAGATTTTATTATGTAAATCTCATTATTCAAAGTTGCCTAAATCCATTAAAGACATTTAAAATTGGGAATTCTTAAAATAAATTTATTGGCTTTTCTGATCCATTTTTGTTTGGACCAAAAACCAGTATTGTACAAAAGTGTTAAGTATATATTTTTATATTTACAGAAATGGACTCTGGTGACTTTGGATAATAAGGAAAAGTTTAATATTAAAGCCATGTTTATTACAGTATAATTAACATGTTATAACCATGGGATAAATGCCATCAATAAAAATTAAGAAAAAAAAATTTGTGCCCTGGGCAATTGACACGTATTTGTGATGGCTGCATTGGCCGGGCATCTCATGTGTTCACCATTTAAGCCCTTCCCAGTTGGCCTCTGACAAGCAAAGACAATGGGGAAAGCTGGATTCATTTCATGTGACTCATTTAATGACTGCAGTGATTTGCTTAACCACCACAGCAAAAGAGATCATGAAACTGGGCACAACACACTTAACCACCACGTTGGTTATCAACGAAAATTCTGGTCCCACTTTTGGTCGTAAGCTGAGCACTACATGTAAGTTACCGTAGGAATCCTAAGTGCAGGGAGCAATGAGTTGCTACTTTTGAGATACGGCATTGTGAAAAGATGGGTGCTTTTTTCTTGCAAGGAGAAGAGCTTGAGAGAACTCCTACTTCAAAGGCCAACATACCAAAACGGGTCTTAATACTTCAGCAGCAGGAGGCTAGACGTGGAGGAAAAGGGGTGTCCTCTGATCTCCCTCTCTCTTCTTAGTGCCCCCCAACCCTCCAGCATCTAGAGCTCACAGACATTGTGCCTCTGGAGTACAAGATTCAACTGCACATTATCCATGTTTTGATTTCCTTCCCCTCAGCCAGGAAAGACTCCCCAATTTCAAGCCTTCCCAGCACAGTGCTCTCAATTTAAATAGACATTTGCATGTATTATATCCTTTGATGTTGTTACATTGAGGAGTTTTCCTTGATGGGGACAGCCCTGGTAATTGTGGGCCTAAAGGCAATTTTTGCACGGGTTCCCCCTTTTCCCAGCAAAGGGCAGCCCTCAACAGGAGGAAAAAGGCAAGAGAGCTTCCTGCCGCTTTCCTCCTCCTTCCCCACCAACTCAACCGACACAAGCTCGATGGGAAGTCTGGGGGCAGTGAGACAGCTGGTCCCTTCCTTACACAATCTCTGTGCGGGGGGGGGGGCCAAAGGCTGCAGCTGCTTTTCGGTGAGACCCGATCCTGGCCAAGTCAGCTGGGAGTCCAGGGCAACAGCAGGGCCAGGAAACCACCCAAGTTACATAATTAATTCAAGTCACAGCTGAAGCCAAGAACAGCTGTTGCCAAAAAGTACACCAAGAACAACATCCAGGTCAGGTAGTCCTGCTTGGGAAGTGTCTGTCCAGTACAGCCTGGCTCTGCTTTTGTCATCTTTTTTTTTTAACTAGGTTTAAAAAAAAAATATGGGTAACAGATAATTCAAACATAAGTACAAATTTATGAAAATATAAAGAACAGGTCATACAGGTAAAGAACCAAATATAAGCAGTAAAATATGGGTAGATCGCCAATGAATCTGAAATAATCATATTCTAATACATTATTACAATATTACAAGATATAAGTCATTTCATATCCATTTTCCAATCAAAACATATCCTAGTATAATTTAAACTAAAGATATTTGGTCAACACTATTCAAATTATTATAGAAAGAGAGAAACAGTAGGTGATCAACAATTGGAATTGCTGTCAGTAGGCAAAATTGTTAAGTGTGATGTTACATGACTGTGTTATGACTCTGTTGCTTATACATATACATACACACACAGTCCCAGTTACTATTGTTAAATGAGGACTGTGTGAATTGTTAAACAAAGACCTCATATCATTATAACTTCTGACTTCCTGCTGGCTTCCCCACTGAGTTTGTTTGTGGGAAGATGGTAGCACACACTGAAAATCACGATCAAGTGACCAGAGTTTGCTGCAATGTTGTAATTGCAGGAACACTGTGATAGCTGGACCTATGAGAACCCATCCTAAATACCATTTGTTCAGTGCCATCAACAGTTGCTGATTGGCCATAAACCAAGGACTATCGGTAGATGATATGTCAAGTTAAAATATAAAATATAAACTTGAAAACCTTAATTCTGTATATGGCACAATTCTATGTATAACACTGTACAATTAAAGAATTCAAATAGAACTGAATTCTACATCAGATTTAGTTTTTTAAATATGAAGTTATTTTAGACATTGAGGCATATTTCCCAAATTTGGCTAACCATTCTTCTGAAGAAGGTAATCAAACATCTTTTCTAATAAAAAGCATGTAGAACATATTAACATATACAACGCCAATTCAGAATATTCTGAAGAAATATAGGACTGAATGAAATGTCATAAAACTATCCCAGAATGCAACGGGATTACAACTTTCTGGATTTGTTCTATTTTATAATAAATAATTTTCCAGTATGACTGAGCTTTGCAACATTGCCCCCACACAAGAAGAAAGGATCCAACCATTACATTTCCATCACTTTTCCAGAAAAGGAATAACTTATCATAGCAATCAAGACTGGAATGATGTATTAGCAGCAAAACATCTTGTACCAGTTCTCTCTGTATATAATAAGTAAGGTAAATTTAATGTTCTTTTTCCAGTGCGGTTCCCACTGTTATATATCTATAACTATGTTCTAATTCTGTAGCATTTAATCATGCAGTCGTTGATATGTTTGGGTTCCAACCCTATTTCACAAGAAAATTATAAATTGTGCCTAACAAATGTTTGACATTATGCATTGTAACATTTTCAAATTCAGTCAACTTTCTCAGTGTTCCTTTTCTTTTCTATAATTTTTATTGTTGTGCTGCTTACTGGAAAATACTGAAACCAATTAAAAGTAGAAGGTGTCCTCTTTCAGGCCAAGAATTTGCCCTTATATCTCACCATTAAAGTTCCAGCACTCTCCACATTCTATGTTGCCCATGTGTGTTTGACCACAACTTCCATTACCCACTGCAAGCATAACCTACAATTGTTCTGGAGTGTGGGAGCTATAATTCAGAGCTCCTCGTGCTGCCAAGCTTGAGAAAGCTACCTGTAAATCCTCTAGCACAGTGGTTCTCAACCTTTTTAATGCCGCGACCCCCAATCGGTCGTAAGTCGAGGACTACCTGTATTTCCCTGCCCGGGAGCGCCGCGCATGCGTGGTGCCGCCCCCTGCGCCGACCGAGGCGTAGCTAGCAGCTGGCCCAGCCCAAGGGAGGTAAGGCACCTGCCGGGCCCCACGCGCACCAGCAACCCTCCCTGCGTCCGCCGCTGCCCCGCTAGCCTTACCTTGGCCACCGCCCGTTTGGGGCGGCGGCAGGCAGGGCCAGGCGCTCCTGGGTGGCAGCGACGGCGCAGGCCGACCACCGGCTGGGCCACCAGCTGGCCCAGCCCAAGGAAGGTAAGGCACCTGCCAGGCCCCACGCGCGCCAGCAACCCTCCCTACGCCCACCGGCCTCCCACCTCTGGCCCTCTTTTACTTACATTTTTAGTAGTTGCTCAGCTAGGAGGGGTGGAAACTTCCAGACAGCTCGCCTTCACTGCAGACAACTTGCAGCACCATTTGCAGACTGGGACTTTTGGCGGGCTTAGCAGGGCAGAGACAGCCTGGACAATTCCTATTGGCTTTTGAAAGCCAATAGAATTAGACTCTATTCAAGAGAGTCTATTCTATTGGCTTTCAAAAGCCAATAGAATAAGAGGGAGTAGCACAGCTAAGGAAAAGGGGGAAAAAATGGCAGACTGCGTTGTTTGGCGACCCCCATGAAATGGTTGTTCGACCCCAAATGGGGTCGCGACCCACAGGTTGAGAACCACTGCTCTAGCATTTAAAAACAAGGTGTAGCAAATACAAATCCATGCCATTCCCCCCTCTGTTGCAGACATGCATAAATGTACATTTGACATTTCTAAATGTTAGTGAACAGATCATCCTGCCACACGTCCACAAAATATGGGGACAGAAAGCAAAGGGGGAAGCGGCCTTGTCACTGACATTTCCCCCCACCTCCTTCCAAGGCTCTTGAGATTAGCACAGCCAATTCCTTTTCCATGACTCTTTAGTGTCAACACCTTCCTTCTTACCCCTCCCAGTGATTGTTCTCAGGGAGTGGATAAGAAAGGTGACTATTGGGAGCCAGGGCAGAAGTTAGTGCTGCTCTGTTAACTATTGCTCCATTTCTATTAAGAAAGAAAGGGGAAATGGAAATTGAAATGGAAGTAGGTGAGCCTAGAAAAATCAAAACTGGAAAATAGAAGCAGGTAAACCTAGAAAAATCCAACAGACGGACCATGAGGACCATGAGCTACCTGGGTGTATGGTGTTTATAGATCAGCCATGAGGACCAGGAGCTACCTGGGTGTATGGTGTTTATAGATCAGATCTCACGACTGAGCTCATATATTGCTCTGAATTACAGGTTGCTTTGCTTTGGCTTAATAAATAAGCCATGACTGTCTGAGTTTGGATCTCCTAATTCAAAATCAAATAAACTATATTATGGCTTAATGCGATGCATGAATTCAGCTTATTTGTATGAACTAGCTATGTGGAATTTAGTCAGCCAGACATGGGTACCACTCCGTGCCAGCAGTTTGAGCCTCACCAGCTCAAGGTTGACTCAGCCTTCCATCCTTCTGAGGTCGGTAAAATGAGGATCCAGATTGTTGGGGGCAATAGGCTGTAAAACGGCATAGAGAGGGCTGTACAGCACTGTGGAGCAGTACGTAAGTCTACGTGTAATTGCTATTGCTATTCTTCCCATTTTGTATACAGAGCAGGGGTGGGGAGAACTAAGGCAACCAATGTGGAATCAGAATACAAGCCTGCATTAAGCCATAGTTATGTATCTGCATGCTGCATGAAACCAATTTACTGAACTGCAGTCTACTGAATAAACTGGTTGACTGGGTTCTTATAAAGCAACAAAGGACGTTATAGTTTAATGTGTGAGGTGGGACCCAGCCAAAGTGAAAGAATTTCCTGCATGGTGACTACAACACTGGTGTAGAGTTCAGTAGGTGGAGCCCTTCCCCGGAAATCCTTACAACACCTGGTCACGTCATTTTGGCTGGCAGCCTGCAGCAAAGGGTTCACCTAATCCCCAGACAAGAGTCAAGCAGAGCAGGCAGGAACACATCCTCCTAGAGTCAGCAAGATAACAATTTCCTCAAGCCCTCCACCCACCCCCTGTTCTGCTTCTAGAATCATTGATTTCAAAGCTCAGAGTGCTAGACAAAATTCAGAGACACCCCTGCCTGTTTCTGATGAAGGCCTTCGTTTTTAGCTCCAGATCATTTTTTAAAGACTTCAGTTCATCCCTGAATGCAAAAAGTGAAGCACTCCTCTGTTGACTTACAAAAATTGTGCACTCTTTACTGCCATCCAGTGGTTGCTGTGCAGATTGCATCAAGTTGCGGAGGCACCACCGATGCCCCTAGAGTCAGATTTTAAGCATTACATGCAGAAAGAAATTGGAAAGATAATGAAGAGAGATCTAAGCAGGCTTAGGCCCCAGTATTACACTCAAAATTAAGCTCCCTAGGATTGATTCTCTTGAAGGCTGTAGATCAAATATAGGTATCCCAATTCTCTGACTCACTCACTCTGTCTCTTTTGACCTTGATTTATAGCAAATGTTACGGAACTAAAATTTCCAAAGGTATTTTCATTTCCTTCCCATCAGGAGCCTGGTCACCCCTTGATTTTCGATGTTCTCATCCTCTCATGAGGAGCTCAGAATTTTTTCCCCACTGCACATATCTTCATCTCAGCCCTGAAAGATTGGGGTGGGGGATCCCAAGAGATTACACCCAGCCAAAGTTGTCCCTATGTAGTTAATGACTAAGGGGAATTGCAGCCCACTTTTCTATCACCTGCTGCCACTTCATGCTGGTTTTCATACTGCACAAAGAACAAATTACAGGTCTGTCATGAACTTTGCCAGCCCAGTGCAGTTTGATAATATCCTTTATGCTCCTTTTTAGCAACTAATCTGGTTGGTGGGTTCACATAACCCACTTAACTCAGATGAAAAACACAAAGGTTGCATAGACAGGTATGTTTCATTTGGTGACTTGTTTGCACTTTAATGAAGTACTTGCTTTAGTGGGTTGAGTAACCCCAGAGTGGTGGGTTCAATGTATTGTGTACATAGCTCCCGAGTTAAACAAGCAGTGTGAATCCAGCTGTCTGTCTTCTCTGTCTGAAAGAAAGAACTTTTTCTTGTCTTCAGTTTCCCTCCTACTAAAATAGGAAGGCTTGAATCTCCTTTCAGGGAACTTTGGAGAGAACTGGAGGGAGAGAGAAATGCACAAAAGAATCCATTTCTCACATCAGTAGTTGTATGCAGCATGTGGGTCGCACTAAACGATACTAGGATTTCATTGATTTCAACAGTGTATTGAATGAATCCAACCACTGTGACCTGCAAAACAGGGTTGCATTGCTTAATGTGTTCAATTACACAGGTAATTATGGCTTATACAACCCACTACTTAACTATATTTGGCCTGAGATGTGATTCCAACCATGTTTCTGCATAATCAACATAATTGTGACTTCATGAGCGGACTCTAGGACACCAACGGCCAGGAGTGACTGGAGTTATAGTATAGCAACATTTGAAATTTCTATCCTTACTTTACAATAACCATGTTAGGTAGGTATAATTACACTTCAGATGAGATAAAGGGGCCAAATTGAGAAAACTTTGCCTAAAGCCAGAAAACATGATTAGATTCAAACAGGGACTGGGATTCATAGTTTAATGTCTTGGGTGAAATAGGCTTTATATAAAATAGATACAATTAATCTACACCAACCAGGCCACTTGTTTCTAGTTGGCTTTAGGCAAGATCAAATAAACATTAATACCTATATATGAAATCTCCCTTGCCATAAAAAAGGGTTGAAGCATTTATCAAAATGGTGTGCCACCCATCTCACCAAAGTCAGTGCATATTGACTGCTTTTTTCCAATTTTCCTGTAATATTCCCTAAGATTGGGCTAAACCATAATTAAAGCAAAGCAGGGACTCACCCACCCCACCCCTATTCCAGTGGTGAGATTCAAATATGTGAACAACTGGTTCTCTGTGTGGATGCCACTTCTGGAAGTCCATTCTGGGCCTGGGCAACAAAAAATTAGCTACCAGTTCTGCCAAAGTGGTGCGAACCGGCTGAATCCTATTCTAGATAGCAATCTTCAAAGGAAATCAAACACAATTCTCTCCCCTCCCCCATTCTAGATAACAATATTTAAAGGAAATCAAATACAATTTTCCTGTCTTAGAAAATCTTTCACCACTATCACACAAACCACACACACCATCAGCTGCACCCAACCAGGGCACAAACCTTTCTACAGCACTCCGATGACCTTGCCTTCATTGCCTCCCAGCCCTGAGAAAGGCTTAAGCCGTGCTTAGCCGTATCGTTTTTAAAGCAGGATACCTGACTGATTGTAACACTGTCCAAGGACAGCCTCAAAAACGCACAACGTCTCTTAAGGTTTGGTCACTCACAAGCCTCAGAGAGGAGTCAGGTGATGCCATGACTCGACACAGAAGTGATATAGCTATTAGCCCAGGGGTTCTCAACCTTGGCAACTTTAAGACTTGTGGATTTCAACTCCCAGAATTCCTCAAGTCCACAAGTCTTAAAGTTGCCAAGGTTGAGAACCCCTGTATTAGCCGGAGGGGCGAAGTGGGGGGGGGGCAAACCTCACGGGGCTTGCAAGCTGAGATGGGCCACCAGCCGCCAATCTCGATGAACTTCGCGTCCGCATCCCTCCTCTTCCTCCTCCTCCTCCAAAGTTTGCAAGAGCGCCTACTTAACAATACCGGTCTTCCTGGTAACAGGAGGGAGCGACTCCGGATCGAGACCTCCCGAGCACGTTGGGACTCCGCTTCCTCTCCCACCCACCTGCCTCCCTGACACGCAGACTCGCCTCCACCAGGAAACGGCGAGGGGAGCCGCCGATTCTTCCACCCAAGAGCTTTCCGCCATCGGGAGGGAAGAAAACTCCGGGAAGTTTCAAACTTAAGGCGCGCTTTACAAAAAAAACAAAAAAAAAACAAAACAACTCCCCCGAACGGGATCGATCCGCGCTCACCGGCCCCACCGGGAAAACGTAAACCACTTTGGCCAAACTTGGGCAAACTCCTGCAAAAAAGAAATCGCGATCGCCCCGAGCGGACACCTTGGGCAGACTTACCTCCGTCGCTCGCACTCGAGCCGAGAGCCGCCGATCGTAACGGGGGTAAGGGGCCGGGGAGGGAAGGAGGGAGGGGGGGCGAGAGGTAAAAGACCGAGAATCACAAGGAGACCAGCTCCCCGAAACTGCCCAGCTGGAGCGCTGGGCAAAACCGAAGTGACTGCGGAGGAGGAGGAGGAGGAGGCGGCGTCGACTCAACCTCCAGTCCAGAGCAACAAGCGAAGGGGGAGGGGCCCTCCTTTTAACCCCTGCCTTGCCACGAACTGCCCAGAGGAGGCCGCCCGCAGCTGCCGACTTCCCAAAAGGCCAGGAGCTACCGTACTACTGCCACTCCCTTTGGCGTGAAACCCTTCCTTCCATAATAAGACAGGGTCTCTTGCCACTAACTTGTTTCCTTGACTAGAACTTCAACCATTAAAAAAAAAAATGCCTGGGAGCCTAGGAAGGGAATTAAGCAACCCACAGGGAAGGGACCTCTATCTTTTTAATAGACAACAGGGAAGGAGGGATGAGGAAAAAAAAGTGAAATCCTTCTACAGGGCAGTAAAATACAAGGCAGTTGTGTATTAAGGGCAGCAAAATGTGCAACAGGTTTAAAACCAACAAGTGTGAGGGTTCCTTAAATGCTAGTATATTTATTAGGGCAGAAACCTGATCAGATATCACTTTTGTTCCCAGGCGCACAAATCCGGATTAGGATCACACTTATAAAACCTTGCAGTACTCAAAAGACCAAGACAACTCCCTGCCCCTCCCAGTGGTTTCAGCTACATTTCCTAACCTGGTGCCCTCCAGCTGTGTCCAACACAGAGATTGGGTGAAGGCAGAGTAAGATTTAAAAAATCACTAGTATATTATTATGTTCAGGGCTACTGTTGCAACCATGAGCTTGAAAAGAGTTTCCAACAAGAATTGACACATTTAAACTCCCAGCCCAAAGTTGAGATGCTACTTTTTGAGCTGAACATTCTGTTTTACCGAAGATAAACTTTAAGATGCCTGGGCTCAGGACTGCTTAGTGGGGTCTTTAGCTCTGGGACACCAGCCCAGAGACAGATGCCTGGTGGTTACTTTTCAACACCAGGAGAAGTCTATTTTTCTAGGCCAGGGGTAGGCAATTGCAGCACACACACAAATCAAGAGCCTAGAACTAGGATAGGCAACCTTGGCTCTTTTATGACTTGTGGACTTTAACTCCCAGAATTCCTGAGCTAGCTTGGCTGGCTGGCTGGCTGGCTGGCTCAGGAATTCTGGGAGTTGAAGTCCACGAGTCATAAAAGAGCCAAGGTTGCCTATCCTAGTTCTAGGCTCTTAATTTGTGTGCCTGCTGCAATTATCGGTGGCTCTCAAGCAATCTTATTTGGGCTGTCTGAGGGCTATTTTCGTCATTTTAATTGCTTCTCCAACTTACTGCTTTATGGATGGTGTTTTTAGGGTGTGGGTGGGTGTGGGTGTTTAGATGCCTGTTTTAAAGCATCTGAAAATTCCTGCAAGGAGAAAAACAAAAACAGAGTGGTTGTGATGAGCTGACTCCATCTCCTATCATATGACTATGTATGAATGAATAGGGAACCTTGGAGGCAGGAGCTTTTATTGCATATTCTTAGGAATGTGTTTGATTATTTCAAGCTGAAGGTTGGGTGTAGTCCCCTCTCTCCAGTTATCCAGTAAGCTTTGGCTGAGTTGGTATGCTCCAGGTCCCATTAACAAATCAATGCATCCTGTGGAAGCCCAGAGACATTTTCTTGGTGACCCTGTCTTTTGAATTAGCTTCTGCTGAAATCTGTTATGGCCCCAATCCATTTTGCAAATCCAGAAGACCCATCTTTTTTTCAACAAATCCTGGAGCAGGGCAATTTATGACTCCGTTGGCCTATGTTGTTTTATTGCTATTTCTCAACATGGTGATTTTTATTTGCTTATTTGTTGGCTACATTTAGCCTGTTCCCCCCCCCCCAAATCTTTTATCTTATAGTTATTTAAAGTTGCTTCACTGCCTGAGGTGGCTAATAGGTTGATTGGAGAGTCAGTTTGGAGTAGTGGTGAAGGCACCAAGCTAGAGACCAGGTACAAAGCTTGGATGACCTACAGCCAGTCACTCTCTGTCAGCCCTAGGAAGGAGTCAATAGAAAACCACCTCCAAAATCTTGCCAAAAAAATTGCAGGGACTAGTCAGGACTGCAGTTGCCAGAAGCCAAGACTGACTCGAAGATGCATTTACAGAAAAAGTTGATTAAATAATGTGGTTACTATTCTTGCACCTAATTAGGCTATCTATAAGAGAAGGCTTGGTTGCTGTAAGAATTTGCTATATGCATGGAACTGATTTTAGGGTTCTAATATGCACCTATATGACAGCCTAAAATATTATAATCCAGAATTCTGCCAGTTTATTCCACATACCTTGGGATAAGCCACAGATGCAACTGGTTGAAATGGCAGACTTCTAAAGCCAAAGAATTAACTTCTGGTTATAAACATGCCTGTTTGAATGATGCCATTAAAAAAACACATCCTGAAAAAATAAGCAACAGTTCCAGCCTAGCTTCTCCTAGTTTATTGATGTGACTTGTTAAGATGATGTTTGTTAGCTTTGCACAACCCTGGTATGGAATAATATATTCAACCATTTTAGCATGCTACCATTTGTTTCTGCTGTAGATGTGGTATATACATCAGGCAGCCTCAAACTAACACAAAGGCTCGTTCAGAGGCCCACCCTCAGAGCCAAAGGCATCAAGTAGCAGGAGCAGAAAGCCACCAAGTCCTTTGATGCAGATCAGCTGGCGAAAGACCTTGTGACTCTGGGACAAGAGGTTTTGTAGAGGGGGGAGGGAAAAGGGAAGGTAGATTCATCTCAGAAGGCCATCAGATACTGGTGGAACTCTAGGGAGACCAAGGACATGGGTATTTCCCCTTGAATCTGTACATTTCTCCTTGCCCACTGATGCTCTTTCAAATTTCAGTACAGAGCAAGCATATTAGGAAATATGTAAACGGTAGTCATAATTTACTTAACTATTAAAATGTTTCCTAGTAAATTTGTCGGAAAAGAGAAAGGGAAAACAGAGCAATGGATGTTTGTTTTATATCTTGTAACTCCCACATAACTGGGAAGGGGGTTCCTTGCAGAGAGTAACCCAAATGAACAAAAACTTTTCCACACCGAAACCAAAATCAATGCAAAAACTGTGAACCAGTCTTTCAAATATCTCTAGTTACTCCATAAAAATTCCATGTAACTTTCAAAGTCGGGATGCAATTTCCTTGTGAATTCAACTACATTCTCCTGCTAAAATAAAACTCCCAAGTGGCTTAATCTACTAGGCTCCACTCTACTTCTAGCAGTGCACTAACCTAAGCCCCCCTCCATCGTAAGCAAATGGTATGACCCAGCACAAGGTATTGCTATGCTGGGTGTTTGCCTTAGCCTGGGATGAGATCAGATTCCTTGCATTCTTGGCTTTCTGCCATGCAGGTAAAAAAAAGCAAGAGCGACAATGAAAAGGGCCTATGTTGGAAAAATGGCCCTGGAGTATCTCCACAGCAGCCATCCTGCCTTTCAGCCTCAGGCTCCATCTAATGGCATCCTAGCAGGAAGAACAGGAAAGACAGAATTTCTGACAGACAAGGCCATGGAGCTTTCTTTCCCTTTCCAGATATGTTGGACTACAACTCCTAGAATTTTCAAATTCACAAGTTTGGGTTTTGATGTAGTTCAGTGTTTCAAATGGGATCACCCTGGAGAAGACTTGTGGTAACAAGAGTCGTGAGCATACAATCTTACAAACAGAAGCCAAAGGTGGGCCTTGTATTTGCTAATCAATTGATCATGCAGCAGCATACTCATCTCCTGAGGTTCAAACCTATAGGAAAATGTCAGTGTGTGTATCACACAACCTGGAATCCTATTCACACAGGATCCTCTTTGCAGTTGATTGCCCTATAACATATAAAGCTGGGGATTAACCTCTGTTCTAGCTATTTCCAAGTTTAATTTATTAGGGTCCAGAGAGCTGAAGTATTATGCAATGAACCCAAAATTGTATTATGGGAGTGGGAGGGGATCTATCTTTCACTTGAAAATGAAATTTGCTAGTAACACCTGAGCTTGTCCCCCTTTCCCTTTGTCTAATCTGTCATCCAGATGAGAATGAAGTCCAAGATAGGAAAGCTATGATTTTCATCTTGAGCGTCTTCCAGGGAGGTTAGACCAAGAAATGTAATACATAGAATTATTACGTATCATGCTGGTCTCTGGTTTTTCTCTAACCACATTTTAGTATTGCACGTTGTTCAAACCAGCCTGTCTAGCTACTTAGAGCTCAGTTTGTTGTGTGAATACAAAAGAAAGCATAGATGATGCAGAAACAGACATAGGCAGTCAGCTTTCTCAGCACTGGCACACATACAAAAAAATGGCTTGGCCTTGAATGTGTTTAAAACTGATAAAAAGTTTTGTTAGGAACCCAGTAGCAATTAGTGATGTGAATGTACTCACAGATCAAATAATTTAGAAATCCCACACATTTTTGTAGGTACGGCATAAAAGAATTTAGTCTACCTATCTGAGTTTGGTGTAAAGGTTCATTCCTATACCAACCACTTCTTAGTCAACAGGACTTCCTGCAATATTTTAGAACATGTTGTTTATTCTAGAGTATAACTCCCAGCAGCCTCAGACAGGACTGTCAAATTTTAAGGCCAATGGGAGGTGAAGGTATATGGAGGCCAGAGGTTGGGAAAAATACACTGAATGGTTTGGGTCAGGTAAATTCCTAATGAGTGAGTCACTTAACTCTCTCGTGGTGAGCCTTAGGAGAAGAAATACTAGTAGAGTCCCAAGTCAGGTAGCCCTTGACTTACAACTAGTTTAGGACTAGCCCTTTAGCAACCCTTTGAAGCTACAACAGACCACCCCCTGCTAATGACCCAGTTTTTAAACTACAATACTACCCACCTGTGGTCATGTGACTGCATTGTGGGCGCTCAGCAACCAGCTTGCATTTACTGTTGTTTGTAATATCCTGTGGTAATTTGACTGTGATTTATGACAGTCTTGCCAGAAAGTGGCATTTACTTGCAGTTTCTGAAAAAACTGCCCCATAGCAAACAAGAGGGTCACTGAACAACCACAGCAAAAAAAAAAAAAAAAAGATTGAAAAATCAGGTCTGGTCACATGGTGATCTGTTTTATGACCGATACCAATAATAACCATAATTGCCGGGGTCAATTATGGTCATAACTCAAAGATCACTGTAGAAGCTTCTTCTAGAGAAAATACTAGAAGGGGCTTGAAAGGTGAGCAGAGGCAGATGAGTGGAGTGTTAAAACATGAAATGATCCAAAGGAATGATGGTTACAAAAAGGTTGGATGAAGACTAGATGCAAAACTAGAGGAGAAAATGTCCCAGAACAAAATCACAGCCAGTCAGGATCCTCAGTCAACATATACTGAATTGTAGTGACAAGGCAGATGTTTGTCTACACAGCCTTTTCCTCTGTATGTTATCCCATCTTCTCTCATCTGCTTATAGCTAAAATGCATCCTGTCTTAATTATTGCCTTCATCACTTAACTACCAAATTAATTCCTCCTCCTCTTTTCCTCACCCTTAATTCTTACAATGGAACTTCCAGGATGACTAAGGATTAGCAAAACTGTGCAATAAAAACCTGCCAGAGGCAAAACTTCCGAAGGGAAGGTGCTACTACTACTGTGTGCTACTCCGCAGAGAGAATGGGATGAGCAGACACAAATCAGCAAATTGTTTGTGGGTTTTATGAAATTCATTTCCTGGAATGTGCTTCTTTCCCCCCTTCTCCTTCAAAATAATGCATCCTCAGAGCGGGTTCTTGATATGGAGCGCTGGGGAGAGGTTAAATTAAAAAAACATCTGTGATTCTTGCTGCATTGCACATTTCACATACCAATACATTTGCTGAGTTGTAGCAGGGTAGCATCAGACTCCATGTACTCCCACAGGATACTCCTTAGTTCAGAGGGAGGAAATGTATTGTCCAGCATGGCCTTGAGGTCATTGACAACAAAGAAGACCACAAGGTGGGCAGATTCATTAATCTTGATCTCCAGAAATGGGATCGTTGGATCCTTCATTTGCATGGTTGCAAAACAGCACTCTGGTTAGGAAAAAGGTTGTCCAAAGCATCAAACCCAGCTTTTGACTCACAGAAAACTCTTTTTCATCCTGTGTGGTAAAAAGATTCTCCTTGTATTCTAATTAGGCTAAAAGGAAGAAGATGCAAGCTCCTGCTAGATCAGTGGAAAGGCAAATAAACAGAAAAGCCCAAACCAGTAAAAACAGCAACTATACCCCAGCATGCCTACCAATTAAAGATAGGAAGAAACTGAATACAGGAGATAAGTGGCCCTTTTGTCCCACCCACAAATCTGCCCACTTTAAGAGATGCCATCCTAGTGCATCTGGGATACTTCCTTGGTCAATCTATTATTTTGGCAGGAAATGAGATATTTATTCTGCTACTGTCATAGAGCTTATGCTGAATCTTACAGGTCCTGTGGCCAACAAATTTCAATTATTCTGCAAAGAAAATGCTAAATTTGTTTCTGGAAGAAGAAATGGCTTCAATTTACAATGAAGCCTTATTTTTGGCATTGGTTCTTTGGGGTCAGTTATTCCTGGGGTTGCGTCCACCATTTTTGGCCTCAGGGCTGAGGGAGGGGGCATGTTCTAAAGTGGTTAAGACAAGGATAAAAAGGATTCTTAATGGAATGCAAATGTGATGCAAACTAATTACATGCAATTAATTATTCCTCATTAATTATTTCTAATCTCTGTCACATTAAGAATTAAGATACAGCAGTTAGGCTATCAGATCTGGGCTTGGAATATCAGGGTTGGTAGACAGCAGCAACGCTGTTAGTTTTCAGTGTCTCTTTACTGCCATCTAATGAGTGTCTGGAATTTAGGATGCCCTAAACACAGTAATTTTGGGAGGGGCTCCAGAGACCACATTTCCATTTATCCAGAATACAACCTGGTTTAAGTAAATGTATTTGGAATAGAGAAATAAATCATCTTATTTGGAATACATGATTCATGGCTTGTAATCTATAGATGAGGCGCTGTTTCCTTTACAGCTGCAGTTTGCAGAAGAAAGTAACTCTAAAATATACAGAATTCCTACCTATCCTGACATACTCACCAAACGCAGTTTCTAGAAAAGACTCAGATGTTGGAAAATGGGAGCAGCACTTGCAGCACAGTGCCCCCTAGTGGTTACTGTACTTCTTGCAGGAAGAAAACTAGCCTGAATATTGAGTGCTTATAAATCAAGCTGATCTTCCACATGCAATGTGCCATGTTTAGCAAAACACATCCTGGCAGTCCCTAGCATGGCCATAAAACAACAAACCTGCATGTTAACCCTTCACACAAACAGTCTGCTGCTAACAGCACTAGCCAAGTGTTCCTGTTCGTTCTCATCCTCCCCCAATTTCCTGTTGCCTCTTCCACTTCCAAACTTCAGATATAAACTCCTTTGGAAAGGAAAATACATTTCGGTTTCCGAAAACTCAACAGTACATAATGTCACTCTATGACTGTAAAGGCATCAAAGGTACTTACAATCAAGGTGTCCAATCCATCTGCAGTTCCTTTATTCAAAATGTTTGTTTCAATGAAGTGATAACCCCATCTACTACCTACTCCACCTACTAATACACTGGAGGTGGGTGGGATTGGGACAGGGAACCCTGTCATAGTTTGTAACGTGATTCCTGAGTTATAATTCAAAATAGATAAAGGCTACTTTCCACAACACTAGTTTTTGGTTTTGCCCAGGCATATCACCACAATATGCCTTAGGAAGATAGTGTGCATGATATGCTGTCCTTAGAAGTCCTGCCTATTGCAAGATCAGAAATGGTAAGCTTCCATGTCACATAATGCCACGCTCGCCTTGTCTACTCATATGTTCAGTGAATTATATATGAATTTAGCCACCGTGGTTCTGTAAAACAAGGTTTGTGATACAATGGGTTGCACAAATCCACCCAACAGTGCTTTATTCAGTAAATCATGGTTAAAGAAACCATGGATTAGCCCCCGGTGTAAATCAGATTAAAGAAACCCCATACCATCAAATCAATATATTCAGTCTTTGTAAGTAAAATCAATATGCTCAGTCTCTGACTTTATAACACTAGATCAACGTGGAGTCACAGCCACAGCAGCTGCAAGCAAGTGAAGCAACAAAAATGCCTGCCAGTTGGAAGACATAGTGCTTTGCAGCTATTGTCAAGGGGAAGACAGTGAGGACTGGCTGCTTAGCCATCCCAGCCAAATAGTACAGAAATTAAACATTCATGCGCAAACTTTGGTGTGGGTTACAAAAAGATTAAAGTTTGCTAGATTGAATTCAGAAGCCTTTACACCAGTCTTGCCCAACTGGCATTCTGCAGATGGGTTGGGACTACAAGCCCCAGAAATCCCTAGTATGAAAAGGGACCAGAATGGAAAAGAAAGCCTTATACATTTGAGAAAGAGTAGTCTATTTGACCTCTGAAGGGTCTGAGCAAAAATATTGGAAGCATTCCTATTTCTGGTCACATTTATCTCGGGTACTCTATTTGGAGGCATAACCACATTGTGATCTCAGATGCACTTTACTGCTGCCCATTACCATTGTGGTTTTTGAAATGGAACAATGACTAGCAATAAGAAAGCAAAGTGATAGCTCAAATTTGCAAGGAGCCCTATGTGAATACCGCACAGGCATTATCAGGGACAGAAAATAATGACATGAATAATAGATTTGGAATTCCACTCTTTTGTTAGGCAGAACTGAAAAGAGGTGGGAGAGACTGTTATCAGCCTGTTCCACTATCGCTGACCCTATACTCAAAGCACACACATAATCATAGCATGTCCTGTAATTGTCCACCACCAAAACTTCTTGCCTTGTAGTTTCACTAAACCCCAAAGGTCATTTTTGTGACGGAGATGGACTAAAGCTTGCAAACTTCCAAGCGGCACACAATTCCCACAGCACAACACTAAGAGTTCAGGGTAAATCGGTCCTCAGCACCAGTTGCTTAAGAAAAAAAAAGATATTGACACAGAATTCTATGTCTGACGTGGAATCACAGAAAATCCCAGTGCAGAAGCCTCACTAACGTCAGATGAATGAGAAAGTCACATCTGAAACTCAATTTCGACTCTAGAACAAAAAGAAAATAAAAAGCTGGAGAAGAATTGAGGTGAAATAAATCTTTCCTGGCTAGGTTTCTTTATACAATACTGCAGTGCAGTGCCTGGGGTTTCCTGCTACAGGAAACTTGCTTCGTGGTCTGCAGGCAAAGAAACAAAGCTGCCCTGAAGCCTCCCATACAATCTTCTTCCTTCATGGTCAGTAATGGAGTGGGCCTCTTTGGCCACTGCTCCCTCGTTCTTCTCCTCCGATTTGAGAGTTGGTGCAGCAGCAGCCCTTAAGAGATCACAGTTATAAATAGCAATCTCCTGCAAGCAGAGGTGGCCACTTGGAGTATAAACAAGTTTCAGAAGCAGCCATTTCTCCCCTTTGGAAAACACATTCTGATATCTATTGCATATAGTACATAAAGTGGCCTTCTCCAATCAGAATGGAGATGCTAAGGATTGCCCCCCAGCACATCTGGAGAGACATTAAACTGGGAAAGCTGAAACAGCTCAGGGATACATCAGCTTTTCAGGTCCTGGATACCATCACATGATGGCCTGAGCATCTTCTCGACAATACCATGTTCTTTTGCAATCAAAAGTAGTCACCATCTCGGGAGATCCACAGATTCCCAGAGAGCTCATACAAAGAACGTCCAGATCATGAAGACTTCATGCACAAATACTGAAGATTGGTAGTTTGTGAGATTTGTGAGATGGTAGCCATTTTTATTCAGGGGAGGGCAGGGAGCTTGAATGCCATTTTGGGATACCATGGGTTCTCTGGCACCCATAGCAGTTGAGATGCCAGTTGCTATGGGTCACATTGTTGGATATGACAAGGGAGATCCAGCTGCAAACGCCTTAATCATAAATCTCACCAGTGACGGTGAAGCAGTGGTCTCTCTCTTGGGACAGAAAGATCATAAATGGTACCCTGATCTCACCAAAGAGACAAAAACAAAACAAAACACACAATATTACAAATCCCTCTAGTCTAGAACCATTTTTTTCTAGGTGAGGAATAATAATACTATCAACTCAGTCCACCCATCTCAGAAACAGCTGCAGCTTAACAATGCTTCTATACATTCACTGCTTCATAATTTTAGACATATGGCTACAGCACACTTACACATCCTGGATACAAAGACAAGCATTGTGTCAAGTAAAAGACAAGGAGCTTGCAGGTCACCAGTGCAAGGCAACTAGACTACAGCTGCTGACTCAGCAGCTATCTAGAGGGAGCAAAAGGCAAAGTGGTTTCAGGATCTCTTCCTCTTAAGCCAGGAAATTTTCTGCCAAGGACTAAAATCCCACAGGAGCACTTTGTGTGGAATGGACTGATGCAGTGAGTCCAAGTAATTGGGACAAATATTCTGTTTTCATTGTGACACACTCCTTTTTTCTTCTTCCACTTTTTAAAAAGACCTTCTTACTTTTTTTGTAAGCAGCAGGTGACAGGGAAGGAATAGATACACTAAAAACACATCTACATTGATCGCTTGCAGAGAATTTTCAAAATAGATAGAGGACCAAAAGCTTCAGTATGCTTACCCGTCCTGCACATTCTGGATTGTGATCTTTTAAACTGAACCAAAGCTAATGTCCAGTTACCTCATCCAATGCCTGTCACTCTAAAGTCTACAATACAAGTGGTCCTTGGGTTACAATCGTTCGTTTAGCACAGTGGTTCTCAACCTTTTTAATGTCGCGACCCCCAACCGATCGTAAATCGAGGACTTCCCAACCGGTCGTAAGTTGAGGACTTCCCAGCTGGTCGTAAGTCGAAGACTTCCCAACCGGTCGTAAGTCGAGGACTTTTCCTGCCCGGGAGCGCCACGCATGCATAGTGCTGCCCCCTGCGCCGGCCGAGGCGTAGCTGGCAAGGGGCAACGACAGCGCAGGGCAACCACCAACTGGGCCACTAGCTGGCCCAGCCCAAGGGAGGTAAGGCACCCGCCGGGCCCCATGCATGCCAGCAACCCTCCCTGCGCCCGCCGGCCTCCCACCTCCCATCCCTGGCCCTCTTTTACTTACATTTTTAGTACTTGCTTAGCAGGGAGGGGTGGAAACTTCTAGACAGCTCGCCTTCGCTGCAGACAACTTGCAGCACCGTTTGCAGACTGGGACTTTTGGTGGGCTCAGCAGGGCAGAGACAGCCTGGACAATTCCTATTGGCTTTTGAAAGCCAACAGAATTAGACTCTATTCAAGAGAGTCTATTTTATTGGCTTTCAAAAGCCAATAGAATAAGAGGGAGTAGCACAGCTAAGGAAAAGGGGAAAAGAAATGGCGGACAGTGTTGTTTGGCGACCCCCGTGAAATGGTCATTCGACCCCAAATGGGGTCGCAACCCACAGGTTGAGAACCGCTGGTTTAGCGACTGTTCAAACTTACAACAGTGCTGAACGAGTGGTACTTATGACTGGTCCTCGAAGATTGGGCTGTTCCAGCACGCCCTCCATCACGTGCTTGCAATTTGGACACTTGGCAAGACAGCTCACAATTACGATGGTTTCAGTATCCCTCAGTCACACGATCACTATTTGTGACCTTCCCTGCTGATTTTCCACAAGCAAAATCTATGGGGAAGCTGGCAGGAAATTTGGCTCCTGCTACTTTTTCTCCCGAGGAATCCTACAACAGCATTAGGGATCCCAGGGATATTGCACTCCATAGCATCCATCCACAACTCTGAACAGGTAATGACCGCAATGGAGCTCCAAATTTCTGTTTTTAAGGAAATGTTTGTTAAATGAGTTTTGCCCTTTTCTATGATCTTTCTTGCCACAGTTGTTAAGTGAATCACTGCAGTTGATAAGTTAGTAACCTGGTTAAGTGAATCTAGCATCCCCATTGACTTTGCTGGTCAGGGGGTTGCAAAAAATGATCACATGACCCCGAGACACTGCAACCATCATAAATATGATCTGAATTTTGATCACGTGACCATGTGGATGCTGCAATGGTTGTTAAGTGTGAAAAACCTACAACCTAAGTAATTGGGACAAATATTCTGTTTTCACTGTGACACGCTCCTTTTTCTTCTTCTTCTTCTTCTTCTACTTTTTAAAAAGATCCTCTAACTTCTTTTGTAAGCAGCAGGTGAAAGGGATGCATTAAATAGATGTATTAAAAACACATCTACGTTAATCGCCTGCAGAGAATTTTCAAAATAGAGGACCTAAAACTTCAGTATGCTTACCCCTCCTATAAAGCTGCATTCTTTCAAAAACTAAGTCACTTTTTTCCAATGCCGTTGTAACTTAGAATGGCCACTAACTGACCCGTTGTAAGTTGAAGGCTACCTGTAGTGCCCAGCAGCCACCCTCCACCTTATTTACTTGCCTTCTGTAGCATATATCTGTCCATAGCACCCACCCACTCAGTCACAGTCCTGACTGGCTCACTCACAGCCCCTGCAGGGTCACCTGTAGCTGCTGCAGACCTGCCTGTGCTCCACAGCGCCTACCCACACTACCCCCCCATCAAGTAGGACGCTTTGCTAATTAAGGCTTTGCATTTTATCCATATTCAAAGACATATGCCCATAAAAAAGAGGAATTAGCTACAGAGAAGAGGTAACTATGGATATAGTTGACCCTGCTAATCTTATTTCATTACGTTTTATTTTATTTTAAAGTCACTATTTTTTTTTATAAAAATCTTCTCAGCAAGTAAAAAAAAACATTAGTTTGGTGAACATAGTTAATTCAAAACTTCCTACACAAGGCAGACTATTGCCCAGCTATACTTCAACATTTGTACCATTCCGAGTCCTGACATTCTCCCATAAAATAGTATTTACAAAAATGTCTATGAGAGGGAAAAGCATATATTGGGGCAGCGATCATGGGGAAGAGGCATTCTCGGGAAATTGCATGCAAAACTACATTATCAAACAAGATTGCATGCAAAAAGCCGTACGTTGGAAGAATTACTGGTTTAAATTTAGTAGTGGCTTTTTAAGAAAGAAAATGAAAATCAGTGCAGAAGCAGGACCAAACAAATTTAAGGTGTGAGAAATGAACGAACCCCAAACTGATCATTTTCCCTGTTCTGAATAACAGACCCGGTGATATACCAATACAGGCAGTCCTCGACTTACAACAGTTCATCTAGTGACTGTTGGAAGTTACAACAACGCAAACAAATGTGACTTGTGACCATTTTTCAGTTACGACCATTGCTGCATCCCTGTAGTCATATGTTCAAAATTCAAATGCTTGACAACTGAATGATGGTCGCAGCATCCCAGGGGTCAGGTGATCACCTTCTGCAACTTCTGATAAGCAAAGTCAATGGGGGAAGCCAGATTCATTTAACAACCGTATCACTAGCTGCAGCCAAGAAATTAAAAGACGCTTGCTCCTGGGGAGGAAAGCTATGGCAAATCTAGACAGCGTACTAAAAAGCAGACACATCACCCTGCCAACAAAAGTGTGTGTAGTCAAGGCCATGGTTTTCCAATTGCAATGTATGGCTGGGAAAGCCGAAACGCCAAAGAATTGAGGCCTTTGAACTATGGTGCTGGAGAAGATGCAAGGCAATCAAACCGGTCAGTCCTAGAAGAGATCAACCCTGACTGCTCTTTAGAAGGCCAGGTCCTGAAGTTGAAACTCAAGTACTTTGGCCACCTAATGAGAAGGAAGGACTCACTGGAGAAGGGCCTAATGCTGGGAAAGATGGAGGGCAATAGAAAAAGGGGACGACAGAGAATGAGGTGGCTGGAGGGAGTCACTGAAGCAGTAGGCGTGAACTTAAATGGAGTCCAGAAGATGGCAGAGGACAGGAAGGCCTGGAGGAATGTTGTCCATGGGATCGCGATGGGTCAGACACGACTTCGCAACTAACAACAACAACATCACTAGCTTAACAATTTCAATGATTCCCTGTAAGCACTATGGCAAGAAAGACTGGAACAAAATGGAGGAAAACCCTCTTAACAAATGTTTCACTTAGCACAGCGGTTCTCAACCTGTGGGTCGCAACCCCATTTGGGGTCGAACGACCATTTCATGGGGGTCGCCAAGCACCGCAGTCCGCCATTTTATTTTATTTTATTTTTTTGGTCGGCCATTTTTGGGGGGGGTCGGCCATTTTTTTTTCCTATCGCGATGCGGGCCGTCGCGCCGTGCATGCGCAATGCGCCCCATCGTGCCGCGCATGCGTGGTGCAGGCCCACCATTTTTTTTTGGTCAGCCATTTTTTTCCTATCGCGATGTGGGCCGTTGCGCCACGCATGCGTGATGCGCCCCGTCGCACCGCGCATGCACGGTGCGGGCCTGCCATTTTTTTTTATTTATTTTTTTTGGTGCAATGCGGGCCGGGGTCGAGCCCCGGAAAAGGTTGAGAACCGCTGACTTAGCAGCTTAAATTTCGGGTTCAACTGCGGTCATAAGTTGAGGACTACCTGTATTGATAAGTCTCCACCTGTATATTGATTTGTAAGCAACAATCTGAGATTATTAGTCAAAATTCGCTGCTCAAAGCAAAATACGGACCAAACAAATGTCTGTGCATTGGCAAATTTCCTGCAGGTGGAAATTTAGGCTCTTAGCTGTTTCCAGGAGTCATGGGAGACCTCATTTCTGGCCCTCAGAAATCAAGAAAATTAATGAAACAACAGGAATGGAAAGGAGCAGGAATGTTTCAGGAGGCTTAAAAGAGCCAAACAGATTGCCTTGAGCCTCTTATATTCCTTCCCGAAGTAGAAAAAATGGGCTTTTCCAAGATATTCAATGAAGCTAGTATGACTTGAAAACAGGGTTGTTTTACAAAAAGTGAAGCAAGCCCCCCTAAGTCTTGCTAAACATGTACAGGTAGTCTTCAACTTACAGCAGTTCATTTAGTGACCATTCGAAGTTACAACAGCACTAAAAAAAAAGTGACTCGTGACTGTTTTTCACACTTAGGACCATTGCGACATACCCATGGTTGCATGATCAAAATTCAGGCGCTTGGCAACTGACTCATATTTATGACGGTTGTTAGTGTCCCCGGATCAGGTGATCCCCTTTTTGCGACCTGCTGACAAGCAAAGTCAATGGAGAAGCCAGATTCGCTTAACAACCATGTTGCTAACTTAACTACCCCAATTCACCTAACAAATGTTGCAAGAAAAGTCGTACAATGGGGCAAAACTCACTTAGCAAATGTCTCGCTTAGCATCAGAAATTTTGGGGCCCCACTGTGGTCGTAAATCGAGGACTATCTGTATACAGATTCCATTTGGTCCCTCACCCAATCCACATTTTCCCAATGAAGAGTCAAAAATGTTGATCGCTCTACTCAAAAACCACTTAATTACAGTAATAAACTTGGCCATATATGCAGGACCCAAGAAAAGTATAATACTAGTGATATTTTAAAAGGAATTAACATTACCTCTGTTAGACAGAGAAAAAAAAAGCTTGCCAAATCAGCCAGCATTTTAACCCTTTCACTGGTTTAGCTTTATTGTAAACCTCTACATAAAAACACCATATAAGATACATGTAAAAAATAAATTTCCTCCCCCACAGTGGTGGAAGTTATGTAAACCCTTAGACGTGGAGGCATGCCATGATATAACATCTGTATCTCTTAAGAGAAGGTAGACTACATTAACCAATATAACAATAAATCAGAATAAATCAGAAATCAAATATGCAGAGATATAGATTCCACCCACCCCCTCCCCCAATCTACAGCTCCCACTGCAGCTATATCTTTCATCCAACAATTTGGCAAAATATCAGTCTTCTCTCCACTTCTCTGAGATGCCCAGGCATGATTTAATTAGTAGAGTAAGGAATAGTGTCCAAAAAAAGAGAGACTATCTCTCCCCACACCAGTCTGTGGGGTCTGAGGATTTTTGCAGCAGATCATTTGGGATATTAGGCTTCTGCCCCTCTCTGTTACTGGAGGGAAGAACAGATTAAGCGGCTAAAAGCTTTTCCATCTCCTAGCCATGGGCCTGCTTCCCATTCCTTTCTCTCTCCATGGAAGGTGGGGATTAGGAAGTTGGCAGGAGAAAGAGAAGCACCTGACCCTTCTAGGATAATTTGCCTTGGGCCCTCCCAGGAGTTGGACTGAGCTGGGCTAAGCTCCCTGCTGACAAGAGTTGGAGGGCTTAACTCTTTAAATCCTTCCTCACAGCAAGGCAAAAGTCCAGCTCTAATCTATTCAACAGCCAGGTTTTCCTTTCTATTTCAAGAGCCCAGGATTCCTGGCTCCCAGCCCCATCCAGACCTCTTGTAACTCAGACCTTGGAAAGGGAAAAGAAGAGAAGGGTGGATGAAGGAATGTTGATCTGGAGTCTTGGAAATCTCCACTTAGCACAAAAATTACAATGTGTCACACAATACTATCACACAGATCAGCGTGTGAAAACTGAAGAGAATGTCTTCAGATTCCTATGACATTCTTCCCCTCTTGCAAGAAACAAAAATCATCAATGTAATTGTATGGATATTCCCTGTTCAATTCATCTTGCTCTTTCTGTTACACTTTTAAAATGTTAATTTACTTTCAGCCAATAAGTTCAAGGTGCCAGATGGCAGGTTGACTGCAGCATCCTTTGATCTGGACCCTATCCCAAATGCACAGCACTCTCCCCAAAGCATATAAATATCAAATAGCTACTAAACTGTTGTAAATTACTTCTTCCTTCTCTGACTTCTTTAGAGGAACAGAGCAGTCCTGTAAATTGGCTAGTGTGGCAAAAACAGACCAACTGCTTTTTTTCAATTTGGACCTCCTGTTTTGAAGTCCCTTCCAGTGAGACAGTTAATAAATTTATGAAGGAAATCATAAAATGATTATATAAATCTGAAGACCTTATAGATTCCCCCTCCCCCAATTTTTTAATACAGTAGTATGTCTTGTTTCCAAGAGATCAGGCAGTTCTGCTGGAACCTCACGTATTATATGGAGCAGTACCTATATTTCTCCTGAAAGTCTGACAACATCACTGCTTCTAATCCCCTTCTGGACCTTGGAGAACCTGTTTTGGGTTACAGATCCTTCTCAGCTGGGGACTCAAGCTATGCTACAATATATTGGTCCTTCTGCAAATGCTCAAGATTCTTGGTTTGATTTGATACAATAGGGTGAAGCAATTGCTCTGATGTTTGCTTCCCAGTTCTCACCGCTTCTTCTGGTTAAGCCACTTGGGAGGGTGGGGAGGATACACCAAACTAGGTCAGTCTAGCAAGAATTTATCTCTTTACTTGCCTACATTGGGCCAGCTATTGCGATTAGAAAGAGATCTCAGAAGTTTGCCTTCCCAGCAGTGACAACATTAATCCTGCTAGTCATCAAACTAACAGGAAGCAAAGACAAGGAGTCCTCCTTTTCAACCAGGCTTTTCACTCTTCTGATATATAAGCTTTGGACCAACAATGTCCCATTGTTTGCCCCTGATCAGGCTTGAATGCCTTTCCTACCTTTTTCTGTTTTGTTTCACTCATTCAGTGTTTAATTGGTTCCTGTTTATCCTACGATAGGAGATGGGTTTTGTCTGTCTGTGTATGTGTGTGTCACAGATTTGGCACTAGAGTCAGTGGCAATTCCTTTGGGACAGATGCTCAAGGGCCTTCACAGCAAAATGGATAGAACAGTCTCCCAAACACAGCATCTCCCAAAGACAGCACATGGACCATTTATTTTGAAATAAATAAAGTTAATACCTGTAATTATCAAAAGAGCTTCCCCCTAAGATAATTTGAAGTAAGTAAAATAGTATGCACAATCAGTATCTTGAATAAGGCCATGAAGATAGGAACACAGAGTCACTGCCTCCAGCGAACAAACTGCACTGCTCATTAAAGTTTGTTCCTAAAGAGAATTCCTCTTCCAAATAGCACCAAAAGATTTCCAAAAGGTAAACACATCTCAGGTAAGGGGAGTGTGAACGTTTATTGGTGGGGTTTCCTTCCCCCAGCACTGAAATACGGTTGTTTCCAAGTGACAGTGAAAAGCTATTTATGGCATGCTTTCTCACTCAAGCTCTAGGGTTCAAGGATAGCTCATGCCAGAGAGCTATTAGCCCAAACCAAGCAGCAACCACCACCTCTTGGCTCTGTACAGGAGGAGGCAGAGAAAGAGGTTACCTACAGAATCTACTTAGAGAACCCTCAAAGTCACCCAAAATGTCATACATCTATCTCTAATGAAGTCTCTGCTCTCTGTTGATTCCAGGGGGTAAATCCTCTGTTCTTTGGGGATCCTTCCCTGTGGGAAAGTACAGCCATCCTGCCCTTCAAATTATATCCATTCAGAAGCTCACAAACATCTCCTACAAAGGCCATTGTGCAGTGTGATCCAGACAGGTCTGCTGCTCTGCCCTGCAAAAGACTGGAATGGTGCTAGAGCACAATTTGGAAGGAAAAGTTAAATACTTCCTCCAGCTGAGTCTATATCCTGCCCTTTCCCACCTTCTGGATGTTCCCTTATGCTCAGGGCTGTATTGAAATAGGCCTTTCTGAGCCACAATCTGGCTATGGATCCCAGAGGTGCCCAGCAAATTCCTGCCTTTCTTTGCCCAAGGTCTCATCTGTAAAATGGGAAGGACATGAGGGGCTAGGGGGGAAAAGGGACTTTACAGAACTACAGCAAGCATAACCATGACTACCTGCTTTAAAATTAAGGACAGGCTCTTCGCCCAAACCCCTTCCTGTTCCCCTCCCCTCCCCTCACCCCACATTCCTTCAAAGTGTGATTCAAAGCTAGCAAATTCCCATAGAGGCCAAAGGTTCCCCAGCCTAACTCTGCCCCCTTTGTATAGTTTCAATCTCTCCCCCCCCCACTTCCCAGCTCCCAGGGCATTGGTCTAGGACTGGCCCAGGGCTAAAATGCCCCTCCTCACACCCCAGCCTCAATGGAGGGTAAGTGGTTTTCGTTCCCCCCTTGCAAACTTTTAAGGTGGGAAGGCTGGAAACTATAATAGAAGCAGCCGTCCAAGTCTCTCCCTTCTCTCTGCCCAAATCCCGGGCAGGATTCCTTACCATTTGCTTCTTTCTCCCCCAAGACGGCACCGATTTCCTCCTCTGGATAAAGCGAGTTGAGTTTTTATTTTTATTTCCCCCCCCCCCGCCATACAGATCTCGGCTGGGCAGGAGAAAAGAAGAGGTGTGTGTAGCCGGGGAGGCCGAGGATCTTCACTCCCAGCGCCGACCCCATCTCCAATCGGGGAAGGGAGCTTTCTTCGACCTCATCTTGAGGGCGCCGGGGTGGGCTCTCCGGCCGAGGAAAATCCACCCTTCCCCGGGGGTGTCGATCAGGCAAACGAAACGAGGCGGGGGGTCGGAGAGGCGAGCATACAGGCGGCCGGAGACTGAAGGCGACGGACGGACGGACGGACGGGCGGGGGGCGGGAGGGAGGGAGGGGGGTGCGGTTATTGTTTGTTTACCTCCTCGCGTCCTGCCCCTCCACGGCTCCTCATTCCCCTCGCCGCGGTGCCTGCCTGCCTCCTGTCTGTGTTATGTCTCCCGCTTTTTCACAAACACAGGCGCGCAGAGGGCCGGCTGGAGCGTAGCGTAGCTGTCGGCTGCACACCTCCCGCGTATGGTGTGTGGTGTCTCGGTGTGTGTGAGTGAGTGTGTGTGTGTGAGAGAGAGAGAGAGAGGGAGAGGGAGAGAAAGAGAGAGAGAGGGAGGGAGGGAGCGCGCGCGGTACTCTCCCCGCCGTCTGCCTTTTAACCCTTCGGCGGCTTGGAAGGAGATCCGCATACAGCCGTGCTATACCGGGGTGTGCTTGGCGGATGGGGAAGGAGAGGGGAGGGGGGCTCCCTTCGTTCAAAGGAAGCGACCGCGCGAGGGAAAGAAGAGCGGAGGGTCGAGGCTCAGCCCCTCTCCCTCCCTCCCTCTCTCCCTCCCCCTTCCCTCCTCCTTTCGGAAGGCTTAACACGCCCTCTTTCATACCTGAAAAATGCCTTCGTCTTTATATCTCCCACGAGTGCGGGTGGGAAGGAAGAGAGCCGCGGGGGGGGGTTACCCAGGGCGGAGGAGGAAAGGGAGCATGCTGCATATGCTCAGAGGCACTCTCCCTTTACTTTTGACCACCTGGGAATTGTCTGCGGTTTATATATATATATATATATATATATATATATATATATATATATATATATATATATATATATATATATATATATATATATATATATATATATATATATATATATATATATATATATATATATATATATATATATATATATATATATATATATATATATATATATATATAATATATATATTAAAAGGGACACAAGGCAACCACAATTAAATATTTCTGCAAATATTTTATTTGGAAAGTATGTGGCGCTTTTCTCAAACAGTTTCCCTCTGTCTTGCCAACCCTCTTATTCATATCCTTGTCCCCAGCCCTCAATGTAAGCTTTTTATTATTATTATTATTATTATTATTATTATTATTATTATTATTATTATTATTATTATTATTATTATTATTATTATTACGGCCAGTCCTTTATCTTCCCGAAGACAATTTTTTCTCTTTAAGCCAAGACAGTTCTGCCACAGAGACGAGAGGAGAGATCAGGTGACCCGCCAGTTGGGTGTGATCAGAATTGTATCTTGGGTAACCGGGCAAGTGTGGTCAACCTTATTATTGACCAGTCTTTGGCCTAAAGATATTGCTAACCAACTCTTTATAACCTATCTCAGTGATGGCGAACCTTTTAGAAACCGAATGCCCCAAAACCAGCCCCTCCCCCTCCCACCTGCTCCACCCCTGCTCTGCCCCTCACCCCCTGCGCCACCCGCCTGCAGGGCCACGCACCGCCTCCACGACCCACTGCAGATCACCCAGGCGGCCCAGCAGCACCATGGCGGCTACATCCTCCACCTGTGCCCCTCAGCATCAGCTGTGCGTGAGGGGGTGCGAGGGTAGAGTCTTGTCCCTGATGCCTGGCTGCCATGTCCTTGGCTGCACTGCTCTGCCATGGTCTGCACCGGGGGGGGGGTGATTCTTCTCCAGGGGGGCTGCTGGTGAGGAGGGGGCCACAAGGGGAGGCGGGGCTGGGGTGACGGCATGTGTGCCTACAGAGAGGGCTCTGAATGCCGTCTCTGGCACACGTGCCATAGGTTCGCCACCACTGACCTATCTGGTTAGCAAGAAGCTGTGATCACAAGGAGGGTGCAACCTAAATAACCTAGTCTCTGACAGTAAGGGAGACTCCCTTCATTATGTAATCTAATCGATTCATGGCTTTGAGATACCATGTGCCTTTCAAATTCTTTCACAGGATAAACAAGTCATTCCTCCTTCGGTTCACAGATGTGCGCTAAGCCAAAGTGGGACTCATTTAACGTGGCTTGCCTTGATCGGTAAGTGAATGTTAACAGTTATTATTAGATGCTATCTATCTACTCAACTCTAGGCAGCAAACATATTGCCCCTAAAACACTTGCTTCCTATTTTTCCCACAACAACCCTGTGAGGTGGGCTGAGAGAGACAGACTGGCCCAAAGCTACCCAGCTGGCCTTCATGGGACTAGGACTCACAATCTCGTGTGCCATTACACAAAACTGGCTCTCAGTTATGGTACGTTATGGATGAATCGGGTCATGATGGCTTATTTAGCATAACATAGATTAAAAATCCTGGGCTTTGTTCCATGACAGCAGCATCCTACATTTCTGCTTCTGCAGAAGAGGGTTAAAGTCTGTAGTTCTGCAAGTCATAGGAATCCCTCCATTCTCCAGGAATGTTGCATGATTGTGTTGTTTCTGTGGGCCATATATGTGTGTGTATGTGGGTATTTGCATAATTTTATTTTATTTTTGTCATGTTTATGAAGCGTATATTGGAAGCGGTTATCCTTTGAGAGCTGTATGCAACGAAATCTCATTTTAATGTATGCTGATTAGTGTACATTTAAAGTGACAATAACATTGTTCTATTCTATTCTATTCTATTCTATTCTATTCTATTCTATTCTATTCTATTCTATTCTATTCTATTCTATTCTATTCTATTCTATTCTATTCTATTCTATGCATTTTAATTTGTTTTGAAATGGTATTTTAAGTGAGTCCAGTAATTACAGTTTGTTAATCTGGATTTCAGGTTTAATGTATGGTGTGAATTCAAGCCAGCATGTCTGAACTGATTCCCCACAGGGTTTTAAGGTGTTTAACAAGCTATGTGGCCATGTAGATGGTCTATTTGCAGGAGCCATCCCCCGCTGCTGTTGAGCCCAAGTAAAATAAGGGGAACAGAAAAGTATTTTTCCAATATTTGAAGGGCTGTCACAGGGAACAAGATGTGGATTTATTCTCCATGGTACCTAAGGATAGGACAAGCTTTAAGAGGGAAATTCTTACTCAAAATGAGGAATTTCCTGACTGTGAGAGTTACAGTATCAAGCAAGGGAACAGTCTCCTTCCTGGAGTCCTGGGACACTGGAGGTTTTCAAGCAAAGGTCGGATAGCATTGGGGATGACAAATGGGCAGGGCTGGATTAGCAGATCTCCCCTCTAACCCTTTAATTCTATGATATTGCAGTAATGAACTAATTGGCATATATGGATAAGTCAGGAGCAAATGGCATTCAAAAACAGGAAAAATGAATGTACGCACACCTATATGAGCCAGTGCACAGACTCATAAAAACCTGTGGCACAAAGATGTTTTAATAAAAACACACAACAGTCATATAGCTCCAGTAGCTAACTGAAATGTTTTAGTTTATAATCTGACAAATGACTGACATAGCGCCCCCAAGGTATCATTGGTTACATGGTGTCCCCAAGGCATCATTAGAAGTGGCATAACTGTGCTCTGAAAGATTTTTCCAAGAAGGTATCTTCTCTGTTGGCTATAAATGATGTGAGTTGTAACCCAGCACATCTGGGTGGGCGTGCTATATAAAACTGCATAGGTAGCTGACTATTCTCAGAAAGTGCAGTCATGGACTGAGACAGTTTTAATGTGTATTCTTATTTTTAACACATTAGGTTCAATACATACATACACAAATAAATTTGCAATCTAGCTAGGCACACACAAATACAAAAGAATAGTATAATTGTCAGTCAATTAATCTTCAATGTATAAAGGAAGAGTTCAGTAAATTATTGGTACAATCAATCAAAGTATAATCAATAAATGAATAAAAGAGACACAGGCAAAACACACTGTGTAAGTCATAACCAGATAGAACAGCCCTGCCTCCTTCAATGCTTTCCAGATGTGTTGGGCTTTGACTCCCATAATTCCCATCCAATATGGTCAAGTTGTGTCCCAATATGTCTGAAAGAGGGTCCCAGATTTTATTTAGTTTGGGAAAAGCTACTTTATATCTTTGTGTATATGATTTTAAAAAAAGGTTTAATGTTGAATTTTCACCATCATTTTAATTTTCTGGAAAAATATTCCCAGAAAACTCCGAACTCCCACTTTCTCTAAATGTATAGCAACTAATGCTGTTTTTGTTTTTTTTAAATACTAACCAATCTTTTGCAGGCCAGCAACCACACTGGTATCATGGTTTGTTTATTGTAACATTTCCTCTGTTGATTTCAGTTGTACTTTCTCCCATGTAAGAAAAAGATTACAATAGGATTTCCCCAGTATATACTGAATAACTGAAAGTGTTTACAGAAGAGATCTGCTGGATAGTGGGCAGACTAAACATATTTAAAATAAAATAAATACGGACGCAAATGATTAAATCGGAATTATATTGAAGAAGCTAGTTTACAAGAACCATGTTATTTGCAGGACTGCCTACCTCAAATCATTTTTGCCCATCCAATAAAATCTGACAAGGTCAGGGCGCTCCAGGTCCCATCTCTTAAGCAATGTCATCTTGCAGGAGTCAGGAGACCTGGCTTCTCTGTCATTTTGCCTGCCTATGAAAAATCATTCCCCTCAAGATCTAATCCGCTTCAATCCTGCCTGCCTCTCTGAAGGCCTTAAAGACATGGCTTTGGGCCAGGGGAATTTGGGTTTCCATCTGATATTATTCCCTTGATTGCCGAATGACCGCAGCAGAATTTGTTCTAATAAAAATATATTTTTACGATGGCTTACTTTTAACTGTTTATTTAATTGTACACCTATGCGACTTGCAGAGCAGAAGAGTAATGTGCTATTTTAGAAGCACAGATAATTGCCTGTACTACTGTATTTTGCACCAGCTGAAGCTTCCAGGTACTTTTCAAGGGCAGCCCCAGGAACAAAACACGTTGCAGTCATCCAATCGGGAGGTGATTCTGGCATGAGTAACTGTGAACCCCCCAATTTGGAATGGTGTAACTGGTACACAATATGAAACTGCGCAAAAGCCTTCTCAGTGGCAACCCCCTCTTACTCTTCAACCAGAAGTCATGAGTCCAGGAGGAACTCCCAAGCCATCTCAGATCCTAATTCTAGAGATGGCAGATTGAAATCTCCCAAGAGCATAAATTCTAGGGAACTCCACCACCAAAGCAAAAACAGTCTCATGTTGCTCAGGCAAGCGGGTTGCTGTGCAGTAGGGAGGCTGGTACAACAGCAACATTCCCAACTGATCTTTAAAGCTCAAATTCAAGAATAGTGTCTCACATCCCATGACCTGTGGGGCAGCACATCTAAAGGCCATAAGGCAGGCATCCCCAACCCCCAGTCCGTGATCCGGCAGGCAGCACACAAAATCATGCCCTTCCAGTCTGTGGAAAAACCTCTCTCCATGGAACTGGTCCCTGGTGCCCAAAAGGGATTCCTAGATGACAGTCACTACACCTTAACGCCTGTCACAGAGTTTTAGCTGATGACATCTGGAATCCAAAAGGGCCATCCATCCCATCTGGACTCAGCCAGGTCCCAGTACAACACACCAGCTTGGCCCTCTCACTGATGATTAGATTGCAGATGAGGGAGGCGTATTACAGACCATCCATTTAAAAGCAGAAGCTGGAAACTATTTGATCTAGAATTGACTGGCTCTTTTTTAACCCACTGCTGGAGAAGACTCCTGGAGCCCCTGGACTGCAAGGTGATCAAACCGGTCAGTCCTAGAGGAGATCAACCCTGACTGCTCTTTAGAAGGCCAGATCCTGAAGTTGAAACTCAAGTACTTTGGCCACCTAATGAGAAGGAAGGACTCACTGGAGAAGGGCCTAATACTGGGAAAGATTGAGGGCAATAGAAGAAGGGGACGACAGAGAATGGGGTGGCTGGATGGAGTCACTGAAGCAGTAGGCGTGAAGTTAAATGGACTCCAGAAGATGGTAGAGGACAGGAAGGCCTGGAGGAACGTTGTTCATGGGGTCGCGATGGGTCAAACACGACTTCGCAACTAACAACAACAACCCCCAGTAACTATTTCCAGTATGGGAGTTGAGAGCTAGAAGGGATTGCAACTTCACATTATCAGAAAGTAATAAAGATTCTTATTGAGCTGAGCCCTAAAGTCTAGGTAGGCTATGCTGAGAATTGAGAAAATTCTGCTGAGCTCTTTTCTATAAGCCCCAGATCCAGGACATAATTCAAATGAATCTATTTCCTTTCTGCCAATTTTTTCTCAATGTCCATCTTTTACAGCTATACAGTCAATCACTTCATTAGAAATACTGATACCTTAATATTCTTGTGACAGAAATAGATCTGCTCTTCATTTTGTTGTGTAAGTTAATAATTACATTCCTTCTCCTGTTTTTCCAGCACTTTGTCCATTTATATCTATTTTTGAGCCCCTCCCAAATAAAACTGTGCTACCTTTATTCCTTCAGTGCTCATTCTGAGTTCACTAAGTATAGTGATTGACATTTTATTTGTCTCAATATTAAAGGGTTTTCATTTTTATCTATTATTTCATCATATTTATATTAATTCCATCCTATTAGTTTTGTAGTGAGCTCCTCCAGATCTTTTTTACTTTAGCTAGCAGTGGTATTGCTTGCAAATGACAACAGCAAATGGCAAAATGTTCAGTTGCAAATTATTTTCCTACAATAGCTTCTTGTTCATTATAAACCATCCTCAGAAGAATTACTGGGTGTTCTGTCATGCTTATTGTATATATGTGTTATCAAATTGGTATCAACTCTCAGCAACCACATAGACCTTCCCCAGGATGATCTGTCTCCAACTTGCCCCTTCATGTTTCTTAATGGTAAATTCACTGTCATCATAATCAAGTCCTATCACCTTCCTGTTGGTTGTCTTTTTCTTTCCTTTCACCTTTCCTAGCATTATGGGCTTCTCATAATTTGTTTTGTGGCTACCCATGGTATTCCCAAGAGTCTTTTCCAACACCAAAATTAAAAAAAAATGACAACAGTTTTTCTATCATTCTTCTTCAAAGTCCAACTTTCATTTCATTTCCACAGACTTTCTTTTTTCCTCAGGGAAAACTATGGCCTGCAAGTCAGATCTTTGTAAAGGCGCATAATAACATCTCAAAATCTTTTCCCAGAATTTCATAGCAACCCTTCCAAACACTAGTTGGAGCAGTATTTCTTGACTGCTACCAATAGTTCCTTTACTGTTGATAATTGATGCTGAAGGGTAGAAGCTATCCATCATTTCAGTATGTTCATTGTCAGTTCTAAGGCTGGTTGTTATGCCTGTTGTCACTAGTTTGGTCTTTATAGTTAATCTTACTCCCTTAATTTTCATTGTGCTCTTTTTCATTGCTAGAGTTACAAGATCCTTTGCATTTTTGGCTATCAGGGTAGTGTCATCAGCATAGCAAGGTTATTGACATTTCTTTCTCCAGATTTAAAACCATGCTCATCTTCTTCCAATCTAATCTCCTCAATGTACAGTTAGCATACAATAGCCTTGACTCAGTCCTCTCTCAACCTGGAGTCAGTCCATTTCTATATGTGCTGCTTGTACTGTGCTTCCTGTCCTGTATATGTCATGCTTCATAAGAGGACAGTGAAATATTCTGAGGTTCTTGTTTTCCTAAGGACATCCCACAGTTTGGACATGGTTGATAAAAGGGCCTTTCTATAATCAATGAAGCACTTAATGACTTCTTTTTGGTATTGCTTACTTTTCTCAATGATACAGCATGCATCAGGAGCAATGTCTCTTGTTCCTTGGCCTTTTCAAAAAATCAGCTTGAACATCTGGCATTTCCTTTTAAGTGCAGGCCTCTAGTCTTATTGGATACTCCTAAACATCATTTTCCTAGAATGTGAAATTAATAGCTTGTACACTTTATTAAAGTCCCTTTTCCTTGGTATTATATACCGGTATATATATATATATAAAAATTAAGCCAAACATTGCTTGTGAGAGGAATTAGCATAGTGGCTTGATAATTTGTGAATGCTCTTACATCTTCTTTCTTCACCATACACACACACACCTATCTTCCATTCTCCAGCCACAAAGTCTTGCTCCATTGTTCTTAACTTCGAGTTGTTTGTATTTTAATTTTCTCTTCTTATGCAAGTTTAAATAGTTCAATGGGTATTTCATCTATGCTTGCTACTTGCATATTTGACAAATGGTCTGCTCTATTGCATGTTACATTTGCTTTCTAATGGAGTTCATTCTTGAATAAATTTCATGCAAATGTTTCTGTTACTCTGTAAAACTTTTTATAAAAGGATTTGGTATTGTCTTTCATCTTATTTCAACCTCTTTTGCTTCTACCATGTTTTTCCGAAAGTAAGACTGAGTCTTATTTTTTTTTTTTTGCCTCCAAAAGAGGCACTAGATCTTATTTTCTTTTATATTCACCTCCGGCACTAACAGCCCCGCCCAGCCGGCCCACTTCTTCTGCGGCTGAAGGAGCAGCTTTATTCTGCAGCTGCATTCCAGCTTGCATTTTGCAGTCAGGCCTTTCTGGAAGGCCACTATAGCCAAGTACCGAGCTATGGATTGAATCCGTAGCTCAGTTCTCAGCTGCAGAGGTCTTCCGGAAAGGCCTGTGACTGAGAAATGCAGGCCTGGCTGCAGAAGAGGTGAGCCGGTGAGGAGAGGCCTGGCTACAAGGTAAGTGGGTGTGGGGTGCGTGGGGCAGATCCACCCCCCACCCCGCCCTAGCTTGATTTTTAGGTGTGTACCTCGCCCCAAACTAGGGCTTATTTTGGGGGGTAGGGCTTATATTAGGCCCACCCACCCCGAAAATCAAGCTAGGGCTTATTTTCGGGGTAAGGCTTACTTTCAGGGAAACAAGATAGTTGCCTTTTTGTGATTACACTAAAGTTCCATCTTAATGGTATTTTTTCCCTGTGATTTCTTTAGTTATCTTTTAAAAAATCTATTTTTTTCTTGTTTATTCTCTCCATTTGTTGGCATTCCTGATTTCTTACACAATGTTGGAAGTCTGCATTTAGTCATTGTACATCGTTCTTCTTGTTCAAGATTTTGGTTATCAAGATAGTTTGTTCTAAAAGCATTTTGACATTTGGGGAATATTTCAACTTCATTTTTTACAACATCTTTTATCTATTCTCTTTAGCTTCTGTTTCATCCAGGTTAAGCATAGCAAATTATTTGACATCAATAGATTGTGATCTGTTGCACACCATTCATCTGAAAGTGTCCCAGTTTGCATTTTATTATTGTTTGGTTTCTATTAGGCAGTTGATTTGATTACAATGTTTTGCATCTGGTGATGTATAGGCTGGGTTATATTGCCTAAAGCAGGTATTGGCAATAAGGAATCCACATTGCAAAACTGGAATAACTTAGCCTACTTTATTGTATTTATTCAGTCCTAACCTTTTATTTATTCAGTCCTAATCTTTTATTTTATTTATTCAGTCCTAACCTTTCTACATTCCCTCCATTTTTCCAATTTTTGCATTCCAATACTAGCCCATCTACAGGATTACCTGTTGGGCAAATCCATTCAGTGTGGATGGATTTAGTGAACCAAGTAAATAAGCCATTAACATATATAACAGGATAATAGATTATACTCTTTTAACAACTTTCCTGTAATGTGACGGAGAAAGTAAGTGTTCCAAAGTTAATTTTAAAACTGAATGAAGAAATTTGAAGCTGGTTTTTCTATCCCAGTAATATCTCTGCATTTGGGATGCAAAATGAGAATACAGCAGCATAGGATTAGAACTCAAAAACTAAGCAGGATTATTAGCCCAAGTTAGTATTTGGCAGGGAAAGGTCAAAGCAGGAAGAGAAGAGAGAAGAGAGAAGAGAGAATAGAATAGAATAGAATAGAATAGAAGAGAAGAGAAGAGAAGAGAAGAGAAGAGAAGAGAAGAGAAGAGAAGAGAAGAGAAGAGAAGAGAAGAGAAGAGAAGAGAAGAGAAGAGAAGAGAAGAGAAGAGAAGAGAAGAGAAGAGAAGAGAAGATCCCTTAAGGCAGGGATAAATCACTTCTGGATGCTGTCAAGAAAACTGTATGGATAAGATCCATGTAAATCACCAGGAATCAAGCTTTGTTCAAAAGAATTTTATCTTTCAGGATCAGATGATTGAAGGGAGGTAACTCTGGAAAGGATTCTAGTAATAGTGATATGGCATTTACAACAATCTTTCACAACTCAATGCCTTCCAAAAATACAGGGTGGGAATTCTGGGCATTGTCGTCCCAAGGCATTCAAAGGGCTTCAAGCTGGAAAAAGGTTAGGCCGATTTCAGCCTTCAAAGACTAGAGGACCTTAGTACCTCTGAAACACCCGCAGAAGACGGCAGATGTTCCTTCCCCTGGGAGAGCCGCTCCTTCCTACCTGCAAGCGGGTAACAGACCCAGCCCAAGATTCCCGGAATAGCAGCGGCTGATCTTGGGAGCGCTGCCTTCTGCCTGCCCACGACTGCCTGTGTTGCCAAGCGCGCCCTTATTGTGAATCGCCAGTCGGTGAGCTGAAATCAAAGCTCCGGTATCTGCAACGCGGAGTCCCGTCTTCGTTTTCTCGCTTGGCGAGGACCGAGGTGGTCGGAGAGAGTGGGTTGTTGCAGAGCAGTTCAGTGCGATAGCGGCCCCTTCTGAGCCACCTGGGAACTGCAGGCGTATTTACACACTTTCTAAGAACGGAGGAAGCTAGGGTACTGTCAATGTCTGTCAGTGCCATAACTGATGAAGCTTCTTGGATGAGAAGTGAAACGTTTTGTTCTTCTTCCTTAGGGGGAAAAAAAAACCCAGTCCAGTTGCCCTTTGAAAAAGCACCTCTGAGACAACTATGACCTGGATGACTGAGAATCTCCACAGACATACAGTAGAGGAATGTCTTCGATCAAGATTCAGAAGGGCGATAACAGTAGATTGTGGACCTGGGAAAGTGGGGAGGAGAAGACAGACAGCCCATTTGCTTTCCTTTTCATGTTTTTTTATTGCTAAATTATGGCTATCATATATAATTTTCTTCTTGGCTACCCTTATTATTTTTTTTTTTAATGAAAAAATTCTTTTATTAAAACAATCAGCATTGAACATAAAATCATAGTATGCATCAATCATCATAGCACCTGATATACATCACTAAGTATTAATCTTTATAATTGTCTGGTTTGGTAAACATTTTTCACTCCGCACATCAAGCCTCAACTAAACGCCTGTTACAATTTATTTGCTTGGTGTTTCTCTTTTCTATAGTCTATCCACAGTTCCTAGTCTATCACATATTATTCATCTCAGTATTAGTACAATCTTTTATGATCCCTAACCAATAATCCTGAGGTAGAAATTCAGTATCCTGAGGTAGAAATTCAGTACGCTTTCCCAATATTAAAGCAATCAACATTAATTCTGGGTTCATATTAATAAGCTGTCTTCATAAGACCCGAAAATACATCTCTTGTATATGGTCTATCTACATTCATACAATCAGCATTGAACATAAAATCATAGTATGCATCAATCATCATAGCACCTGATATACATCACTAAGTATTAATCTTTATAAACGTCTGGTTTGATAAACATTTTTTGCTCCTCACATCAAGCCTCAACTAGACGCCTGTTACAATTTATTTGATTGGTGTTTTTCTTTTCTATAGTCTATCCACAGTTCCTAGTCTATCACATATTATTCATCTCAGTATTAGTACAATCTTTTATGGTCCCTAACCAAAAATCCTGAGGTAAAAGTTTAATAACCTGAGGTAAATCTTGTATATGGTTTATCTACTATATCTAGTCTATCACATATTGTTCATTCACGCTTCTGAATTAACTTCGTCTCAGTAATATTGCAATCTTTTATAGTCCCTAACCAAAGATCCTGAGGTAGAAGTTTCATAACCTGAGATAGAAATTCATTCCGCTTTATCAATATTAAAGCAAACAACATTAAGCATAAGATCATATTAAGATGCTTTCGTCATATAACATAGGCATACAACATTAGGTGTTAGTCTTTGTAAACATTTGATTTGGTAAACATTCTTCCCTCTTTACGTCGAGTCTCAACTAAACGCCAGGTGCATTTTGTTTGATTGGTGTTTCTCTTGTATATAGTCTATCCACTGTTTCCAGTCTGCTAAATATTGTTCATTTGAGCGATCTTTCAGGTATGCCGATATTTTCGCCATCTCCGCCAGATTTGTTACTTTCACAGACCATTCTTCTATAGGCGGTATTTCTGGATTCTTCCAGTATTGTCCCACCAACAATCTGGCTGCTGTGATCAAGTTCAGAAATAAGCTCGTCTCTGAGGTAGTGCAGTCCTTTGTTATCCCTAACAAAAACACCTGAGGTAGAAATTCAATACGCTTTTTGAAAATGGTTTGGAGTGTCCACCATATCTTCTTCCAGAAGGCTTTGATTTTTCTGCATGTCCACCATACATGAAAGTAGGTAGCCTCCCCGTCACCACACCTCCAGCATTTGGGCTGGGAGTCTGGATAGATGAGTGATAGTTTTTTCGGGTCGAGGTGCCACCTATAGAACATCTTGTAGAAGTTTTCCCTTAAGTGTTGCGATTTCGTAAATTCTACATTTCTCACCCAGATTTTCTCCCACGTGTCCATGGTGATAGAATGCCCAAAGTCTTGTCCCCACTTTATCATACAGTTTTTGACTAGCTCGGTTTTAGAGTCCATTTCTATCAGAATGCTGTACACTCGTTTGATGTGCATGATCCCCTGTTCTCTAATCTGTTCAATTAGGTTCTCGTCGGTCTGGGAGAATCCCTTCTTCTTATCTTTACGCCACCTTGATTGCAGTTGTATATATGATAGCCAGGTACCTCCTATTCCTTTGTTTGCTAGCGTTGCTTGGGGTTTCAAGGAGAACCCATTTTCTTCTCCCAGTACAAGTTTACTGTAGGGCACCACTTCTTGCTCTTGGGATGTGTTTATATCCCCTATTGCGTGTCCGGGGATCGTCCAGGTGGGAATCTTGTCGTGTAGGAGGTGTTTATATGTCTTCCAGACCCATAACAATGGGATTCGTAGTGGGTTCTCCTTAAAGTTCCTGTCTGCCTTTTTGTCGTATACTAAGTATGCGTGCCAGCCGAATAGTAGACCATGCCCTTCAACATTCAGTATTCTATCATTCGTCATATTGATCCAGTCACTCACCGCCACCAACGTCGCTGCATAGTAGTATACCTTTAGATTAGGCATTTTTAGTCCCTCTCTCTTCCTTGTGTCCTGGATAATTTTTAGTTTCACCCTCGGTCTCTTGTCATCCCAAATAAATCTGGTGATGCCCCTCTGCCAATTGTCCAAGTCCTCATCCTTTTTGAGTATGGGTAGCATTTGGAAGAGAAATAGAAATCTTGGCAGGACGTTCATCTTTACTGCTGCTATCCTGCCCAGCAAGGATAGTCGTAGTGTTTTCCACCTTTCCAGATCTGCTTGTATCTTGCTCCACAGCACCTCATAGTTATTTTTGTATAATTTCGCATTCGTTGTTTCTATCTCCACTCCCAGGTATTTAACTTTCTTAACTATTTCACAACCCGTTATTCTTTCCAAGTCCTGTTTTCCTTTGCTGTCTAGATTTTTAACTAGCATCTTCGTTTTTGATATATTAACTTTAAAACCTGATACCTTGCCATAGTCTTTCATTATCTCCATCAAACTCCTTGTTGATTGTACTGGTTGCGATACTGTCACCAGTAGGTCGTCTGCAAAGGCACACAGCCTGTAGTCCTGTTTTCCAATCTGTATGCCCTTTACGTCTTCTGCTGCTCTTATCTTATTCAGCAGAATCTCCATCGTTAAGACAAATAGCAGTGGTGACAGCGGACAACCCTGTCTCGTGCCTCTTTCTATATTGAATGGGTCTGTTAGTTCGCCGTTCACGATGATCTGGCCCATTTGTTTCTGGTAGATTGCTGTTATGGAGTTGAGGAACTGCTTTCCCATTTTCATCCCCCGGGCTAGGTTCGTCAGGAATGGCCAATTCAGTCTGTCAAAGGCTTTTTCTGCGTCCACAAACATGAGGGTTGCAGGTACCTGGTTGTGCCTTTCCAAGTACTCTATTATGTTCAGCAGCTGTCTCACGTTGGTTTTCATCTGACGTCCTTGTATAAACCCCGTTTGATCCGGGTGAATTATTTTTTGTAGTACAGTCATTAGTCTGTTGGCCAGAACCTTTGTAAAGATTTTGTAGTCTGTATTCAATAGTGAGATGGGCCTATAGTTTGCCGGTTGCGCATTATCTTTTCCCTCTTTGAGAATTAGAGAAATGTAGGCTGTTTTCCAGGAGGGTGGGACTTGGCCGCCTTCTTGTATGTTGACAAATAGCTCTCTGAGGGGTTCTATCGTTTCCTCTTGGAGATGCTTGTAATAGGTAACCGTTATCCCATCCGTCCCGGGTGACTTTCCTGTTTTCAGTTGTTTGATTGCTGAGTGTATTTCCTCCTTTGTGATTGGGGCATTCAGGGCATCTCGTTGTGTATCAGTGAGTACCATTAAGTTTTCGTTTTGTAGGAACTTTTCTATCTCTTTGTCCTGTATCTTCTCCTCAGCGTATAGTTTTGAGTAGAATTCGGTGAAAGCTTTCTTATTGATTTCCTGTTTGAATTCTTCCTTGCCTTTGTACTCTATCTTTTCAATTATGCGGGCTTTCTGTTTCTTTCTTAAGGTATACGCCAGCCACCGCCCCGGTTTGTTGGCGCTGCAGAATGTCTTATGTTTTGCATATTGTATATTCCTTGCTACTTGATCCGCCATCAGCAGGTCGAATTGTTTTCTTAGTATCTTAATTCCTTCTTTTGTGGCTTTGTCCTCTGGTCTTTTTATTAATAATAGCTCCTGTTTCCTTATCTCCTCCTTTAGCTCCTTTCTTTTTTGTTCTTGTTTACGACGGTGCCTGGCGTTCATGTTCATGAGGATCCCGCGCATATATGCCTTGCTAGCATCCCAAATCATTTCAATGGGTGTTTCATTGTTCATATTTATACTGAAGAATTCCTTCATGGCACTTTTGCATTCAGCCACCCCTTTCTCGTGTCTAAACAGGTTTTCATTAATTCTCCAGGATCTCTTCGATTTCCGATCCTGTCTTAATTCCATCCCTACTGGGTTGTGGTCTGTTAGTACTTTGGGTAGGATTGAGACAGCGTTTAGGCGAACTAGCAAGTCACTAGATGTCAGGATGAAATCAATTCTGGAGAACAACTGATGCCTGTCGGAAAAAAAGGTGAATTCTTGCTCTTTGCTGTGCCGTTCCCTCCAGACGTCTGTCAGTACAAGGTCCTCCTTCATGTCGTAGAAAGATTTAGGCAACTTGGAGTGCTTTTGTGGTTTAGGTTTTGTCTTCTTCTTGTCCAAGGCATTCTCTATGACCCCGTTCCAATCTCCCAGTATAATACATGATCTGTAGTTAAGTTGTATTAACTTCTTGTGTATCTTTTTGTAGAATTTTCCTTGTTGTTGATTTGGTGCATATATGCCCATCACTAGAATTTTCTTGTCGTCCTGTGTCACTTCGATTGCTAGGTATCTACCTTGGGAGTCCGACTCTATTAGCTTGGCTATTACATGTTTCTTCACGTATATAACAATCCCGTTCTTTTTTCGTGGCGCCGCTGCGACAAAATGTGTACCTAGTCTGTTGTTGATTAAGTATTTCTGGTCCGCTGCTCTGATGTGTGTTTCTTGTAGGCAAATTATGTCGTTTCTTCCTTGAAACAGATAATGGAATATCTTTCTCCTTTTCTGTGGGGAATTTAGTCCGTTAACGTTCCATGTCAAGTATTTAGTTGTCATTGTCGGTTTCAGAATACTCTTGCAAGACCGCTTCTGTTCTATCTCTTGTGTTCTTCTTTGGTCTCGTTCCCATGGTATCCAAGTTGGTGCTCATGTTGTGTAGAGGGGTCATGCCTTGCTGCTCCATGCGTTTGGTAGTGGATCTTAGTATTCTGCTCTCTGCAGTCTGTCCTGTTTCCTTGTTGTTGTTGCTTTCTGGTCTCTGTGTCGTCGTGTCTCGAGTTGGTCCTTTCCTTTCTCTTGCTGCTGCGTCGGTCTGTATTTCTAGGTGGTTTGCTCGTTGTTTTCGGTCCCTTCCGCGTCCCAGTGGCCCTTCTGCTTCTTCTCTCGTGATGTGCTGAGGCCCACCTGACGTCAGTTCCTTTGCAAGAAATTCTCTGGCTTTCTGGACCGAGTTCAGGTAGCATCTTTTATTCTTATAGAGAAGTGACATCCCCGTTGGGGCTTCCCATCGAAATCGCATGGCACGTAATCTCAGTTCGTCGACCAAAAATTGGTAGTCCTTTCTGTCTCGCAGCATCGTTGGGGGGGATCTCTTTCAGTACTTTCACTTCCTGCCCCTCTATGTATAATTTCTTGTTGTAAGATGTGGCTGAGATGAGGTTCCGGAACCCCTGCATCACAAAATGGATAACCACGTCCCTTGGTCGACGCCTGTCTGTTGCCTTCCATGCGCCCACTCTGTATATTCTGTCGAATTGCCCTACGATCTCTGTGGTGCTCTTTCCCAGAAATGTTGCCAGGGCTTCTGTAAAGGTTCCAAGCAGGCCTCCTTGGGCTTCGTTTGGCTCCTCTTTCCAGCCTCTAAACCTGATTGCAGACGCCATCTGCCAGTATTGCATCATGGTGGACTGGTCTTGAGCCACCCCTTTCATTTCTGCTATCTGTCCCTTTACATGGTTCTCCACTTCTTCCATCCGCTTGTCCACCTTCTCCCTGATCTCCTGGAAGTTTTTCTCCATTTCCTCCCTTATTCCCTTGTAGTGTGCTTGCATCGCCTCCTTCATTTGGTCCAGGTCTGCGGCCATCGCCCTGCGTTGCTCTTCCCATTTTCTCTCCAGCTCCCTACCTTGGTTTATCAGCATTTGTTTTATGTCTTTGCGACTTTCCTCCATCTTTTTGTCCATTCCATCCATCCTTATTACCAGCGTCCCTATTACTTCTTTTAATTCTTGTATTATGTGTGCTGTTGGGCTGGCTTGTGTGCCTTGATGGGTCTGGGGATCTGCCATTGGATGGGAGGGTATGGGGGTGGGTAAGGTACTTCCTGGTGGTTTAGTAGGCTGGGCAAGGGAGGATACAACTCCCATCGTTTCTGTCAGTTTGGTCTGTTTGGAGGCCATCTTGAGGTTATCCTCCTGTTGTCCTGGCACTGTTTTGGTTTCCAATTTGGACCAAATTGGACACTAGGTTGTGATCTGATGATGAGCCAGTAGTCTAGCCTTTCAAGGGGGGAGGCTTCAGGGTTTAGGCAGTGTAGGGGTAAGAGCAGTTCTGTGTTCAGGGAGCCTATTCAGTGCCTTTGCCTTGGCTTCCTCTTCACTCCCCTCTGCCAGCCTGATCCTTCTCTTTGTTCTTTTCTGGCTCTTTCTTGCCCCTCTTTCTCTGCTGTCTTGCCCAGGTCACTTTCTCCTGTCTTCTGGTAGCCTGCGTTTACAGATCCCTTCTGCCTTTCCTTAGTAGCACTCCAGGTTGCCTTCCAGCTTTCTTCTTCCTCCCACCTTCTTCCCTGGTAGGTTCTGCCCTTTTCTGGGTCCCTGGGGCTCCCTTTCTGGTGGGTCTGGGGCGCAGCGCGTGGGGTAACACTCACCAGTCCCTCTGCTTGAGTCTTCCCCCACTGTCTGCTTTTTAGTCGCCTCCTTCTTTTCAATACTGCTCTCTGCCGACTCTACTTGCCTCCTCCTTTGTTCTCCGGACCTGGCTCCTTCTTCCGTTCTTCCAGCAATCTTTTCCTCCTTCTGCTCATCCGGGGGTCGTTTCTAGGTCCGGAGACCCTCCCGACGGCCTTTGCTGTATTCTCCGGCTTCTTCCTCCTTCTTCTTGTCCCCGCTCACGCCGGTCTCCCCGGCAGCACGGCAGCGCGGCAGCACGGTGTCTTCGGCTACCATTATTATTATTCAGCAGGGTGGAGGCTCCATTTCAGTAACCCTTTCCCCCATCTTAATGTCTTTGATACAATCTGGCCTTGGGAGGGGCCGTTTAGGCTAGCCTCGCCTTGAACCTATCCAGCGAAAGGGAGCCTGTGAGTTCTCTGAGATGTTGGATTACAACTCCCTGAATTCCTGGCCAGCAGGCCCTTTTGAGAGCTACTGTATATATCCATGATGACTGAGGCAAAATCACAAGAGACCATGAGCCAAAGGCCTCTCTCTCACAACCTCTGCCTGCATATCCATGGTACGTGTAGTCAGTTGTAGAAATGAGCATGGCTGTTCCATTGTCCGCGTTCATTTTCGGTTGACACATAGCACAAAGGGAGGGGTTTGCCAGATGCTTCATTAGTCAGAATAAACTTTTATCCTGTGGGAACCAAGGTCATCGGTTGCTCCCGAGACTGCAGGCTGGACGTTGTATAAAAAGCCCACCCAAGAAGATGTATTAAGTTGTATTAAGTTGTCCCTTAAAAAGAAGAAATGCTTTTCCTTTGTAGATGTATGGGTTCCCTTACTTCTGAAGCTGTTCTCTTCCTGTAACTGAGAAGTGCAGTGGGAGAGATAAGAACTAATCTCTCCCTACTCAGCCAGTTGGGAACCAACTGGGCGTGAGAGAAAATAGAACATGTTACGGTAGCAGGGAGGGGGTGATAGGTAGGAATGGAAAGACTTGGTAGCCCAGGTCCATCAATAGGCCAGGCATTTTCAGCCTCTGCTGTAGAAAAGGATAGGAAAGTTCTCCAGATGTTTCTGAATTACAATTCCCAACACTCCTCACTGTTGGGAAGGAAGATTGGGATCATTACTGGAAGCATAACTTTGTAGCAACAAGACATACAGATTTTCTGCTGTAGAAGACAGCCATTCACGTAGCCATTACACTGTTTCCTTTCAGAGTAAACAGTATCTTGCAAAACACAGGAAAGGAATTCAAAGTACAGGTAGTCCTCGACTTAACACCCACAACTGAGCCCCAGATTTATGTTGCTAAGGGAAACATTTTGTTAAGTGAATTTTGGCCTACTTTATAACTCTTCTTGCCACAGTTGTTAAGTGAATCACTGCAGTTGATAAAGTTGAATCTGGCTTCCCCACTGACTTTGCTTGTCGGAAGGTTGCAAAAGGTTGCACTTGACCTCAGGACACTACCACAGTCAAAAATACGAGTCAGTTGCCAAGCATCTGAGTTTTGATCACATGACCCTGGGGATGCTGCAATGGTCATAAGTATGAAAAATGGTTATAAGTCACTTTTTTCAGTGCTGTTGTAACTTTGAATGGTCACTAAATGAACTATTGTAAGTCAAGGAGTACCTATAGTACATCAAAGAAATTAAAAGCATGAGATAAGAAAAAGTTAACTCCTGTTCTTGCAAAACCATATCCACACACTATTTTATACACTGCTAGTTGATCTTTAAATCTGTTGCCCATTTCTTTCTAAGGATCTCATTGGTTCCATCCAACCATGACTTCTTTTTATGTTTTCTTTCCTCTTGACCCATTTACTCTTCTTTTATATGTTTCTTTTGCAATATGATCTTCATTTAAACTCTCTATGTGACCCTGATCAGAATGACCTCAAAGTACTTATTTAATATCAGTCACGCTTTTGTATCTAATGCGTATTTATCCACTCCTTCCTTCTCTTATTTTTCCCACAACAACTCTGTGAGGTGGGCTGGGATGAGAGAGAGAGTGACTGGCTCAAAGTTAATAGTGCCTCCATGGCTGTACCAGAAGAGCCATTATTTGGACCTACATGATGGACAGCTGCATTGATGAGAATCGATACAGATCCATACAACAACATGAACAAAATGCACCTGGCGTTTAGTTGAGGCTCGACGTAAAGAGGGAAGAATGTTTACCAAATCAAATGTTTACAAAGACTAACACCTAATGTTGTATGTCTATGTTATATGACGAAAGCCTCTTAATATGATCTTATGCTTAATGTTGTTTGCTTTAATATTGATAAAGCGGATTGAATTTCTATCTCAGGTTATGAAACTTCTACCTCAGGATCTTTGGTTAGGGACTATAAAAGATTGCACTATTACTGAGACGAAGTTAATTCAGAAGCGCGAATGAATGATATGTGATAGACTAGATATAGTAGATAGTCCATATATAAGATTTACCTCAGGTCATTAAACTTTTACCTCAGGATTTTTGGTTAGGGATCCTAAAAGATTGTACTAATACTGAGATGAATAATATGTGATAGACTAGAAACTATGGATAAACTATAGAAAAGAGAAACACCAATCAAATAAAGTGTAACAGGCGTCTAGTTGAGGCTTGATGTGAGGAGTGAAAAATGTTTATCAAACCAGACGTTTATAAAGATTAATACTTAGTGTTGTATACCAGGTGCTATGATGATTGATGCATACTAAGATTTTATGTTCAATGCTGATTGTTTTAATAAAAGAAATTTAAAAAAAAACATGTTGAAAATACCCAGCGTGGAAGACATTAGGATAAATGAAAAAACTGTATGAAAATAATCAAAGAAGGTCAAAACTGGAGTGTCACTGGACCAAATGAACTTCATAGGTTTTGGCTGAAATCATTGACTTGAGACTGGCAGAGAACATGCATAGAGTTTTGGAAGCACAGAAAATGAAGAATCATTGACAATTGGAAGGACACTCCTAATTCAGAAAGACAAGGGGAAGGGAAATGAGCCTGGAAACTACAGACTTGTAACCTGCTTGTCAATAATATACAACCTACTTATCGGCATAATGGCAAATAAAATTTATGGGTATCTGAAAAGGAATCATTTATTCTCTATAGAACAAAAAGGATGCTGCCAAAATCTGAGGGGAACAAAGGATAAAGTTATGGATTGACAAGTTGATCTTGAAGAATTCAACAACAACAAATTTGTTTATGGTTTGGATAGTCTAAAAAAAACATTTGATCCTGTTTACACACAGCTGGTTTGAGAAAGGTCTTGAACATTTTGGAATCTGCAGAAACATTTGACAGTTTATGGATACTTTAATGAAGCTTTGACAAATAATGTTAATGACTAATGGGGAAAGATTAGGAGAAGTTGAAATTAGACATGGAATTTTTCAAAATGATGTATTACCATCTTTACTCTTTGTACTATTGGTGGTGTCACTTGCAACAGTTCTGAACAAGATGAATTGTGGATATGAACTGGCTAAAAAAGGAGTAAAAAATTCACACTTGCCCTATACGGATGACCTAAAGTTATTTGAAAAATGAGGGTTGAACTGGATTCCTTGCTAAAAAGCACAAAATAATTCAGCAAAGATATTGGAATACAATTTGGCATTGATAAATGTGCAATGTACCCATAAAGGCAGGCAAAATAGTTGAAGTTTATGGAATAGCTTGATAATAAAGATTTGACAACGGCAATAGCACAAGCGAAGGATACAAACATTTAGGAATTTTGGAAGCTTCTGATTTACTACAGAACCAAGTTAAAGAAAGTATTTCTGCCAATTATATCAAACAAATTCAAAGAATTTTGAAATCAAGGCTAAAGGCTGGAAAGATCATTAAAGCAATCAGAGCAGTCCCTATTATACCATATACAGTAGGAATAGTTGACTGGATCCAGATGAGACCTGATAATTTGGATCAGAAAATAAGAAAACTGATGATATTATACTATGCTCTACATCCAAAAAGTGATTATTTGGAATGGAAGAAGAATGGAAGGACCAGAAGATTCCTACAGGTGAAACAATTGTGGAGGAAGAAAAACATGGCTTGCATATTAAGAAACGCGAGGAGTCCTTATTGAAGGAAGTCAATCAGGGAAAGCTTCTGAAAACAAGTATAGAAAAGAAACAATTGAAAACCAATTTGTTAATTGGGAAAACATGCTAATGCAGGGGTGTCAAACTGCCGGCTCATCGCCCAGTTGCATCATATGGAGGCTGCACCCACCCCAGCTCCGGCAATGCAAAAAAAGTCACAATACGTCATGACATGTCTGTCTCCAGGTGCAGAAGTGCATTTGAGATACAACGCAGCATCTGGAGAATTGCTCTAAACATCCTAATTTTACACCACCCAGCCAAAAGTATTTTGCTTGAAACTGCCCACATCCTCAATCAATTTTAGTTATGGTTGAAACACTATTAAAAGCAAATTAAAATACCACCCAAACTTGGCATTGGATAAAACAGTTCAACAAATAAAATACTTAATAAATTTTACATAACAGATGTAAAACTCAACCTCATTGATTTGTGCCTAAAGCATTGGCTTTTTGGCCATAGTTAAAAATTTGGTTGTTGCCACTGCAATCTTAGAATTTTCATCTGCAAGTAAAACGTTTATGTACTGTATTGGTTTAGATTTTAAAGTAGGCCAGAGAGCTTCTTGGCAAAGATTTCATCTGTTGAGCTGTTTTTATTCAATGCCAAGTTTGGATTGTGTCTGTATCTTGTTTTTTGAGCCTTTTGACTGTATCTACAATTGATTGAGTTGATTGATGTATCCATGGACTCTACCATAACAATTTTTGGCTCCATGGTTAGAACTGGAATTATTACTTTTCCACCAGTCTTTGACTGTGGATCTAATTGTAGATTTTCCAGAATAATAACAGTAACAGTCTTTGCTCTTTTTTTGTGTGTGGAAAAGAAAGCAAAGATAGTATCAGTAGTAATAAGCGCCTTGGGTACAATCTCAAAACAACTGGAACTCCACTTGAACACCATTGGCATTAATAAAATCACTATAAATTGCAAAAGGCAGCTTTACTTGGAACAGCTTACATCCTGTGATGATGCCTTTAACACCATCAAACAACATTTGCCTATCCCAGGTCCTTGGGAAGATGGGTAATAGGTGGGTAAAAATGCCAAATTCAGCCTAAACATCTGATTGTGCAGTCAATCATAATATTAAATGAGTTGCACAGCCACTCCATTAGCAAACCACAGCCTTATTTTAACATTTCTCCAGTGATATTACCTACACCTGCAGCGTTACTCCTTTTCAACATTCTGCAGTATTTAAGATTTCTTTTTTTAATCAGTTCTGAGCATTAAAATATATAGCATTCATTTGAATTTCATTATTCAGTATGACCACAATTCCTATACAAATCTCTAAAATGGCTTTACCATGTCCCCTCATTTCTGTTTTAGTCCAAATCATTAATTTTAATTTTAAATTCTATTAATTTTTGCTGAAAGCTCTTTGTTTTGCCATCTTCATCCATTTTTTTTAATTTCCACCAGAAATGCCTTGCATTTTCTTTGCATTTTGTAAGTCAAATACCCTGTTCTAAAGTTTTCCAGAGAGTCAGAAGCATAGGAGCCTGAAGGCAAATAATGGCACATGCAATACAAATGATGTGATTTATACAAATATGTTTGATATCATTTTCATATTATCTCAGTCTGTTCTGGATACTATGTCCAGAATTAAAAAGTATTATTGGAAAGCTGACATTAGCACAGGTGAAGTTACCCTGAAACATAAAATCTCTGCAGATCTTCAAATTTAAAGCATGACCTTTCACACCAGCCTCTACCAAGTAATTTCTTTAAAAATGTATAGTTTATTTTTCTGCTTTAATCCTTATTTCCTCATGAAAAACATTAATGATAAAAAGGCAATAATAAAAATAAAATATGAATAACAGGAAACAAAGGAAAACTCCAACAGAATTAGGAGTGTGTAGAAATGTTTGCTATCTTAGGAGAGATACAATTATTTTAAATATCCATATTCAATATTTCTGTCCAGAAATATATTTTCTACTAGCCTTGAAGGTATTTTAGCAAATTGAATACCAAAAATTACAAGCCCTCCAATAGACTCAAGAAAGGCATTGATTGATATAATATCTTCTTTAAAGGGTCCAGATACTTCAGTGAATTAATTTAGAGTCAGATGAAGACTTGCTGAGATTATTTTAAAGAGAAGTTTGTTTTATAAGAAGTCTACATTTCAAACTTTCTTTCCTTCTATGTAAAGACTTTAAGGAGATCAGTTATATTTGATAGGAGTTTCACATGATACTTGAGCTTTCTTTGAACAAAAATGTCAATAAGGATTTACAGCATTCAGCAGTCACTGACGATTAAGCAAATGTCTCGGAAGAAAAGGCTGAACATAGATGGAGTAGTTAAATGAAAATATCTCTGGTCTTGATATATGAGATTCCTTTTAAGCATAAGTAGACATGATTCAATATGTGGCCTCTGTTTGGAATTTGTGAGACTTCAGCAAACTATATTAATTAGTGAGAGATATTCATCAATAATTATCCCAAATTTTTATGTAAGTGTAGAATCTTGGATGCTCCAGAAGGGTTTCACTTTTGGACTCTTGTCTCCTCTTGCGTGTTGCTTTGCCTCCTTCTGAGGGTTGAGATAGAACAGGGTAAGCAACTTTGGCTTTTTTTATGACTTGTGGATTTCAATTCCCAGAATTCCTCGGCCAGCAAAGCTGGCCGAGGAATTCTGGGAGTTGAAGTCCACAAGTCATAAAAGAGCCAAGGTTGCCTACCCCTGAGATAGAATGACTGGCCCAAAGTCACCCAATCAACCTTGTGCCTAAGGCAGGGTTAGACTTTGCTGATGTCTTACTATTCCTGCATCATTTTCAATGATTCAGTGAGTGAAAGGTAATAACAACATTAGAGGTGCACAGAACACAACAGACTACAAAAACATGAGGAAAATCGTTTCCTTCCCCCTATAAATCTGAAACCTCTAACTTGCAAGAACAGACTTCAACATTAAAGAAGGAACCTCGGGCTGGGTGGCCTTGAGCCAGTCACTCTCTCTCTCTCAGCCCAGCCCAGCCCAGCCCACCTCACAGGGTTGTTCTGGGGAAAATGACTACCGCCTTGAGTTATTTGTAAAAATAATAGACAGCATATAAATAAGTAACCTAACTGAACCCGGGCAGGGCAGTGTTCTGCAATAAGCTAGGATAAAAAGATGCTTGAATAGTTTGTGGCTCACAGACTGCGATCGCAAGGTGGGGCTAGCATATGGCTCAGTGTACTGTCTGAATCTAGGCTGGTCGGGTTAATTCAGCCCTCCATTTTTGACAAGGTCTCCCTTTACTCAACGGTTACCTGCCCTCGGAGCAGGGCTAAGATAAGGAGATAAAAGCCCGCGGGCTTGGTTTTTATCGTTCGAGACAGATTCTGCCCCTCACCGCCCTATCCCTTTCCTAGATGAGTGGGTGGATCCACTTTGATGTCATTTCCCGTGGACTTCCCCTCCTCCGCTAACCTCCCCCCCCTCTCTTCCCGAGCCGGAAAATGAAGCAATCCTCTGGCTGGATATTTTTCCTCTTGCTTTGGGAGGAGGCGGTGCTGCTACTGATTTCTTCTGCGTCTCGATCCGGAGTGCTCCCCCCGCCCGCCCCGTCGGTCCCTGTCTCCTGCGCCTTGTTGTCTCCGTGCTGCAAAAAAAAAAAAAACAACAACCACGATTGCGCCGCGCTTGAATCCCACACCCGTTTTCGTCCCGTGAACCGCTGAGAGTCCCTGATTGCTTTCCAGGCAGCTCCGGTGGAGGTGGGGCGCGGGAATGATGTCCCATGACACGAGCGAGCGGCCCCCCAACCCAGAGCCGCCCCCCGCGACTGTCTACGTGTTAGTGGAGGACCCACGGTCGACGGACGCCCTCCAGCTGCTCAGGTGAGATGAGGGCCCCCCCTCCTCCTCCCCAGGGTTACTGGAATTGCCGTAGCGGGAAATGGGAGTATTCCGAGAAAGGAGCTGAGCTTAGGCGAGAATCCGTGTGGAGCCTCTCCTCCTTCCTCGGGATGACGGCCGGGATCTGGATAATTCGGAGCAGCTTCCTATGCACGAATGTAAAATTCCTACAAGAAGGATCAGAATCTTCTTTCTCTGTTAGTTTCTTTTTTTCCCCAATATAAAAATTCTTTTATTAAAACAATCAACATTGAACATAAAAACATATTATGCAGCATTCATCATGGCACCTGATATACAATACTAAGTATTAGTCTTTGAAAACGTCTGAATTAGTAAGCCTTTTTCCACTCCTCGCGTCTAGCCTCAACTATACTCCTGTTACACTTTATTTGATTGGTGTTTCTCTTATCTGGTTCAATATTAATGTGAACAACATTAAACATAAGATCCTATTGCTAAGCAATCATCCTAGAACATAGCATACAACATTAGGTATTAATCTTTGTAAACATCTGTTTTAGTAAACGTTCTTCCCTCCCCCCTTCCATCTTCAAGTATACTCCAAATACATTTTGTTTGATTGGTGTTTCTCTTATGTATGGTCTATCTACTGTATCTAGTCTATCGTATATTGTTCGTTTGCGCTTCTGAATTGACTTCATCCCATTACTAGTGCTAACAGCCCTCTCTCAACCTGGGTTCTCTGGATGAGCCCAGCTTCCAATTGCCCTTATCCCAGCCATCAAGAGGATGGGGAGGGAGAGAGGAGTTTCAAGGGTCGGGAAAGTCCAAATCCTAGTCAGTTGGATTTTGACATGTTGATGTTCGGTTGTTTTATTCACGAGCAGTCACAGCAAAGCTGGTTGAAATTGGATGCTTGAAGAAAAGGGCCAAGTGCTGAGCAGAATGCTCTTGGCAGCCAGGATTTCAGATTTTAATTTTTCCCCACCCTTCACCACCTAAAATGTAGAAAAAGAGAAAAAGAATGAAACAAAGGGGGGGTGTTGCCCTAATAATGTGTTTCAGTATCAACAAGTTTATTGCCAGAGTTCCTGACTTCAGAATTTATGTTGCTTTACAGTCCAGTTTTAGGTATTTTACAGAATGGTCTTGACCAGGGGTCTTCAGACTTGGCCCTTTTATGACTTGTGGACTTCAACTCCCAGAATTTCTCAGCCAGCATAGGAATTCTGGGAGTTGAAGTCCACAAGTCATAAAAGGGCCAAGTTTGAAGACCCCTGGTCTTGACTTTGTCTCAGCTCATCTTGGTTTGCAGAATAGCCCAGCTTGACTGTGAGAAACCTGCCATCTGTGAGATCAAAACATGAAAAAGGGAAAGTGCATCTGAGCAGATGCCAAGATTGTTATTCTCCTCCATCTACTCAGTTTCCTCTTTCCTCAAGTTGTTTTTAATCCTAATAAAATGGAACCAGAGGAAGACAAAAGCCCCTTTTAAAGGAACACTGGGGATAATCCTACCACACATTGCTGCTGGGCTGGGAAATCCAAGCTAGATAGGGATTTGAAACAGGGATCTAAACATTGTGTATCTCAGCTGCTGCTATTTTGCTAGTCCTGTGATTTGAATTTGCAAAAAATCACAGTGTGTATGTTTGTGTGTTTTTGATGGTGGGTGAAATGTCTTAATGATTCAATTTCCTTCTGTTTTGCTTACTGGTTCCCTGAGATTAGTTTGCACTTCTGTTTTTTTTTTTAAAAATGCTGATCTCAACTTTTTCTGTGTAAAAGCACAATCGGCTTTAGTTCAGGCTCAGCTACTAGCTGACTTTAAAATTCTTTCTTGTTTGTTTATATATTTCACTTCTTCCCTGGACCAAAAATGTCAGAAAACTAACTCACCCTCCACATGTACACTTCTAATATATTTGAGTTTATGGGGGAAGTTGTAGTTTAAGAAGATACTTACAAAAGCAACTGTAATCAATAGAAGTGGGGGGGGCAGGAATGGAAAATCCATATGTGGACCTCTGCATGTTACTGAATTATTATTTCTAATACTCCTTGCTGTTGCCCATATTTACTGAGAATTATTGAAGCTGTAGTCCCGCTTCATTAAGAAGGCTATAATTTATTCATTTCTGGTTTAGAGAATCAAAATATTTGCATTCTATTTCCAATGCTAGAATCGGTTTTTCTAGATAAGCTTATTGCAAACTGTTTTGGGAATTATGGCTTTCCTACTCTCTGTGCATGTAGGACTACAATCTCTATCATCCTCAAACATCAAAAACAAACTGAAGAATGAGGAATGGAGTTGTAATGGAACACATCCAGAGCAGATGGATGTGAGCAGAGTAAAGATACCGTAGCTTGGAATTTGAAAATTCTTGGCTAGCATAAATGACTGGCAGGCTGACCTGGTGAGATTTGACTATTTCTCTCAGAGATGGGAGATATGGGAATAATCTCCACAGCAACAATTTTCCTGGAAAGTATGTATAGGACAATATTATGGTTTTATTCTACTACTTATTCTGTCCATTTTGCAACCTATGCCCTTTTGCTTACTTAGAGAATTACAAAAGGAATTCTGCTGGCTAATTTGGGGGAGCCCCATGTGATTTCCCATTCACCTAAATTACCTTTATAAGTAATAGAAATACTACAATAAATCAATAATATTGTCCTATACTTACTTCCCAGGAAAATTGTTGCTGTGGAGATTATTCCCATATGGCTGTAACATTAATCCTGGAGAGAAACCATAACAATAATAATAGAAGCATGACCTATGAGCTTTTTTGTTTGTGTGTCTTAGGTCTTAGTATCTAGGATGCCAAAAATGGTCGTGGTAAGAAAAGACAAAAAGAAAAACTTAATTCCTTTTTGTCTTTTATTAGGTTTACATTAGGCAACTGATGGAAGGGGCTGAGGTGTGGATGGGTGCATTTTATGAAATTTAGAAAGAATGAAAAAACTAAAATTTAAGTCATTTTCACCACCTGCTGTGATGTTTTAGGACAGTGATGGTGAACCTTTTAGAGACTGAGTGCCCAAACTGCAACCCAAAACCCACTTATGCATTGTCGGGTGCCAGGTGGGTGTGGTCCATTGGCTGGGTGTGGCCAATTGGGAGGTGTGACCCATTGGGTGGGCGTGGCTTTGGTGGTAATGGCAGACTGGGTGGAACTAAAAAGTTCAATCAATCAATTCCAACTTTGCAAGATCTTTTTTTCCCCGTGAGAAGTTGAAGTTGACTGATTGATTGAATCTTTTTTTTTTTTTTGCACACGGCAGTGGAGGCCTAAAGCGAAAAGGTTTTATAAAACTCAGCTGAAGGCCTAGGACTGGGGCGACGGCGCGCGTGCCCACGAGAGGGCTCTTGAGTGCTGCCTCTGGCACTTCGCCACCATTGTTTTAGGAGGAAGAAAAGCAACAAGAACTTCCTGTTCAGAAGCCCACCCACCTCCCTATAGTTATATATGGCTGACATTAGGACTACAGAGACAGGCTAGTGATATCTTGCACAGTACTGTTGATGTTGATTGGCAACAACTTTGCCAGGTTGCTGATATGAATCTTTGGTTAGTTTAACTGGAGAGGCTGCAAATGGAAGCTGAGTGCATCTGCATGTAAAATAGATATTTTACTCCAAAATATAGCTGGCACAACTGTAGTGATAATGAGAAGATAAACAAACAAACAAACAAACAAATAAATAAATAAATAAATTACTCCCTCTCATATAGATGATTCCTGTTCTTATACAACTCCTATAAAAAGAAGAAAAATACCCTACAGCAGCGGTTCTCAACCTGTGGGTCGCGACCCCATCTGGGGTCGAACGACCATTTCATGGGGGTCGCCAAACAACGCAGTCCGCCATTTTTCCCCCCCTTTTCTTTAGCTGTGCTACTCCCTCTTATTCTATTGGCTTTTGAAAGCCAATAGAATAGACTCTCTTGAATAGAGTCTAATTCTATTGGCTTTCAAAGCCAATAGGAATTGTCCAGGCTGTCTCTGCCCTGCTGAGCCCGCCAAAAGCCCCAGTCTGCAAACGGTGCTGCAAGTTGTCTGCAGCGAAGGCGAGCTCTCTGGAAGTTTCCACGCCTCCCTGCTGAGCAACTACTAAAACTGTAAGTAAAAGAGGGCCAGGGGTGGGAGGTGGGAGGCCGGCGGGCGTAGGGAGGGTTTTTGGTGCGCGTGGGGCCCGGCGGGTTTTTTATCTCCCTTGGGCTGGGCCAGCTGGTGGCCCAGCCTGTGGTTGCCCTGAGCCGTCGCTGCCGCGGCCACCCAGAAGCGCCTGGGCCTGCCTGCCGCCCCCCCCGAACGGGCGGCAGCGAAGGTAAGGCTAGCGGGGCAGCGGCGGGTGCAGGGAGGGTTTTTGGTGCGCGTGGGGCCCAGCGGGTGTCTTACCTCCCTTGGGCTGGCCCAGCTGGTGGCCCAGCCCGTGGTCGCCCTGCACCGTTGCCGCCGCGGCCGCCCAGGAGCACCTGAGCACCTGGGCCTGCCTGCCGCCGCCCAAATGGGCGGCGGCCTATGCCTCGGCCAGCGCAAGGGGCAGTACCACGCATGCGCGGTGTAGGGGGCAGCACCACGCATGCGCGGCGCAGGGGGTAGCACCACGCATGCGCGACGTAGGTCGGGGTCGCGGCCTGAAAAAGGTTGAGAACCGCTGCCCTACAGCCTATTGATCATTTTTTTCCACAGTGCCATGGACATCATTAATAAGTGTCATGTTTTTATTCATATCAGAGCAGAGAAAAAGCTGATTCAAAATGAGCAGTTATTTTGTTCACTGATGCACACCTTATCAGTAGAATATCTTACCTAGGCACTCAGAATTTATAACTATTGCTAAACTTGATTTATTCAGGTCCATTCTTAGGGGAAAAAAGCCTGTTTGATCATGTAAGGACTTTCTGCTGAGTAAAGTGTTTCTGCGGACAAAAGTACTATAATCTCTGCTTCTTTATACACTTCCTTGGAAATCAGTGTCAGCACATCCAGCAAAGAATGATATGCTCAGATCCTTTGTAACATATCTTGCTGCTTAGTAAGGCACGTAAAAATGCTATGTTCTGTGCTACACCTATAGTACAAGCTAAAAAGCCCTTGAAATTCCTAACAACGCAGTTCTAATACATGTTTACTTGGAAGCGAAGTCCGAAGGTTAATGGGGCATTCTCCTGGAAAATATGTCCACATGCTGACATCCTGTTCTGGATTCTGATTCTCATAATTCCCAATCAGCATGTGTTCTTTTCAGCTATATTCCTAGTATTTGAATGTATTAAGACAGTGATGGTGAACCTTTTAGAAATGTGAGTGCCCAAACTGCAACCCAAAACCCATTTATTTATCACCAGGTGCCAGGTGGGCGTAGTCCAATGGGTGGGTGTGGCTGTGGTGGTCATGGCAGACTGGGTGGGTGTGGCCATTGTGGGCATGGTCATCTCGATGTTGCTCATGTGGAGGGACATCTGTGGGGGCTGGGCAGAGTTGGGAAAAATCCAGGGTGTCTCTGGCAGGTGGGACGATGAGCAGGAGGCTCGTCCTGCGGGGTGAGGCGAGGCAAGGCAAGGCAGGGCGGAGGTGCCATTGTCGCAGGGCAAGGCGAGGGGCTGGGGCGGCTGCTGTCTGACACCATCAGCCCCCGCACACAGAGACCAGTGAGTGCATGGGGGCTGACAGTGTCCGTCAGCAGGCATGTTGTGTGTGGTATGAGTGTCATAAATTATCTAGTTTTTAATATAGTATTGTGGGTAGTGATTTTAAATTGATTCTATATTATGTTTTTACTTGTATTGTTGTTGTGAGCCGCCCTGGGTCTTGGGAGAAGGGCGGCATATAAGTTTAAACAAATAAATAAATAAATAGCCTGCTGGCACCCTGACCGGCACACTCTGGGGCAGTTCAGAGAAGCTGCTTCTGAGCTGGATAGACAGCCGACAGATGAGGAGGCAATGCAGTAGGTCATGCCCGAGGCCAGGATAGATGGAACAGAGGGGAGGGAAACCAGCCATACTGGGATGCATCTGGCCACGTGGGACCTTGGCAAGTTAGCTGCAGCTGGTTGAAGAGGGATGGTTGCCATCTCCGGGGCATGGAGCGCGTGTGGACAGAGAGGGCTCTGAGTGCTGCCTCTGGCATGCGTGCCATAGGTTCGTTACCACTGTATTAAGATATGAATTGTGGATTGTTGGCTTTTTTCTAGGCAGATATAGGCCAATCAAAAAAGTTATTTCACTGGAAGGGGGGTATCTGATTGGCAGCAATAGATTTGTCAAGATGCATTAATATTTGAAATATTTTTTTCTTTTGGGAGACCAAGAGGCAGGGAAGATGATTTCTTGATAATTTGGGTGGATGGGTTATTTTGTTTATAATTCTCCAAGCCTCTCATGTACCCTTTTAAGAGTACATGATACAGTATTGTTAATGTGATAGGGTGCATACTTTTTCTCTTCGCAATTGCTTTGTTATAATTGAATAATAATAATAATAATAATAATAATAATAATCCCCGCCAGCATATGCAACGATTAGTATCACAGTCTTACATGATTATATATGTTAATAAGCCACTCTGTAATACTAGCAACCATCATAATCAGATGTTTCCCACTCTCAACATCACATTATTTGAAGCCTTGCCTCTTCTGGATTTTTCATCACAAATATGTAACCTGTTTTTCTACCAAAGAGTGCGAGTTGAAAATAATTTCTCTCATGGCCACCCCACACCCCTACCCCCCCGCAAGAAAAGAATGACAGTGGGGAATTCCGGCGCGGCTCCTTTAAACTGAACATTCCTGCGAGAGGAAGGGCTTTGGCGAGCTGAAAGTGAGACTCTGGGTTGCCCCTAGTGGCCAACAGGCGCCGTCGCTGAATAGCTTCGGCTCCTGCCTCCTAGCGCGTAATTTCTCCACGGGCAGGCTATTAATAGCTCCAAAACAAGGGCGCGTTTGTAGATGCGCAGCGAGGATTTGTGTTTTCTTAAGCGGAGCAACACACCCAGGAGGGGGGCGGAGCCACTGCATACTTTGCAAGGACGCGCGCTCCGAGGGTCTGGCCGAGCGGCGAGTGCAAATCTGCCGGGTTGCTTTTGCTCTCCGCGCGCGTTTCAGCTATTGCCGGCTTGAAACGCTTCTCCAAAATGGCCCTTGCCAGGAAACGCAAGAAGCCCTTTGCAGAGGCCTAAAGTGGGGCCAGGAAGTCGGAGGCGCGCCGGGAATCGCTGGGCGCGCAGAGCGAAGCCGGGAGCGAGGATCGCGAAAGGGGGGGAATCGGGAAACTGCCAGCCCTGATGCCCCACCGTTTGCGCGAGGCCGCTTCTGGGGCGCCATCCAAGCCAGCGGCAGGGCGGGAGAAAGAGTTCGGCTGGAGAGGAGGAGGAGGAGGTGAGAGCGAGTTCCGGGCCTTTATCTTGGTTCTCACGGTTTTAGGAAACTCACTCTTCCCAAGCCCCGCCCTCACATCCCGTCGTTATCTGCTCTCTTGAGTGAAAGCGAGGAAATTCTGTATTTAGGAATTGCGATTGAGGATTTTTCCCCCCTCCTAATCTTAGAAGGGAAGAAGGAACAAAAAAATCTCAGTTTCCCAATTCCCCGTTCCCGGATGCCTAAACTTAGATGCAACTATCAAGGACCCAGCGTGGCATTTTACACAAACGGGTTTTGGTCGGTTGGTTTTTTTGCACGGGATATTGTTTAACCGTGTGCAGTACAGCTGTCTAAAGCTGCTTCGAAATAAATTTGTTTCATTCGGGATGGCTCACTTCTGAAGCCTACGAGCCCAAGACTGCAGGGCGGTTATCGATCTCTTGAATATGGACAGAAGGAAATTTGCTATTTTCAAGAAGCGGTTGTTGCTCCTGTATTGCTGCTGTTGTCATAGATGATCATTTTGCTGGGGAGCTAATATAAGTTCAGATATAATTCTGACTACATAGCTTTAAGTATAACTAGCTTTACCCCTCCTCTCCCAAATTCAAGAATAACTTTACCCTCCCCTTCAACAATATGGAGAAAATGATGAAACAACCTTTGTTCTAATGTCTTCTAGATCTGTTGGGGTTTTCACCCTTCATGCAAGGTGGGGACGATGGGGTTTGAATTTCAACATGCTTTTGGAAAGGTTGCGGAACTGATTGAGTATGTGTCATCAGTTCTTAAGCACCTCACAGATTTTCTCCTGGAGGAAAAGAAAGTATTGCAAGTATATGAAGACTACCTATGGAAAACATTTCAGTTGCTCCAAAGTACTGTATATTAATATGTTTTTCACGTTAAGCAATTCTGTAATCATTTGATTGATTGTCTGTACAGTATACTATTGATATAAATGAGATGAGTTTGCTTCTGGCAGGGGTGATATGGGTCTACGTAGAACTTTGCAATATAAAAGCAACTAGGTTTGGTGAGAAAAGCAAATTCCAATTAAGGGCAGTGTTAGTGCCATTGTTTATTTACATCTTAGCACATGAAGATATTAATTTTGATTTTCCAGTTCAAACATTTTTATAGCCAACATCTTCTAACCAACTCTGGGCTGCTCCCAATCATAGCTATCTGATAACTTGCCCATTTTAATGGGCAGGACTAGACTTTTCAATTAAATCAAAAAGGCAATTCCAGGTAGGAATCTTCAGAAGTGGAAAGTGAAGGGACTTTTTATTCACCAAGTTCTGTGCAGTGCTGTTGTTTCTTTACTTTTATTGTGAAGGCAGAAGGTAATCAGAAAGATATTTTTGCTTTAAGGATAAAAACTTTGCAGAGAGGCAGTTATCTGTTTTACACATCTTTTATCAGTTCTAGTATAATTTGTGGATTAGTGAGTCTCTAATTGTTGAGTGAATGTGAGAGAGTTCATAAATGTATTTGGATGAACATGGTAAATAAATACTGCCTATATAACTAGGATAACTGCCTGAAGTTTTATAAACTGATTTTTTATATTGGAATGTAAAACTCTTATTTCAGGGCAGGATTAAAGTTCTAGTCACACCTGCACTCCTTGGATAGAAACTCACTGAAAACAGGGAGGCAATCTTTGGAATATATAAATATGGGACTCTGCTTCAAGTCCATATTTTATTTTATTTTTCATTCTATTGTTTTATACATTTTAAAGAACATGGAAGTTAGATTGTAAAAAAAAATAGAAGAATTGGGTACAGGTAATAAAATATAGGCAGATCAGCAACAAATCTAAATGACCAAAACCACAGTATCATTGAAAGCTTATGATATTACAAGATTCTTGATATCCATTTTGTATTGTTGAATTTTGAGCTGAAATGCTTGGTTAACACAGTTCAAAAAATGAAGAAAGGACTGTGGATCACAAACAATACATTAAATCTATATGGTAAATTGCTATTCAAATTAAAATATAAAGTCTAAAACCCAAATTTTAGGTACAGTAGAATATCCTATATGAAGAATTGTAATCCAAGAATGATTTCTAATTAGAATTAAATTCTGTGTCAGATTTACTTTTTAAATACAAAGGTATTTTAGATATCAACACATAGCCCTAACAATTTATATTTGTTTGTTTGTTTATTTATTTATAACTCACCTTTATTATTGTTATAAATAGCTTCAGGCAGTGAACATACCTAAGGCTCCTTCCTTCTTCTCTTTTTCCCACAATAATAACCTTATGAGCTGAATTGGGCTGAGTCCAAAGTCACCCAGCTGGCTTTCATGTCTGAAGCAAGATTAGAATAGTCAATCTCCTTGTTTCTTGCCTGGTGCCTTAACCACTAGAGCAGGGCTATCAAACTGTCAGCCTGCGGGCCGGATGCATCATGGCAAAACCGGGGCCACCCTATTGCCGGCAATGGCAAAAAAGTTGCGATATATCGCATCACGTGACATTGCGAGTTTGACACCCCTGCACTAGACCAAACTGGCTGTCAGTTTAATTATTCAGTTGTATGGCTCTTCAATTTAATTAGCCATTCTTCCAGAGAATTTTTCCAATAAAAGGATCTACATACTGGATATATGTTCAAGTAATTATATGAGAAGTATATTATTTCTTTTTTAAAATGCTGTTTATTTAGGAACAGTTTAAATTGATTGAAGTAACTTAATTGACCCTTGCAACCCTAATAATATAAATGTCATATGGTAAAAAGTGTTCATGAGGGCTTAAGAGAGCCATGTATATAATGTTCCCTACGTTTTTATTTCCGCATTTGGGTGAGAGAATGAATTAAATATTGAATTGTTCTTAAGTTATACAACTGTCTAGGAAGTCTCAGTAAATGAAATATTCAGGAAACTCACACAGACCAAAACCTGATCATATTCTACAGATTGAGGCAGGCATCGTGGTCTTTGTGTCAGAGGTATGCATTGATGGCTATGATGGCCTTTGGGCATCAGTTATGTCCATTCTTAGATCCTCCTCATGGTCACTCATGTCTTGGTCATTTCTTGGCTGGGTTATTACAAGGGCTGTCAGGAAGACAGTTGTTGCTGCTTCAGAGGGCAAGATTCTGAGTAGTTAATAATGCATCTCATTTTGCTTGGATAACACTTCTATGTTAACATGCTTCTATGTTAACAGCCACTGGTGTCAGAATGCTACAGCGCTAAAGAATGCTTGTGATGTGGACTTAGATACACTATTCCTCAGTTGCAAGCCCTTTTATGCTCCGTGAGACTTTTTTTCATTCATCTTGGTTGGAGTTTATATACCACCCCATGTTTGCATAAGCAGTGTGTTGCAAACTCTAGCTGTCCAAATTCTGTGTACACAATAGAAATATCCAGACTCCCTTCTCATTGTTTTAGAGGATTTTAACAGTGCTAATCTAAATCAAGAACTGCCCAGATACATTCAGCATGTCAGCTATCTCACTAGAAGCAGAAACATTTTAAACCATTGCTATTCCATATTAAAAAGATACGTATTGTTCTCTACCAAGAGCAGCTGTGGGCTTCTCTGATCATTGTATGACCCACCTTGTACCGGCCTATAAAATCTGTGGTCAAAACAGTGAAGTCTTGGACCGAAGAGACAAAGTTAGAGTTACAGGCTTGCTTTGATTGTGCAGACTGGAGTTTTTTTGAAGCTGCTTCAATGGACTTGGATGAATTCACTGATACTGTGACATCATACATTAGTTTTTGTGTGTGCCAACCAAGGATATGGTCATATATAACAATAATAATAATAAACCTCGGTTCACAGCTAAGCTCAAGCAGCTACGTTGTGCCAAAGAGGAAGCCTACACAAAAGGAGATAGAATGTTGTACAATCAGGCCAGGAACCTATTAATAGGGGAGATCAGGGCAGGAAAGAGAAGCTACTCTAAAAAGCTGAGGAATCAGTTCTCAGCTAATGAACCAGCAAATGCGTGGAAAAGCTGAAGAATACTGTGGGCTATAGCAGACATCCCTCCCTTACAGAAGAAAATTGACAACTGGCAGATGACCTGACTGTGTTCTACTGTAGGTTTGAGAGGAGATCACTTGTCCATTATTGCTACCTTCCCCATCTCAGATATACCAACAATAGCCAAGTCTCTAATACCTGTCTCCATCCCTCTGGGGGCCCCCACCTCTGGTGAGCTTGGAAAAAGGTGTGTGAGGGCTATTTCATAGACAAAGGATTGGAAAAGCACCAGGCCCAGATGGAATAACTCCTTCTTGTTTGAAAGCTTGTGCTGATCATCTCACTCCCATCTTTACCCACATTTTTAACAAATCGCTGGAGATATGTTATGTTCCTTCTTGCTTCAAACGCTCTGCTATAATCCTGGTTCCCAAGAAACCCTCTAATAGAGTAAGAAACTATAGTGACATGAATCAGAATGGGAACATTAGAATCACCCATTCTCCAGTACAGGAGATGGAGAATCCACCAATGGGTTTTCTCTGTCTGCCTGCTCTTGAGACCAAGTAGCCAAACTTGACATGCCCCCTCTTGCTAGGAGATCCAGTCTTAACTTGGTCTCAGCTCTTGAAGACGTATCAGGTTTGGCTCTCAGCAGATAGCAGGTTAGAAAACTCCATTGATGAATTCTCTTCCCCCCCCCTCCTTTCTGGGAACTCGATTTCAGGCTGCAGGTCTGAAATTCAATTTTGAATTCAGACCTTCGGAACATCTCAGGCAGCCGGGGACAGTCGCGGACGCCATTTTGGTTGCCGTTAAAGGCAACAAAGCCAATTTAAGCCTCGTTCTTGCCTGCCGTTCGGAGGCAATCTTACGGAGTGTATTTTTAGCGCAGTGGTTAGCGCTGCCACCGTGATTGTCCCAGCACCAGGACCTTGCTTTTAAGGCCGCGGAGACCGTTCTCAGTGGAGAACGAGTCGCGGCCACCATTTTGGGGCCACTGACAAGGATGAAGAGCCGCAAACGGCTTTTCTTCGGAGTTTCCAGCGCTCTGTCTCATCGGCCCAGTTTACACAGTCCTTTTTAGGGCTTTAATTTCCAATTTCGCTGCTCTCCCCTGAGTGTAAATTGCGAGATCACCTCCTGATGGCCGCCATCTTAAAACGCCATGTGGGGGCCTCTTTAGGCCCAACGAGGCCTATTCACAGTAGTGGGGCCACCATTTTGAACGCCACGTGGGGGGCTTCTTTAGGCCCAACGAGGCCTACTCACAGTAATTGGCCTGACCTCACAGTAATTAGCATGGGGGGGGTGTCTCTCTTTTATTACCTTCTACAATACAGTACAAATTGTGTAGCTGCCAATTGAGCCTGATTCTTCCTTGTCAGGATCCTTTTTTCCCTTTCAGGCCCTCTGTGCCCTCATTGGGGCCTTTTTTTGCTGGTGCACCTTGACTGGCCACCTAAGGCCTCCAGGCGGAGCCCAGAGCGGGTCCCCAACCGTGCCTTCGGCATCTGACTCAATTGCTGTGACCAAAGCCCAGAGAGAATTTTTTTCTGGTCAGGGGAGCAGTCTTGTTACTTGTTCCAATTTTGCTTCCGCCAACTGCTTGCCTGCCAGAGCTTTGTCTCAGTTTCCCTGAGGCTGCTCAACCAGGATGGAGGGTTCCACGATGCTCAACCCATGAGCACTGCCTCTCCATCTTTCAGTTACGGCTGCCACAAATCCTCCAAACAGGAGGCTGCAGGCAAGCCCAAATCTAAGGCTAAGACCACGTTCAAGAAGTCTTCCAAGTTGGTGGAAAAGCAAGCCAGCCGTAGGCACCAGGCTCTGGAGAAAGAGTTTTCCAGAGCGCAGAGGCAGGCCGGATTAGAGACGGATCAATTGGCAGTTCCTGAATTTGATCTTCCCTTAGGCCTTTCAACTTCGGCTCAAGGCGTGTGGTCCCTCACAGGGACACCTGTCATGCTCAGCTCTCCTTCCACATTGGTTCAACACACAACAACAACTCCAGGTGCAGCTCCAGAGGCCACCCTCACTCCTACGGCTGCAGGACTCAGGGGACCGGACATTGGAGACATTTTCTCCGATGGCTGCCTTGAGGCCTTGCTATCCAAGGTCGTGGACCGAGCTCTAGTAGAACGTTCCTTCCATCTACCTGGTCAGGGGGCTTCCACATCAGCCATGCCACCTTATGTTCCTCCTACGGGTTTCCCTATACTTCAGGAGCCCACATCTCCCACGCACTCCTCCAGCTCGGGCCCTGGGCTCAGGCTATTGCTGCTTAACACCAGGTTGGTTAACAATAAGGCTCCCCTCATTCATGATCTTCTCATGGATGAGGAGACCGACTTGGCGTGTGTAACTGAGACCTGGTTGGGCCCTGAGGGGGGAGTTCCCCTCACGGGCATGTGCCCATTAGGTTATCAGGTATGGCATCAGCCGCGACCCCAGGGAAGGGGGGGAGGAGTGGCTATTTTGGCCCGGGAGAACTTCAGTCTACGTAGACTCACTGTTTCCGAAATTCCGGGTTGCGAGTCCATCCTTATGACGCTGGACCTAGGGGTCCAGGTGGGCTTATTGCTTACGTACCTGCCTCCCAGCTGCGTGGCATCAGCCCTGCCTGTGCTACTCGAGGAGGTTGCTGGGCTGGCAGTGGAGTTCCCCAGGCTTATAGTCCTGGGGGACTTCAATCTGCCGTCGCTTGGCGAATCCTCGGGATTGGCACAGGAGTTCATGGCCGCCATGACAACCATGGACCTGACCCAAGTAGTGCAGGGCCCGACGCATGAGGGTGGACACGCCCCGGATATGATTTTCCTTTCGGAGCAGTTGGGTAATGATCTGGTTTTAAGGGGCTTAGATATCATGCCTTTGTCATGGACCGATCATTTTCTGCTTCGACTGAATTTTACGGCCCCAATCCTTCCCCGCAGGGAGGCGGAACCGATTAGGTGGTTCCGCCCCAGACGCCTGATGGATCCAATTGGCTTTCAGACGGCGCTTGGGGAATTACCGAGCTCCCTCATTCACAGTCCGGCGGAGTCCCTGGTAGCGGCATGGAATATGGCCGCGAAGGGGGCTATTGACCGGATTGCGCCTTTGCGACCTCTCCGTGGTGCTGGCCCCAGGAGGTCTCCTTGGTTTACTGAGGAGCTCAGGGGGATGAAGCGCCATAAGAGACGTCTAGAGAAGCGATGGAGACAAAGTAAGTCCGGATCTGACCGAACCAGATTGAGCTTATTTATTAAAGCCTATCTGAAGGCGATTAAGGCGGCAAGATCTTTGTATCTTTCTGCTTTGATCGTGTCTGCGGAATCTCGTCCGGCCGCCCTGTTTAGGGTGACCCGATCCCTTATTAACCCAAGGGGTCCAGGGCCTCCCTTGCAGGGTAGTGCCGAGGACTTTAATAACTGTTTCGCAGACAAAGTGGCTCAGATCCGGGCTGACCTAGACTCCAATTGTGTAGCAGAGTCGACTGATAATGATTCAGTTGAGGGGACAGGGGCAAGTTCTTGTCCGGTCATCTGGGGAGAGTTTGAGGCTGTTACGCCTGAGGAAGTGGACAGGGCCATTGGATCTGTATGTTCTGCCACCTGTTTGTTGGACCCGTGTCCCTCCTGGCTGGTTTCGGCCAGTAGGGTGGTGACACGTACCTGGATCCAGGAGATTGTCAACGCTTCTTTGAGGGAGGGGTCCTTTCCGGTTCCCTTAAAGGAGGCACTTGTGCGCCCCCTCCTCAAGAAACCTTCCCTGGATCCAGAAATTTTGACCAAGTATCGTCCGGTCTCCAACCTTCCCTTTGTGGGGAAGGTTGTCGAGAAGGTGGTGGCGCATCAGCTCCAGCGGTCTCTGGAGGAAGCCGATTATCTGGGCCCTCTGCAGTCGGGGTTCAGGCCCGGCTACAGCACCGAAACTGCTTTGGTCGCTCTGATGGATGATCTCTGGCGAGCCCGAGATAGAGGCCAGTCCTCTGTCCTGGTGCTTCTTGACCTCTAAGCGGCGTTCGATACCATTGACCACGGTATCCTTCTGCGCCGACTGGAGGGATTGGGAGTGGGGGACACCGTATTGCGGTGGTTCTCCTCCTATCTCACTGGTCGGTCGCAGTCGGTGTTTGTGGGGGATCGAAGGTCCACCTCTAGGTTACTCCCATGTGGGGTGCCTCAGGGGTCGGTTCTCTCCCCCCTACTTTTTAACATTTACATGAAGCCACTGGGTGAGATCATCCACTGCCACGGAGTGAGATACCAATGTCGTCTGGCGGGCCCTAGGGGGAGGGCTTTCTCTGTTGCGGTGCCCACCCTCTGGAACCAACTACCTCCTGAAGTCCGCGTTTCTCCGACCCTCCTGGCCTTCTGAAAGAATTTAAAAACCTACCTCTGCCGGCAGGCCTGGGGATGATTGTTGATTGTGGTGTGATTGATGAGTATGTATGGGGTTTGTATTTTCAATGTTGTTCGGATTTGTTGCAATTGTTTATATATATATATATGTTGTGAGCCGCTCCGAGTCTTCGGAGAGGAGCGGCATACAAATCCGAATAAATAAATAAATAAACAAATAAGTGGCTACTCTTCCCCGCAAGGTGAGGAGCAGCTGGACTTTAATCTGTCAGAGGAGGAGGAACTTCCCCCTGAGCCCTCCCCTTTGGGAGGCCTGTTCAATCCAGCCCTGTTTCTTACCCTGCTTCGCAAGGCCACATCAACGGCAAACATAGGGTCTGATCAGTTCCCTCAGCCGCAGGCTACATCGGATTCCAGCCCAAATCCGATATTTTTTGAAATGGTGGCAGCCCAACATCACGTTCCGTGCCCCTCTATTTTTCTTAAAGGGATCAAGAAACAATGGGCCTCCCCTTCCTCCTACCCTTCCGTAAGCGGGACTGACAAGATATTTAGCACCTCCACAGACCTCACAGATGCATTGGAGGTCCCCAAGGTAGATGAAGCCTGGACCCCTCTGGTATCCCAGACTGCGGTCGCTGGGGACATGTCAGAGGCGTTCAAAGTGGATGACAGAAAATGGGACCAAACTTTCCGGAAGACCTATCAATCAGCAGCATGGGCAATTAAAACGGCCACTTGTGCATCCTTTTTTGTCTGGACTACCCTTTCATGGCTTTGTCAGCTTCAGGCCAGAGTCTGCTGAGGACATTCGGATCCACCAGGACCTAAGCAAAATGGTGGCGGCCACTGAGTATGCTGCGGATGCAACGCTTCAGTCGGCCAACTTTGCATCTAGGTCTCTAGTATCCAACATCACAGCCAGAAGGATGCTATGGCTGAAACACTGGCAGGCTGATGCCAAAGCCAAATGGCGTCTAGCGACTGCTCCCTATCTGGGCAATAATTTGTTTGGGGAGGCCCTGGCTCCGTACCTTGTGAAAAACAAGGACAAGCGGAAGGTCATGGCTCATTTGAACAAACGGTCCGACAAATGTCCCGCTCCCTATTTTTGTAGACAGTCCTTTCGGCTGGCAGCAGGTCCAACAGTTACTCAGCCCTCCCGCTCATACACTCCCAGACAGGACAGACCTTATGACCGTCCTTATGACAGACCAGGCTTTCGGTCCAGGCAGCAGAGCCAGTCTAAGCGGCCATTTCGAGGGGCAGGATGCCCCTACAGGAGGTCCAAGTGACTCTTACACTGCACTTCCCATCGGGGGAAGGCTGGCCCACTTCTTCCATCAGTGGGATCTCACTTCCACGGACACCTGGGTCTTACAAACCATCCACTTCGGTCTGTCTCTGGAGTTTCTAGCCAAGCCCCTTGACCGATTCATTGCCTGTCCCATTTCCCGGGGTCCACTCAAACAGGGACTCATGCAGGAGGCCATTCAACATCTCCTAGAGATTCAGGCCATAGAACTGGTACTGCCGGACCACAGGGGAGGGGGATTCTACTCCATCCTCTTTGTGGTTCCCAAGGCCTCAGGGGGATGCAGAGCGATTCTGGATCTCAAAGGTCTAAACTATTTACGTCACTTACAAAAAGTTTAAGATGCAATCACTCCAGTCCATCCTGGGGGGCATCAGACAAGGAGACTTCCTGGCGTCAATAGGCCTCATGGAAGCGTACCTCCACATCCCTATCCATCCAGCTCACCGGCGGTTCCTCAGGTTCTGATACAGGGGCAGTCATTTTCAGTACAGGGCCCTCCCTTTCGGCCTTTCCTCGGCGCCCAGGGTGTTCACCAAGATCCTGGCCATACTAGCCGCCCACTTGAGGAAGGTACCAATACGAGTCCAGTGTTACCTGGATGACATCCTGATTCAAGCGTCATCCTTCCAGGCAGCTCAGTCAGACCTGGAACTCACCATTCAGGTCCTCCAACAGCATGGCTTTTTGGTCAATTTTCAAAAAAGCCAGACAGTTCCATCATCCAGGCTTCTGCACCTGGGAGCTGTCATAGACACCACAAACTCCATGGTCCATCTCTCCCAGGAGCGATTGGTCAGCATCAGGGATCTGGCTCGTCGGGTATACAGGGACCATACCGTTCCACTGGTTTTACTCTCCCAACTGTTGGGAAAGATGGTCTCCTGCATAGCCATAGTTCCCTGGGCCAGGCTCCACTTGCGGGACCACCAATGGTTTCTCCTACCATTTCAGCGGGTGAATGCCAGCACATCCAACTGTCAGGTCAGGGTCCCTGTTCACATTCTCAGGTCTCTATGCTGGTGGTTCTCACAAGTGGTGACCAAGGGATCACCCTTCAAGGAACCGGATCGCATCACCATTATGACAGACGCCAGTCTATTCGGTTGGGGAACCCATCTACAGTCTCAGTTTGCGCAGGGACATTGGTCCCGCGCAGACTTGAGACACAACAATTGGCTGGAGCTCAGGGCCATCCACTTAGCTCTTCGCCAATTCAGGCACCGGATCAGAGGCCGGCACGTTCTGATCCTCACGGACAACGTGGCGTCCAAGGCACATGTCAATCATCAGGGGGCACCAGATCCAGGTCCCTTATGTCCGAGGCACAGCTCCTGGGTTCCTGGGCAGAGTCCAACCTGGCCTCTCTCAGGGCCGAACACATCTTGGGGGTAGAGAACCAACAGGCAGACTTTCTGAGTCGCTCTACGGTGGACCCCTCAGAGTGGGGGTTACAGCCGGTCTGTTCTCTGAGATCTCCCACAGATTTGGCCATCCGATCCTCGACCTGTTTGCGTCGTCAACCAATGCCCAACTCCCCAGGTACTAGTCCCGCTATTTTCTTCCAGGGGCGGAGGGGACGGACACCTTGTGGACCCTGTGGCCACAAGGTCTCCTTTATGCCTTCCCTCCCCTCCCATTCATACCGGCAACCATCCGCAAGCTACTCCAGGAGCAGGCGGAAGTGATCCTCGTGGCCCCGTATTGGCCACAGAGGCCCTGGTTTGCCGACTTGGTGAATCTTTCCAGGTCTCCTCCGTGGAAGATTCCTCCTCATCGCGTGTCCTTACACCAGGGAGCCCTCCAACACCCGGACCCTCAATGGTTACAATTGACTGTCTGGCGCTTGAGTGCAGCATCATGACACAAGAATTATTTTTCCCCGCGCAATTACCATGATTCAGGCCTCTCGCCACCCATCAACCAATCACATTTATGATTCTACTTGGAAGAATTTTTGCTATTGGTGTAGGAACCGACAACTGGATGTCTTCAAATTGACCATCCCTCAGATCGTAGATTATCTCTTGGACGGTCTGGACAGAGGCCTGGCCCCTGTGACTATTCGCAGACAGGTGGCGGCCCTGTCAACATTACTGACCTGTGTGGATTCAGTTCCTTTAGCTCATCATCCTAGGATACGCTCCTTCATCAAGGGTGCGTGCAACACCAGGCCTCCTGTGGTACACAGGTATCCCTCTTGGGAATTGCCTCGCGTGCTTCGCACTCTAACAAAACCACCCTTTGAACCCATAGCGACCATTTCGTTGCAGAACTTGTCACTTAAGTTTGCGTTCCTAATCGCCATCACGTCAGCCAGACGTATCTCTGAGCTGGCTGCTCTTTCGGTCAGGAATGACCTTTGTATCTTCCACAGTGACCAGGTGGTCCTTCATCTGGACCCCGCTTTCGTGCCCAAGGTCAACTCGCTCTTCCATAGGGCACTGGAAGTCATCTTGCCAAATTTTTGCCCCAATTCTTCCCATGACTTGGAGAGGCAGTGGCACACACTGGACGTCCGCAGGGTACTGCGGCGTTACATGAAGCGCACGGAGTCTTTTCGTAGATCTGAGGCCCTATTTATCTTCTTCCATCCGGCTTCTCTGGGGCAGAAGGTATGCCCCGGCACTATTGGCAGGTGGATCAGGGCCTGTATCGCGGAGGCGTATCAGTCCTCTTATCTGCCACCTCCAAGTCATCTTACTGCCCATTCCACTCGGAGTGCTGCGACCTCTGCTGCATGGGCCACTAAGGCGTCCATCGAGGAGATTTGCAGGGCTGCGACATGGTCCTCGCCCTCTCTGTTTTTATGCCATTACAGGATTGACCGCTTTGCTTCCACGGACGCCTCCTTTGGTCGGAGGGTCCTTCAGCAGGTGGTCTCTGGGGACATTGTTCCAGTCTTAGCTGTTTCCCACCCATCAGGACAGTGAGGCTTTGGTATGTCTCATTGGCGGATTCTCCATCTCCTGCACTGGAGAAGGGGCGTTATCTTACCTGAACGCCTTTTCTCAATATGGAGATGGAGAATCCACACCCACCCTTTAGGTCAGTTAGGCCAAATTTAAGGGATTGAGAGCCAACACCTTGTCCACCTTCAGCCACTTTCGCCCTCGTTAAGACTGGATCTCCTAGCAAGAGGGGGCGTGTCAAGTTTGGCTACTTGGTCTCAAGAGCAGGCAGACAGAGAAAACCCATTGGTGGATTCTCCATCTCTGTACTGAGAAAAGGCGTTCAGGTAAGACAACGCCCCTTCCTGGCACATCTCAACCTTCCACACAGCTTTGGATAATGCTTGCAGCAGAACAGTCCTTCCAACCCTGCCATAGTAATGCCCAGCGGGCCATTTATTGCTTCTTTCAAACTGAACAGCCTCTCCGTGCTTGAGATGTGTGATGGAGGAATAGATTTCTTAGTTTTCTTATGAATTCCAGAGCATTTTCTCCACCGGTCATCTCCAGCACCAATCTGATCTTGTGGTAGGTATTCCTAAGGGTGATAGAAATGTTGCAGTGACCAGGAAAGTGGCATCAATTTGAAGAGCACATGTTTTATATGCCAAAATACCTGCATTTCTAATCCTCCTGAAAGGTGCCAAGGATTGAAATATCCCTGAGCACAATGGAAAGGAACTCCAGATCTGGCTGACCATTAGTGAGCTAATGAGACAAGGGGTTTGTTTACCTTTGAATAAATAGGTTTATTACAGAATAAATTTAGTTGCAACATATGAAACTCTCTGCTACTCAGATGAAGTAGACTTGGTACGCATATATCATTTGCCAGAATAAATACTTTAGTCTCTAAGGTGCCATTTCAGTCTTGACTACACTCTAGCCTTGCTTGTCAATGAACTGTCAATATAGAACAGGGATTTCCACCTTTTGGGGGGTCAAGAGTCATATATGGAATTAGGGCCTCAGTCACAAAATAGCTCCTATGAATCGCTCAGTGAGTCACAAAACATGCTTTTCAGAGAAAGGCAGTGAGACAATGGAAACAAATACATTCGCAGTGCATGATCTTTCTTCAAGACTGCCATCCAAATGTCTTTCTCTTGCTTCTCTTCTCCCTGATATTCACTCCCCCAGTTCCTACAACCCAATAATTTTCATGCTCTCACACTATATTTCCCTGCTGTCTCTCCCTAATACCTGCCCCAGTCTATCTAGGTATTTCTCTTCTTCCCATGTAAGGTCTTTCCAGGTCTGGTCTTCTCACTTCATCTTCCTATCCCATTTGGTTGTTCTCAGCCTAAATCTGGTCTCTCTGCTTCTTTCTCCAAGACGATCTTGCCCCCCCTCCTCCAGTCCACATTCTTCTCACTAAGGTTCAAGAATCTCTTCTCTTCTGTCTTGCTTTTTTTCTCCTCCCCGTTCCCATTTCCAGTTATCCAAGGTTTAAAAAAATGAATAAAAGTGGTACCATATCACAGTTTCAGCAAATAACTTTGCTGACATAGGAATGTTTGCCCATGTGTACAAACACTATGCTATGTTGCCTGATATAGAACACCAGACAATACTTCGTCATAGAGACAAAATAGTATGCATCAGACACTTTGTGACTTGAATGAATGGGCAGGTTTAAGTCCACATATACTGTTTTGTAGGTACTTGATCCCAAGCTGTAAAAGACTGTATAGAGCAGGGGTTCTCAACCTTGGCAACTTTAAGACTTGTGGACTTCAACTCCCAGAATTCCTCAGCCAGCAAAGCTGGCTGAGGAATTCTGGGAGTTGAAGTCCACAAGTCTTAAAGTTGCCAAGGTTGAGAACCCCTGGTATAGAGCAAAACCAGCCTTTCAAATTATGCTCAAAAATGATTCCTGATGTTTTCAAGCCCATTAATTCTTGCCTTTCACAAGGTGGTAAAATGTCACGGGAGTCTTATCATTTCAATCCATGGTTTTATGATCTCACCCAGCAATTCTTGTGTGTTCAGTCCAATCTAAGACCTAAGAGTAATTGCCAGGCTGAGTCAAGGACGCCTTGGCTCAACTGTTACCTTTGCCTCTTTGTGGTAGCCAACTGTACCTTTGCTCCACCAGTACCAGATACTTCTCCTTAAGTAACTTTCAGGGGTGCTACAAAGATTATAGCCTGTGAAGTTTGTAGATGCATGTGTTTGAAAGGTTAAGTTAGGTTTTTAGTAGAGTGGAGTAAAGCTATTTTTCTGAATGAAATCAGACTTTTTAATGATTTAGAGAGGAAGGCCAAACCTAGCCTTGTAACTCAGAGATTTCATCCACTTGTTTGCCTGCTAGATTACAGCAAAGCTGGCTGAGGAATTCTGGGAGTTGAAGTCCACAAGTCTTAAAGTTGCCAAGGTTGAGGACCCCTGGGCTAGAAGACTACAGTTTCTGCTCCTTCCCTACAGACTCAGGTTCTGATACAGGGATGTCTTTTGTGGTTGTGCAGAGCTCACCAGCTGCAATATTTTTCACTTCCTCAAATTTGGCTCTTGGGAGAAAGGAGGTCTTTTATCACACTAGTTGTACAATTTCTTCTCTCCAGATTAAGAATCTCCATTTTCACTTCCACCATGTTTGGCTTGAAAGAGTTACCACAAATTCCGGCTAAGTTCTAAATTTTGCCTTAGTTTTGTGCTTTGTTAGGATGGTCTCATAGCTCAGTTTTAAACTTTTACTTGTCTTCTTGCCTGGCTCTGGGGCCAGTTTTCTATCCCTGGAGAGGGCAACAATGAGAAAAGTTCCCTTCTGAGCTCTGTACAGTAGTAACTCTACATAAAATCCAAACATAATTTAGCGTAAGGGCAGTAAAGACAGGTTAGTCTTTCCCAACTGGGACACAAGAATTTTCAGCTTCAGAGGTTTGGGGAGATGAAATTGGTGGATTCAGGCAACTGGATGGCTTATAACTCAATGATTTGTATGATCACCATTGTGGTGGAACCCCCTGGACCACAAAACAACCTCATTCCTACAATCAGAATCCTATTTAGTGGAATAAGGTCCCTTTGCAGACATTTCTGCAAAGATTGTAAAAAAAGAAACCTCTTGGATTGTTCCCAGAATATGGTCACTGGAAATAAATTAGTTTTGTATAAGAAGCTGCCCTGATCAGTTATTATAATCAGAAGCTAATACATTCTGGGTTTTTTTTTTGTTTTTTTTTTTAAATATCTGAACAGGGTTTTCATTTTTTATCACAGTTTCTAATTTCTGGTTTTCTTTTTGCAGCTCTTTATCGTCTTATATACTTTTACCAATTTTCTTAGTTGTTTGTTTAAATTAAAAAGCCTTGCTTTCACGTCACACTTCAACTAACTCTTTTCTGTATCTTCTCCAGCTCTTGATTAAATATTTAACAACAACAACAACAACAACAACAACAGAAGAGTTGGAAGGGACCAGGGTGGATAATAATTAATGATTTTTTAAAAAGAAATTTAAAAAATGGATTTTTTAAAATTTAAATTATTATTTTTATTTAAATCAGACTTTTTTTATTTTGATCAAATTTATTTTAATAAAATACTTTTGAAGTAAAAATCTATCTAAATATAGTTCTATTTAAGATACAGTAATAATTTACTTTAATCAGCATGAAATAGAGCTTAGTTATGTAGCATGAGGCTGTATATTCTGCAATATTTACATTTTTGGTATCCAAGCTCTGCAAGCCAAGATAACATGCCCTGCATTGATGCATTCACACAGTTTCACAGTAACCATGAGATAAATCATAAAACAACGTTCAGGAATTTATCCCATTGTTTTGCAAATCTATGTACACTACAGACTGTATGATTGTTTGAAGAGAAAGGCATCTGCACCAGGCTCTAAGTGTTTTAATTAAATAAAAGAATTTGAGTAGTTCTCCAGCTATGTGTGATTAACCTATTAACCTAAAATAGGTTCTGATATCACTGTTTTACTAACCTGACAACTTATTATTCTAAATAGGAAACTTTAAAGATTCTAGCTACCGGCAAGAATGAGTCCGTACATTTAAAGAGCACCTGTCAATTCTAGATCCATCATGGCAGCGCCTGTTAGCGGGCATCCACTCACCTCCTGCCCGCCACGTTCCTCACCTTGTTGTGTCACTGCCGCATCACCAGCCGTCCCATTAAAGTGAATGGGACAGTCAGTGAGTCAACAGCGGGTCAGAGGAGGAGCCGCTGCAGATGACAGTTGCTCTTTAAAAATTATGATTTAAATCGAGTTGATTTAAATCAGGGGTCCTCAACCTTGGCAACTTTAAGACATGTGGACTTCAACTCCCAGAATTCCTCAGCCAGTAAGGACCCCTGGTTTAAATCAAGCCTTGTTGCTAGTGATTTAAATCATGATTTAAATTGTGATTTAAATCGATTTGATTTAAATCAAATTCACCCTGGAAAGGATCTTTGAGGTCTTCTAGTCCAACCCCCTGCTCAGTCCATTTTGGAATGGACTGTCCTGAGTGTGGCATGTTATTCATTGCAGGTTTGAAGCTTTTTGTGTGTAGAGAGTAAGGAAAATGATCTTGACAGAGTAATGCAGGAACTACCGGTATTACCTAGGCAAAGGGCTGATTTTTTTTTTTTTAAGTATAGAACAGTGAGGTAATATTCAGGGGCAGTTCAGGAAGACGTCTCCCTAATCCACTAAGTATAATAAGGAGGAGGAGTAGGTACAGCTCAATCAGACCTGCAAGATAATTATAGTCAAAGCTCAATAAAAATAGTTTTAGCCTTCTTGTGATTTTCCTGGTCTGCTCTACCCAGTGAGGCTGACACTAAAAGCCATAAGTTCCAGAGATAGTTACATCCATCCCTTCAGAGACATAGGATAGCTTATAAAAACATAAACAGTATTTCGTTATTAATAAAATTTTGATGGATTTTTAAAAAATCTCTTAATAACTTGTATGCTAAGACTAATGTGTGCTAATAACAATAATTAACTCAGAGGCAGCATCCTATAATAGGCAAGGTGTTAGGCTGGGACGGTGAAAATGCAGATTCTGTTCCTTCTTCATCCAGTAAAGCTCACTGGTTGTTTTGGGGCCAACTGCCCCCTCAGCACAACTTACTTCATGGGGTTGTTGTTACAGAGAAAAGCCGAAAGAAAGAATGCTGTGTACACAGCCCTGAGCTCCTAAATGAAAGGCAAGACATGAGGTTAATAAAAGTATAAAACAAACAATGGTTGAGATGACTGAATCAACAAGCTTTCCAATCATCTGGGACTTTTCAAGTATCAACAGGCTGTTTACTTGAACAGCTGAAATCAAAGAATTTGGGTGATGTGGTTTTCTCAGAATCAGATCTGTGGTTAGGCAGAATGAAGCAGGCGCTTCATGCAGCTAACTTGGAAGTCAGAGCTGCTGGATCCTCTTGTTGGCCCTGTCTTTTGCTGTCCCCAGATGTAGGGAAAGATGTGGTCCCATTGCTAATGTTAAAGTAAATGTTAGCCACTAATCCAGTTTTTATCAGTACACAACATGGAATTTGAAAGTCTCAGGTAGCAAAACATGTAAGGCCATCCTGGAAACTTACAAAACAGGCAACAGCGGCTAAGCTGATTGTGGAAAAAAAAAAGAAATACCCAGAATTCGTAACAACATACCGTATCTATGAGACTGTTTGAAGGATTATGAAACAACGTGGAAGCTTCTGATTTTCAAAGAACTCTGCAGCTGGCCAGATAGTTAAAAAAATTGCAGGAAGGGCCAAGGAAAAGAGAGAAATGTACTTAGTATTTCTTCACCTGGTTCCAGTCCCAGACAGAACGTTTAAATAATCTGGGAGATGTTAACTGGATATAATCAGAACTGTGCTAACATTGCACTAAAGTCTTGCCAGATCATGCAGAGAAAAAGAAACACTGAAATAATTGTCACTCCCCATTCTTGGAAAGAAAACATCCTGCTGCTAAAAGACAAAATTCTTTCCATCTCTGTGAAAGATGCAAGTCCCAAATTATGAAGCTCCTTAGTAAGCTATGTCAAGGGCTTACTGGTTGTCACAATTTAAAAATCATGCTTGGGAAGTAAAAATATTTTCACATTTGGGTAAATCATATTCTTTCTGAAATATATGTTGATGATCTTAGGGTTGAGATAAATGTGTACATTTCAGATCTGAATGTTTAATGAGTAAGGGTTCATGCTTGGTATAAGGTTCAAATCATGTTTCATTTGCATTTCTGCTACCTCCTTTTCCTTGCAGGAAATTTCCCTACCTTTCCCCCTATACTTGTTTATGGCCCAAGACTGTGATTTGCAGACACAAGGAACCTTTTTTTTATTTATTCAGAGTCTGAGATAGGTGCCAGGTAAAAATGATTCCAAGAAAATGGAAAGTTGCAAGGGTTGTTATAGCTTAACCAACTGTTACTATTGAAGTCTGGATTGCCTGTTAAAGAAAATGAAAGTGGCCAGCAACATTAATTGTTAAAATCATAAATATCCCTCAAATAAGCAATAAGCAACAAACCGATAGCGGAGAACAAGAGCAAAAAACAAACAAGCACAAGTTTGTGATGTATTGGATTATAATTGCTAGCCACTTGTCCTAGTTCATGAAAATACTAAAAGCAGAATAGAAGTTCCTCTGTTCGTTGAAAAGGATACTGCTCTGTCACATCACCAGCAGGAAATGCAACGTGATAGCCACAGGAACAAATGGATCAGTAATAAATCCATTAAAAAAATGCCAAGTTTTCACATGCATTTGACAGTTTTGCATTGTCTCTGTGAAGGATATTTCTCAGGGCAGGAGCCCTGTTTTGGGAGATGTTGAACCTCAGATGCTAAAGGAACGAAAACTTCAGCGCTGACATTGACATGTGGACATGTGGGAAAAGAATATAGATATAGGGGAAGTATAACTTAAAATTGTAGCCCCTGAAGCCAAGAATAGCTTTCAAAATAAGAATTTGAAACTGGAAGCAAACAGATAAATATACACTTAACAAGGTTGGAATAATACTCGGTGGTTTGTCTCTGGCAACAGGGTAGCAGTTAACCTCTGAAGACCAAAGAACATTTTTAAGGATCTCTTAAGGCCCATGTAGTATATGTGTTACAGTAGTCCAGTTATATACTATTAAAGAATGGGTGGCCTTGGCAGGTCTGTTTTCTCTAAGAAAGGATGTCACAGTTATTAAGCAAACATCAATGTCTCCTGCTATATAGAGAATGGTTTAGAAGAGGAGTTTATTGGCTGAGATAAATCTTAATTGTTCCAACAGAAATAAGCATTGTGTCTTAATCCTTGTCTGTATTTTCAAACAGCCTCAGCTCTGTGCCTCCAGAGTCTGGGATCGTGGCCGACATTGATTTGGAGAACATCCTGTCTCTGAGCAGCGAGAACTTCTACCAACTCAAGAGCCAGCCCATTGGTGTCAGGTAGGAAGAGCGATGCATAGTTATGCCTGGGGTCTGTGAAGCTATTATCTTTTTGCTTCTCAGTTACTAGGGTGGTGGGATAAGATAACGGGAAGGACAATTTCTGAATATTCCAAGATCAGATGATACTTATTGAGAGGATTTTCCTTGGGTTTTTTTTTTAAGTGCAGTTCATTCATTTCTCTGGCACATTTTATTCTGTCACTTGCAGGTAGATTACATAATCCTTCAATTCTACGTTTTCAAAATGACACATTTACTTGTGGGTGCTTCATTTATTTATCATTGGCCTTTCTCAGGTTTTATAGTATTTTTTCCTGAACTTCAGATAGCCCTGAGATTTAGTTTAAACTATGGCTTTTAAAGATGAGATTTTTATATTGTTACCTGTAAGAAAAAGAAAGACAGGTAAGGTGATTCAGGCTAAGGCTAAGCTAAATAATGCATCTTGGTTTTTTGTTAATCTTCCTCATTGGCCAAAATTGCTGTCACAATTTTTTTTCCTAATGCTTGCACACATTTATGTTCATAAAATTCAATACCAGATGCTTCCGTTGACATAGTAGACTTTTGCCTGGTACATATTTTTGTCTATTTTAAAAATAAAACCTTATTCCCCTATCTTTTAAAATGGGACTGGTCAAACATTCTTAAATGGAGCTGGACTTAGTTTCCCAAATGATCCCTTTTAATTATGTGAGTTTCTTCTCTTGTAGTATATTAAACACTGAATTTCCCCAAATTTCTAGCAAATGACCATGGGAGTTTAAAACCTGGATGTTTTTCTGTTCTTCATCTGATGCTCTGACCTCAGGTGAATCATCTTCATTTAACTACACATGAACATTTTTAGACTACAGCATATTATCATCACGAAGCAGTTTACAGCAGTAGTAATTGTTGCAAGATTGTGGTGTAAGAATTATGCTGAAGGTTGGATGATTGAGCTTTGGCCAAAGAAATTGCTGGTGTAGTGATTGTTCCTTGATCAATGTTAACTTTTAGATGTAGTGAAATTGTCATTTTTTTAATGCAATGCAAATAGTGTGAAGGAAGACAGTCCAGGCAAGGGACTTTGCAAAGTACACAGTGCGCTATTGGACTCTCTAATCCAAAGCAAAGTTACCCTTCAGGTTTTACTTACTGCCAAATTACTTCAAATTATGTATCATGTTACACTTTATTCCAGCTTCACAGCACACATCCATATATGAAATAGTACGTGCAGTATTTACATGCAAAGTTTCTTCAGATTTCTGCCCAGGAATTATTGTGAGGGGTTGGGTTGGGTTGGGGTTTTTTTTTTTTTTTGCCTCTTATTGACAGAGTACTGCTTTCTCTGTAGGGCTCTCAGGAAAGATAAGACACCATAGGGTAAAGAAAGGACTTTGACTTGAGGAAATTATAGTTGTAAACAGGAGGGAGATGAGATCCCAGAGAGGAATATAAGTCAATAAAGTCATCTATTTTATTTTAAGCAAAAGGGGATTTAGAATACCTCTTCACTTAACATACCTGGAATTTTAACATCTTGCAATATGCAATGTGTGTGCATATACTTTAAAAGAGAGTCAGAAAAGGTGAAGGAGAGCAAGTTGGAGATTATATTTAAGAACTTTGGTGATTTGAGTAAAGATATCCCTTTAAACAGGAATTTGACCTCTAAGCCACTATAGTTCCTGATCAGCTTTAACAGGAACTACTGTATCACCTGGATGACTGTGGCGGATCTGAAGGAACCGGTGTGAGACAGGGGCATGGAGAGTGCTGATCCCTAGAGTGGCCAAGGATCGGACACAACTGAATGGCTGACAACAAAGACGATGTATCTAAACCCTCAAGCTTCTCTTCCCCATCCAAGAAGTTTGAGAGGGTTTTTTTTCCTTCACTCCTCCTCCTTTTTTTAAAATTCCAGATTCTATAGAGAGGCACCACATCCCATATCTCAGTTGCCTTTTTCCTAGTTTGCAGTTTATGAGCAGCAACATTCTGATCAGTTTCTGAGCAGCCAGGAGTCTTAGTAATCAAAGTGGCCAACTTTGCAACAATGTAATTATAAAATACATAATAGAATGTGTTGCTCTTAAATGCTCCCTGAATTTTTTTCCCAAGTGGAATCTATGCTCTAATGCACATATCCCCCAGCCCACTGATATGTGGCCAGCCTCCGTTAACAGAATGCCCTGCAATTCTGTTGGAAGTACAGTTCCCACAATTTAAAACCAATAGGGACTATTGGTCTAGTCCAGGGGTAGGCAACCTTGGCTCTTTTATGACTCATGGACTTCAATTCCCAGAATTCCTGAGCCAGCAAGGTTGCCTACCCCGATCTAGTCCAAAGTTTCCCAGTTATGGCAAATCTCAGATATGTGGACAAATTCCCAGAATCCCCCAGCCAGCATGGCCATGACTAAAAAGTCTGAGAGTTGATGTCCACAAATCTGGAATTTTCCATACTAGAGAAAACTCATTACCAATTGTTCTCAAAGGAAAGAGTTTCTTCGCTTTTCCCCTGGTGCTATTTTTCATTTGAAGTTGGATGGGATTGAACAGAGTGGAAAGCACCTCTGTTTTTAAGCAAGTATGACTCCAGCTCTGTTTTAATAACTTCAGTTTTAAATTTCTTTGAAGCATGTGTGTGTCTCTCTGCTGTTCTCTGGCAATTCTAGAAGTAGCCAGAATAGAGTAATGGTTTAGAGAATGGTAGGTTAGTGTTAGAGTGGTTAACATTCAAATGCCCACTCAGTCATTAATGATAAGGTCTGATAGTGTCTTTCCATGTTAATCTGCTGCTGTGAGGATAAATGTGTGGGGGGAGGGGTTGTATGTTGCCTTGGAGGGGAAAAATGAGTCAAATAAAAAAATGTAAGACAGTAATATAAAATTGCCTTGTCTCTCACTGCAGTTTCTTCCAAATGAAATTCTTAGCTGCCATCTTATCTTCCTTCAGAACAAACTGTTAGTAGATATCAATGAAAGGAGGAAGGGGATCTCTTTCACTGATTACATCTAATTGTGAAATAAAGTTTTCTAGGGAAAGCCTGAGAATCATGCTTGATTCTGTACTATCAAGTTGGAGTCAACGCTTAGCGACCACATAAACAGAATTTCTCCCTGAAGATTTGTCCCTAGTCTAGACTTTTCAAGTCTTTGAAAAGCGCACCCCGCAATAACGGACTTCATCTACCTTGCTGATGCTCATGCTCTTTTTCTCTTTCCTTCCACGTGTCTCAGCATCAGAGCTAGATCTTCACCTAGTGTCCAAAATAAGATAATATGAGCCTGATGGTTTGTGCCTCAAGTGAAAACTCTAGGTTGATTTGTTGGGCAATCCATTGGTTTCGCTCTCCACAACATTCTCAGGAGCTGGATCCTTGAAGGCTGTTGTCAGCCTGCAACCTGACAACTTATCTCAACAATTGCCCTTACTGGGCATCAGGAAGATATACTGTATCTCCTATGCATACTATTTTAGTGCATCATTGTTTCATTAGCGGAAAGAAAGCTCCATCTAACAAGTGCCTATTCTAATTACGCTCAATGTAACAGCCTGATTTATTTATTTATTGCATTTCTGTTGTGCTACATTCTGACAAGTCTTGGCAGCTTACTTAATGTAGGATATTAAAAAAAATATGTCCCACTTGTATTCGGGAGCTGGTATTCTCTTAGCAGAGAGGCTCCTTTGGAGAATGTACCAGCCAGAAGCAGTAAAATAATTCTGATGGTCTCCTCTCTCTCTGTCTCTCCTTCTTCCAGCCCTCCAAGGGCCCCAGCGGAAAGTCCTAACATGTCATCCCGGGTTCTACTCCGGCAGCAGCTTATGCGGGCACAGACACAAGAACAGGAACGTCGGGAGCAGCGGCAGGCAGCACAGTTCACTCCTACACCTGCTGCACCAGCCACACCGGCTATTTCTGTGAGCCCACTATCTCGCCCTGCACCTGCCCAGGTGCCTGTGGAGGTATTGAAGGTAAGAGAAAAGAAGAAGGGAGGGAAATCAGGTTTCGTCCTAGCCAAAAAACAAAACAAAAAACCTAGTTAGAAGAAGAACACTTTGAGATTGAAAGGCGATCTGAAAGGGATTCTCCTTCACTTGAAATATTTTCTTATTTACAAAGGGTACACAATAACACTGGAACTGCTTTTGGAGCCCTAAGTTAGCTTCTCTGCCCTTCCTCTCATTTTTTGGCCATAACTGCTTCGCCCCAGTGCTCTTTCACCCAGTTCCATTTCCTTGCATCCATATCTCTGGAGTCATGGGAGAGAATGACATAACCTCTTTCTCCATGCAAAAGTCTGAGAGCTGCATTCCTTGATCTGGTATATATCTTATTATATTGGACATCCATAGTTCCACATTTTTAGCAATGGCCACTCTGAACAGGGACTCTGGGAGTTGGAAGTCCAAACATCTGGAAGATCCTCGAGTGGGAGGAGACTGTATTATTTATTCCTTGTGTCATGTTGCAATTGGCTCCTGAGTTACTTAGAGTCCGGTTGCCTTCTGCAACAGGTAGATGGAAGGCCGCAACTCCTGGAATTCTTGGCAATGCTCATCTTGGCTAGGGAATGCTGGGAGTTGAAGTACACACTTCTGGAGGATGCCCAGGTGGGGGATCTATGTATTATGTATTCCTTGGGACAGCTGTGATTGGCTACTGAGAACAGCTCTCCTATTGGACAAAGAGATTTAAACCAACACAAAATACATTGGCAAATTCTCTGAAAATAGATTTAAGTTCAAGCTGGCTGGATGTCCATTTTCTCCACCTTCATATTTCCCGATGCCAGGCTATGCTGCAGGTGCAGTGGCACCTCTTCACCCGGGGTGCAAATTTGAAGTGTAAATTTGAATTCATTGGGAACAGCAGGTTGGGTACAGTTGTGACAGCAGTCTTTGCTTGACAGGCATAAGCTTGGCTCCTTCTGTTAATTTGATTACATTTGTGTACGTAACTGAGGGTGAAGTTCATATTCAATTTGCCAGTGTTTAGGGATAGAGGTAGGCTTTCAGCTTGCTAAGTTTGGTGCATTGCCTTCAGGATTTCTGAATGCTTGGAAATTGTCTTGCAAATAGTCAAATGGCACTGCCCACGTGATGGTTGACTCATACTTTCCCTCTCTTTTTCTCACTTGAACTCAGGTTCAAACCCACTTGGAGAACCCCACAAAGTACCACATCCAGCAGGCACAGAGACAGCAAGTCAAACAGTATCTTTCTACTGCTATGGGGAGCAAGATGTCAACCCAGGCATTATCCGGAACTAGCCCTGGTGCACCCACCTGCTCCCCACAGGCTGTTTCAGGTCCTGAGCCTCCACCTGGTTTGGCTCACCAGCAGGGAGTGGCAGGAAGCACTGGCAGTGCCCCCAATAGCCCTATGGCAATGCTCAACATTGGTTCCAACTCTGAGAAAGAAGTGAGTAGAAATTCCCCTGTCACCTTCATCTCTCATATTCCCACTGCCTTTCTTTGCCTTTTCCCTCCATTCTTGGTCTCTGAATATTTCCAGTAGCCACCCCTCCCCCTGCCCATGTCAGATACGTCTAATCCCACCCCACTCTCCTCTCTGTCAGATTGATGATGTCATTGATGAGATTATCAGCCTGGAATCCAGCTACAATGATGAAATCCTGAACTACGGTGGCCTACAGATGCCCAGCACTGTGAGTGGCTTTTGTTTTTTTTATATATGTATATATATATAATTGGGGGGGGAAGCCTGCAACATCCTAAAGACTGAATGTATGGTTTACATTTTCATAGGCCACGTTGACTTCAGCAAGTGGAAGTTGACACCATGAAAAGTATTAGACTAAGGGGGAGGCAGCATCTTCTCTTATACCTCCTTCCACCTTATTGGGGTTTTTTTTTGCTACTTAAAATACAGGATTTGTGCCCTAAATTGATGGAAACTATTCCGTTATAATAAAGAGTGGTTTTGCCCAATACTGGCTGTGTACCTTGGGAAACTGGACCGGGGGAGGGGAAAGATGCTGCAAAAAAACAAAAGGGGGAAGGTTATTTGACCCAGAGGCTTTGGGTCACCCGTCTCTCTCTTTTCTGTGCCATAAGATTCTCTATTGGTTTTGATCCACCAGACTAGTAGGATGACTGCTTTGCAACTCTTCAAATAGATAAATTGCTTGGTATAAAATGTGTTTGAGAGAGGGAGAGAAGTAAGTAAAGTATTACAAAGAACAACCATTTTGGAAATATCAGTCATTTTCCTCTTCACTAACAGAGTAGAATCAAACTAAAAAAAAAAGGTAAATAAAAATAAAATAATAATGTTTTTTATTTTAAAAAGTACTTCTCCAGAATACATCACCTCCAAGTGGTTGGTTTCTTAGGCATTCTCAGTAAATATCAATAATTAAAATTAACCTGTTGTTGTAGATATTTTTTGCATTTTATATATCTTCTGTTTTGATGTCAAAGGTGTATAGTACCCATTTATTTCTTCACAAGAGTATCCTATTGGCCATTAAGATAAGCCAACATGGAGTAGTGGGCAGAATATTGGACTGGATTGGGGAGATGTAGAATCAGAACCCCATTCAACGGGAAACAATCTCCCTCGTTGATTTGGGGTTCATCCATAGCTCTTAGTTTCTAGGTACTTACCTTCTGATTTAGATTGGGAGATCTAGATTAGATTAGAAAGTAGCCATCTAACAGTACAGCAAAACTTTCTGAGCTACTAGCCTGGAAATCCTTTCAAAACTCTTTTCTGTTCTGCACAGCTGCCAGTCTCTGGAAACCTCCTGAATGTGTACCCAGGAATGATGGAACCAGCTGTAACTGTCAGCAACTCCTGCCCGGCTGACCTTCCCAATATCAAGAGGGAGATGTCAGGTACTTAATTGGGGGAATTGAAAACATGCCAAAGTTGAGCATAGAAGAGTGCTACATTGCAGGAAATGAAAACAGTGATATAATCAGAGTTGACTATGGTGGGCATTTAGGAAGGCAGGAGTTTAGGTTTTGCTCCTAGAATAGCTGCCTGGAGGTTATGTCTCTTTCTCCACACAGGAGGAAAGATCAGTGAATTTGTTCCTTTTAGAAGTTGAAGGAAGAGTTTGGGGTGTGCAAGGGCAACCATAATGCTGCCATGCCTGGCATCTGGATTTCCTCTAGTCTCTCTAGAGCAGGGGTAGATCAGGAGTAGGCAACCTTGGCTTTTTTATGACTCATGGACTTCAACTCCCAGAATTCCTGGCTCAGGAATTCTGGGAGTTGAAGTCCATGAGTCATAAAAGAGCCAAGGTTGCCTACTCCTGCTCTAGACCCATATAAGAAAGTAGCTGGACATGGTGGGTAGCTTTATTATTATTATTATTTCTGTGTTATTTTGTGCCCCTTTGCAGAAAATGAAACCAAAGCATTTCTGAAGGAAAGGCAGAAGAAAGACAATCACAATTTAAGTGAGTGACCTCTTGGATATACTATCCGTGACTTTCTATTTTGGGTTTGAAATGGATATTTCAGTACTGAGAGAAAGGGCAAAAACGTTTTCATGTGTAGGAGACCCCCTATATATGCTTACCTGCTTATTTTGCTAAAAGAAAACTGACTTACCGGTATATGAGGTCAGAGGTCAGGTCCTATCTCCCCTGATTGGCTCTCTCGGATTTTCATCTTCTACATGATCCTTTTGAATAGGGCTTAATACTGTAAAAAAAAAAATCTACAGGCAAAGCAGGCACTTGATCACTAAGTTCTAATCTCTTTGAAATCAGCAGAACTTTATTCTGAGTAAAAATGAGCAGGATGTAGGAAATCATTTTTTTCTCCCTCAGAGAAAACAGAGAGAGAAAGAGAGAGAAAGAAAATCAGGAGTAAAATTTGGTGAAATTGGACATAATTATTCTATATTGGCAGGTTTACTGTCTCAGTATTTCAGTGCAGAATTGGTTTGGCCTGTTTGCACATCTTAAATTTTCAAAGCCTGAAAGTAAGAGTCAAAATTTGGCAGGACTCAAAAGATAGTAGACTTGATTTTCTAACTTTAAATTATATTATCAAATAAGCTATCCATCACTGATAACACAATTGACACACTCTCTGAATAGCAGAACTATAATAGCAGTTATAAAAAGAGCTGGCATGGCCACTAGACTTCACAAGTGCTGTTTTCATGTTACAAAGAAACAAAAGAATGGTAAGGGACTTACAATAAGGGAAAGTGTGTTAAAAATTTGTAATCTTCCACAAGTAAGAATGAGTCAGCAATTTCAACTTCCCTATATATGACACATTATGCAGCAAGGCTGATTCATACAGCTTCCAGGAAAAGAGTCAAGAAACTAATTAAAAACAACAGATGAAATGTCTTGAACAAGCAAAAATTCTCCACTGTTTTATATTAAATATTAAAAGCTTAACATAAATATTTAAATAGTGGCTAGTAGTTGGGGAAAAAGAAGGGAAGGGAAGAATTTCAAATTCTCCTTCACAATATTTTTACTTAGGTCCTTTTGTATCTTTTTTCTTCATTCTTTTGTAATCTTGAACCATATACAATATAATAAATTACATATTTTAATCAGTTAAGCATTCCCCTCTATTTTAATTAGGATGTTACATTTTGGGAGAGAAGAAGAGGAATTGTGTGCTTTCTTGGAAGAAGAATTTTCTACCCTTTTTTTGTGTATGAGATAAAAAAAATTATTTATTTTATGTGCCGCTCTCCCGAACGTGAGACCTCCTTAACTGAATGAAAATCCATATTTCAGCTTCTATGTAGCATGAAGGTTTTTTTTTTAAAAAAAAATCCTTGGGCAAATTTTTTTCCTGTGAGATCCTTAGTAATAGTGAAGGCTTTAAGCTGAAAAATCGGGGCAATCTAAGATCCATTATTGTTGAGAGCAAAGATCAAGTGGCTTCATTTGAAAGTGACTGTTAAATTAAGCATATGTTGGCTTGGAAGCTAGGAATACTATACTAGGTGGGCTTGTGAGAATCTGATTCATGGGGAGGGGAACTGTGGAAAGGTTGGTTTTGACCCACTGCAGTCCAGAAGTGGGAGAGAGAATAAAATGATATGGCTGTCAGGCATATAACACTGATGAAGCCTGAGGTAGAATAAGCAGCTAGACCAGTATGTAGAAGATGCCTTGGATTGGCCTGTCATTTATTAGGGGTCCGGGTGGGGAGATTGGTTGATACATTCCTTTCTTTCCTCTCTCTCCACCCAGTGCTGCATTTTGTCAAGCATTTTTCTGTGCTAGAGCCTGCAGCCCTATTATTCAGCTGTGTTTCAGCTTCTGTGCAGACTCAAGATTTTACGCAAACACTGGGAAAGATTCTGTTTGCAAATTCAGGAAGGATCTGATACGCTTTATTGGAATATGGCACATTCCTTAATTGATTTCTATTGACCGAATTGGAAAAGAGGGGAAAGCACTGACAACATAATGCATTTTTATGAAAAGTCCTTTTTGGACAGAGACAGTCAAACATCAGTGTTCCTGTCATTTCTAAAAAGAAAGACACCAGCTGTAAAACTATTATGCCCTGCATGTGTCAAATGCTGTGCTCATACAGCATGTGAAAAAAAAAGTATAGTAATAGTAAATAGTAAACATAATATAGTCATGAAAGTCAGCTCAGCCAGTCCCACACACTCAGCCCAACTCAACTCACAGGGTTGCTGTGGTGGGGAAAGTTGGGGGAAGAAGGAGCATTAGATATGTTCGCTGCCTTGAGTCTTTTATAAATATAATAAAGATGTGATATAAATTTAAAAAAAAAATAGCAATCAGTACTGGATTTTTTTTCTTCATCATGTCCACTTCTCAGAGTCTGCTTGGACAAGTGCCTGCGGGTTTTTCAGAATTGATTTTCCATTGCCTCCTCCTTCCTAAGATTGAAAGTGACTAGCCCAAGGTCATCCAGCTGGCTTTGTGCCTAAGGTCAGACTAGAATGCACAGCCTCCCAGTTTCTAGTCTGATGCCTTAACTACTGCATCAGGCTGGCTCTCTGAATAGCTTATTTTGTGCATAATTCAGTTCCCTGTTAATTATGGGGAAACAAAGGACTACAGAGATCCCTATTTTCCAGCCACTGAAATAATTTGCATCTTTATTTTTAAGAATATTTATATGCCTGTCATTACCGTGTCAATCAGTTCAGTCCAGATCAAAATTATTTGTACTTTAATAAGAGCTAGCCCCCAATTTAAAACCGAAGTGTTAAACTGCCTAGGCAAATAAAATACTTTGCTTGCTTTGAAAAAAGATTGCAGTATATCTGAGTCGCTTTAAAGATGCACCACTGCTTAGAAACCCCCTTTCTACTTTTCAGTGGCATTATTTGAATAACAGAAGCCCTTGGAGAAACAGCCTCAGAAGAACTTAAAGCAGATTCATGTGGGTTGAGATTTTTGACATTTTCCCTTTATACTGTGTTTCAAAATATATGTTTAGAAGCATGAGGCTGGGAACCTTTGCCTTTAAAGAATCTGGAAGTTGAATTTTGTGCCCAAGAATAATACCATACAGTCCCAATACATACCTCACTTTGAAGGTAGCTTGGCATAATGGGGAATTTATCTAGCAAATGTTGAGAGATGCAGTTGGATGCTATAAAAGCAAATTGCTTTGCTTGCTGGAAAAATTAAGGCATTATACGCGTTTATTGTTAATAGTTGTAGCAAAAGCAGGGGTCCTCTGTCTCTCCACAGGGCCTCTTACACAAGTCTCTCTTTTTTCAGTTGAACGGCGTCGTCGATTTAATATAAATGATCGAATTAAAGAACTGGGGACCCTCATCCCCAAATCTAATGATCCGTAAGTATGAGAGCTTGATAACTAGTTAATCAAAATAAGTTTTATCTGCCAAAAGGGACATAAGCTTGTTTAGGCTTCATTGTGTAACCCACTGAGCTTCCATGAGTGATGTATAAAACATATTTTAAAAGGTGATTTGATTCGATTTTGGTATAAAGTCAGCTGTGATTATGTATTATAATTATACAGTACAATAATTGTCATAGCCAGTTGTAATTTATTTAACAACCGTCTAGACTATCCACGACTCAGTAGGTGTAGAAATTATCTTGTGAACACTTCAGTAGCTGGTGATATATAACACTGAATGCATGAATAAAATAAAATGGTATGGGAAACAGTTGTATATAGAAAGTCATTGCAATTCCACTACCCTGAGAAGCCTGTGTTGGCTCAGTCATACCGTGACTGTCATTCAGTTCCCACTGCTGGTATAAATGAAAAGTTTATCTAGAACTGAATGTTGTCTTTTGCCCATGCCAACTGGGAATATTTGAAATTTAACAGTACAAGACATTTGTAGGGCCCAGTTGAAAGAAATTACCTTTCCAGAATTAAATGGAGTAAGATCTAAGGACTCTTAATTCCTGATCTCTTATGTCCCCTCCCACTGCATATTTTAGGGAAATGCGCTGGAATAAAGGGACTATCCTGAAGGCCTCAGTAGATTACATCCGCAAATTGCAGAAGGAACAGCAACGCTCCAGGGAGATGGAGTTGAGGCAGCGTAAATTAGAGCAAGCTAACCGTAGCCTGCAGCTACGAGTACAGGTAGGAGAGCTGCTGAGGGGGATGGGATAGACTAGAGAGAGTGCAGCTGAAGCCTGCTGCCGAGTCTCACAAACTTGTCTGTAACTTCCTCTGCAGGAGCTGGAACTTCAGGTCCAGATGCACGGGCTGCCTTTGACTTCCACCCAGGGGCTTCTGGCACAGTCCTTGGGAGGAGATCCAATTCCACCATTTGCAGAGTCCCTGGACCTGCCCTTTTCAGCGGAAGAGCTGAGTCTGGGTCTCACACTGGGATCTGATGGGGGAGCCCTGCAAGATGTTCTCATGGACGACGGGACTGCTCTGTCCCCACTGGGTGCCTCGGATCCACTTCTTTCCTCTGTCTCTCCTGGTGCCTCAAAGGGCAGCAGCCGTTCCAGCTTTAGTATGGAAGATGATTCATGATGGCAGCCCTTGGATGGAAGAGCTGTTTTACATGTCTTGTTCTGACCCATTGCAGACTGCTGCTTACACTCATCAACTTCAAAACTTGGAGGCTGCTGTAGGCTATAACCCTCTGGAAGTACCACTCATTTCATAATATTCTGTATTTTTAAAGGTGTCTCTTTAACAAAAAGGGTGGGGGCACACGGTTAAACTTTCTTCCTATATAGAAGGTAGGCTCAAACCATGTAGTACCAAACTTTCTTCTTAACACAGTAGAAACAGAATTTTGTTACAAATTGTGGGACAATTTGTATGTTATCTGCATCCATTAAGGCTCAGAAATGCAGTGTGATAAACTTGTGCATCTCCCGTAGCTGTCTACAGAGATTCTCTGTCATCTAGGTCATAGTTGTCCCAAAGATGCTTTTTCACGAGGCAACTGGACTTTCTTGGGGTTTTTTTTGAAGACATTTTGCTTCTCATCCAAGAAGCTTCTTCAGCTCTGACTGGATGGTGGGGACTGCACAAGAAAGTCCAGTTGCTTTATGAAAAAACACCTTTTGGACATCTCCTGTACCCAGGGCTTTTTTTTTTTCATACAACGCCCAGAACGTTTTTTGGATGGAACCTTGTAGGGTAGGCAAGGTGGGTTGTATGATGTGTGTGAGTTCTGGCACCTTTTTTTTTTTAAAGAAAAAAAGCACTGCCCGTACCTATTCTAAACTTCAGTAAGGTGTTGCTTTAATGCTGTGCAAGGAGCATGTGACCGCAAACCTTGATTCCTTCACTTTAACTTTTTACTCTTGCATCTTTCCTGTATATAATTTGGGCAGAATTGGGAAGGGAAGGGAGGAGGAAAGTGGACTTCTTTCACAACATTTTTGGAAAGCAGAGAGCCACTACCTTTTTTTTTTTTTTAAAAAAGAGAGAGCTTTATTTTATATAGATATTGGACTTTTTAATTTGTACATCTCAGCCTTTTCCTGTCATTGTTTCCAAGTTTTACTAAACTGCCACTTTCTACTTCGCATTTAATATTTGAGTTACTTGACACTCTACTTCATGATACGGCTAGACCATGTGGGAGAGCAACAAGACGGTACCTCTTGGAACTTCACTGGGCAAAGGTGTAGGGCAAAGAAAAGTAAAAACGTTCTTGGAATTGCACATGTAACTATTGAAGAGTCATGGCTGCTCAGTAGGATATAATTGCCACCTCCCCTGGTTTTGGTAAGATAAAGGAAACTGTAATCAGTTTTTGTAAAATAATTTCTTGCTTACTAGATTGATGTTAGCAGAAACCTAACAAACAGGACTGTTTTCTGATTTTTTAGACTAAAAATACTGGAAGCAGATCTATGACCTGTTCTCTGGGTGTTTTAAAAAAATGGGCAAAAATTGTTGCAAAGACAATCATTTGGGCTTCACTGGAAACTTCATCACACCATGTATATGAATGCTCTTGAAGATATGATGACCCTGTTCCAAAAGGTTATCTGAACACATAAACTCTTAGATCTACAATATTATTGGATGCCTAGATTTAAAAAGTTGCTTGGCACTTCTGTTTTTCAGGAAGGATAACTGGGAGGAACTTCCTAAGAGGAGTTGGGTCTGAAGATACATGGGATATAGATTGAACTTTACAGGAGGATGTGATAATGTAGGTAGCAATTTTGGAATGAGAATTATGAGTATCTGGGCAGCTTCTCAGCTGAGATCTTGAGCAGGAGACAAGGAAATGGGATTAGGTGGTCAATGTAAATGAGATGCTGCATAGTGGTGTTGTAGCATGTTGGCAAGAAGAAAGACGGCAGAGGACAGAGCAACCTGGAGATACTAGATTGGACAAGTGGTTTCAGTTCTTAACATGAATTGAGTTGGACTGTTCAGGGGATGAAAGAAGGGGCAGAATTGCAAATTTGGGGAGACTGTTTTTCCTCTTGTGGATTCTACATCCTTAATGACCCAGATACCACTTTCTGTTGTTTTATTTTGTATGTTTAAACATTTCGAATTACCAATACTAGAGGCTTCTAAACAAATAAATGAACAATGAGCATTTTCTATAGCGAATTATGCCACCTGTTTAATCACTGTGTCCTGCAAAATTTAAGGTGTCTCTATTTTTAAAAAAAGCCTTATCTGGTTGGTGATCAAAAGATCAAGATTTCTCATGTTGAAAAAAAGGATCTGGATTCAAGCTGGCGAAAATTCATATTCATTAACCTTATTTTACATAAAGGATGGCTGAGAAAACAGTTGTTCCACACTTTAACAATGTGATTCGATCTCTGGGTTTCCAATTGACCACCATTGTTTTAGTTTCTGTTCTGAAGTCAGTAACGGGACAACAAAAAATCTCAAATGCAATCTTTGTAACTGATGTGTTTAGTCCATGCTTTTATTAAAGATTCAATAAAATCAGGGTTACTAAGTCAGTGTCACACTTAGTGTCACACTTGGCATTCAGATGCACATTTCTGATTCTAGAGTGCTGAGTGCATCAATTTTGGATCATATATGAAGTCTGTTACATTCACAAATACGGGATACACTCACCAAAGTTATGGGCAAGAGAAATAATATGAATTAAGTTTTGCCATCAGCTATTCAGGGTTAAAGATTAAGCATCCTTCATAAATGACATGTTTATATTTATGTTTTTATTTACTGAGATATAGGGACCTGATTTTTTGATCTAGTATGCTACTTAGTAGGCATTCAAGGAATCAAACATACTTTACAAAAAGTAAACAGATACTTTACAAAAGTATCTGTTTACAAGGAATAATTTTTTATTTAGATAACACAAAGTTATTTTTCCTAAACAGATACATATTTAATGAATGCATGGTTTACCATATAGTCAGTGAATGATAAAGCTAATAAAATTAACTTCTAGTGGCAACAGTTTCCAAAGGACAGGCAAATGCTAGTTTGGACTACAACTACATTGAATCTCTTTTGTAGCACTTTAGAAATTAGGAATATTTTCTGCCTCGAGAGCATAGTATTTGTGGCCAGCACGTTTCATGCATTTTGGGAAGCTGCTAATGGCTGGATAAGATGGCTTTCAAGGCTGGTAGTCTTATTCATAATGGTACCGATTCAAAATTATTACTATAAGAAGCCATTCTTCATTGTTAACTTCCCGATCTTGGTTATTAATTCAGATGGTGGTGGCCCTACCAGAGACATTTGTTAGACTGAAGTCTAAATACTACCGGTATCTTGTGGCCCGTTCAACGTAGATGAATGTTACAGAAAAATTGGCAGATTTTAGTTCACAAGTGCTTGTAATTTGGAAAATTAGAAAAGTTTGAACTGATTATATGCAGAAAATAGATATAAAATTTAGTAGATTCAATTCAAACTCTAATCCACCTAATGGGATTTGGTGAGTGGACCTCAAACTGTTTATCACAAGGGAAATAAATGGGGAGGGGAGAACAGCTCCAGAATGGGACGTGCTACATGGATAAAGCTTCCATTTAATTTATTCTCTCTGGAAAAAAAAATTCACATACTTTTTTTATATTGTATCAAACAAGTAAATCTGGTTTACTATGAGATATGAATAGCTTTAACAGATGTAGTTATCTTGTATAAATCAAATATATTAAGATCTGGGAATCTTCTGAAGAGACTTTATTTCCCTATGAACAGTTGCACAATAGTAAGTCTTAAGTATTCCCTTGGTACCTACGTTTAGGATTGTACCCTCACAGAACCTTCCTCTACATAATTTGCAATGTTATTGAACGAAAGGGGCCTTAAACAATGTAGTTCGTATGAGATTGCTTTGTTTCCTGCAAAAAGTGCCCCTGCGCGGCTTTATCCGTTATTCCCGTTAACGGGGAGCAATTCTTGAACACCCGCTTTGTATGCAGAAGACTTCGGTTCCATCCTCACGATCTCCAGGAAGACTGCAAGGGGCTGCTGAAGTCGATACTTCGTTGTAAAGCGCCCCTTGCCAATTAAAGCGCTTCCACCCCCAGAGACCCTCCTAAAAGGATCCGGGGAGAACTCGAGATAGGATCCCCAGCGGAGGCAGAAGAGGATGCGCAGCTCGTCAGCTACTGGCGACTTTACATCTCATGCAGGAGGAGAGAATAACTATGACGTAACCCCAGGAACGAGAAGACGCCGAGGACACGCGTTTTTTCAACTGTTACTTGATCACTTCCGAAGTCGCCTCCTTCACCCACCTCCTCGGCCATTTCGCTTTAATCTATATGACACAGCGCGCGGCTTCGCCCGCTTTTACTTCCGGCATCTCTATGACCCTCACAGGAAAACGCTTGGATTCTTTCTAGGCTTCTGTTTCTATGGGAGTATCCGAACCGCAGTAGTACACTTTCTCCTCTTACGCACACCCCTCATCCCTCCCTCCTTCCTCAGGCGCCAAAGCTCCAGTTGTGAATCATCCTTCTTAATTAGTGCCCTCCCGCTTCTCTATGCCTCTTCACTTCCGGCCCCCAAGCTCCAGTCCGCCGCCGGTTCCGCTGTTCCTCTCTCCGGTGCAGAGAAAAAGAGACCGTCTCTCAAAACATCCGTCCTCTCTCTCTCTCTTGTTCCTCTATGATATCTTAAAGCCATCTGGTCATACTTCTCCACGAGTGGGAAGGGGCAGGCTTCGCGATTCCTTCTTCCTCTTTCCTTTGGATCGTACCAAGCTGAAGCCGAGCCGGGGGGGCGGCGGCGGGGGAGGGAAGATGGCGCAGGCCTTGTCCGAAGAGGAGTTCGAGCGCATGCAGGTGCGTCTGGCTGGCGGGGGAGCAGAAAAACGAGAGATGCCGGCGGGGAACCTGTGAAGCATCCTCGGAGAAAGGGGACGGGAGTGGGAAAAGAGACGCGCCGTGGAGGAGTGGGCTCCGGTTCCGGGAAGCTTTCCCAGCGGAGAGTATGGCGACGGGTGGTGGGGGAGGGAATTGCAAAGGCGAGAGGTGGGGGCGCGACGTCCTAAGAGTTGCGCATAGGGGAAACGTCTTTTTTTGGGTGGGGGGGCTGCTCCCCCGGAGCCTAGAGCAAAATCCGAGGTTCCGCTAATGAGCGGGCAAGCCCACCGCAGCTGCTTTCCCAGCTTTAGCTCTACGCACATTCTCCGCAGTTGCGCTTCGAACCTTCCAAGGCTCGTTTCGAGCGCCTGAAGCCAGCCTACCCCAGCTGCTTCGGTTTGGACTACAGTTCCCAAGATCCCTCCGCAGGGTAGCTTCTGGAAGTGGTAGTGGAGCACATCTGGAGGACAGAGATGGTGGAAGGCTGCCTTGGGAATACATTAATTAATAGATGGGGTGGCTCTGGTCCCGGTGGGCGTAATTAAATCAGATTCTTGGAACAGAGCCACCTTCCCAGATCGGCATGGAGGCTTGCATTGCCTCATTTTTGCTCTCCGCCCCTCCCCCTTCCACCCCCACAGATGCGGAATTGGCTAGTCATCACTTTACTGGGGTGGCCTAAAGGAAAATGGGGTTGATGTCTCTTTAGGGGTTGCCACAAAGAAGAGGGAGTCAAGCTATTCTCCAAAGAACCTGACAAGAAGCAACGGATGGAAACTAATCAAGGAGAGAAGCAACTTAGAACTAAGGAGAGATTGCCTAACAGTTAGAACAATTAATCAGTGGAACAACCTGCCTCCAGAAGTTGTGAATGCTCCAACACTGGAAGTTTTTAAGAAGGGACTGGACAACCGTTTGTCTGAAATGATAGGGTTTCCTACCTGAGCGGGGGGGGGGGGGTTGGACTAGAAGACCTCCAAGGTCCCTTCCAACTCTATTATTATCATCATTATCATTATATAAGAGAAGGAATCTTTCCAGAGACAGTTTTTTTTTCTCATGCCCGACATTACAAACTCTGCTTATCAGCATCTCTTCTTTTGCAAAAGTATTTTAAAAGCTCTGCTGTTTAGATTGTATTTATTAAGCTTTAACAAACCTGGTAATGTCTGGGTGTTTCAGATTACAAATCCCAATCACAGAATCAACAGTGATAACAGTTGAACATATTGGGTGTGCACCACCATGAGAAAGTCTGTCTTTGTGTATTCAGAGTAAATGCACAGATATACCCACCCACCTGCCCTGAGTTGCATTACTATGCATTGCTTGTTTTCAAGGTTCACTGAGGACCCATTTCAGCTCCTTTCTGCAAGTAAAGCGGTGTCCTTTCCTTCTCTTGCCTTTGTACCTTTTTAGTTGTAACATGATAAAAGGTGAATAGTGTTCCCATTTCAAGATGTTATATTTAATATGTCGAGACCATACATTCCACCTCTCCCTTTTATCTCTCCTCTTATGATTACAGATAATCTTTTGTGCCTGGTGGAAAATTCTACAAGTAAAAGAGTTGATCAGTTTTATTATCAGGATAATATTCACCTTGGCGAGATGGGCAGCATAGATGTTTAATAATATTTTTTTTAAAAATTCAGCATATGTGGACACTACCTTTTTTGCAGTGCCATGCAGGAACTTGGTCAGTTATGGGTTTCATAATTATTGGCTCAGACAAATATTTTATCTCAGATAAGCTTTTGATACCTGCAGAGTTCTTTGCAACTCTCAGTTAATACTTAATTTTCATTTGGTGCTGAAGTACAAATATCTTCCTGGAGGTTAATATGGATTTTTTCCACACATGTTTAGCACACCTTGTGAATTTTGGATGTTCTGAGGAGGGTACAGAATTAGAGAGAGATATTAGCTGTCTTAGTCACTGCAACAACTCAGCTTTGTGATTGCCAGTTCAGGATTGGAAGTGTGATGTATTGACAGTAGAATATGTTGCTGCAGTGGGTTTAGCTCTTTTGGAGTGTAGTTTTCAAGGCTTAGAAGGGTAGGTGGAAACCCAAACGCAATTAGGGCCTTCAGTATTAAAAGAATAAGTGGGAAAAATTAATCCCCCTATGGAATTTATAAGAGTAAATCTTATAGATCACAATACAGGGCAATAGAAACCTTCCCATTTGCTTTGCATCTTCTTTCTCCAACTCTTAAAAGCCAGTCTGACTTACTGGATGGACTTTGGATAACTGGGTTCAAAGCCCCCTCAGTAATGGCAATTCTGTTCTAATCTTTATCTCATTTTGTCAGTCAAAAATAATACAGAGTTATTTTAAAAAATAATTAGGAATTAGTAGCAATGTTGCCAACAATTTGCAAAAGACTCATACGCACACTGCATCTCAAAACAGTGTGTGTTCAGAGCCCAAGCTTTGAAATGAACTGCTGGGTTTTCTGTCCTCAAGTGGATCTCCTGATGCTTCATGGTTTTAGTTCAACTCCTTGGCTTGACTTGGCAGTGATTCCCAGACTTGATTCCGCTAGATTAGAATCTTTTTTATAGTCAGGAGTGAAGCTATGCAGAACTGACGTAGCCCCCTGTCATAGTGGAAAGATGTACATTCGTATGTACAACTTCTGAATTAGTAGATATATGGCATAGCACTCAATGGCCATGAAGCTAAGCAGCCATCTCTGTTGAGAAAGCTGATGGTTCCTGCCTTAATCTTCATAAAAACCAAGCCGGTCTTAATCCTGCCTAGTCATCTACATGACTTTTCCTGGTGAAGTTGTTTTTTATTAAAATCTTTTTTTCTTTCTCTCGGTAGGCCCAGTTACTAGAACTTCGAACACAGAATTACCAGCTCTCTGATGAACTCCGCAAGAACACAGCTGGTAAAATTTCTCCTCAGTTCTGCTTCCCTAGTAATGCTGTGATCTGGGCCATTACATTTTGTATCCAGTGTGAAAGCATCAAAATGTTTGCATGTATTCATATATACTCGCGTTTGCATAATGGTTATGCTGGTTCAGTCATGCTGATTTAGCATGACTCTTACAAAATCTGAAATTCCAAGGAAAGGCGTAATAGGAAAAAAGCAGTGGAATGAATAGCTGTGAAAAGTTACAAGAAATATTAGCTAGAATCTAATACTGACCATAGAATTCAGTTCCTGTTTAAAAGAAATGGCTTTCTCAGCCATATGAAGTTATGTTTGAAGTTATGAGTGAAGATGCACAGACAATGTATGATGAAACCTTAGGAGCAGGCAGATTGCCAAGGAAGCTTTCCTGTGGTTTGAGGATAAGGCTTCAGTGTCTATTTAGCACCGCATCCTTCCATGTGAAGAGCAAAAGCAGAATAAAGTTCTCGGGCTTGGCAAACTTATATTTAGTTTGTGCTCAGAAACATTCATTTTTTCCCCCATTTCTTTGCATCTTCTCTGGCTTTTGGAGAGGAAATAAGATTTCATTTAGTGTTTTGTTGTTCTTGTTATTTCTTTATTTCTCTCATCTTTAATATGACTATATTCTCTGCATCATTTTGAAGGCATAAAAAGTTTTTAAAAAATCTTTCTCTGTAATTAAAGTGATCTGTTACATATCTTGCTACAATATTCCTCTAAATCTGGTGCATCTTTCGTTTTGGTGCTCACAAGGCCAAGCAAGCATACATTGCTACATAAATTCTTTTACCTTTAGCAGACTGATAGATCAGAGGGCCAGAAACGGGCTTTTTAAGTACACATTCAAAAAAAAATCAGAATGATCAGAAATGTAGGATCGGATACCATATTTCATACCTTATCCTACATGTTCAGAATGGCAAAGGCAGATGCTCTATTTCTAAAATATTTTCTTAATTGTGATTTGTTTTTTCCTTGATTTTTTTAGAATTAAATGGGCTACGACAACGGGTCACCTATTTAGACAAGGAATTTACTAAGGCTCAGAAGGTAAAGTGAGATTATTACATTCCTATTCCTAAATGGTGAAAGGACATAACTAAGTTTTTAAAAGAATTAAATAATTTCAAAATCTATAATTAAGGTGTTTGTACTCATTCTTCAGGGGTTCTATAAATGTAAATAAGAAGCAGGATAAAAATCAGAATTTGGTATAATTGGTATAATCTGTACCTAAACCTTATTGGTGCTTTGCTAACAACTTCCCCTCTTTTCACAGGCTCTGAATAAGAGTAAAAAAGCTCAGGTAAGGTATCAGTATAAAGTATCAATTGCCATGTCATCTTCAATCCTGTCTGGATCCAGACTATCTGCCATCACTTGTTTCTAATACTTTTGTTTTGTCTCTCACCCGTCTGCAAGTCTTTCTTTCCTTCTTCCACATGATTCCAACTTCCCTGTCCAGTTGTTGTTGTTAATTGTGAAGTTGTGTCCAACCCATCGCGACCTCATGGACAACGTTCCTCCAGGTCTTCCTGTCCTCTACAGTATCAATAATCTAAATCAAATGGGGCGATCTTAAGTTCTCTGGTGTTGCTAAGCTATGATTTAGAGTCATTGGATACGAGATGGATGGCAAATAAATTTCCTAAATAAATAAATAATTTTATGCAGATATTCAGGAGCCCCCAAATTTAAAGAAAACTTTTCATATACAGGTAGTCCTTGACTTTTGACCACAATTGAGCCCAAAATTTATGTTGCTAAGTGAGACATTTGCTAAGTGAGTGCTGCCCCATTTTACGACCTTTCTTGCCATCATTGCTCTTGTTGAGTTAGTAACACAGCTAAGTGTTAAGTGAATTGGCCTTCCCTAGTGAGTTTGCTTGTCAGAAAGTCGGAAAAGGGGATCAAATGTCCCTGGGACACTGCAACTGTCATTAATATGAGTCTGTTGTCAACCATCCGAATTTTGATCACATGATCATGATGCAACGGTAATGAGTGTGAAAAACGGTCATAAGTCACTTTTTCCAGTGCTGGTGTAACTTTGGACAGTCACTAAATGAACTGTTGTAAGTCAAGGAGTACCGTACATGTGCCCTTTAGTTGGTCTGAGAGAAGTAGCTGACCACGGTCTAGATCAGCAATCCCCAAGCTTTGTGGCTTGACAGCGTGCGTGGGGGGAGCGGGGAAGTGGGCCATGCGAGGAGCGGACCAGTGTGCACGTGCGTGTGCATCTAGCTTGACTTGCGCAAGTTGAGCTGCACGCACGTGTGCAAGTGTAGTGGCCCGCCACTTGTGCAAGTCACACATGCATGCTTGCCAGCCCCGCTGCTCACACGGCCTGGTTGCAAATAGGCCACAGCCCCATAGTGGGCCACGGCCCAGGGGTTGGGGACCCCTGGGCTAGATGATTTCCATATCTCTTTCACCTATTCTTCCTCTTGGATACATCCTGCCACCAATTTCTCTGCTACTCACTGCATAACTGCTGGCATTCCATCATGAATTAAGGGCCACTTGGCATAAGATGGACCATCTAGAATTTGAGTAGGGAAAATAAAAAATACAGGAAGGTAGTAGGTGAGAACATTTCCTAATATTGTTAGGAGATTGGCAAAGGAGGCGCAATCTGCTTGACGATTTGGACCTGCCATCTAGTGGAAGGAAGTGAACCTTACCGTGATTATATGTGTGGGATCTCATGCAACTTTATTGATTTTGTAGGAAGTGGATGCACTGCTTAGTGAAAATGAAATGCTTCAGGGAAAACTGCATAGCCAAGAGGATGACTTCAGGCTGCAAAATAGCACTCTCATGCAGGAGCTCTCCAAGGTACTGGACTGTTATTCCTTTTGCAGTGCCACCAGGGTCGTGCCAGGGGGTGCTGTGTGACACAAAATAGCACTGCAGACTAACCATGCAGAATTCTGAGATAGAATTCTAGAACCATAGGGTCGGAAGGAGCCATTTAGGCAGGCGCATTCAGCTATCTGGCTAGTGCAGAAACTCAAAAGTCTAGTTTCTTAACAAATGTCTATCCAGCTTCAGTTTGAAAACAATCAGATCTTACAAAACGTAAGTTACGAAAGTGCAGGAATCCCACTCAAAATCAGAACGGAATGAATTAGGCCAGTGCAGTGCTTCAGACTCAGTCTCCAAACAGTACGTGGGAAGGCACAGGTAATGCAGGCTTGTCTCGAGCCCGTTAAAGCAGCTGCTCTCTTTCTCAGGATCGGTTCTGAGAAAAGACCTTGTGAAGGTGTTGCAGACGCGCTAGGTTCACTCCCCTGTGTCCTTCAAAACATATTTTGCACACTGAATCTCAAATCTTGGACAAAATATTTAGCTACATATATAATTTAATACTTTTAATCCAACATCTTCAGCTCAGGCCGGAGAGGTTCTTCGTCTCGGTGGTTCATCTTATCTTTTCTAATCTTTTATTCTGTTCGTTACTACTGCTGGCCCAAAACAGATACCAAATATAAAATGTGGGTAGGACAAAAACCAGCCTTCAGCTCCCCAAACAAACTTCTTCATGCACGCGTGAAGAATTTTTTCCTTGTCTTTCACCCTAGTTTGCCTATCAGATTGGCAAGCCCAATTGCTGCAAATGTTTTTTTTCTTCTTCTTTTTCCTTCCATTCTCACGGTGTGGTGTTTTTGAGTCATTTGTGTGGTATTAAAAAAGCATTCTGAGTGGGAAGCTTTTCTTAGCAACTGCTGTTTGCATGCTTATTGAGTTTGGAAAAGTGCAGGCTAATCGGCAGGGGGTGAAAGCTTTCTGTGCATTTGGTGTATTTATTAGATTACTCCTAGTTTATTAAACCAAAGCCGTTGAAGAAGGGAAAGATCACTACACCCTTTATAGTCAACGCTTTAGAGCAGCGGTTCCACTTGGTGGCTGGGCCCCGGCACAGGGGATGTGTGAATGATACCCACACGCACGTGTACACAGCTCCATGGGTGCAAGTGACAGGTGTGAATGCCCTCCACTCACGCAAATGGAGCTTCAGGCGTGAGTGGAGGACGCTTGCCCTTGCACACAAATCTCCACTTCTGCAAGCGGCAGGCACTTGTGCTAGCATATGAAGCTCTGCTTGTGCGAGCAGAGGGCCCGTGAGCAGTGGCTGCTTGTGCTCGTTTGCGAAGCTCCACTTGCTCAAGCGGTGAGTGCTTGTGCACGAAGCTCCATTTGCCCGAAGGAAGCTTCGTGCGTGAGCGCCCTCCACTTGTGCGAGTGGAGCTTTGGGCGTGAGTGCAAGCACCCTCTGCTCAAGTGCCCACCACTCGCATGAGTGGAACTTCACACACGCACGCTTGCCCATCGCTCACACGGCCCAGTTTCAGACAGGCCACAGCCCAGTAGTGGGGGTTGGGGGACCCCTGCTTTAGAGCACTCTCTTGGGACTTATTTTGGGGAACTGGAATAACAAGTGCTTTTTCTTGCCCTGAAGATCTGGGATCAGCTGCAGACCAATTTCACCCCCAGGTGGATCACCTGTGCTTTTTGTTCAGTGTGCTGGGAAATGTATTACTTGCAGAAATCCACTCCTTTGGTCTTTCAAATGCAGCTGTGCTCGCAGCTTGAGCAGTTGGAGAGGGATAATCAGATTCTTCGGGAAGGGAAGACAGCAGTAGCCGGCGAAGGGTCGTTCCCAGCCAGCTCCGTGGATGGCGAGCTGTTAAGGCTACAGGCAGAGAATTCTGCCCTGCAGAAGAACATGGCAGGTAGCATTCTTACTGGCATATAACTGTGGGGGCTTAAATTGAAGTTTGGAAAGTCCAAGGAATTGGACAGGGGAGAAGATTGGCCAAGTGGAGCACTTTACAGCAGCCTTCCCCAAATATGGCCATTGCTGAGACTTCTGGGCGTTGAAGTCCATACAGCACGATGGGGAAGGTTGCCTGCAAGGTTGCAGTATTATAGGAGAAAAAGTTATCTCCCTTCTAGCTTTTTTTAAAAACAAAAACAAAATCACTGTAATAAGCATATTGGGAACTTGGCTATTATATACCATTGTACCTCTAATTTTGATGAAAGGCTACTAAATATCACATGACTATTACTGGGTGCTTTTTCACAGGATTTCATCAGCAGATTTTTAAGAGTGAGGGATGTTCCAGACTGGGAAAGGAGTTTGGGAGGCAAAGTTGGTCCCTGGACCTGAAAGCGCCCATCCTTGATTTAATACCAGTATTTTTTTCAAACTTGGCAACTTTTAAGACATGTGGATTTCACCCCTTGAATTTTCCAGCCATCTAGAATTGTGGTCCGTACATCTTAAAAGTTGCCCCGTTTTGAAAAAAGACAGATTTAAAAGGGATACAGAAGAAGGAATCTGTGGTCTGCTCAGAATGGGTGATCCTTGTTCTGCAGCTTTACAGGAGCGCTATGAGAAAGAAGTGGCCCGGCAAGCAGAAAACCGAGGTGGCGGGAAAGGTGATAGTTCTCTGGATTCTTGTCTCGCTGTGCCAGAGACGACTTCAGAACAGCCGGCATTTGACAGCGACAGTAGCAGTGCCATTTCCCAGCAGCTTCTCTCAGAGGTGGAACTGAAACTGCAGACCGAGAGGGAGGAGAAAATACTGCTGAAGGAGCAGCTGCAGAGCCTCGAGGTAAGAAGGACTCCATGATATTTGCTCCCCTTTGCCAAGCGTTGATTTCTGCCTCAGCTGGAGGCTGCAGCTATTGGGAAGTAGTTTGTAGGGAGCAGGGAGTCATTCCTCACCACACATAAAATAGAGCTATTTCAAAGAAAGCACTCGAGGAGATGGAAGAAAGCAGGACATTCTGACCTCAGCATTGATCTTTCGGATAGCAGAAGAAATCCCATGCCATAGAATTGAGGATGGGATGTGGTCAAACATTGTCCACTCTCAGCATTTCTCACCACAGGCTATGTTGGTTGGGGTTCCCGCAACTGGCAGTTCAATGGCATCTTGGTGGACCCTAGGAGCCTTGCTCCAGACTGCATTTGTCCATTTCCATCCCTGCCCTATCTTCCAAGTACCAAAGAATAGCAATAGCACATAGACTAATATATTGCTTCATAGTGCTTTGCAGCCCTCTCTTAAGCAATTTTACAGAGTCAGTCTATTGCCCACAACAATCTGGGTCCTCATTTTACCAACCTTGGTAGGCTGGAAGGCTGAGTCAACCTTGAGCCGATGAGACTCGAATTGTCAAACTGCTGGCAGCTGGTAGTCAGCAGAGGTAGCCTGCAGTATTGCATCCTAACCACTGCACCACCTTGGCTCAGAAGCACTTGTCGCCCAGTTGCCGTGGCTCATAATAACTGGATTTGCATATGAAATCACTTCTCACTTGGATTAATTTAATTTAATTTAAATTTAATTTAATTTTGTTGTGAGTTACACAATGACAATAAAGATTTCTATTCCTATTCTATTCTATTCTATTCTATTCTATTCTATTCTATTCTATTCTATTCTATTCTATTCTATTCTATTCTATTCTATTCTATTCTATTCTATTCTATTCTATTCTATTCTATACTGTTCCTGTTCCTGTTCCTGTTCCTGTTCCATCCCATCCCATCCCATCCCATCCCATCCCATCCCTCTAATGTGGAATCTGGGGCTGCCCTTGAAGATCATCCAGAAGCTGTACCTGGTTCATCATGCAGCTGTGCCTCATGGACGGGAGCTTGCTATTCACCCATGTCAATGCTGCTGCTATATGAGTTTCATTGGCTTCCAGATGCAATTCAGGGTGCTGGTTATCATGTGTAAAGACCTAATGGCACAGGGCCAGGTTATTTGTAGGACAAATAAGGTGGGCACGCCCAGATCTCTTCCTTCAAATGTTGCCATCTGGAGGGATCTTGGAAGCACTTCTCTTTTGTGGCTGTCATGGCATTTGGAGCATCCTTTTCCCTGAGATATGGAGGGCCCCAAATCATTAGCCTTCTGGAGGACCGTGCTGGCTCTTCACTCAGCACTGGGCTAGAGTGCTAGTGAGACCAGTAGATCTAGATATTGTGGGATATTGCAGTACTGTGGCAGAATAGGTGATGAGGTTTTGGGGGGGGGAAGCAGGTCTGTGGATTTATATTTATCTGTTTTTTATGGAACGTTGCCGTGAGCTGTCCATGTTTATAACGTGTAAGATAAGCAGTCATATACATTCCTACCAACATAACTAAATTGTATTGAATTAGAAGTGCGCTGATCTAATATAACTGTTAATAGTGAAATGGCCAGTGGTGTTAGCATGGCAGGGAATGTTTCAGCAAAGAATAATACAGAGACTTGAAAGCAGGAGAGGATCCGGATCATAGCGATCAGTCCTTTGTTCCCAAATGCAGGCCTTTATTTTTATTTTTTCTTCCCAGAAGAGGGAATGGGGAACTTTTGGTTGGATAGGATGAAGTAAATGATCCTCAGCATGCTGCTTTTTAAACTAGAAAACCTAGACGTTGCCTCTTCCTTGTCTCACCACAGCCCTGATACGGTCGTTGTCTTATAGAACCACCTGGCGGAGTTGTTCAAAACAATCGCCAGATGAGTGAAAGACTCTGAATGCTTGAGACAGGTCATTGTGTTTGCCTCTCCTTCCCCTCCTATAGGCATCCAAGACAGCGGAGAACTCCCGCCTGCAGCAAGAGCTCTCCAAGGTAAGAGGGGAGAGAGTTTTGTACGGCTGGTCACATTCCCGGGAGACGATGGGTTAGTGGGAGGGCGAGGATTGCTGGTGGGAACTTACAGCCTTTTCTCTCTTATGCAGTTTGCAGAGAAGCTTAAGAAGAAGCAAGAGAGGTATGTTTTGGAGGTGGGGAGCTTGGTCAGGCTAAGGAATGGGATTTACTCTTTGTTAGCTAGCCAGGCTCCTACCTGCTTGATTGCTGTTCCTGTTACAAGTGAAAGTTTGCCCTCATCTCAAGAAGTTTGAATGAATGCTCCTTCCTCCACTGCCAAGAGAATGTTAATATGTTCTGCAGGGGGTGGGGGGGGGCTTTCCTTTGGGAACCAGCTTTAGTCTCTCTTGCATTCTGTGTTTTAACTTCTCCCTATCTTGGTGTCTCATCCTCTTTTAGCTTTGTGCGGCTTCAGACAGAAAAAGAAGCTCTCTACAACGACAGCAGGTAGGGGCTGAGCAATCTGGAATTTCGCCCTCAGCGCCAGCACAACAGTGCACTCTTCACCTAAGCCTGTTTGAGAAGCACCGGGTGGTTGGTTGGAGTAGAGCTTTGCAAAGGACATTTGAAGCCGGGGTTTTGGGAGAAAGGGGGTGGGGTGGGAAAAACAACAGGAGGAAGATGGAGAAATCCACTGCCAGTATTACAATCCAGATCATCAGAAAATCACTGCAGTCTGAAAGCATTACATAAAGTCTGGCAAGGTGATCCCCGTGAGAATCCGCTGCGCAAGCCTGTTGATGGTGTGGAATGAATTGCACTCATGCCTGACTGGTCTGAAGTGGGCCCAGTTAAGTAAGCAGAAAGCCTTGGGACTCTTCCCCTTCTTCCCAGCCTCTTGAATGATCCCTGGCCCCATTTTCATTGCATTTATTTATGGCTTTCAGATACTATAATGATATAACAAATTAGATAATAAAATAGCAGATTACACTGTAGCTGAACAAAGCAATGTTATACCATGTGGGTAGGTGAGGCAGGGCCTCTAAGCTCAAGAGTGCCTGTCTATCTCTCCCCTGTTTAGCAAAAACAAATGATCTGTGTAAAGCAAACCCTGATACAGAATAGATTAGACACATGTGCATAATTTAGATCCAGTGTTGTACCTCTTAGCTAACCTTGGCTGGTCTTGAGTACTATGCAAACTTAGTCTTAATTACTGTTTGGATGGGGGACCATCTGGGAGGCTCAGAGCTGTTGGCCAGATTTCAACGTTGAATTAATTGAGTACTCTAGAAGAAGGCAGTGACAAACCACTTTTGTTACATTGCTTAGAAAGCCTGGATGTATCCATGAAAGTCCCCAGAGTTGAGCATAGCTGAAAACTGGAGGTTCTTGCTTCTTTTCTTGACTGGAATTTGCCTCAGCTGGGTGCAGGTTTTAACTGAAAATGAAACTGGATATGGGGCTGGAGCACTGGGCAGTAATGGTGTTAAAAGTGCTTTGATGAAAAACCTGCTGCAGTGGTGGGTGCTGAGGAGAAAGTGTGGAAAGGAGCATATTCTTGGGAAAACAAGCAATAAAACAGATAGAAATAGATAACCTTTATTGTCATTTTTTTTTACTGTGGGCACAACGACACACATTAAAAATGAAATTTAGTTGCTTGCTCTCAAAGTGTACACATACATAACACACATTTAAACATACTATATACAACAAATGTATAGACTTACACCCTTACATATAAGTAACATATAAATATTAATCACTGTCCATCTTGAATACATAATGGAAGGAGGAAGTTTTAGAGTTCACAAGGTTAATACTCTAAAAAAAACTCTTAAAAACCTCTAAAAATCCTATAATAATAATAATGATGAAAAATAAAAAATAAAAAAAGCTAGAAACGGGGATGAGTGGATGAGATGGCAATGAAAAAGGCATTTCCTCCAAAAGTAGGGAGGTGAGAGAGGAGATGGAAACAGCCAGCAGATATTACCCAAAGCCATCAGAGCAGCTTAAAGAGAAGAAAGCAAAGTCCCTGGCTTCTCCTCTGCAAACAAATTTTCCCTTCCACTATTCAGGACCAAAATTGAGGAGATCCAACAGCGGAAGGAAGAGGAGCTCAAATCTCTGCAAGTTCGTAATCAGAAGCTGCAGCAGGAGTTCCAGACCACAAACCAGGTAAAAGGCATTTTTCCTTCTCCTGTAGTTCAGTCTGAGGTACATTTAAGGCACGGCTAAAGAGACCTGAATTCATCAGATTTAGAAAGTGTGTCCAGGAGCTTGGCTCCATCAGCAAGGAAACCTCTTGATCGAAAGTGTTTAGTTGTATCCTTTGAGAGGTCTTGATGCAAAAGCCTAGCTGTGTTCTTGCCCAATTCTTTTCAGCTTTGGTTCTCTAACCTGTACATTGAGAATAATTTTTGGCCTTTCGGTGTCTAAAGCAGTGTTTCTGAAACTCAGCAATGTTAAGATGTGTGGACTTCAACTTCCAGAATTCCTCAGCCAGCAAGACCACATGTCTTAAGGTTGCTGATCTAAAGCATGATTGTCTTTTTGGGGCTTAACTGCCACAATTTTCCCCAATGAAGCTTAAGAAGTATGAGAAAGATGACAGAGCTAGGGTTGTTTGCTGGTTTATAAATCATATGTATAGGTTGTCCCACTCACCAGATAAATTTCTACTATCGCATGGAAATACAGTTCCCGCAATTCCTTGGAGGAAATGCCATAGACTTGTAAAGTGGATAAAGCATAAATATAGCTAACAATAATGGGCCATTTGTTTCCTGCTCTAGAAAATAGGATTTCCTCCCCCCCCACCTCCATTTTCCCTAAGAAAGGGAAGAATCTATGCTTCTATCTTTTTAATGGTCCTGAGGTTTATTGATTCCACCTGATAATTTTTAATGGGTGTGGTTGCCTCCATCTAGGGCAGGCACGTCAAACACGCGACGTCACGTGACGTCACACGACGTATCGCGACTTTCCCCCCATTGCCGGCAATGGGGTGGGTGCGATTTCAGGGTGACGCATCCGGCCTGTGGGCCGACAGTTTGACATGCCTGATCTAAGGTGTGATCCTAGTGGAATTTAATGCAACAGTGAAATCCTCCATTAACATTCTGTTTGGTAAATTTGTTCCTTCTTTCTCAGGGCTTCTTGGAATTAAAGGACCAATTGCAGAGTTGTCAAAAAGAAAATGAATTGGCCCTTCAGACTCTGCAGGACCAGGTGAGCAACCTTTCTACCTGCCTGCCCTCCTCTGATCTGCCTCAAAACTATAATTTTGGTGAGATGTTTACTTTCTGATATTGTAGGCCTGTGCAGAGGGTTGAATCTCTGTTTCCCCTTCGGGAGGTTGGTCTTATAGCTCCCATCAGTCTCAAGCCATATTGGGGTGCTGGAACTAATGGCGTATGAAAGGCATAGGCATATACACTTATGCCTGTTCTTGAAGTAAGATGATAAAATGTATATTGCATTAGAAGTAACAGATCCCCAGAGAGCTCCCTGAATAGATTCTAGTTTTTGCCAGAGCTATATGGTTTCAAAGTTTATTTATTATATATAGTATGATTCTTATTTGCCACCAAAGAAGCAGAATTATATGACTTGTGTTAATTATGCCATTTGAGAACATTGACGTTAGGAGTTCTAGAAAATGTAGAATTCTGATTTTGCTTTTGTAGGGCTGGACAAAGATTTGTTTTTCTAATGATAAAGTGTTCTTCAAATCATAAAAGCTGGAGATGCGCGACCTTTTGAAGTTAAAAATAATAATCTGTGCTTGCTATTATGTTTTGTAGTTTTCTCCTGTGATACTGTGACATAGGTGAGCCCGAAGTCCTGTAGATGGTTGAACTGCACTTCCCTAATTATTAATCATCCCTGATCATTGGCCAGGTGATTGAAATCTGAAACATTTAGAATGAATTATCTTAGTGAAGCCTGAAATGTAAACAAGGAGGCCTTTGACCAGCTCTGGCAGATAACACCAGCTGGATCAGGAGGTACTAAAGACAGTGCCTTATCTCTCAGCTAGACTTCTCTCATTTACTTTACATAGGGCTGCCCTTGAAAGTAATTCCGAAGTGCAGCTGGCATCAAATAACAGCTGTCTTCTTGCTATCTAGTACTAGCCAGTTCAGCAGAATAACCCCTATTTTATGGGAGCTGGTGGCTGTTGGTCTCTGGCCCAATTCAGAATGCTGATGATTACATATGAGCTCTATACACTTGAACTCTTGCTACCTCTGGGCTCTTTTCCTCCAGGTAGAATCTGTGTGAAGCAGAGAGAGAGTGATGCTCGTCCCACAGAAGATTGGGGGGGATGGGGACTGCCTGCTGGCATTCGAAATCACCATAGTGATTTCATGTTATGTTACGTTCCTATCATGTATTATCTTGTGGCTGCTTTTAGATTGTGTACTCTTAAGACATGTGGTCATAAGTCACATATAAAGACGTGGGTAATAAATAAATAAAGCAAGCCAGATGGCTGACGGGCAAATGGGTTGGCTAGCTGCAGGATTGATACAGCCTGCCTCTGCTCGTTCACTGAGTTACTTCAGTAGAGATTCATCTGAGTTTTTTTGGCACTGATCTTACTTTCCATAAAGTAATTTGCCTGCTATCCTTTCCATTTAATTCAGTAAGTTGCATGTTGGCATTCTGTTCCTATTCTTGCCATACTCTATGTGTGGGCGTGTGAATTACGTTGATTTTATCTCAGTCTGTCTTTCCCAAGTATATTTCTGAATGCAGAGCACGCTGTGTCTCCTGGGTACTTTATAAGAGAAATCTAAATTTGCTGGTGGGGATGGGGTTACCTTTCTAGGGATACTTCCTTGGCAGTAAATCCAACTGAACCTAATAAAACCTATTGAGGTTGATATGAAATTGCATTGTAATGTTTCTCTAGGTATGGAAGTCAACAGCTAAAAAAATGAGAAACCTGGGACTTAAAATATGAACACTACTAGTGGCAGTTGTTGAGCTAATACCGGTACTCCAAAAGAATTAACTATAAGTAATGGAAACTTGCTATAAAACTAAAGCACCCCCTCCCCACCCCAAGGAAGCTGTTGTATCACTGCCCTGTGAATACATCTCTAGTGTCAGTGGGGAGACAGACACTGTATCCAATGGATTTATATCAGCGGTTCTCAACCTGTGGGTTGCGACCCCATTTGGGGTCGAACGACCGTTTCACGGGGGTCGCCAAACACCGCAGTCCGCCATTTTTCCCCCATTTCCCCTCGGCCGTCGCGCGCACGCCGCGCATGCGCGTTTCGGCCCGTCGCGCGGCGCAGGTCGGGGTCGCACCGCACATGGGCGGCGCAGGTGGGGTCTCGGCCTGAAAAAGGTTGAGAACCACTGGTTTATATCATTCATTTGCTCCATGCTGAAAATGATGCAATTTCAGACAAGGCCATGTGTTACTTTATTGAATGAATTCCTCTTAGTTATCCTCTCTTCATTTGAATGATGTCTTGTTTAGTCATAAGCATATGTAAATGTGAAATTGTGCTAATCTGCTAAAGTGTCAGAAGGTTGTAGAAGGCAGTTATCTGCTATGAACCTGAGTTCACGTATTGTCCTCCCAACACAAAGATTGTCCCCCTGCATTGTGTTCCTAGGATGCTCCTTATAAGAGAATCAGAACAGAAGGGCCTTTGTGGATGATGATTGTCTTGTATGTGCATTGATTGAATATAAATTTTATGTGTAGTTGTAGTCGTACATCGTGTTATTGAGTTTATACATGGCAATGAGATTATAATCAACCAGTGTCTCTTATCTTTTGCAATGTTCTTTATTTTGTTTACCATTGAATGTGTTACCATGGACATTTTACTGTGGATGTTTTAATTACATTGTTTAGCATAGAAATTTTAATCACCGATCTTATGTAAATTGATGTGAGAATGGACATCATATTTGTATGCTGCTGTATTGATTCAACAGCATACAAATCTGACAAATCCATTATTGCATAATCAGTAGCAGAGCTGAGCTGCGAACCATCCTACAGGCTGCAAAAGATGGGGGAAATATATAATGCTGTTAAGTATTTAAAAAGAAATGTGAAGCTAGAGTAGCCGTTAATGAGAATTGTTATCTGGACAGATCCCAGCTCCCTAGAATTTAAGCCAGAGCATTGACACATATGTAGGTTCTGCGTGCTGCCAATGCTAGCTGAGTTGCTCCTGAAAGTCTCCAAATGAAGAAACTAATTCCAGTATAAAGAGTTGAAAAAACCAGATTTATTGTAATACTGAGTTGAAGATTTTTGGCCATGGTGGTAGTGATGGGAGAAAAGTTCAAATAATCTGAGAGTACTGCTGATATCTTCCCTTTTAATAAAATAATACGATGGATGTGGGAATAACTTTCATTCAGTGATCTTAATTCTTTTATGGTGCAAGTTTCTACATTCATAATCTCTTTTTATTTCTAAATGGGGTCATTCTTGATGGCTCTGAATGAAAAAGGAAAGTAATTTCAGGTTTTGAGGTAATGCTGGTAGGGGAAGAAGTGTTTTTTTATCTCAAGGTTGTGGAGAAGAATTAAATTCCGATTTTCTCCATTCTCAACCTATGGCAAATAAAAACAATTAAAATCAATCCAATTGGCTTAAATCTTTTGAAAAAGTAGGCATTGGGAAAACGCCACTGCATCAGTCAGGCTTTGCCCACATAGAAGAATGGAAAGAGAGAGAGAGAGAGAGGGGGGGGGGGGGAGGGAGAGAGGGAGGGAGGGAGGGAGAGGGAGAGGGAGAGAGAAGGAAATGTATGCAAAACCATCTATGTATTTTTAAGGGAACTTTGATGCACATTCTCTCTCTGGTATGTTTTCCTTGTTGGTATTAACTTTATATACCAAATTCACATTGTAAGTCTCTCCAGAGAGAATATTCAATATGTTTTACCTGTTGATTTGGGGGCCATGCTATTTTCAGAATATTGTATCAGAATCTTCATTTCTTCTGCACAACTTGCTACCTTAGGCTTAATTTCATCCAAGGAGCAGATGATGTAAAACTTAGAATTTTCTAGGTAACAGTATATATAAATATGTACTAGATAAGCTCTTTCTGAAAATATACAGTTCAGAACACTAGTTAAATTCAGATGCTATTTAGTATGAAATAGTCTTAAGATTTCTTTATTTTCCTTTGCTTTATGCCAGTGATGGCGAACCTTTTAGAGAACGAGTGCCCAAACAGCAACCCAAAACCCACTTATTTATTGCAAAGTGCCAGGGCTGCATCAGCATTGTGGTGCCCTCGGGGGGTGGGGCAGGGAGGCGCCTCTGAGTGCCGCCTCTGGCACACAAAAACTGGGGGTGCAAAAATGGGCCACTGTGCTGCAAGGTGCAAAAATGGCCACCATTGCACCACGGGGTGCAGATACAAGGTGCTGCACCATGCAAGAATGGGGCAGGGCTAGTGAGTATCACGTAGACACTAGCCCCACCCCATTTGCAGCGCGCATGTGCTCGCGGCCTCGTGCGCATGCACGCATGTAAAATGCTTCCCCTTCCCTTTTCTTCCAGTCAACCAATTGACAATGGTTGGTGACAGCTGCTTTATCACCTCTACTCGAGCTTGCTAGTTGGACGCTTCGCCTCCTTTGTGCTGGATGGGGCTCCTCCTCTGGATGGCAGTGGCGGCCTGATGGACCTGCTGTTGGCGGCGGTGGTACACGTGCCAACAGAGAGGGGTCTGAGTGCCGCCTCTGGCACATGTGCCATAGGTTCGCCAGCACTGCTTTATACCATTCAATTTCTCCTTCTTGAGCTGTTACTGTTGTATGTTATTCTCCCTTTCATCTTCCTCTTCACAACCTTTCTTGGGCAATGCTTCAGGCTAATTCCTTACTATAAAAGTGACTCACCTGGCTTCCATTGATTTTTGATTTACAGTATTTGATCAACAAAGACCTAGTTGCAAGTCTTTGTTCTGAAGGGTAATTCTTCTCTGATGAATGGACTATGTAGCTCCAAGGGATTGTCACATGTCAAGAGTATATCAGTTTTATTTTAAGCAGGAGATAGGGACATTCCTAAGAGCATTGCTACTATTGCCTGTTTTTGTAGCTAGAAATAGGATTGCAACGTTCAACTAAAATTTCAAAAATGAAATGTTTTAATCCTTCGGATGGTTGCTTATCTTTCACATGTATTTGGATTTCTATATTCTCTACTGCAGGATCAGTTGGTGACTTGTTCAGAACTATCAGTTTTCTGCCTCCTGTGTCTTCAGCAATGCCAGAGCTAGAAAATGGAGCAAAATACACCCTTAACACCCTCATTTGAAGCCAGCTGTTATCTTGAGATAGGCTTGGATATACTTTGTATACTCTAAATATTCTATTTCCCATCACATAATACAACTGAATTGCCTTGGATTTCAGATAATTCATCCAAGTCCACAGTACTGAAAGCCCACTTTCTCAGCTTAAAGCAGGAATTCTGGGAGTTGAAGTCCACGAGTCATAAAAGAGCCAAGCTTGCCTACCCCTGGTTTATATTGTATTAGATTTTACTATTCTAGTAAACATTCTTAATAAAAATTATATCTATGTGTGTATGTAGGAAGGGGATGACCTCCAGCCCATCCACCCCTAATGTACCACTAAAATGCAGTGTGCCCCTGGATTGTGGGGTCAAAGGTTGGCTCCTGATTTCAAGTATAATCCAAGTTCTATTTGAAAGCAGTATTCTTTGGTTCCCTTTTAAAGATTCAAATGTTGCTTGAGTCTATGCTGTTTCTCTGGGCACAATTACACATAACTTCATCCTCACAATGAGTTGCTATGGGAAACTTGTAAGATGTTGCCAGTGATGCTTTTTTGAGGCCTTACAGCTTGTTAGCCGTGTGCTTTGATAGGCAGATGGGATTTCCTAGATTGGCTGTGACTTCTTCCAATTTGGTATTGGATCATAGTTTATTGTAAAATTTATTTTATGACTTTGGTTATTCTTTTCCTAACCCATTTCCTCTTGGACATAGTTTTGTGTTGTATGCCATTGTGATGGAAGTGCTGTTCTACTTCAAGTGAAGTAAGCAATAGTCCATTTTAAACTATTATTTCTTTAGATAAGCATTTTTCTGGAAAAAAACATAGCAGCCATGAATTGGATATTTCATCTGTAGTTATTCTTCAGAAAATAATTCTTCAAACGATAGCACCATTATCTTTTCCAGTTTGATTATTCAAAGTTCCCTTAATTCTAAAGCAAAAATATCTCATTGGTCTCTTTGGGAATCCCTATTGGAGTTAATAATAATATTATTATTATTATTATTTATTAAACTTGGATGGAATGATTGTGTCTCAATTCCAGATTGGTTCCTCAATGTGCTTCTTCAGTGTGCAGAACACTAGCAGTTTTACCTGGAATGTGTTTTGAACATGATGCCTATGGGACCTTTGTAGGTCTAGCTGGTATGTCTTCCTCAACATTGTAAATGGATAATTTACCTGTCGCTTGTAGATCTATTGTATATACTACTAAAAATTCTCATTCCAATAACCTTCAGCTGGGCAAAACAGTGCATCATAGGGTAACAATTGTTAACCCAAAATACCTCAAATGGGCTAACTTACAAAATGCATCCAAAATCTGAGACCATGACTCCCATGAATCTGAAATTTGGCAATTTTTATTAAACATTAATACAAAATGTCATAAAACACTTTTTGTGCTGATGTTTAACTATGCTATATAGTTTAACGTGGGCTATTTTCAAGACCAATAAATCTCTGAATATATCCCAACTTTTCCAGTGAAGATTGGATATTAGCAGTTCTGTCACTATTGGAGGCATTGAGGAGTCCGGTAAGGATGGCCACGTGGGTGACAGGCTATCTAGTATGATCATAAAAGTTCTAGTATTTGAACATTGCATTACCATCTTTGGATGATAATATACTTTGGGTCAAAAGTATATCATTGTCCTTCAAAATTGCTGTCCATTCTGAAAATGCAGTCACTCTTGAGTGGTTGAAGCTATTTGTGCAATTATATTTTCATCCATATTTTCATATTGTTTGTCAAAATGCCAGATAGAGGGTGAGATAGGCTGTCTGCTATAATATTGTAATTCCCTGGAAGATATTCAGGTAGGAACATAAAGTCAATTAATGTGCAAATCTATTGTCCCATGCTCATGTGAGGTTAAATCCCTCCTTACCATTTATTCTTTATTGATAACTTATAATTATTTTGTAAGTTATAAATAAAGCTATAAACGAGAATTTCTGATTTACTTAATTCAGGATCATAATCATATACAATTACCAAGAGTTTTATTCTTTCCGAATCCTCCTTCTCTTTCCACTTCTTTTTTCCCCGCTTTTGTTCTTCATATTTGGCTCTACTTCTAGTATTTTCTCACTGGGAAAAACTTCTAATTCAAAAACATATTCATAACTGTGAGATACAGCTCTGGCCAAGATGGACTGTCAGTCCAAATGCAGTGCATTCACATTAGTTTAATTTTCCAAATATATATAGTAATGAAAACAGCATTATTGATGAAAAAAATGGGACTATCATTAGATAAAGAACTTCATTGTTTCCAGAAATACCACAGATCTTTAATAAATGGATCAGAAAAGGTCATCAGGATGGCATAATTAAAAAGTAGAGCTATAATGTCTCATACCACACAGTTTGTGCTTCCTACAACCACTCCTGTGCTCGTCCTTATCACCTTGTGTAACAGGATCAGAGATTATGGTTGTATCCTTGTTTTAATTGTTGTATGCTATCTCGTAATGACTTATTCAAAAAAGTGAGGGAGAAATATATTCAGTGAATCTGTTCATTAGACTATCTAATTACTTATTATGTTTTTGTAGGAAAAGAGGCTGTTTCTTAAATTTTCAGTTTTTAGCTTTTTGCTATTGTGTATTGATTTTCAAAATCCCTAAAGGATTTCTCTTCCTAAAAGTTGAGTTTCACATCCTGTCTGTTTTAACTTACATTTAGGGTGCATTTTAAACTTTATTCTTTAGTCAGAGATGACATTTTGAAAAGACTATGCAACCTTTTAGCAAATCACAGGTTGATTCTTTTGGCGTATGGACTTGGGCCATACGCCATAGGTATCATCACTGAGTCACTGATGCTGGGCCTTCTCTAATTACTAGAAATCTCCATCTTTGGGAATTTTCAGCATGTGCTTCTTGAATACTTTTCCAACTCATATTTCACAATGTTAAAAGATTTTACTCTTTTTAATAAATAAAAGCTGTATTTATTGTATACCATTGCTTATACAGGCAGGACCATCAAAAATTCAAAGCATTAGAAAACTGTTAAATTTTGAGCATCTTGGTCTTGATGTGTGATTGATTGAATTAATACTTTTGTGGGATAGATTTTGATTCATACCAATCTAACTAACTTAATAAGATAAGCCAAATAGGTTTGACTGGCTACCTATCAGATTAGCATCTGGAAATGTCCTGGTTTCCCTAGTAGCACAGCAAGTGTTGTGTTTAAACAGAGTTTGGGGGACTAGGGACAAAACATAGGGTAATGATCTAAAATGGGCAGGCTCATATTACACATATGGATGTGACTAGTTTCCACACTCCACTCTGTTTCTTGAATTGGATTTGGGGATTTCCTTCAAGTCTGTTAAAACTCTGTCAGCATATTTAGCTTCTTCGATTATGGTTTGTCTACTTCTTAATGGTGGAACACACTGGTTCTTAGCAAGTGTGGTTGGAAAAAGATGTCGGCGTTTGGAATACCTGGGAGAATAAAAATGTGCAGAAAATATATAGAAAAAGGTCATGCCAGAGGAATGTAATATGTACTTAAAATGACATTGTGTATCAAAATGTAACTGACAGAGCTCCTAACATTATCTGCCTGTCTGTCACAGTCCTTGGTTCTACTTTGTTCTTGGCTTGAGCACAACTACACACTCTTGATTACCCATTATACTTTGTAGGTCTGACTAAGCCTGACTTAAGAGCCCCTTATTTAATACTACAATACTTTAATATTCAGGCCCACTGCAATTTAACATTGCTTTGGAAATTAGAGACAATGAGGATCGATTTGTGAGTGGAAGGGCCTAACCCAGGCCCATCAGTTTATCTGAATATTTTCTGGAAATCTTTTTCCTTCAAATGCAGTAATTTACAGCTGAAATGATTGCACACATTGCTTCACTCATAGTATACAGTAAGTCAGTTGTTGGCGGAATTATTTATTTGAAGGTGGGGAGTTTCTACCCAGGAGACCCATCATAATAGACCATAGTATTAGGAGCTTTACACTGAAATTACTCTCTTCCTTTCTATTTAATTGTTCCATTTCTTCTCTTAGATTCCCATCCTCCCAAAGGCTTTTCCCTCCTCTTAATTTACTTTCCTTGTTTTAACCTTCTTTTCTCAAACAGATTTGGTGATTATGTCGAGTCTCTAATAACTGTGTCTTGTCCTGATAACTGAAATGTGCTTCATTTCGTTAATTGCTTTATTTTCATAGCAATTGATGTGCCTTTTTTTTAAAAAAAAATGGTTTCTAAGCTTGCTTTCTCTAAAAACAAAATAAAAACCAATCACAACCTTTGCCCAAGACTGCTAGTTCCATGTTTTGCTGTATTTTTAATCCTTATTTTCTCCTTCCCCCACCACTTTTGCTCTCCCCTTCCCCCCCACCTCTGCCTCTCCTTCCTTCCTTCCTTCCTTCCTTCCTTCCTTCCTTCCTTCCTTCCTTCCTTCCTTCCTTCCTTCCTTCCTTCCTTCCTTCCTTCCTTCCTTCCCGTTGCCCATTCTGCCCTTTATGGGCCCTCAGGTTGCGTGCCAAAGTGCGGAGAGCCAGGAACAGGTTGAGACCATTCTGTCCGAAAATGATGCTCTGAGAACCAATCTTGCAGCATTAGAACAGGTACCAGGTTCCGTCTTGTGAGCCAAGTGGTTGGAGGGTATAGAAGGTGCCGTTGAGGGTGATGAAATTAAAGGGTGTAACAATGCATTTTTACAAGGAGGGTATGTATATTACATTTACAGCATAAGCAAGGCTAAATGACCAGCAGCAATGGATGTGTGTGTGAAGAATTCCTGTTTATTGCATTTACATTCCTCCCTTCATCCAGTATACTGTGTATGAGATATGTGCGTGCATTTTCAACCTTGCCTATTGAGTTAGATAGGGTAAGAATAGACAGGTACCAAACCATCTTCTAATCTTCATAATAACTGGGAATTTGAATGTTAGTATCGCCAAGCCTGGTCTGGTATTTTAATTGCTATACCACACTGACTCTGGTTCAAGGAACTTATTCACCTCACTTCATCAGTGCACAACAACAGAGCACTTCTCTTGAGCAAGGATGAGTAGCTGTTTAAGCCCAGGGACATGCATCTTTTTTGAGTGGCTAAGAGTTGCAATGAAAGCAGCAGTAACACTAGACAGGACTGTGTCGTAGACAGATTTGAGATCCAAATTTCTTTTTTCTAGGCTATGGAAGAGTTGATTTAAACCCCCCCCCCAAAAAAAACCTAGGTTAAGCTTATATGAAGCCTACAATTTTTACTTGTTTCCTGCCTTTAAACAACAGGAATTCCACATGCTCTTGGCTTGTCTAAAACAAGAAGCATCTAAGTTCTTGAGGAGAATGCTCTGTTACAGTCAGTTGTGTTGTCCTGCTGTGAAATGGTCTGTGTCATCTTAGAAGAAAGTGATTGAGATTGCATCATAACACACACACACACACTCTGTGTGTGTGTGTGTCCTTGGGGAGTAGGAGCTATGATGATGAGGACGATGAAAATATCACAGATGTTAGATTTGTCATTCACGACAGGATAAAATTCCTTTTTCCTAACTTAAGACATGGACAGGAGATTGTGCCAACAGTCACATCTGCTGTATGAAAATGTGCCATTATTGGCATATTACCTTAGACCTGACACTTCTTCCAACACTTTGATATAGATCAACATTCCCAAACTCTAGATCAGGGGTTCTCAACCTTGGCAACTTTAAGACTTGTGGACTTCAACTCCCAGAATTCCTCAGCCAGCAAAGCTGGCTGAGGAATTCTGGGAGTTGAAGTCCACAAGTCTTAAAGTTGCCAAGGTTGAGAACCCCTGCTCTAGATGTAAGACATGCTAGTTGGAAATTATGGGAGTTGTACAGTAGATTGGAGAAAGCTGGTTGAAGAGGATGTGGAGGAAAGGTTGTTAGAATATTGTATGATGTCACTGCATGAATGAAAGCAATCTCTATTTAAGCACTTTTTGGGTAATAATTACATTTTAAAGAAAAATGACATAAAGCCCTTGGAATCTATGATATTGCAAGAGCTACACTATATTTCATGCTTACAGTGCTACAGACTTCTTTATGAATTCTTTCCTTTCAGCAGACCAAAAGCTCAGAGCAATTTCTGATTAGCCCAAGTTTTAGTTTTTAAAGGCAAGTTATAAATGATAACATAATTATAAAATCTATAATTTACCTTTTTAAAATGAAACCCGGTGTGTCCGAAATCACTCTGCATTTCTGAATATTTTGATAATCCTACGCAAAACCGATAAAAATGTGCTGGTGCTAAGAATTCTTATTCAACTACAAATTAGCATAATTTATATCAAATCCCATAGTTCCCCATTCTGGAATGTAGACTAAGTAAAAGAAAAAGGGAAAAAATGAAAAAAGGTTAATTTGCACCTCAAAAATATTTAAAAATTCATCTGCATTAAAAACATTTTTCTGTGGGTTTTCATAGAGGTTAAACTAATGAGGCGGGATACAGAGATAACAATCTTGTCTGAGATTAGGAGACTAGGAGTCAATGGCAAAGCCTTTCAGTTCTCCCCATTTCCCATATCCTTTGATTGTTCTGTTGTTAAGAAATGTGTGTGCACCCATTATAATTAATCATAATAATCCCTGTTGTCACTGTAATTTGAAGCTGGTTTGTAAACTTTAATTAAGCGTGAAATCAGATGATTGTCTGCAATGGGTGGCATCAGAAGCATCATTCATTTTCTACCCATAAAGTGAATTAAAAATGTTCTTGTGAAATCAAAAGAATTAAAAAAAAATACATGAGAGCTCAGTAGCGTATAGAAATGTGCTTGGGTATGAGGAGCGGGGGGGGGGGGAAATCTATGGTTTGTAGTTCTTTTTTAAGGAAAAAAAAACAACCCACATTGTTGACAGTTGCTGTGTTGAGGGTAGGCCAGAGGGCCATGTGATTTTTCTGCAAGGACTGTTAACTTTCTCCTTCCTCTCTTGCCCTGCTGCATTCTTGCCATGCAGATCCAGACATCTAAGACTCAAGAAATGAATCTGATGCGAGAACAGGTGGCAGCATTGGGAGACGAGCTGCAGCAACGTCAGAATGAGAAGGAGGCGTTGGCCGCCCAGTGGGATGACCTCAACACACAGTTGCAGGTGGGCCAAGGCATTAGATCCATACAGGCCCTGCGGTAGCCCCAAGCACAAGGCTGCTGCTTACAAGGCCCAGCCAAGCTCTTTGCACATCCTGTATTTCCTTCCTCCTACCGCCCCTGAGCACACTACGCAAAATGCCCCGTTTCGAACCTTTATGGCACGGAGAGAAAGAAGGAACAAGAAGGTAAATATTAATGGTACAAGAGGATTGTTTTATTATCCTCACATCCTCTTGCCAGTGATTTCATTTTTTACACTTGCCTTCTGATTATTTGATCCCTTTACACAGGGGTCCCCAACCCCCAGTCCGTGGACTAGTACCGGGCTGCGGCATGCCAGCAACCGGTCCGCACAAACAAGCAAAGCCCCATCTGTGGGATGCAGGCAGCACACAAAACCCCGCCCCCTCCGGTCCGCGGAAAAAACTCTCTCCACAGAACCGGTTCCTGGTGCCCAAAAGGTTGGGGACCTCTGCCTTTACCGATCGCTTCCTCCTACTCTTGTGGCCCTTCCAACTGCTACCTAGATTCCGGACCCCATTTTGGTGTGTTAGCAAAGTTCTTCCCAATGTACCACATACTTTCATTTCAAATGGTATTGGTATTTTAATCCTGAATCTATGTTAAATTTGTCAGTGTGAAAGGAGGCTAGGTAATTCACCCGACCAATTCCCGTTTTCACTCTTACTTTACAGGGCTTAGCATAGGTGTAGAATTGAAGTGGGATGCTCAAAGTGCTTTATGTAGTTGGCTACTATAATCCTTTTGATATTTCAATAATATGGGTTTGGGTCAGGGCTGTTTTGTGATAGTTTTTCTCTGTTTAAATGTTTTTGGTGTCGTCGCCTTCTGTCAGAGGCAGTGGACAGCCTTTGACAAAACTGTGGTGCAGATAAACAAAAGGGTTGTTTTAGAAGATAGGATTTTTCATTATCTTCACCTTTTATTGTAGGAGTCACTCCGGGGCAATGCTCGTCTTATGGAGCAAGTTCAAGAACTTGGGCAGGAAAAGGAGAGATTATTACAAGAGCTTGATGAAGTAAGGAAGGTAAGCTAGAGTAGAGATATGCATTGTGGCTCATTCTGACAACTACAATCATGGCTTGACATTTGTATATGAGCAGAAGAATGCCAGACTATGGCCTGCTTCTTTCTCTCTTTCTGCATTGAGGTTTCTAAACTAATTTCCTTTGTTTTCGAAGCACACTACCATTTGGCAAAAATCCCTTAAATCAGGATGCCAAATAAGGGTTTACGAGTTTCTACTCTGAATTAACTATGATTCAATATTTCGTTTATGAGCAGAAGCTCATAAAATTTGGAGCAAAATAGAATAGAAGAAAATAAAGGACAAGGAGGAATGGAATAAGGACATTGCAAGAAGAAGAGTAGCTAGGGCACGGGACAGCAACTCATGGCTCTGGAGCCTCATGTGGCTCTTTGAGCCTTCTCCTATGGCTCCCAGCCTCCTCTGCCATTTGCAGAGACAGAGAGAGACAGAGAGAGGCACTTGCACTTCTCTCTCTCTCTCTCTCTCTCCCTCCCTCCCTCCCTCCCTCTCCCTCCCTTTCCCTCTCTCTCTCTCTCTCTCTCTCTCTCTCTCTCTCTCTCTCTCTCTCTCTCTCACACACACACACACACACACACACACACACACACAGTGGGGGAAGAAGACTGGCAGACCAAGGGCAGGAGAGAGCCAGCCCAATAAGAATGTGTGTCAGCTTGTCGGAGAACAGCGTGAAGCCAGCTTGCCAGGTGAGCAGAAGATCGGAGGGGGGAGAGAGAGAGAGGAAGAGAATTCATGCACAGCAGCCTCTATTTCTTTCTAATTAAACTCTTCAATCAAGCTCCCTCCCACTTTTGCGGATCCCAGTGTTTTCTTTTCTCTGGGCCCAAGTGGCTCTTTGAGTGTTTAAGGTTGCCGACCCCTGAGCTAGGGGAACACTGCAAGATGCTAAAATGGTATCTGCTGGCTATGAAGCCATTCCATTTTTGCCTGATTTTTCTAACTTTCTCCGGAAAGAGCCCATAGACTTTTGAAATTTCTCAGTGCAACTGTGAAGACTAGAAATTAGTGCTTTGTGTTTTTAAAGAAGTCAAGGATTTTGGTCTCAAAATGCAAATTTCATTTATGCTTCTCAAGATAAACAGAACTTCTGTTATCAACCTTTTAACAAAAACCTTGGACATATTATATGCCTGCACCCCACCTTTATGAGGTTGGTCTTTATAAACTAAACTAAAGTATGGGGTCCTTGGCACTCTTGGTTATTTTCACTACCTAAGTAACATCATCAGCGCTAGAAAGAAATGGATTTTCCACCAAGGGCCTCACCGTTCAAGCCTGAGCTACAAATATTCTCTTTTATTGAAACTAAGGTACGGGTAATCCTCAACATACGACCACAATTGCGCCCAACATTCATGTTGCTAAGTGAGACATTTATTAAGTGAATTTTGCCCCATTTTACAACCTTTCTTATCCCACTTGTTGAATGAATCACTGCAGGTATTAAGTTAGTAACACGGCTGTTAAGTGCATGTGGCTTCCCCATTGACTTTGCTTGCCATAGGGTCGCAAAAGGGGATCACATGACACCAGGGACGCTGCAATCGTCATAAATATAAGTCAGTTGCCAAGCCTCAGGGATGCTGCAGTGGTCTGAAGTGTAAAAAATGGTGATTAGACACTTTTTCAGCATTGTTGTAACTTCGAACAGTCACTGAATGAATTGTTGTAAGTCGAGGACTGCCTGGATACTTGGTCTTATACTCGGGGCGTAGAGGGATGAGGAATTTTGCATCTGACTCCTTATTGCCAGCGCTTCCCTGTTGTATTGGAAGTGGGATGTAGTGCTGTGCATGTGCTTTCCAGACAGCAGAGAAACGCAAGGCCATGCTAGATGAGATGGCCATTGAGACCCAGCAAGAAAAGGGGCGCCACAAGGAAGAGCTCGGTAACCTCCGTCTGCAGCACGAGAAAGAGATGCTGGCTGTGAGAGCACGCTATGAGCGGGAGCTACGGGAGCTGCATGAGCACAAGAAACGACAAGAGGACGAGCTGCGTAGCCAGCTCAAGGAGGAGAAGGTATGAGTTCAAGGCACCAGGGGCAGGATCTATGACGACTCACTGCAAGCCAGTTGGGCGTGACCGGGTAGGCGTGGCCATCTGAGTGCCACCAGGTGGGCATGGGTGAGTGGGAGTGGCCTAATCCTTTGTGTCGACCTGCCCATGCCCACTCACCCACGCTCACCTGGCGGCACTCAGATGGCCATGCCTTCCTGGTCACACCCAACTGGCTTGCAGTGAGTGGTCCCATTCCCCCAGGGGCACATTCAAGGCTTAAGGATCAGAAATTTGATCTGTCTTCCTGCCTTTCTCAGTAAAGTTGAGCATTTCAAGACACATTCTCCAAGGGAGGAAGAACTTCCTAATTTTGGGAGAAGGAGCAAGCAGCAAAGATTATCCAAAATTGATCAGCTATAAATTCTAGGTAAGCTGCTGCCTAGGTTACAACTGTTAACATGCACAATATGTTGGGGCCAAGAAAGAAAATCACTGGTAAGGCTTTGCTAGGAAGGATCACCAAGGGAGCTTTGGATCTCACACTAAAATAGTGGAAATTTTGTTATGTTCTGGGGAGTGGTTTCCCATGGGACAAAGGATACTCGAGGTGTCTTTAATTTCCTTCCCTTTTTGAATTGTCTGCAGTCTTTTCCTTCCTCTTCTTCATTAGGCTCGTAGCCAAGAACTGGAATCCATGCAACAAACTGTGGAGGAACTACGGCTCCAGATCCAATCCATGGATGGCACCAAGGGCTGGTTCGAACGGCGGCTTAAAGAGGCAGAGGTACTGGTTTGGAAGAGCTACGGAGTAGTACCTCCTTCCAGTTGTAGAAATCAGTTTTTGTGTATCTATTGATTCAATTTTACATCTCAGTATTGGGCCATAAATTAGAAATTGGCATTCTCTGGATGGGCCAGTCAGGTTCCTTTCAAGTCTTTTATTGAGCATCTGATTTTTCTCCTCTTCCCCAGGAGTCGATAGAGAAGCACCAGCAGGAACACATGGAGGGCCTGAGAATCTGCAAAGAGCAGCATGCAGCTGATTTACAGGTATTGGGGGCTGCGAATTTGTCTATTCCTCCCCAGGCATGAGAAATGACAGAGATTTATTTGCTTCCATGCTGTCTGGCATAAAAGTGCCAGTTTCTCAGTGAAGGGGTTTTGTCTGCTTCTGCCATTTAGGTGTGACTTATTGCACCCAATCGGTTGATACGGTGCTGATGTGAAAGTCAGCCTGCTTTCATCTACAGTGGACTGGCTGTTAGGTCTAATGAATTTCTGGCCCCTTCCAGACATGGTTAATGTAAGACATGGCTAGGGGGATCTGTAGCCCTCAGTGCTGGTGATCTTCCATTCCCAGCAGTCTCGGCCATTGAGGCTGAGGTGAGGGATTCTGGGAATTGTAATTCATAAAATCTGGAGGGCCACACATAACAATTCTAAAAAAATATGCCACAGCGCTTTTCTGAAATGCTCAAGAAGAATCTCTTTCATGAATGTGAATGAGTGACTTTTTCTGAAAACTGTTTACACTAGTTTTTATCACATTGGATTCCTGATTGAGTTTACAACTTTAGTGAGAAAAATCAACATTAAAAGAGCATATAAAAAAATGGAAAAGGTACATAATATGTCTACGTGTTTAAATATTTAGTTTTTTGCTTGAGAGCACTGATTTTAGATAGACTTTTGGGGGGGAGAAATTCCATAACTGGATTGCTGTAGGCAGAAATGTTTATCTTTGTCCTTGATATCAACTTTTCCTTTGATTAGTCCAGGGGTGTCAAACTCAATTTCATTGAGGGCTGCATCAGCATTGCGGTTGCCCTCGGGGGGCCGGGTGGGTGCGGCCTATTGGGTGGGCGTGGATGGAGTGGATGTGGCCTACTAGGTGGGCGTGGCCAGCTCTACATCGTTCTCGTCAAGGGTGCCTGTGGGGGCCTGGGCAGGAGTGGGACAGATCTGAGGGTCTCTGGCAGAAGGGGGTGGGATTGGGGTAGAGCCCATCAAGCCGGATATGTGAAGCAGGCGAGGGCCATTTGCTGGCCACTTCCAGGCGATGGTGCATTTCTTCATTCCTCACAAAGGGTGACACCTCCCCAGCATGCACCCAGGGGGTGGGGCCGACGCGGCAGGGGCTGGTTCCTTGTTGTTTCCAGATGGCCTTGTGGAGCTAAGACTGAATGCATTTCAGCATAGATGCCCACCACAAAATTATACATTGGTTCCCGGCTGGCCTGGGCCAGGGCCAAGGCAGTGGGGGCCGTTCCCTCACTGTTTTCAGGATGGCTTTGTGGGCCACATGAAACCACTTCATGGGCCGCATCTGGCCCCCGGGCCTTGTGTTTGACATGTCTGGATTAGTCACGGAGAGAAAGGCTGGAAAGTGACAAACTGCTCAAGACTTTCACGGTAAACTCAAGTGCAACCACTTTGTCATTGAAACCTTTTTAAAATAGGCAGGATGTGAGCATTCATCTGTATCTTATATTCCAACCTGGCTAAGGTTGGACCCCTCTGGGACTAGGCTGAAGCAGATATCAGAAGAATGAGGAAATGTCCGTATTTAAATTAAGATTTGTACTGGGAAATCTCTGGTAGATGTCCTGATTATCCTTGGAGAGGCAAGTATCATCGAGGGGGGGAAAAAGCCTTCTGAGTTGCTGCTCCCGGCTGTCTTCTCTTCCTCAAGCTTTTCAAATTAATAAAATAGCCATAGTAACTATTTAAATGCAGCTTTTCCAGCTAGTCTTGTCTTCGGCTTTCTCTTTAATTAAAACAGGCATTCCAGAGGTAGCTGGTAGCAAAACACCCAAGGGCTTTTGAAATAATATTGCTGAGGTGGAATTTTAATCTACTTTTTTATTGGTGTTTGGTTTGTATGGTCTACAGCAGAGTTCCCCAAACTTTTCAGCTTTGTGGACTGGCAGGTGGGGGGGGGGAGAGGGGATGGTTCTGCATGTGCATTGGGCAAGAGAGCATTCAGGTGAGTGGGGGTGCGCATGTGAGCTCACCCGCTACTTCTGGGGCCTGGTTCCGAATGGCTCAAGGCTCACTGGTGGGCCGTAGCCCAGGGGTTGAAGACCCCTGGTCTACAGTGGAATGGTTAGGCAGGTTAATATCAGTCTTCCTCAGGCATGTTTAGTACTACAGTCCCCAAGATTCCCAGCCAGCACATAGCCATTGGCAAAGGCAGTGAATCACCTATAATTTAAAGGGGACTTTGTAACTCACCTTAGCCTTGAGTGTTACATTTGTTGTGCTGATTCTCCCATCTACCAGCACCAACCTCACATTATCAATCTTTTGGTCCCAGAGAGGTGCTACTGGACAAATTGAAATCTGTTTAGCTATTGTGCGTTTCCCACTATGATCCCTGAATTTCTCCACATGTTTATAGTGGCAAGGGGTGGAGATGGGAAGGGAAGATAACCAGGACTGTTTTAATAAAAACCATGCCATGCTCAACAAACATCCATCAGAGTTCCTTAAAGAATCCCTGAAGCGTCTTTGGATGATAAATGCAGGCTGTTGGCCTGAAAACGTAGATTGAGATGCCATGTCCAGCAACTCATAAGATTTAACAGTTCTTGCTATTGAACTGGATGGGATCTTTGCAGCTAATGTGCAGAGCAGTGGATCAGAGCCCTTGGAGAGGAGAATTATTGAGACGGTGCCTATAGAAATAAAAGGAAGGAAGGGAGGCAGGGAAGGAAGGAAGGAAGGAAGGAAGGAAGGAAAGAAAGAAAGAAAGAAAGAAAGAGAAAGAAAGAAAAAGAAAGAAAGAAAGAAAGAAAGAAAGAAAGAAAGAAAGAAAGAAAGAAAGAAAGAAAGAAAGAAAGAAGGAGCAATATGTCGACCACCCCTTCTCTTTCTTTACGCTTTTCCTGATTTCTCCATTGCTGCCTCTTGGGCTCCTTTCACATGTTAGCTGCTTTTTCCTGCCTTGATGAAGAGTAGCTACACGGTAGATTTTAGCCATGCAGTTTGTGCTTTTTCCCTGAAAATGTCTTTCTCAGCCAAGGGCATTTTCCATATAAGAGGAGTAATATTGGAATCTTATTCTGCCTTTTAACTTTCTTACCCCTGCCTCTCCTGCTCCAACTGGGTTGTTTCCTCTGCAGTTAAAAGACCAAGAGGTGGAAGCAACTAAGGAGAAACTGCGAGAGATTGAAAAAGCCAGGAATGAGCACATGGACACAGTCAACCGGCTGAAGCAGGTGTGTATGCACTGAGCCTGCCAGCTTCCTCCTGGAACCGGTGCTTGGCAGGGCGCACTTCCTTCGACCGTCTGTTCCCTCTCTTCCTGCCAGGACTTGCTCACCTGCTGAATTATGTCTCCTCCTCCAATGTGGTTGCAGTACTCTGGCATGGAGAGACAGATGGTGCTGCTGTCCCTCTCCGATTCATGTATTCAAACTAAGGTTCTTGTGGTGGGTTCTTGGAGTGTTAAGGCTTCCCAACAATGCCATTCCTGGTTGGGTTAGAAAGAAACTAATCACTACTACATCTGAGCGTAGAACTTCCCATCACATTCAAGAGAATGATTGAATCATAGAATGTAAGGATTGGAAGGAATCTTGGAGATCATCTAAACCAGCGGTTCTCAACCTGTGGGTCGCGACCCCATTTGGGGTCGAACGACCATTTCACAGGGGTCGCCAAACACCGCAGTCCGCCATTTTTTTTAAAAAAAATTTTTTGGTTGGCCATTTTTTTTTTGGTCCGCCATTTTTTTCCCCTTCACGATGCGGGCCCGCCATTTTTTTTTTTGGGTCGGCCATTTTTTTGGGGGGGTCGGCCATTTTTTTTAATTTTATTTTGGTCTGCCATTTTTTCCCCCTTTGCGATGCAAAAACAAAAACAATGGTGGACCGCGGTGTCCGGCGACCCCCATGAAACGGTCGTTCGACCCCAAATGGGGTCGCAACCCATAGGTTGAGAACCGCTGCTGTATAGTAAAATATAAAAATAAGAACAAAGATACTAAAATAAGTCCAAGTAAAATACTATTATAAGAAATTCCAGTAATGGCACAGCGTATCATACGAATACCGGTAGTAGCACAAACCGAGAAAAGTTGTGAAGTTATTTTTTGAGTCCTTACCAGAAGTATTAACATTATATAGAAATGAGTTGTTGTTTTCTCTCACGTTTTCTTGTTTTCCCAGGCTAAACTCCGGCTTTGTTAAGTTGCCACACGCTTCTCAAAAGTCATCTCTTTGCTTTTCTTCAATTTGTGATTGTACTCTTTTTGTGGTAGATGGGCTAATTGGGCTTGGAGATAAAGCTAGGGCAGGGGTAGGCAACCCTTGGCTCTTTTATGACTCATGGACTTCAACTTCCAAAATTCCATGCTGGCTCAGGAATTCTGGGAGTTGAAGTCCACGAGTCATAAAAGAGCCAAGGTTGCCTACCCCTGAGCTAGGGGAAGTAGATTTGGTGCATTTTTTTTCCTTCATAGTATGATATTTTCAAAGTAGTAGAAACTCTGCTTCTATCCCACCCCTGGAGTATGAAGGTGAGAAAGAGATCCCATAGCTTGCAGCTCAGCAGTCCTACTTTGCAAAGAGGAGCCATTGTAAAGATGAGATGAACGGAGAAAGAAATCATGAGCTGTGTTGCTGCTAACCATCTGTGATAGAGATACCATTTTGATTTATGAAGTGAACAGTTATGTCTCTTTGGCTTCAGGAAGTGAAGGACACAGTGGATGGGCAACGGATCCTGGAGAAGAAAGGGAATGCAGCAGTAAGTTGGAGGGATTCTCGATGGAAATTGGGTGGGGGTCTAAGAGTGCACATCATACTTCGTCTGGCTGGTTGAGCTCTTGTGACCTCAGCTTGCTGTTCTTTGCTTTTCTCTATTAACCTCTGAGATGATTTTATCAGGGAGCTAGGACAGTTTTTGTCTCTGTTCCATCCCCTTTGTGAAGCCTAAAGGAAATGTGAAGTTGAGAATTGCTGGCAAACTATAAGACAAGACTGCTAAATTCCAGTCTACCATCACCAGTTAAAAAAAAAGAAAGTTGGGAACATCAAGCCATGTGAAGCTGGCAGAATTGGCAAACAAGAACCATTTGGTTTTCTGGAAAGATTTTTATTGTTACTCGGGTAATGGAACAAACACCCAACTGATAAAGGCCCTTCACCTTAAATGCATTAAATTACAATGGAGTCACGCCCACTTCTCTTACTCCACTGAGCTATATTTCACGCTGGTCTGGCTTCTCTCCTCACTGTTGCTGGTTATTCAAGCAACCAGAAAGAATAGTGTGAGTTGCTTGAATAAAGATTATTCCAGAAGTTGGAGATGCTTCACAGGATGGAAGGTATCCTCGTGGAAAACCTCTTCCATTCTGAGAAATTAGCCTCACTGCTCAGATGCTAAGCTATCGGTACATGCCAGCAACTGCAGATTGCTAAATTGTGCAGATGTCTAGCCAATGCCTAATTCCAAAGTCTTCAAAACTGCCTTTATTTTACTTTCTGACCTTAATTGTAGTGTTGTGATTCCACGATTTCCTCATGTCCACCCACGTGAATGTACTACCTACAGAAATTAAAAGGACACATTTGCAATTCTTATCTTTTTGTATAGAAAAGGTGGTTGTAATCCAATACTAATGAAGAAGAGAAGTACAGTAGGCCTTAGTGATCGCTTATTCAGTGGCAGTTCAGAGTTACAATGCAGTGACACTGAACAAGGGGCCTTAGGGCCATTCCTCAGAGTTCTTGTTGTGCCCCCACAGTCATGTGATCACAATTTGTGCATTTGGTAATTGATGCACAATTTGCCAGTTAGGGTGTCTTGCAGTCACGTGATCTTCACTGCTGGCTTCCGACAAGCAAAATCAGTGGGGAAACCGACAGGAAGTCACAAGTCACGGTCATGTGATGTTGCGCTTAATCAAGTTGGCATGGTCACATGATTTTACACTTTTTGACTGTGTCGCTTAGCGACAGAGTGCCTGGCCCCAATTATGTTAGTTAACTTCCTATATTATGCATGTGCTGAATAGCAGGCTTGCTTGCTTATCTTGTGCAAAGAGAACTAAACTGGGGGTGGGACAGCCAGTGGTGGGACTAAGCATCAGTGAATCCAGCTTTGATTTCCTCCACATCTCTCTTTTCCCTACAAACAGTTGAAGGACCTCAAAAGACAGCTTCATCTGGAAAGGAAGCGAGCAGATAAACTTCAGGAGCGCCTGCAGGAGATCTTGACCAACAGCAAGAGTAGGACAGGTAAGAGGCGACCATCATGGCTATGGGAGAGAGGGGACAACAGCTTTGTGTATATAGGAGTTTGGGTATTTTTCCCTCTCTACTTTATACAGTGTTGTAATTCAGCCGGTGGCCCAGCCTTGAATGCAGCCATTGGGGCCATTAATTCTCAAATGCAAAGATGGCTTCTTTATTCTGAATTTTGGTATTGGAAAGTATCTTTGTGTCTGAGTAACTTCAACCCCTTGTCTATAATCCCTTTAGTGTACTGAGCAGTTTTAGTGGGTTTACATTTTGCGCATTTAAGTAATATTCCTACTTTAAGTCATTTTGCCTTCAAAACAAAACCCAACGACCTTAAAAACATTCTTTTTGTTTCATCAGGATGACAAATTCAGCATGTTTTTTCCCCAAATGTATTTTGGGAACTTTAGAAATTTGCTTTGAAAGACACATTTACACGTACACTTGTGTTGGAGCTTAGACTTTTGTGGTAAAGGCAGCCAAGTGCCAGCATTTCTCTACCTTTGCTCCCTGTGGAGAAAGAGCAGGTACAATGATCCATTTGCAGCTGTTACAGTATGAGTTGTGCAATGGTTTGCTAATAAAATTGCTCATATATGCAAAAATCTGAGCTCTACCTGGGCATAACAGGAAAAGTTGATTGCATAAGATTCTATAATGCTATCAGATTCATTTTTGGCTTCTAGACTCTAAGGGAAGGATATAGGATGCGCTGTGGGATGAGATCCATCACTTGTGGGGGGAACTCCAGCTCTACTAGTTGGGTTCAGGAGATGGTCAGCACCTCACTAGGAGAAGGGGTGGTACCAGTTGCTTTAGAGGTGCAATATATTTCTTGTTAAAGAAGACTTTCCTGGATCCAAGCATTGGACAGCTTCCACTGCATCTCCAACCTTCCCTTTTGTAGAAAGGATGTAGAGGAGGAGGCATCAGCTGCAGAATTCAAGTAGATTATTTGACCCCTTTTTTAGTCTGGATTTAGTCCTGGAAACAGAATGGAAAATGTAACAGGTTATTCTGATGAATGGCTTTTGTTGGCTTTGTTAGGTAAGAAAAGTGCATCCCTCTTGGTTCTTTTAGCATTTAGTACCAGTGACCACGATATACTTCTGAATTATCTGCAAGGACTGGAGAAGGGAGGCTCTGTATGGTGTTTCTGCTCTTTCCTGGGTGGGTGTTTCCAATCAGTAGAGAAAGAGAGGCTGATCTAGCTGGTTGCTTCCTTGTTTGGTGCTGCAATATTTGCTCTTCTTTCTTCTAATTTTGGAAAAGCAGATGAGAGAGGTTATCTTATTAATTTGGGGTGATCTATTAATATGCTGCTGATTCCTCAGTTATTTGATACACACACACACACACACACACACACACACACACACACACACACACACACACCTCAGACTAAGCAGGAAATATGGTGGAGTTCTTGACCGTAGTGCAGATCTGAATGGGATGAAACAAACAGAATTCTGGCACAACAGAAGACTATTTTAGTTTTAAATTTTTTTGGCTCTAATTAGCTCCTATTATCATTCTGCATTGTACTCAGCAGGTCCATGACTTGAGGAGTTTCCTGGATTCTTAGCTATTGTTAGACTAGACCTGCAGTTAGAAGCTATGATCAAAGGAACCTGGTGTACAGGTTGTGGCCCTAATTGGAGCAGGAGATGTTCTTATTTTTCCATAAATGCTTTTTCCAACAATATAGAGAAGACAGTTGTTTTGTTTGACAGGTAAAAGGAAAAAAATCCTGACAGATCTCCTGCACAGCATTTAAAAGCCTACCGGATATTCTGATTTATCCCCTGCCCACCTGTAGCTCTGAGCTTCCCTGAAAGAGTGTCCAAGTTTGTAGATTTCTATCAGCATTTGTTATAACATCATTTTTAAGACGTGAACTTAATCCTGGGAACAAATGAAATCTTTGAAGCAAAATACACATCTATTTCCAGAATTTGCACTGGTAGCAGTTTTGAGTACTCCTAGATCAGCACTGTCACGAACATAAGCTGTATTCCAGGAGGGAGAAATGATGCTGTCTCCAATTTCCAGACACCACAGGAATAGGAATCCAGCTGTCCAGCTTATATAGTGGTCAGTCAGGCACCTGGCCATCCCAGCTGTGTGTGGTCTGGAGGGAGGGGAACCAGGTGAGTTGAAATTGCTCCCAGGGAAGTAAGCATTAAAACATTAGATCAGCTCAGTGAGTCTTCTGGGAAGAGAGAGAATGCTGGGAAGTGCAATTATTGTATCTGTGTTGAAGTCTTTTGAATGGGGAAAGAGGAGAAGATGAGTTAGGATTGGAGCAGATGAAGTAGAATGAACAAAGGTGGGGGAAAGGCTTTTTTTTTTTTTAAGGGTAGCTCTGGGTTTGGGCATCTTTGCCCACTGGTAATATATGAATGACATAGTTAGGTTACAAAACTAGGAAAATCCACCTCAGTGAAGCGTACTGAGAGCTCTGGAGAAGGTGCCATGAAATATGGCCCAGAAGCCAAGCTCCTTGACTCCTTTGGCAGTGGATAAAATGAGGATTTTTAAATCATAACCTGCTACACTGCTGTCTGATACCCAAAGAGTCTAGTTATCTCTAAAGTGTTCCTCTTTAAACTTCTATCTCCTGTACTGCATGTACAAGGCCACATTCATGAACTTGAGTTATTTACGTGCACTAGGGCCCTCTTACTGTTGCTGAACTTTGCTATTTCCCATGCTTATTGGTCCCGCTGCTTTTACTTATGAAACAACTGGAGGAATATTGGTGCCATATCTTGTCATTGGGTCTTCTCCTTAATCACAACCATGCCTTGAGTGGGAAAAAATGGTAAAATGTTTTCAGCACACATTGATCTTACAACTGTGATGTATGATTTTTATAGGCACAATCCATCCATTCTAAGCTTCTCTGCCCTCAGCTTTACAAAAGGGATTGCTAGTTGCAATAAAACAGCCTGTATATTTCTCCCTCTTTAAAGTAAGGCTGAAGCAAACAGTTTTCCTGAACCCCAGGCAACCTACAAACTGCTTGTTTATCTTGCTGCTTTGCTCTAGGGCCCCTGGTACAAGAAAGATTGTCTTAATTTTCTGAGTTTCTTTGTTGTTCCTGTGCAAAGCAGAAAATGTGCAAAGCAGGCCTGTTTTCCAGTATAAAATTGACCTTTTTCTCTCTTTCTTCCTTTGGCAAAAGAACAGTGACCTCCAGCTTAGCCTATTGCTAAAAGAAAAGATTAGGCTGTGGAGAAAGACAGGCCAAGAATGGTCCTTGAATGAAAGTTTGAGGCTTGGGTCAGAATTAGGGAGATGCCTGTGGTTCTCTACTTCAGGCTGCCAGCACTGAAGAGGTCTCTTATTTTTCTGATTGAATTAAAAATTAAACATCCAGGCTGAGCAGCTGCTGTGTTTGCTGTAGGATCTTTCACTTCCTACGCACCCAGCACTTTCCTTTTGAGAAGCTCTTGAAGTTGTGTTGGATGGTTGGACAACTGCTAAAAATCCCATTTCTGGCATCAGAGGATGGTCTAGAAACACGAGGTGCAGAGAATTTATGAAACAATGCTGTATCAACCTGGTTGGTGGTCTAGATGGGAAGACACTGTGACCTTCCTTGTAATAGGATATCTGTTTCTACAGGCAGATGTAGATGTCAGTATGGAAAAGAAGAAATGCCTTTTCCATCCTCAACCTTTCTTTTCTTATTAATTGAGGCATGGCAGAAGAAAACGGATCTCTGTTTGCTGAAATGCTATTACATTCAGATTCTGCTGCATGCACTCTGCTCCCCTTTCCATTTTTTTTTACACTTAACGAAGTATAAAAACTGGGAGAATTTATACAAAATATGTCACAATGGAACATGACCAAGACGCAGGGAGGAGCTACAGAGATGTTGGTAGGATTTTGTCAATTGTCTAGGACAGGATACAAGTTTGATCCAGTGTCCTGACTGTTCCTAAATGGTTGTTGCTCTTGTTGAGCAGTGACCTTAGAACAGTGGTGGTGAACCTATGGCACGTGTGCCAGAGGCGGCACTCAGAGCCCTCTTTGTGGGCACGCGCACCCTGCCCTGCAGATGGCAACCGTCCCTCTTCAACCAGCCACCCGCTAACTTGCCGAGGTCCCACGTGGCCGGATGCATCTCAGCACGTCTGGTTTCCCTCCCCTCCATCCCATCCCTCCTGGCCTCGCATGCTCTCCTTTTCCCAGGTATGAACCACTGCATCGCCTCCTCAGCTGTTGGCCAGCTGTCCAGCTCAGAGGCGGATTCTCTAAACTGCTGGCGGTGGGCTGCGGAGCCCCAGAGTGCACCAGTTGGGGGGCCGGCAGGCTGTGGCTGCTGATGGACACTGTCGGCTCCCATGCGCTCGCTGGCCTGTGTGTGCAGGGGCCGATGGTGTCAGGCAGCAGCCACCCCGACCCCTGCCTCGCCTTGCCCTGTGACAATGGCACCCCCGCCCTGCCTCATCTCACCCCGCAGGACGAGCCTCCTGCCCACCGCCCCACCTGGCAGAGACCCCCTGGATCTCCCCCAACCCTGCCCGGCCCCCACAGGCATCCCTCCCCACGAGCAACATCGAGGTGACCATGCCCACCTTGGCCACACCCACCCAGTCTGCCATGACCACCACAGCCATGCCCACCTGGTACCAGGCGATAAATTAATGGGTTTTGAGTTGCAGTTGGGGCACTCGGTCTCTAAAAGGTTCGCCATCATTGCCTTAGAACAAGTCATTGAAAGCATTGGGTAGCAAGTAATGGACAAACTCTTTTCCCATTAGGGAAGGCAACCCTCAGAATAAGGAAGCTATCCTGGCATAAGGAACTTCCCATTTGGGGAAGAAAGAAAAGATACAGCCTGGATTCATGGCTGAGATTAAATAGCAAACCTGCCTTAGTTCTCCTCAAAGCTGTATGACCCAGCTTGCAGAGATGGTGTCTGTGTGGGAGCGTGTGGGGTGCACCAAGACCAAGTGAGGCCTTTAAGAGAAGCCATTATATTCCTCCTTATACTGTAAAAGAAATCCGGCTTGCCTAAAGCTATCTCAGCAAAGCCTGTTAAAAGGATAGAATTGGATCAGGACCATCATAACTTCTCATTCTTTATCAGTGTAAAGAGTAATCTGGATCTGCTGCTGAGCTCTGCTTTTGCTGTTGTCTTTCTGTTACTGTATGTCAGGGGTCTTCAAACTTGGCCTTTTTGTGACTTGTGGATTTCAACTCCCAGAATTCCTCAGCCAGCATACGCTGACTGAGGAATTCTGGGAGTTGAAGTCCACAAGTCATAAAAGGGCCAAGTTTGAAGACCCCTGCTGTATGTGCTTGTGTGCCTTTATTTCTGCAAAGAGATCATACTGGCTGGGGCTGAGGAGAGCTGGCAGCTAGGACACTTAGAAAGCCTTAGTTTGAAGAATCTTAAGTCAAGAAGTCTAAAACAGAACAGGTAGCAGCTGTTGCAGATTTTCCCCCTTTAGGTCTCCTTGGTAGCCTGTATTAACCTTGTTTATCTTACCTTTTATCTTTTTACCTTGTTTATCTTACCTGTTTATCTTTGGTCCTTGTTTTCTGCTAAAACCAAGCAAAAGAAAGCTAGCTCAGTTGTTTCAGTGGATTGGTGATGCACCAGATGGTCTGTATTGGAAGCTATATTCTGCAATCTGCTTTCTTAAAAGTGTCCCTTGCCTTTTCGGTTTATATAAGTGTGTAATTTTCTGAAGTAGGAATCTTGGGTTTTTCCTGATTTCAAAATGGCAATCATTTTTGTTTCCTTTTTATGTGCATAACACTCTTGTATGATGGATAAGATGGGTTACACTATGACATAGCAGGTTGATTTGCACAATACTTTCACTGTACAATGTGCTAGTGTTTCCCTGCCCCCCATACCATCTGCCTCCTCTGAGGAAAATTGGAGAAGCAAGTTTGCAAACTCCCTAACCATAGTAGTTTATGATTAAGCTTGATACCCAAATGCAGTATGCATGCTGGTTACAGTCACTACGCCTCCCATAGTCCCCCCATGATTTGTGGTAAGTTGGTTTATGGTTTTAAAGAATAGTGGAAATTATTACTCGCCTGCCTTGGAATAATACAGTTAGCCAGAGGCTGACAATCTGAAACATGGTGCCCTGAGGCTTGTAGGCTCACCCAACTAATTTAACAGATATCTTTAATTTTTAAAATCAAAATTGTGATAGGCAAAAGCCAAGCAACAGCTGCCAACTTTATTTGGGCTTTCAGAAATATTCTGGGCCCCATAGAGATCCCAGATGTATTATAGAAAACAAAATTAAATAATATTGGTGGTTTGGTTCAAGACAGCGAGACAACCTAGCCCAGGAGTCGGCAACCCGTTTCCCAGAGAAAAGAAAACACTGGGAGCTGCAAAACTTGTGCGCGTATGCGGGCGCGCACGCAAGGGGTAGGGAGCTTGATTGAAGAGTTTAATTAAAAAGAAATAGAGGCTGCCGTGCATGAGTTCTCTCTCTCCTCTCCCTCTCTCTCTTTCTCGTTCCTCTCTCTCTCTCTCTTTCCTCTCTCTTTCTCTCTTTCCTCTTTCTCTCTTTCCTCTCCCACTCTTTCTCTTTCCTCTCTCTCTCTCTCTCTTTCCCTCTCTCTCTCTCGCTCTTTCCCTCTCTCTTTCCTCTCCCTCTTTCTCTTTCTCTTTCCTCTCTTTCTCTCTCTCTCTTTCCTCTCCCTCTCTTTCCTCTCCCCCTCTCTCTTTCTCTCTCTTTCTCTTTGTCTCTCTCCCTCTCTCTCCTCTCTCTCCTCTCTCTCTCTTTCTCTCTCCCCCCCTCTCTTCCTCTCTCCGATCTTCTGCTCACCTGGCAAGCTGGCTTCAGGCTTTTCTCCAACAAGCTGACACACATTCTTATTGGGCTGGCTCTCTCCTGCCCTTCCTGCTTCCTGCAGAGATGCAGCAAAGGGAAGAGCCCCACCCAATAAGTTTGTCATATATATATACAGAGAGAGAGAGAGAGAGAGAGAAGGGAAGTGCAGGTGCCTCTCTCTGTCTCTCTCTCTCTGCAAATGGCAGAGGAGGCTGGGAGCCGCAGGAGAAGGCTCAAAGAGCCACATGAGGCTCCGGAGCCGCGGGTTGCTGACCCGTGACCTAGCCAGACAAAGCTAAACTGGGAGCTGTCAAGTCAAGAATAGAGAGGCCATGTGAGACAATAGTGAAAGGGTTGAACTAGGAGCATGGAGTCTGGGTTCTATTCCACTCTCCACCACCACAGATGATAACTGGGCGATTTTGGGCCACCCATTCTCTCTTAGACTAGTGAACCTCACAGACTGCTGTTCTGGTGAAAAATAGGAAGAGGAAGTGCTATTCCGGAGCTGCCTTTAGTTCCTAAATGAAAGGCAAGATGTAAATCTAGTTAACAAATAATAAGGAAAAGGATGCTACATTGATCAAATGAAACTGGCTGACATCTTAATAACTAAAAGGGACACACAAATAATAAATCAGAAGAGTGACTTGAACAATTTTCTTACCTTGGACTTAGAAATGAGATGTGTTATGAAGATGTTATAAGGAGAAAACAGAAAATGAAAAGAAACCAGTTTTGGAGACACTACATCAAGATTTTTAAACACAAAAAAGAAATATAACATGGCTTATTTGATTGAGATTAATATAAACAGTATATGAAGTTTTAGTAACGTAGTTGTGTTTTTTTTTATTAATTTTTTTACAATTTTTACAAAGAAAAAGGAAATAATAACTCAACTGAAAACAATCATGTAGCTCATTAACAAAACAATCAATATAACTGCTCGGTACCCCCCCACCACATCGCCCTAGCCCTAACCAACCCCCTTCCTCTTACCTTCTATCTACCTACTTTCTCTCTCCTTTCTCTATACTCCACCCACCTCTATCCCACTCTTAACCCTCTTGCCATCTTCCTACTTACCTCTACCTTCACTCCTCCTTCCTCTTTCCATCCGATGTGGTGCCCAGAGGCCACCCGAGTGACCCCTTAATGCCTATAATTGCATATTCGTATATCAACCAGTAACGTATTTTTTATGGGTTTTTCTAAACCAAGACAGAGTGATGAGGCTTTAAAATTTGTCTTATAGATAAGATATGGGAAGAAGATATTTTTATTGTATTAGTAGAAAAAATGATAAACTGTGGTGTTAAAAGTAAAACAGGGTTACAAAGTTGGTTTATTTGCTTAGGGTTAAAATATAGATATTGCTATTTCTAATCCATGCTGAATTTGTGAAGGACTTTCTGAGAGGAGAAAGAAAGAAAATGATAAATAAACATGCAGGATACTATTTGAAGAAATTAAAGATTAAGTTTCTTAATATGTTGTTTTATTACATTTTTAGAGGAAAATAAGTTACGTTAAAAGGAAAGGAAATATGAAACTGATTTATTTGATTAAGGCCTGAGACATATATGTTGTTATTTCTAGTAATTCTGAATGGACTTTTGCTGATTAGAACTGAATGACAAGACTTTATAATTTGTCTATAGATAAAATAGGAGAGATCTTTTGTTGAAATGTTAGAGAAAGTGATAAGTTACTGAAATTGTACTTGTCTTCATGAAGGGGAAGTCATTTCTTTATATATTCTTTTTACACTTTCTTTTTACTCCTCCCTTTTTTAAATTTTTTAATTGTATTAGTTATGTTTGTTTGCATTTTTAAAACTTTAGTAAAAATTATTATAAAAAAAGAGTTGAAGCTGGTTGATGCCTTTTTGAAAAGCGAAACTAAGTTTTGCCATTGAGTATCTAGAATGGGGTTAATTTTCTTGAAAACGCTGCTATCTAGATGTGTTTTCTCTCCTGGTTAGATGGCCCAATAAGTCACTGCAGGCCTGGGCTGCTGGAACTCTAGAAACATCTCCTCCCTTCATGGACTTCTGCCATTCTCTTTGCCTTCCAGGGATCGAGGATCTTGTCCTGGCAGATATCAGTTCCCCCAGTCGGACTCAGACGGGAGACAGTAGCAGCATCTCATCCTTCAGCTACCGTGAAATCATGAAGGAAGGGTCCGGGGCTGGCAGTAACAAGGTGAGGGGCCCAGAGGTGGAAATCAGAAGCCTGTCTTTCTAAACCAGGCCTCTTGAATGGGGTAGCTTTGCTTCATGAGTCTCATTCCCGTAAATAAAGAGAATTTTCTCTTTCCCAACAGAAAATAACAGCATTTCCTGAAATGGCCCTTTCTGTCTAGTTCTTTTTTTTTTTTTTCTCCATGAAGGGCAAGTGATTTTTTTTTTCCCCCCTTGCTCCTGCTCTGCATCATTTCTTGTATCGGTGAAGCGTGAGGTTATAATTCACCCGAGCAAGTTTCACTTGACGCTGCAATACCAGAGTTTCAGTCTTCAAGCTTTGGGGGATTTTTTTTTTCCCTTTTTCTTTTTCTTTTTCCGGGACTCCCAAGGTCAGCCAGCTGAAGCCAGATGGGAATACTGGCACGAGTGGGCAAACCTCAGCCTAAATATTTAAGGAATAGGATGGTTTTGAGTATATGCTTGCTTCAGGAGTCGGTGATCCCTGTCAGAATAACAAATTCACCTGTTTTCGAATCTGCTCTTGTGTAATCTAAATTTAATGTTTTCACAGATGTTTAGAGCAATTCACACATGTTGTTTAATTGCTGATATTCATAATTTGTATTATCTGCCAAAACCTGGTACCAAACATCACTAATAGTAAATCAAAACAAAACTTTACTGAAACATTATGTCGGTGCAAGGAAGTTAATGAAGCTTGCATAAAAGCAGGATGGAGGCCGAATGAAGGATTCCTAGTTCCCACCCCATGCTTGACTCATTTTTGTTAAGCTGGCTTTATCAAGAATCAGGACCTAAACGTGTATAGCAAATATACAGAATTAATAATTTTTAAAACATCCTGGAGGAACATGAAGACTGCAGATAGATTTGGAGGCTAGGAAATGTTGACCCTTTATCATTAAAGTTATATTAATAGCTAAGAGCAATAGGTTAAATAATAAGAGCATGTATTTAAGCTTTTTATAAAACCCATGACATTACAAAGCGAAATCAACAAAGGAATAACTAAAACAATAACAGGAAATAAAATATGTGGAAACATTAAAAACCTCAACAGGAATTACACATTATTAAAAGGCTTGTGAGCATAACAATATTTTTGTCTGGCAGTGCAGTTAAGATGAAGGTGGCCCCACCCACGGCCTTACCCATACCTAGCTGGGGAGGGCATTTCATACTTAAGGAGCTACCACTGAAAAGGCCAAGTAGCCTTCATTGCACCACTGTGTGGAAGGGCAGCCAGAACCGCCTCTCCAAGGAAGAACGTTAGGGTACAAATAGAAATAAGTGTGACAAAGTGTTCCTTTCCGATAGCTAAGCTCCAAGCGTGAAGCCCTTTATAGATTAAGTAGCACCCTGAATTGGGAGCAGAAACTAAATGGAAGCCACTCCATAAAGCACTGGTATTGTATGTTCAAATTGCCCAGTTTCGCTCAGTAATCTTCTACCAGCATTTTCATCTAACTGAAATGTCTTTAAGGGCAACCCAAAGCATTGCACCAACTAAATGAGAAGTTACCAGGACATGAATTACTGTGATGGGAGTGTCTTTATCAGACTAAGCCACAGCTAGGGGAAAATGTTCAGTCCAGAAGCTCTCCAAAGCTATGATTCCTGAACCCTTTAAGATGAGGGCAACTCCCTTCAGAATAGGTAGAACTTTATTCATTGGACAGGCAAAGCATCTCTTGTCTTCTGGATTGAATTTTGGGTTATTGGTCCATTACCAGAAGATAGGCATTGGTTCCACTACCTCACCTTCATCCAATTTATTTCCCTGACTGGAATCAGTATGACTTTTGAATCGGCCATGAGCGTACTAGTTAATTTATTTTTTGTTCTCGTTTGGAAAAATTAGATAAATAGCTTAATGATGGTGTGCGATAACGTCTTCGCTAGGAAGGTACACTGTATGTTCTTATCTCTTTAGCTTTAGATCACAACTTTTTTCAATTGGCAGTTTCTAGGCATGATAAATTACAACTTCCATAATTCCCAGTTAACTGCACCACTTGAGAATCTGCTTTCAAATGCTTTAAATGGAAAAGGATAATTGGCAGTAAGAGCTAGGTGTACAGTTTCATGTTCATTACCATAAAATTATTTTTACATACAGCACTGATGTCTAGGATTGTATAGAGGAAACAAGAGATCAATGATTTGCCTGCTTGGTGGAAATTGGGTTGTTTTGCATATGGGCTGAATCAGGCCTGTACTAAAAAGGCCCGAATGTGAGAAGTGATGCATCTGCCTTTTACCTTTTCTATTTGTAGTCAACCACAGGAAGCCCACAGTCACAGTCGCAACCTCCACGGCCAGCCGACCTTTCAGATGAGGAGATCTCAGAACTGTTCCAGCGGCTGGCAGAGGTTCAGCAGGAGAAGTGGCTGTTGGAGGAGAAGGTATAAAATCATCTGGGTTTTAGGTTTGGATTTTGTGAGAACCTGAGCCATTCAGTATTTCCTGGATTTCCCACAGCAGCTTAGCTGGCTCAGGAATTCTGGGAGTTGAAGTCCACGAGTCATAAAAGAGCCAAGGTTGACTACCCCTGGTATAGACCATCCAGGCACAGAGTGGCCTTGGCATGCCTTCCCAAGGACCCACGTAGGAGTCCACCAACTGGGGCTTTGCTTCTAATCCCGATAAGTGTTGGCTGACCTTGACTTTTGGGGCTCTGGCTGGGGAACTGATTCTGATAGGATGTCAGTACAGATGCCAATTCTCAACTTTGGGGGAATCAGTCAGAGAGAGGGACAAACTCTGGGAGAAGGTCTGGGTTGAAGAGAGCAAATTGGAAAAAGAGACTGGTCTGCCCCATTTAAGAGACATCGCTGGAAGCTAGATGGTTCCCAGGTCTAAGAATAGCATTGGTCTTGTGGCTTGGCAGTAACAAGTAATGCAATCTTTCTCTGCTAGGTGAAGCACCTTGAAGTCAGCAGTGCCTCCATGGCTGAGGACCTATGCAGGAAGAGTGCCATAATTGAGACCTATGTGATGGACAGCCGCATTGGTGAGAACTGCAGTCTTCAAGAGGGACCCAGTTTGGAAGCAACCAGAAATTTGAGGTTGAAGGAGAAAGGGGTAGTGGAGCTGAAAACAAGGGTGATGTTGCCTGTCTAATATCAGCCTGGCTGAGCTTCTGTGAAGGCCTTTCTTGTTCCATTTTTGGATTGCATCCTCTGAAGTCCCTAGAACATTGTGAATCCTTAGATCATATTCTAAAATGATAAGATCCCAAGAAATTAAAAAGTGAATGTTAAAAGAATTAAAGTGTAAGGAAGAAGGAGTCCACTTCCAAAGGATTAAATGGAGCAAGCATTGTTTTACTCTATCTCTTGGGCACAGAACTGATGCAATATTAGGGATATAAACACATAAAAACACTGAAATTCAAAATAAAAATGCAGGATCAAGAATACCTCATTCCCTCCACTTCCTCTCCAGTTGATTAAGCAACAATCTGGCACGTTTAAACTCAAAAGATTATGACTGCAAATATATATATATCCGGAATTGAGTATATAATATTGGATAAATCTGGGTGGGGGGGGGAAAGGACCTTGGAGAGCAACCTTAACTGTGCTCTCTTCACCTTGAATACTGTCTTCCTCTGCTAGCATCCACATTTATTGAAAGAGATTTCTAGAATCAGTGCTTGAGTACTGGTACCAGAAAAAAGCCCATGTCCAACCAATCTCCAAAAGATTTTTATTTGTGAGTAAACCAGAAGAGGTGGAAAGAAGCCTGTAGATTCAAAAAGACAATAAATGGTTCAGATGGTTTAATTCATCAGATGTTGCTTCCACGCCAGACTTGGCCCACAAAAGGGATTTTTTTGTGTTGTGTCTTAATGTGTTCTGGATGATGCCAGTTGATGAGGGACCTTCTTTGGCAGCGGTGACAAGGGCTGCAGTGTCCACTATCAAAACATGTTAGGTCATCAAAGGGAGGAGAAAAGGAGCTGCTCCCGCTCAACCATCCGGCAATATAAAGGGAGGAGTGCACTCAGATGTTAATACAGTACTTCCCTTGTTTGCTTGTATGGCCTGGCCATAGCTTGATATCCAAATAGCATTTGGTGGTTCCAAGACATATATTTAGCTAAGTCCTTAACCCATTATTTCCTTTGACCCTTTTCAGAATGCTTTAAGTTTGTTTTTTTTATAAAAAAAAATTTCTTTATTAAAACAATCAACATTAAACATAATATCTTATTAAGAAGCAGTCCTTGTAAAACCTGTAATACAACACTACGTATAGGATCATATTAAGAAGCAGTCATCGTGAAACCTGTAGTACCAACACTAAGTATTAATCTTTGTAAACATCTGACTTAGTATACATTCTTCACTCCTCACTTCAAGCCTCAACTTCAAATGCGTCGTATTTTTTCTCCATTTCTGCCAATTGTATTACTTTCAGAGTCCTAACCCCAATATGCGGTGTTTCTGGCTTCCTCCAGTATTATCCCACCCGCAGTCCAGTTGCTGTGACCAGATTCAGAACCATATTCATCTCAGTAGTAGTGCAATCTCTTATATTTCCTAACTAAAGATTCTGAGGTAGAAATTCAATAACCTGGTGTAAAAAATTCAGTCTGATTTTTCAATATTAAAGTATTCAACATTAAACATAAGATCATATTAAGAAGCAATCATCATAGAACATAACATACAACAACAGGTATTAGTCTTTGTAAACGTCTGGTTTGGTAAACATTCTTCACTCCTTGCGTCCAGCCTCAACTATACGCCAGGTGCATTTTATTTGATTGGTGTTTCTCTTGTATATAGTCTATCCACGGTTGCCAGTCAGTGAAGTATTGTTCATTTGAGCGATCTTTCAAGTATGCCGATATTTTCGCCATTTCCGCCAAATTTATTACTTTCAAAGTCCATTCTTCTATAGGTGGTATGTCTGGGTTCTTCCAATATTGTCCCACCAACAGTCTGGCTGCTGTGATCAAGTTTAGAAATAAGGTCGTTTCTGGGGTAATGGAATCTTTTATGATCCCTAGCAAAAAAACCTGAGGTAGAAATTCGATACGCTTTTTGAAAATGGTTTGGAGTGTCCACCATATCTTCCTCCAGAAGGCTTTAATTTTTCTGTATGTCCACCATATGAAAATATGTAGCCTCCTCACTACCACATCTCCAACATTTCGGCTGGGTGGCTGGGTAGATGTATGATAGTTTTTTCGGATCTAAATGCCATCTGTAGAACATCTTGTAGAAGTTTTCCCTTAGTTGTTGCGCTTTCGTGAATGTTACGTTTCTCACCAAGATGTTCTCCCACATGTCCATTGCGATAGGATGCCCAAAGTCTCTTTCCCACTTTACCATACAGTCCTTGACTAGCACAGATTCAGAGTCTATGTCTATCAGGACACCGTACACTTGTTTGATGTGCATGATCCCCTGTTCTCTAATCTGTTTAATTAAGTTCTCGTCAGTCCAAGATAAGCCCTTCTTCCTGTCCTTTTGCCACCTAGACTGCAGTTGTAGATATGATAGCCAGGTACCTCTTATTCCTTCCTCTGCTAGCATTGTTGGTGGCTTTAAAGAGAACCCGTTTTCTTCTGCTAGTACTAGTTTACTGTAGGGCACCACACCCTGCCCTTGGGATATGTTTATGTCCCCAATTGCGTGTTCGGGGATCGTCCATATGGGGATCTCATCGTGTAGAAGGTATTTATATTTCTTCCAGACCCACAACAATGACAGTCGTAGTGGGTTCTCCTTGAAGTTCTTGTCAGCTTTTTTGTCGTACACCAAATATGCGTGCCATCCAAATAGAAGGCCATGCCCTTCAATATTCAGTATTCTTTCATTCGTCATGTTAATCCAGTCGCTCAACGCCACCAATGTCGCTGCGTGGTAGTACAGTTTTAAATTGGGCATTTTTAGCCCCCCTCTCTTCCTTGTATCTTGGATGATCTTTAGTTTTACCCTCGGTTTCTTGCCGTCCCAGATGAGCTTTAAGTTTTTAAAGCATTTAATGATTGGGAAAAAGAAGCTGCTTGGGAAAAGGGGAACCCATCCTGCTGATCTATATGCTCTGATTCTGTTGTTTACCACCCACAGGTTTTTTTTTTTTAATGTCTAACCTTTATAGTGCTGTGGCAAACTTGGGAGAGCAGTTAGTTCCGTAGAATTTTTGAAGCTTAGAACCTCCCTAGGAAATGACGTCCAGTAGTTACGTCTTTTGTATGGTAACTGTTCGTTCCACAAGATCATTGGAAAGTGTGTGATGAAACTGCAAGTTTGATCGCCGGGCCAGACTGCCTGGATACCCTTATATGAACAGGGCTAGATAAATCTGCTCAGTTTCTGCTGCCCTCTGTTATCACAGACTTCTTTGAGAAATAGTCTCATTTGGCATTCAAATATGTAGCTTCGATGGGTGTGTGGTCGATGTTACAGTGCAAGGGGGAACCTATTACCCACATAACTCTGTAGAGAATGTTTAGGGAGACCTATCTCTCAAATGGTTCTGCTGAGATGAATAAGCTGTTTTTGATAGTTGTTTAGTGTTATTGATGCAGTGACTTCTGTTAGGTCATTGTGTTCTTGTGATGAGTGTCTGTTTTTTCAAGATACGGGATTTTGGTTTCTGAAGCATTTGGATTGATGTCGTTATTTTCACATGATTCTGATGAGGCCGGATGAGAAAAGTACACGTTTTGGAATGAGTATAGCATGGCTAATGTAGGTTTTGCATTCATATTAAAAACCTGATGTAGGCCTAATCTCCCATTTGTGTGCAAACATCTTGACCTGTAAGGAAGCAGCTCCATAGAGGGGTCTGCCTTTTTTCAAAGTTGCATATATTCTGCAGATTTCATTTGCTTTTCTTCCACCCCCCTCCCTGCCCGGAGTTTTCCTGGAGTACTACAGTTTAAACAGATTTAAGGCCGATTGATGACTTTGAATGCTCATCAGGAAATGGTGGGCACTTTGATCTTCAATAGATTCTTGGCTTTCAACAGTTCTCTGCTGTTGTGAGAGACTGACAAGTCCCATTTCCTAACCAAAGTAAATCCATCCTGCTGAATAGTCATCCTTCCTTTTCTTAACCTGTCAATGCTGTGCTGTCACTCAAAATCACACAAAAGTGCTGGCAGGATTAGAAGCTGCTTTTCACTCTTTTTCTCAATTTATTAAATTTAGTTTCAGTCCATGCCATATTCCACACACTTGGGTGGCACAATTACAAAATACTTGACCTGAATCAATGGACTGTCCAAAATGGACTGCTCCATTGCGAACTATTCCTCTTATTAACAAAAAACAGGAATTTTACAGGTTCAGAAGCTGAGGAAATCAGGTTTAGCAGCCAAAATGCTTCCAGCATCAAGTCGAGGAGGAGAACCTAAGCTGTTTACAAGGGGAAGGCGATTCCATTTTAGGCATATTTTTCTTCCTATCACAATCAAATAAAATGTATCTGGCGTATAGTTGAGGCTTGACGTGAGGAGTGAAGAATGTTTACAAAATTGAATCGATTGTATTGGGTTGGATAGCAGGTAGCTTGAACTTTCCCCTGGTTTACGTATACAAAGACCAATACTTACTGTTGTATTTTATGATTTATGTCGACTGCTTTTTAGTATGCTATTATGATTAATGTTGATTGCTTTAATAAAAATTAAAAAAAAAAGAATGAAAGAGCCAGGGGAAATATGTGTGTGTGTGTATGTGTGTGTGTAGAGTGCTCACTAGAAAAGCTTTTAGAGTTCCCTTGGTTTGTGGTTAGTATTGTGCTCCAAAGGAAACAATTTCCTGCCCAAGACCGATGCATGAAAATGGATGTGAAGTCAGCAGCCAACTTTTTACTTTGGGCATGAGAAAATATTGGACTCAGGAAATCATTTGAGAAACTGAGTCACAAACAAGACATGCTGTCCTGTCAGATGGCTTTCCTGGCGCTCCCCCTGCTGGGTGTGTGCGCCCTGCAGTTTTCCCCAGTCCAGTCCAACAATGGACTGAAGTGCTATTGCCTCTTGCCTCTGCCAGCCCCTCCTCTATAGGTTGCACTGCCCTTAGAGCACCTGTGCCAGATGGGACCTTGCTGCTCTTCCACTGGTGGACCAGAACTGCAAAGGAGCAGAGACGTTGCGAGGGGTGGGATCATAAAGAACGAGGGGTATCTTAGATAAAGTCTGCATGCTCAGGTGAATAGCTCTGCAACTACATAGTCAAGTGGTGCTGGTGGTGGGCATCCTTTGGGCATGTTTTTTGTACATCCACATTGAATTGTACTATGGGCATGAAACAGAAGTCAGCTATAAATAGCTTGTGCAGGGTCGCCTTTGCCTCAGCTTGGCAACACACAACTCAGTCAGTGAATATTTCATGAATGCTAAAAATATAAACCACCACCACCACCTCCTCCTCCTCCTCCTTCTCCTCCTCCTGCATCATGAGCTGTTTCCTTTTTGCCGGATCGGGCGGTTATTCGCAGCCTGATTTGTCCTCCAAATCTTTGTAATTGAATCTAGAAGTCTCGCGTAGCCCCATATTGTAATCACTTGATTCCCAGGGCCCCGGAGACTTCAGCGTGGTTTTTTTTTTTGTCTTGTCTTAAAACGCAACGACTCCTACTTCTGTAACACTTTCAGATCTTTGCCTAAATGTGCTGTGCCAATGTGAGGAAATAACGGATAGATTTTGTACATTGAAACCAAATGTCAGCAAGAGGAAAGGAAAACTGTGGCTGTGTCGGGCACAGTAGTCAAATGGCAGCAATCTATCTCCTTATTGCGTAAGTCCATTCGATCTTCTCCTGTCAAGATCGCAAACAGGAGTGTATAACTTCTGCGGGTTTCAGAGTTCAGCTTTTGCAGAATCAAGTGCTAGTTTTTAAACAGTGTGTGCTTGCTCCTGTTAAATGGCAACATGTGGACTGTAACTTGGATTGATGATCGGTTACTGAGTGAACAAATAGAAGAGCAGAATGTGTGATGGGCACTAAACTGAGTTTGATACAGGAGCTAGGTTCAAACCCAGGATGCATGGCCACCATCTCTTCTTTGAGGCTTCGTGTGTATGTATGGCAACGCTTACTAGCACAGCCAAGGGACAGGAAGGATTTTGGTATTGAGAGACAGCTAGATGGATGAAGGCTGAAAGGGAGAACAGGCAGAATTGATCTAGATGTCAGGGTTGCTTTAGTCCAGCATCCGTCTTGGAAATCAAGGCAGCAAACTCTATTCAACGGTCTTGGGAGGGAGGACGCAACGTGCAGGCCTTTCCCCACTGGTCTTGGAAGAAAGGAATCAGGAACACCAATGCTCAGTCTCTACCACTTTCTCCATTTCAGGGAAGCTGATATGAAAATGGCCTTCCAAGTAAAGTCTCACCATTTGGGAAGCTGGAAAGGTTAGATACTTGGGGTTTAGAAAGAATGACCCATTTTGGATTTATGAAATCAACTCCGGTCAGATTAACAAGGTCAAGAATGAAGCTAGGCAACTGAGTTAGCCTGGTATTTGGCAGGATATTGAGGGAGAATGGTAGGCAAATTTGGGTTTGTAGTTTCTTTGGATGAAATAGTGATTATCAACATATCTCTGCACTGGCTGCTTGACCAAGTGGCAACCTTAGAGGCTTAATTTTACTTGGATATTGCTTGAAACTAGAGCTGTTCCCTAATATATGGGGTCTGGGCATGGTCAATATGCTTTGACTTCAGCTCTGGTTTTGAGAAGCTTTATATCTTGCTGTACTCCAGGCACATTTGCTTTCTCATCCTTATCCCTGCAACCCCATCATTCAAACAATAGGCTAGCTAGGCTGTCATGGAGCCACACAGACTTCCCTTTTGTTGGAGTTATTTGTCTCTTGGCTCTCAAATGCAGTGAGATTGCAAGCAAGTGTGTTGGCTCCTCCACCCTGCACCCAATTTAATTTTGTGCCTTTTTTCATGATAGTTTCTTACGGTGGGATGGAGGTTGGTCTACTGCTGTTATTTCTTTCCTGCTGCTTTGCTAATTTCATGGTTGAACACCTCCCAGCTTTCCTACATGGAAAGACCTCAGATTCATGTCAGATCCCTGATGAGATTAGAACCAATCCAAACTCCAGGAAGGAGAGCTGTGAGTAATGGTTAGAAGTGCAGGGAGGTGGTATTTGGAAGATAAATGTGAGTTCCAAAAGGAAGAATTGAAAAGTGGATATCACAGCTGTTGCTTTTTTATTTACTATTACAACATTTAGTATTGGAAGTGGGGTGGATTCCACAGTATTGCTTGTTCCTTGCTTGCAAGTTCTCTGTTTTGGATGTGTTTCTAAAAGTAAACAGGCCTGAGATAAACTAAGAGTAATTTTTTGTGACCTCACTCCCCCTAACACCATCATATAATCAACTCTAATTAGCTGCGGAATTAAATGATACTACTCATTTTATTTGCTTCTTATAATTCTGATCTTCCCCTTTTGGAACGTGGAAACTTATTCACAATAACAATAAACTAAAGGCAACCTTATAGAGTCCTGTCAGTCTTGCGAGGTAATCCAGACAAGAAACACAACTAGGAGTACAAGCTCTATCTTTACTCTAAGGTTACATTAACAGAGTGTTGCAAGTCTCAAAGTAGCCCGCCCCCAATTCCTCATTTTGACTGTCCGGAAAATTAGGAAGGGTTCCTTATGAGCAGCTTTTGCTACCCCTCCTCCTTCAGACTCAAATTTCATTTAACAGACCTTGTCTAGGATGGTGGTGGATCTTCCTCCTGCCTTGCAAGGTCAATCCCGATACCATTGCAAGTCCAGAGGAATAACTATTAAAACCATTTAGTTCAGAAGCTTGCGAAAAGAACCAACCACTTGTCGGTCAACTATCTTCCTATCTTCAAAGGTCATTTAAAACAAACCTCTGCTTATGCACGTCTTAAGAAGGTCACCAAGGAAAGAGCTTTGGTGGATAACTGGAGAGTCTTCCCCTGTGGGTATTCTCTAAGATGTGATGGACATTGATTCTTGGGTTCTCCATTATCCAACACATCTAACAATCACCAAACTGGGAAAGGTTGCCCTATCCAGTGAGAGGACAAAAATTTAATATTTTATGAAAAAGGGATCCAGAGCAGAATTTTGAAGATGTAAGTGGGCTAACTAGTTCCCAAAGGATTTTTAGGTTGGTTTCTCCTATGGATGACAAACACGTTAGTCATGATCTCCTTTATTCTAAGGAGTGTTCTTCAAAAAAAAAACCCACTTCTCAAGAGAAAGACTGTTGTTACAGGGAATGTTACGTAATTATTCATAGGAAGGATAATCCAATACACGACCTGTGTTTTCCCTCTTCAAATGGTGCAGCTCAGAGGCTCGGTTTCCATTACAGCCATAATTTCACTTATACATCCGTTTGTAACTTCTTTGTCACCGCCTTTTTCTCCTTGCTCTTTTCTCTTTGACAGATGTGTCTGGGGCTCACGGGCAGGTTGATCGAAGTAGCCTAAGTAGTGTCCTGCGAGACCTGGTGAAACCAGGAGATGAGAACCTGCGTGAGATGAACAAGAAGCTACAGAACATGCTGGAGGAGCAGCTCACCAAAAACATGCACTTACAGAAGGTGTGTAGATGGAGCCTGGAGAAAAAGCTTGTGGGGTGTGTGTAAAATTGGGACTGGGCAGAGTCAGCCACTGAATGGCAAGGGGAAGAAGGGAGGGCTTCTGCTAGCAAAAGGCATCGAGCGACAGGCAACCTTGAACATTCAGAGTATTGAAATGGAAATGGCCATTTATGCAGGGCATCTTTGTTTATCTGAAAGATGTATAACTGATTCTTATGAAGGCTGACGGTGATACAAACAAGAAAAGAAAACGTCAGATAGTAAAACAAGCAACATCACTAAGAGCAAACTCCCCCGTCCAATATAAGCAAATGGTGAATCAAGATCATGCTGTAGCCACCACAACCCAACATTTTGAGTGAATGAATAGACAGGCTTTGCTAAGGCTGAAATAAAATGCTAGGCTGCACTCTGCAAGGGAGGCATTTTCTAAGTGGCTTTCCACAGCCAAGAAGGTCTTCTCTCAAGTCTTCGCATAATGTTCTCTTGCCAAAGGGGAACTATTAGAGGAACATACTGCTCAAAGCTTGGAAAGAATGTGGGGTAGGAATGCTAGAGCAAACGGTGTATTTTCCCTCAAATTAAGCTACTTATTAAACACATGCAGCTTTTCTATGACAAGGCAAAGCTGGACAAGTTCCTTGGCCATTCAGGGGTATGCTGGGGACTCCAAAAAGATTACGGGTGAGGGTAGGATAGAAACTAACCTTGGCTTTTATTTGATTTTAACCATATTTAAATGTAGGTCAAATTAAAAATATTTCTTCTGACTGCTCTCCAATCATATATTTAACCATTTTCGGATTCATTAAAATTGATAATTTGGGATAAACATTTGGAGGTCCTTGGGGACCACATCTACATCTTTCAGGCATTTTATATCATGCTGAGGCCTTGAGCTGTGCAAGATAGTGTTCTCTTGGGATTTGTCTTCCCCAAGATAGTGTTGTCTTGGGATTTGGGAAATTCAGCTTAATGCAAACATTTGCTATCGCCCGTGCCGTTGGAGTTATAAAGTGAACGTTTGAAGAATATTGGGTGGCCTCATTCATGCCTTTGAACAGGCTGGCATGGAATTCTGGGAAAGCTAGTTTTCAAGACCAATGGAAGTCACCATGGTGAGGAAGAAAAGGCTGCCCCAGGAGAAAGCTAAATGGCATTGCTAAGTAGCCAAAAATGCTGATTGTGGCGGGGGTGTATATGTGTGTGTGTGTGTGTTTATTTGGAACAATTTCTTTGGAATAAAAGGTGTGAGCTAATCTTATTGCACTCCTGTGTCTTAAGGAAACACGCAGAGAGGGGTCGTCTTTTGTTGTGATCTGCATGGTACCCTCAGGAGGAGACAACACCCTTGATAGAAAGGGTCATGCTATAAACAGAAGTCTCTACTGCAGTGTCAGCTTTCCTAGAGGAAGGGCCAATGCTTGCCTGCTCAGTTTTATAAGTAACTGTCCTTTGGCCTTTCAACTAGATTATTGCAATCCTAAACTAGATGCCTGGTGCCAACATCCATAATTGAAAAATATTCTGAAGTCGCTGTACACATAATCAATGGCATCCTTCCCTTAGAGCCATGATGATTGTATTAGTATTATAATTTTGTGTCTGCCCTTGAATTAGTCTTGAAATACCCTGTGCAGTTTTCTTGGTGACATTTTCAGAAATCGTTTTTGCCTTTGCTTTTTTCCTAGGGCTGAGAGACAGAGAGTGGCTTGCCCAAAGTCATCCAGGTGGCTTTGTGCTTAACGCAGGACTAGAACTCAAGGCTTCCAGGTTTCTAGCCTGTACCTTAACCATTACATCATGCTGGCTTTCACTATTGCTATCACTGCAACTATTTTCTGTTCCTTCTGAGTAAAAGCAATGCTCTGCACATTCAGAAGAACAGAACAGCCAAAACAAAAAAATTAAAGTTGGCAATCTAAATGATGAGGAGCAACCCCTCATAAACAAAAGATAGAGGAGGCTGGGTGGAACAAAAGTTACCCAAAGGGGACCCGGTACGCCAAATTCAAGGTACAGCTACAAATGCAAATCTAGAAATGCTGAAGGCAGCTACAGCAGCCTTCGCCAAACGTCAATTCCCAAATGGATGTTGGATGATAGCTCCTGTGATTCCTGCAACAATAGGAGTTCCAATCCAGCACTGTCTAGGAATCTATAGTTGGGAAGGCTGTGGGATGAAGACCAGCAACCAGAGAGGGAGAAGATGCTTGTTATGAGGTATAGGGCTTGTTGGACAAATCCTTAGTAGCCTATAACTGTTGAAAAATGTGGCATTGGGGAGAGCTCTTAATGCTAGGAACAGGCTGCTGTGGTAAGTGAATAAGAACAGAGAGACTCTGCTAGTTGGCTTCTGAGTTTGTGTGTTCTTGGTCCTGGGCGAGTGTTTTACACAGCTGCTGTAGCTGCCTGTCCATTCATCTTTTCTCAGGCTGCAGATCAAGGTGACTGATGAGGAAGAGAGGCAGCAAGAGCCCAGCTTTGGCACTGAAGGGAAGCTAAGGGAGTAGCAAATTTCCTTCTGCCTGAACAGCTGTGATTGACCTTGAATGAAGAACTCTTATCTTCATACAATCTGCATTTTCTCCGGCCTCTCTGTGTCACAGATGGGTGACCACCCACAATTCAGAGAGGAGATCTTGGGTGATGCAGCTGCTTTTGGGAAGAGTAGCTTAAGGGAGACGTTTTTGGAGCTTGGAAGTATGTGGGTGGGGGCAGAGAAATCTGCATTCTGGCCATAGTGGTGATGGTGCAGCAGGAATGTTACTCCCTGGCTGTTTGTCACCTACACCCCCCACCGAGCTAGGCCAGATTATTTTTTCCACTGATACAAGTGGTCTAATGCTGGATTTTCAGATAAGTAGCCAGGAGTCTGGGTAAAAGAGCACTTTGAATATGCTTTGAGCTCCCCCACCCAAAAAAAGTGTCAAGAAAAAACCCTTAATACACGATCCACATACAGTATTTATATAGTTTATAAAACTTGCAGAGAATTTTTTTTTCAAAGGACTAGATAGTTTTGTGCAAGGTAATTCTTTTAGAATATTCCTCTCAGCCGTGGCACCTCAAATGATACTCCACATTCAAAAGAAGTATACTTCTGAATATCAGTTTCTAAGATCAGATGGCAGGGAAAAATCAATTGCTCCTTCTCCGTGTTTTAGAGAGCTTCCTTGCTTCTACTAGCTAGAAACAGATTGCTGGGTTAGATAGACGTCTATCTGATCTAGCAAGGTGAGTCTTCTGCTTTCCTGCTTTTATCGCGAAAGCACATGCTGAGGTAAGAGAACGGTTTTGCAGCATATTGGGGTGTGTTTTTTTTCCTCTTCAGCATGAACTTGATGTAAAAATCTGATCGTTCCAATGTCCTAATGGAACAAGGGGACGAGAGGGTGATGTCAGCGGAAAGAAGAGGCTATTTATAGCCGTGTCTGAATGGGGAGGGATGGGGGTTGAGCAGCCTCAGAGGACAGGCTGCTTCAAGGTTGGGACTTCAGTGGAGCAGTCGGCGTGGGGCAGAAAAGGGATGCTGTCCTGGCGCTGTCAGTGAGGATCAAGAAACTAATCTGGGAGGAAGTCTTCGGCCAGGCAGGGAAATACTGAGTAGGGGGACAGGTTAATGGTGCATGGCAGATGAAATAGCATGGTCAGGCCCGGTGACGGCCTGTAGGGGGCATTGTGCATTTGGGAAAGAAGCTGCTGGCAAGTAGCATGGATGGTAGAAGAGGCCAGCTAGGACAGGGGTGTCAAACTCAATTTCATTGAGGGCCGCATCAGCATTGCGGTTGCCCTCAGGGGCCGGGGTGGGTGTGGCCTACTGGGTGGGCGTGGGTGGAGTGGGTGTGGCCTACTGGGTGGGCGTGGCCAGCTCTACATCATTCGCGTCAAGGGTGCCTGTGGGGGCCTGGGCAGGAGTGGGACAGATCTGAGGGTCTCTGGCAGAAGGGGGTGGGACCAGGGCAAGTGCCAAGGCATGGTCCACTGGAGGAGCCTCACTGCTCCTCTCAGGCTATGTGGGGGGGGGGGCTTGTGGAGCTAAGACTGAATGCATTTCAGCATAGATGGCCACTACAAAATTGTACATGGGCTCCCAGCTGGCCTGGGCCAGGCAGCGGGGGCTGTTCCCTCACTGTTTCCAGGATGGCTTCGCAGGCCACATGAAACCACTTTGTGGGCCGCATCCGGCCCCCAGGCCTTGTGTTTGACATGTCTGAGCTAGGACATGGAGGTGGGTCTAGCTCCCCTGGTGTGCAACGCTTTGCAAGAAGGAATGTGATCTGAAGTGCATCTATTCCTGGCTTCTGAGCTAAAAGGAGAAGAAATGGGTCGTTAAAGGAAGTTGCTTTTTTGCAGTCCAAACCAAGTTGGGTCCTTCTCTTAATAAAGTGCATTCATTGCCATTGGTTCTTTATCTTTGTGTTGTTTTGGGTTTTTTGCTTTCCAGACGTCCTTTGAATTCAAGCCCAATGATGATCAATGAGCAGTTTTTAGTTGGGAGAATGAATTCTGTAGAATGGGCATGACTTGAAAGGGATGCCTGTACTTTGCTTGTATCTCCTGCTTGGATATCGTGCCTGTTCTTCCACAGGTCTCCTTTTCTGGCTCCCTCTCATCTGATTTCCCCCTTTCTTCCAGGATTTGGAGGTCCTTTCCCAGGAGATCGTCCGTCTTAGCAAAGAGTATGTCCCGTCCCCTGATGCTGAACCTGGCTTGGATGATGCTGTCTGAGCTCAGTTCCACCTGTGATGCCGTCCTCCATGCTTGGCCCTTGGCTGCGCTGCTGGTGTGTGTGGGGGGTGGATGGGTTGGGGAAGAGATATTGGAACTTTCTGCCTCCCCTCTCTCTAGTCGGACCATTTCTTTTGACTGTATCGGAAGGGGCAGGCACTTAACCCAGCTACTCTTTCCCTCTTAGTGGCGCACAAACAGCAGTTTCTCCCCTCATCACTGTTCTACTCAGGCCTTCCCCCAAACAGTTTGATTTCTTTTGAATCATGCACCTACTGATTATGCTGCCTGCCTCTTTGTGGACCTGCCTTTGCTGCCCCATAGGAAGCCCTGGCAGCAGTAGTTTGTCTGCAGGTGGCACATTTTTTAAAGTTGCATGGCCAACTGCAGCTTTATTTTTGAGGTTGCCAATTTTGAAACTGCCTCCCTCCTTCCGAGGTTGTCATTCCTGGTCCAGAGGAGTTGCCCCATAGAGGAGGAGGAGGAGGAGGAGGAGGTGTTCCTGCCATAATAAAGCTCCATAATCCATTCTCAATATATAGCAGTCCAGGGAGTAAAGTTCAGTTTCCTTAAAAACCCTCCCTGCCTGCATTCTACTCCGCAAGCTGCATTTGTGATTCTGTAGCTTCTTCTGCGTCATAGTCATACCACCTCCCTCATTTTGCATGTTTGGTCAGTTCTGAAACTCCCTGTTTCAAATATATATTTCCTCTGATTCCCTCCCTCTCCACAGCAGGATGGAGCCCAAGTGGTACAACCCAAAAGCACTTGTACAAGGTTGCAGCTGGGCCCTTTTTCCAGTAATAGAGGTGGCGCAAAGGCAACATGTTTATTTAACACATCAATGACTTGTACGAGGCTGTAATTGTTGAGTAACTGATAATGCAAAGAATGGTGGGTTAAGGTTTTTTTTTTTTTTGGAGTGGCTTTTACTCTGTGTGTGGAAGTTGTTTTAAAATGAGTAGTTCTGAACTGGTGGGTACTATGTTAGTAGACATAAACTGAAGAGGTCTCTTCCCCAGGCCAAAGTCGTATTCCATCTTCCCATCCTTTTTTCTAAGTCCAGGGTAGGCAAAGGGTAGCTCTGGGCCTAATTTCAAACCAGGCAGTTCAGAGCTCTGGCAGACATGCAGGTGCTGCTCTTCGTTGATAGTTTGCTGGATAGGAAGAAAAAGAGGCGTTCGGTGGGGAAGAGAGAGAAACGGAGCTTCCACCCATTTGGGGCTCTGACTTGATGTCAGCTTGGCCCTAGGCTTCCATTATGACCCACCAAAGACTACGCCTAATGAAGACATGCTGATTTACCTCAGCGGGTAAAAGACTGCCCATCCCCTGCTCTGGGTCCTTGACCAGATTCAGCCACACAGTCTCTGCCACCTCCTGTTCATTGTAGCTCTTAGCTCTCCCTAGTCCCCTATTGCTTTGTGTGAAGAAAGAGGGCTGATGATGTTTGGAGCTCAGAAAGTGAATCTCTGCTTGCTGGTAGAGCATTTCAGAAAAGATTGGGATCCTGCTAGTTCTACTGTTTGGCCAGTCCTTTGACATACTAGTCAGTGCTAATCCAGCATTTTGGAGGGTGGGAGGAGAGCTTAGGAAATAACATTTGGCCTTTCTTTCTTTCTTTCTTTCTTTCTTTCTTTCTTTCTTTCTTTCTTTCTTTCTTTCTTTCTTTCTTTCTTTCTTTCTTTCTTTCTTTCTTTTCTTTCTTTCTTGTTGGCAAAAGACTTCCCTGTGCAGTTTCTCATCCTCAGATGCTCCATACAAAAGAAGCTTTGATGGTACTAAGGGGGACAGCTGGTGGGGAGATGAATTCCTTCCTGTGACCACAGTAAATGACATGGATTCATTTTCTCAGCATTTATTTAAGAAGAAACTTAGTTTCTGTCAGACCTCATTGCAACAAGCAAACCAATCCAAACATTCAAAGAAATATTTTACTCAAACTTCACCCCTTAAGTTCTTGGGCCTTTAATTGGCGGGGGTGGGGGTAGGGAAACAATCTGTGATCTTCCTGCTATTGTTAACTACAGCTCCCAGCATCCCTCACTATTAGACATGCAAGCAGAGGCTGCTGAAAGTTTACTGGTGTTTGATAATGGAGAAGTTTTGAGTACTCAGCAATGTGCATGAATGAATCACACTCAGTCACTCTGCTATAAGAAAGTAGTTTATTTCATTTCAACATTTTTCAAATTCACGTTTTTTATATTTATTCAAATGCTGGGTGACAAGAGGCATAAGGTGTAAAGGAACATATAGTTGTTTCTTATCAGCAAGGTCTTGAATCTTGAAACCAAGACCAGGGCTATGAATCAAGAGTCTCTGTCTGTATAGATCATGGGTTCTCAACCTTGGCAACTTTAAGACTTGTGGACTTCAACTCCCTGGTATAGATTGTGCCAAAGCCCATCCTTACACTGTTAGTTTTAGAAAAACATTTTGCTTTCAACGAGCTTTCTCTTCAACTTACCAGATTACAAATGAAAGACTCAAGAAAGTAGCAATTTAGGGAGAAGGAAAGAGGTTGCACAAAGCTATATATCCTTGACTGAAGATTTTGTTTTTTTTAAATTACAGCAATTATTCTCAATGTTTCCCGACTAGATAGAATCTTTGCTCAAGTTGGACTGGTAAAACAAAAAGAGCCATTTTCTGAATGAAACAAAAATATATTCTCCTACCTGCCTATTTACCCAAAACTCCAGTGCAATTTGTTCTTAAAGTACAGGCAGTCCTCTGTTAACAACTGTCCTGTTTAACAACTGTTTAAAGATACAATGGTCCTAAAAAAGAAACTTTATGACATAGTAATGGCGCTTGAAAAGTAACTTTATGACTGATCCTCAAGCTTATGACAGAGTGACTTACAAGTGTTGCAGCATCCCCACAGTCACATGATCACAATTTGGGTACTTTGCAACCGGTGTGCATTTATGATTGTTGCAGTACCCCATTGCCACATGATAGCCATTTTGATACATATGCAAAAAAGTATATATATATATATATATAATTTTAAACAGAATTATAAGCTAATACAAACTAAAATAGAGTGAAAGAGAAAAAAGACAAAGAAAAATTAAAAATGGAAAAAGAAAAATAATAGAAAAATAGAAAAGAAAGCAAGAAAATATAAAAGAGTGGCTTCCAATCTTCTTTACAGCAGTATAAGTACAATTATAAATTGACCTCTCTCTAAAGTTAAATCACGACTCTCTTCTTTTATATCTAGTCATCATACATACATTATAAGGTTTTTTCTTTTTTACACAAAAAGTCCGTAAGAGGTTTCCATTCACCAATAAATGTAGATATTGCCTTTAATCAAACAATTCAGTTTGGCCATTTCAACAAATTATGTCATATTCATCAACCATTCCTCTTGTCAGAAGTGTTGCATTTACACTTTTGGGGTACAATAATCTTGCTGCATATATAAAATGCAGCAAAGTCATGTTCCATGACTTTTTTCCAACTGTTTGTCCCTCAGTTCCAAGAGGAAAAGTTCTGATTTCAGTTGAATGCTAAATCTTTGAAATATTCTGAATCTCTGTATTTGAACACAACTTTTTCTAGCTTTTTTGCACGTCTACCAAATGTGCTTATATTCACATTTCCAACCTAAATTTGAAATATCTTTATACTTTCTGACAAAGTCAGTGGAGAAGCCAATGGTGAAATAGCAAGTCATGTAACGTCTCACTTAACAACCACATCGTTGAAAGAGTTGCCAATCTCATTTAGCATGGTCATTAAATTAACCTGTATATTTCAGGCTCTTTTCAGCCATAAATTTTGGTTTTCAGATGATGAAATTGAGGAGCCTGAATTTTTCTGATAAGTGTTTCCTTGTCTTTTTTCCCCACTGCTTACAACACCCCCGAGCATCTAAATAAAACTGGGTCTTTGATCTGGGGGAACAACAACAATGAAATATTTATCCATGCATCAGGAACTCAGTGACATCCCAATGAGTGGGTGTTGCCAGCTGCGGTGATGATGCAAATTGTAGTCATCCGTCCTGGTTGCATGCTTTTTCCCTCTGCTAGTGGCCCCCTCCCCATGTAACTATTGGGGTCTGATTAAAATACAGATACACGTATAAATAGTCTCTCCCTAACATTCTCTGTTGTCATGGTCTTTTTAAAAAATAGAGATTCTATAGTACCAAAAAAACAACTTGGGTTAAGGAAGCTATGCAGGTGGAGATGAATCAATTCTCCAGGATTCTCACAATAAATTCTGTGAGACAGAAAAGGCTTGCTGCTCACTTCTAGGCAAAATAAAATATGGTATCCTTGGAGCAAAATTGCAAACGGGTAGAACATGACACTGATAGTAACTTTGGTCCTAGAACTGTATTTGATAATGGCATTGCTGGCTGCTTGGCAGAAGCATTTTTCTTTGTCCTGTTCATCCTTACATATTTTCAGTCCTGAATTCACTCTTGTCTGTAATAATGGGAATGATGATAATACCTACCCAGCAAGAAGGTTTGTAAGAATTTCAGTGGCAAATTCTTCATGGAATACAAGACTTGGAGTGTGGCGAATGTCAAAATGTTACTTATTCAATTTTTTTTTAATTCAAATTTATATGCCGCCCTTCTCCTAGGACCCAGGGCGGCTTACAACAACAATACAATTACATGTGAGGAATTTAATAATAATAATCAACCATCCAATCCAAAAACACATTCAATTCAATCTAAAACACATGCATACAACATGCAATCACAATCAAACACACCATCAACGATGGAGGCACGTTCCTAGGCCCGGGGGCAGAGCACTGTTCATACACCCCAAGCCTGTCGGCATAAATAGGTCTTCAATAATTTCCGGAAAGCTAAGAGGGAGGAAGCAGTGCGGACCTCTGTGGGAAGTTGGTTCCAGAGGGCAGGGGCAGCAACAGAGAAGGCCCTTGCCCTAGGACCCGTCAGATGACATTGCCTAATAGATGAGACTCGTAGGAGGCCAACCCTATGTGCCCTGACCGGTCGCTGGGATTCATGAGGCAGAACATAACATCTATAATCTTGACTCTTTCCCAAAAAGCCCAAGGAGTGAGGAAATAGCTGATGCATGCTGGAATATATAAGCCCTGCCATCCACAAAAACGAGAAGCACCACCAGTTCTTGTTCTCTCCACTAATGAATCCAAAACTGCAATGATGTCCTCCTTCATCAGACAGAGTTTTCACCCAGCTCTTACTCTGCACAGTAAATGAGGAAGAAGACGGGAGAAAGGTGCAGGAATAAATGGATAAAAGGAGTCACAGGCTCTGCACAAGGGGGACTTAAAACTAGGGCAGATGCTTGGTAAACACGAGTCTTAATTTACAAACACTGATGCCCATTTCCATATAACCACACAGTTCAGCAGTCAGATCTAGTGAGAAATTGTATACTGTATTTAAATCTCTTTTTTTTAAAGCGCAGTGGTAAACTAAAGTTAAAATAGCAACCGCCCACACCACCCACTTGTCATAGTGAGCATTAGTAAACATGTAAACAGTATGATCCAATCTTAATATTTCAGGAGGGTTACTTTTATAGCACATTCACACACCAGTCAGGCTGAGCTCAAAGGAGCCTGCTGATTAGCACGTTCTGCTCTCATCCACCACCCAGTGCCTTTTATCAGGAGTCTGATCTGCAGTCTAGTTTAGTGCCATGAAAGCCCTCACCTGATAATTTGGCCAGAGGAGACAGTAAAAGTTGGTATTGCTATTCATCTCAATTGCTTTGTTATTTTTCTCAGCCTTCCTGCCTTTTTAACAATAGCAAAGCATTTAGACTTATATACCGTTTCATAGTACTTTACGGTCCTCTCTAAGTGGTTTACAGAGTCAGCCTATGGCCCCCCCAACAATCTGGGTCCTCATTTTACCAACCTCGGAAGGATGGAACACTGAGTTAACCTTGAGCCAGTCAGGATTGAACTCCTGGCAATGGGCAGAATTAGCCTGCAATACTGCATTCTAACCTTTGTGCCACCAGAACAGAAAGTGAAATTGGGTGTCTTCCTTCCACAGAGAAAATAATGCTCAATTTCTATGGATCGGGTTGCTGTACAACAGGTATAACCCTAAAGAAGCAACACTCTTATGTATCAAGTTCCTACCAGTCAGGGATCCAAGGAGGAAAAAAAAAACTACTAACTAGACAGAAACTAACATGAAGCTTTTCCTAACACAGACCTGGCTTAATAGCTGCATCTTTTGAAGGTTCCCTTCCATATATTGTACTGGAAGGAAGGGAGTTGTGCCACGTGTGAATTTCTTTGACAAAACTGACCTTTGAACTTGAGCTTTATAGAGGATTTGTAGTCCTCAGAGCTGGGTAATTACAAAATTACTGACAAAAGATTGCATATTTATATTTTTACCCTTCATTGTTAGCTATGTTTTACTCAGTCCAGGTTTCTGGGTTCCCACAATACAGGACAATCATAAACACAGGGCTGGATTTGTACAGTCCTCTAGACAAAAATGATATTGGCAAGTTTGTGATTTAGTGTGTTGTGCAAACTGAACCATTTTTCTGCTCCCAAACCTGCTAAGTGCCTGCAAAAGCAGTCACCAGGCCTGCCTTTCCTTGCTTGCAGATGGTCTCTGCCAGAACAATTGTCAGTCTGTCAAGTGTGAGGTAGGATGAGAAAACTGACTTGTGCTACAGGAGAAAACCTCTGATCTGGGCCATGGAAAAATATTCACAAACTTGAGCCTGGGGGCTGGAGCTGCCACAGGGATAAGGCGGGATGGTACAATCTGTTCAAATGAAGGGAGTGTATGCAAAAACATACTAAGTTATGACAACAATCTGGTGATCCAGCTGAGGGGAAAAAATGGCTGGATCAGGGTTAACCCAAAAATTCCAGTGTAAATAACAATTAGGATCCAAATTTCTTGGCCATTTTCTGCTTGCTCCAGCACGCTCCTTGGCAAGCGGGGTACTTAGCTTTGTGATATCCTGTTTGACACCCAATATTTTGCTGGTTATACCAAAGCTTTCAGAGCAGCTTGCAGTGCTGATCTTAGCCGGTAACTGCAACATGGGTTTTATCCTGTGAAAAACTTAGGCTGCATAGATCAATTTGCAGCATCACAATTGGCCAGCCTTCAGCTCTTGTTATTCCTTTCTGCTGGCAATTCTACCTAAAAATCATCATGGCTCACTTTTTTTTCTTTCTTTCTTTTTTTTTTTTTGACTACAGGTGGCTTCCAAAATTGTTTTGCAGTTCTTGGAGCCTCCTCTAACCAGGCATCAATGATTAACAATTGCCCCATTAAGGCAAAACACGTGCGCACAAACACACAAAGTGAGGTGCAGACCTTGAAGTCTTAAATCTGCATGTAGCCTTGAAGTATGGATTGCAGAGATTCCCAATGTATTGAAGGTTTACTTAAGTGCAGTTAATATAAATAATTTTTCCCCTGAATCCGTACAGTCATTTTGGGAAAGCTGCCCATCACATGCTACTCAAAATCCAAATGCAATCCTCAGCCCACAACCTTTGGGTATCCCTACGGTATTGTAGGCTCTAAAATAAGCTAGATGTTCTTTTAAAGATGGATGACAGTCCCCCCAAATACCTGGAACTCCCCCCCCAAACAAATCCAGCACTGAATGATCCCCTTATCTTTCTTCAGCACTCATCCACAGCAGCTCCTGAAGGTTATCCACCTTGGCTTAAGAGAAGAAATAAAAATGCTGATGATATTACAACAGCATGTGGTATACTTAATATAAGCCATGATTTATTTGAATCAACCACAATTTGCACACAATCTGCCATAAAGCATGCTTGGGTTTATACAACAGCTGAGCCACAAACAAGCAAACTGTTTACTTTTGCCTGGTATGCATCTCAGCTCCTGTTTAGTTAAGGATCGTGGGAGTTGAAATCAAACATATCTGGAGGGTACAATTTTCACATACAAAAATTGTTCTGTTAGAATGAATTTAGACTGCCAATTGGTCAGGGACAGACAGACCCCCCCACACCCACACCCACTGCTTTGACCTGCTCTTGTGGCCATAGCAATTTGATTTGCACAAATTAACAGCTGAAACTTTTCCAGATCTGGAAGTCACTACGCTAAAGCCAAGCTAAGGAATCTGCTGAACATGAAGCCACCTTTTGCTAACATATGCATGCACTCTTATATATATTTCTAGTGGAAATACCTAGTTGGGTCCAACAGTCGGAGAATTGGGATTAATGAGCGATGTCTTCAAAGCAGTGCTGTGTGTCTGGTAAGAAAAGCACCTAAACAGATGCTCATTTTGTCTGTGCAAGCATTCAAAGGGACCTCTATATTGATCTGATTCTTGTTAGTATTTTTATACATGGCCCTATGTAAAACAAGAAGCTAAACATAAGACCTGGTTCATGTTATACCATAGACTGGCTAACCCTCAAGGCAGAGTAGTACCGGTAGCGTTTTTTTGGGGGGGGAATGTGTGTGTGTGTGTGTGTGTGGTGCTTATATGCTGCTGCCCTCCAGAGAGCTTCTGACTCCAGGCTGAGTGGTCCAATGGAGACGCATTGGACTGTGTAAGTTTGAATAAGTGAACAGGGCAGCTGAAGCATTGTGGGAGCTTCATTCTTTCTGCTGATGTTGGCTCTCAAGTTCTAGCCTAACTGTACAACAAAATATTGTTGGATATTAACAGAGCAAGTAATATTCTGATATGTTTTCTCATCGTTAAGGTTCACTCAATGGATGGACACGTGTCTCCATCTCTCTCTCTTCTTCTTTTGCCATATCCATTATCGGACGTTGGCGATCATGTTGGCAATCTCTCTGTCTAGCTCAACCTAACTTGCTGCACGAGGCTGATCTGAAAATACAGTGGGACCATGCCATACACTCGGGGCTCTTATAGGACAAGGATTCCATAAATGATTCTCCATATAAGGTCCATTGGCCAACCGGGCATGTGGGAGTTAATTTCTGAAAAGGATTCCTCTGTGCTGGTACTTGGGCCTAGTCTTTTCATTTTCAACTTTGAGCTGCATTTGTTCAGAGGGATAAGAAAGGCAACCTACGTATGATTGTTACCACTCTTTTTTTTTTTTGTGCCAGAGTTTATCACTGAATGCAGATTGAACTCATCACTTTTATGGAAGCTAAGTCCATTTAAGCCAGAGGGAAAGTGGTGACTTTCTACATTTCCAGTTTTCACAGCTTTGGAATACATATGATGGTGATTGGAGTTGCCCCTGCCTCCTTTTATTTTCCTTCCCCTCTTCTTCATTAGCTCTGATTCTCTTCAGTCTTTAGCAGCAGCTGTTACGGCTTTTGGGGGCATCTAGATAAAGAGATGACTAAGAAAGAAGCTTCAATTATATGATGTATTACCAAACAAATTCACACAATGAGGAACGGTTGAAAGCAGACCGGGGACTCAGTGCTAGACATTGTTGACATATTTCATTTACGAATAACAAAAATGATTTTAAAGTTCCCCCATCAAATACTAATTATAGTTTAGCTTCCTCTCTCCCTCATCAAGGAAGGGATACTAACGCATTAGCAATGCCATATTTTGAACGTGAACAAAATTGTAATTCCTAAAAAATAGGGACAGAGTCATCTGAGTTGAGTTTCTATGTAATACTAGCATGTTTCAACCGGGCTGCTAACCGGAGAAATTTTCTTGATTCTCCAGTCCTAGCCGCGCCCCTCCCGTTCAATTGCATTTTAAAATATTTGTAATAGGAAACAAATTCCTGATTAGGAAACCCTTTGAACTGCGTTGAGAGAGGAAATATTCAAATCACAAATGTTCTTTTGGCCGAGGAATTCTTTGATAAAAATCAGAGGAATTCCAGTTTTTAGCACAATAATTAAGCTTCATTTTGGGCTTTCTCTCAAAGCAGGGTAGTCCTGATTAGTAGTTTAAATGAGGCATTGTATTTTCTCAGCCTTCTTTACCCAACTTGCCATTTATCAATGTTTCAAAACAGGCCAGGATGAAATGAATAGCTACAATCATAGTAATGCTTAATTCAATTTGCTGGGGGGAAAAAAACTTACGGTGAGAGAAGGCTTTTCAACAACAAAAGAACAGCAGCAACTGAAGATGGTTGAAAAAGGAGATCAGAGAAACTCACTAATGATTGTTATTTTATGACTGCATCTGGTCTAACATGGCGCTCTATGGAGTTTTAGGACTACAAATCCCAGTTTCCAACCAGGATCTGTACAATCTCAAGGGTCAGTTGCAATCTGCACCAGCGTGCCTGATCTTGGAAAACAGAAGTAGGGCAATGCCATCTTCAGAGAGCCATCCTTAATGGAGACACAGAAGATCTGTGTTCATGCAAAATCATTGATCATGAACTAAACTCCACCCCCCACCTAGTATGAATGCTGTGTGAACCCAAACTCCTTAACTGAATTATTAACTAAAAGAATTGCACAATATACTGGGCTAAAATATGGTTGGCTAGTTTGTGGTTCAGCTTATCTTGCAAACCCAGTTCTTGTATTCTTAAATTGAAGACCCTTTGCCCACTGGGCTAATTTGCGCCATGCTAAACTATAGTTTAACAATATTTATTGAATAAACCAGAATATGCATAATATTCTAAGCATATTAAGCTCAAATCATGCAAATTACTACATGCCAAGGTCTTTTACAGATCAAATTCTTTGTAAACCTGGCACAAATCCAAGCCAAGCTATTAGTTCTCTAATGAGTTACTGAGCCTTTAATATGGTCTTCAGCAATATAGATCAAGGATTGTGACTGGTGTTAATTTACAGCTTTACCAACATACCTGAAGAAACTGCAAAATAGATTGAAATAACAGTTCTTTCTCTATGCCATAGCAAAACTCTCTTTACTAATTTCTGGCAGCTGCTAAAGACACAAATATGCAGTTGTAAAATGGGAACAACAATTTTTTTGATAATGGCTAAGATAAGGGTCATAAGGAATACTTTTAAGAATCTCTCTATATAAAAGATAATTGGATGTTCACAGATGTATAGGACTGGCACCATGCACTGAATGTTAGCTAAAGCAGCCTGGTTTCACGCATCCTTATAGTTTGAACTTGAGTCATTGTTCTTTTCTCTGGCCAATTGTCATAGATGCTATGCATCAAGGGACTATTAGATATGACCTGTGTGCCAGCAATTCATATTAAAAGAAACCGAATCTTTGATTTAATAAAAGGGTCTTTTGATTTGTTTTGACAATCTTGCTACAGAAGAATGTCTAAATACAAGATGACAGCCATACTTATTTGGAGGGTTCTCTTCAATGAATCTTTCCACTGAGAAATCTGCCTGCCTATACTCTATCACTCATTTCTACTGAAATAACTTTCCTGTAGTGTCTTAAGAGCAGAAACAATGAGGAATACTCTCTCTGACTGGCAGCAGTTGCCCGATAGGCTCTTTTCCTATAATGCTGCTAGAAATTATTCTAAATGTAGATTCTACAAATTTAATACTGGGACCTCTAGAATGACTGGCCATGCACTCACTGCTATTCCACTTGTAAGCCTGGATGATATCATTGGATTAGATCTTTTCTATTCCCACCTAGTTTGGTTCATGTTCCAATGTTTCCACCTCTATGAAGGAGAAGGATTTGGGGGTGGGAATGAGACTTCTTCCTGTGCCAGCTGAGGGCTGCATTCCCAAGAACTGACATATCAAAGTCACTATAATCAGCCTGACATTGAGCTGCTTTTGAAGGATCAGATCAAAAAATGGAAGTTGTCACAGAGTCTGAGCTAACTGAAAGGAGATATGCGGCCTCAGAAATGTGAGGGGGGGTGGGGTGCATGTGCGGAAGCACTTGAGGAATGTGAGATGCTCTGAAAAAGAAGAAGAATATATGTGCAGTAGCGTTAAATCTCTCAAGTCAAGGTTAGAGGACTCAGCCAAAGTTACTGATGATTTATACTTTTCTGAACAAAGTTAAGATAAAAATTTGACCAGGCTAGTATCTGGCACAGCTTTGTGACTGAAACTATCTTGGTTCCTGTTGTGGAGGATCTATACTGAAAGATAGATGGGGATGATGCAAACCAGTGATTCTCCTTCATCTTTCAACAGCTTTTGACACAGTTGAACAAAATATACCCCTGAGTGTCTCTGCCAGGAAGAGCTGTAAGAAGCACACTTTTCCGATAACGGCTGTCTTTTCTGAAGAGGAAACCCCAGAGGTAGTGCTGCTCGTTTACTATTCTCCCCTGGGCCCTCTGGCACAGGGTTCTAGTTCCTCTCTGCTGTATTTAATGCCTACAGGAAATTGCTAGAAAAAGCCATGCCCAGAGTTTGGCTGGGATGTCATAAGAATGCGGATGGATTACTGGGTAGGAGAAGTCAGTTCTAGTCTGAGTCTTCCTTGTCCAAATGCCAATGACATTTCCAGTGGCATTACTATCAAACGCTATGTAGAGATTTTCCTTAAACAGACAGTCCAGGGTCTTCAATCAATAGTAATAGTAGGATAACTCTTCTGTTGTCAAAAGGATCAACTGCTTCATGCTGACAGCATTTCCATTTCATTGGCAACCAATTTGTTAGTTCAAAGGTCACTTTCTGTCCTTTGAAATCCTAATCAGAGGTAGGCAAGTGCGGTTCCCAGAGGCTGCTGAGCTGCAATTCCCAGCACACCTCTCCTATCAGTAGCTGGAGATCAAAGCATATTGTGGAACAGCTCATGCCCTGCATCCTGGTTTTGTATTCCTCTTCATTTTCTCTTCAGAAGTGCCAATAAACATATGGCTGGTATGGCATAAAATGTATAAACCACAAGGGGGGGGGGAAGCAGTGCTTCCCAGTGAAGTTTTTCAGCTTGCCTTTTACTGGAAGATGGCCTCATAGAATCACAGGGATGGGAGGGACCCTGGAGGTCTTTTAGTCCCTACTCCCCGCCTAAGGCAAAGAAACCTTCTTCCATCCCAGAAAAATTGTCCAATCTTTCCTGGAAAACCTCCAGTAATGGACACCCACAATTCCAGGAGGCAAGCTATTCCATCGGTAAATTGCTTTCACTGTGAGGAAACTCCTCCTTATTTTCAGATTGGATCTCCTTCTGACTAGCTTCTGTTTTTGTCTCCTGGGCCTGGAGGCCCGTGACTATTTTACTCCCATAAATGAAGACAGGATACCAATTAATAAATATTGAATCAGCACTTTTTCATTGTATAAGCTTCTTTGAGTATGATTTATTGCAGAAAATTGGGACGCAGTTGTCATTGTTCAGTTATTTCCAACTCTGCTTGATCCAATGGACTACAGTTTGCCCAGTTAGTCTGGCAGCAACTGCCTTCTCTGTTATAAAGTCAGGTTCATGGCATCCGTGATAGCTTTGGGCCATCTTGGTTTCTGCAAGGCTCTTTTTAATGGCCTTCATTTTTTCCACATTAGGGTCTTCTCAAAATATTCTTTTTTTTATGGATCCAAGTTTTTTATTAATTTTCCAATATTGCATTTACATATTTGAAAAGTAGCGTGGGGGTTGAGCATCATGATTCCATTACATTTAAATATCATCAGTACAAATCTCAAAGTATTTCAACAACAAAATTCCCTCTCTTTCCCCCATAAGATCTACTGTCATATTCACATCAATACAGTTCTTATTCTATCAATCAAACAAAAAATACCTTTCTAATATTCATTAATAATCCTCAGTCTATACATATCTTGATTAATTTGACATTCCATCTTTTAGACAATAACCTAATAAGTAATTAAGTAATTAGGATGTAAGAGAGGCAGATCTCACCCAATCCTTTCCACACTGCTTTGAAGTTGCCAGATGTTAATGTGACTTCGGCTGTTAGCAGCCTAGGGACAAGCCATATTTCTATGGCCGGTCCTTTTGTCCGCCGGTTTGGAGGAAAAATGCCAGGTCTTCAGGAAAGTTGCTGCTCTCCTTCGATCCAGCAAAAGCCCCTCCTTGTTGGTTGCCTCTCCGGGGCGATTTTCAGCCCTTTTCAGGGCCCCCCAGCGATGCAAAATTGAACGGGGGAGAAAGAGCAGATCTCCCAACCGCCCATGGCGGCTGCGTGACGAAACCGGAAGTCCAAAATATTCTTGAAAGATAAGATAACCTTTATTTTTTATTTTCATTTTTGGGGGGACAGTTGGGATATAATGGTTGAAATATACTTTGTTCTGGTTGAGCATTAACAAAAACTGCTAATTTCAATCTCATTACAATTATTTTGGCACAAATATGATTGTATAATTAATCCACTGTAATTCTCAAGTGGATATCCTTCTGGGGTGATTTGATTGATCATATGCCACCATGTCATTGTCAATTCTTAATGACCACATAGATTTTCTTCATGACAATCTATCCAGATCATTTATGACAGCTGGGGAAACTTTATGGGCCAAAAAGCACCTGTTTCATGCCCGTTGTAACTTTGAATGTTTGTAAAACATGTCATTAAGTGGGGACTACCTGTAGGACAATTTGAGCCTGTTCATTTGTGCCTCAAGTGGAACTTTGGGTTAATATGTTTGATAAACTGTTGGTTTTCCTGGCTGTCCATGATATTCTCAGGATTTTTTTTCTTTTCTAACACCAAAGTTCAAAAGTGTCAATACTCTTCCTATGCCGTTTCTTCAAGTCCAACTTTCCCTTCCACAGTCATAGGAAACACCACAGCTTGCACATGTCTGATCTTTGTAGGTACAATATACTGTAGACACATTATGGCATTTGAATATCTTCTGCAAAGCCTTCATGGCTGCTATGCTATCAAACAATTAAACTGCATTTTTATAGAGGTAAAGCACTGACCCATCAAGTTCAATAGTACTTTAATGAAATTTGCCAGTTGGGTACCCTTCAAATTTAGATCACATCACCCATTATTCCTGCTTGCTGGATTAGATAGCAGTTGTTCAACACATCTGGAAGGCACAAGGTTGGGGAAGGTTGATTTACACTGCTGACAATGGCTCTCTCAGACATTTCCCAGCCTCAACTGGAGATAGTAGGGACAATTTAGGATTTTCAATCTACTTATGGCTCTTCCACTAAATCTTCCACAGTATTAACAAACGTACAGGAACTGGAACAGATCATTCTTTGCATCCCATCAGCTTGACCATTTGTGCACAACCTACCTTCTTTTTCAAACTCCATCTATTAAAACTATATTGTGAGTTGCTGCAAAAAATGGGGCCCTACATTCACAAGTAATGTAGCGTTTATGCTTCTACATAAGAACATAAGAAAAGCTCTTCTTGATCAGGCCAAAGTATCACTGATCTGCACACATATACACATTGGTGCTGAGTATGAATTTTCTGTTTGGCCATTGTGATGATAGCTGTGAGTAAATATCTTTTCTTGGAGTTTCTCTAATTTGTTTTAAAAGTCATCAAAGGTGGCTGTAGAGCCCCTAAACTTTTGCAGAAAATTGAGAAATTTGGAGAAGTGGCTGGATTGAAAATAAATAGGGAAAAAGATAAACAGAAAACTCAACTCACCAAAAAGACAAATCTTCAAATAGCTAAAAAAGTTAAATATTTAGGTATCTATCTTACGGCGAAATATTCATTACTAAAAGAAGATAACTATGAGAGACTAATAAAACAAATAAAAATTGACCTGGAAAAATGGGAAAATCTCCAATTATCATTGTTAGGAAGAATAGCAACTGTTAAAATGAACATTTTACCATTTTACATTTATTTTACCAATAAAATGAACATTTTATTTCAAACAGTTCCTGTAAAGCTGCGTAAGAATTTTTTTGACGATTTAAATGCAATGATATTAAGATTTATATGGCAAAGAAAGAAAGCAAGAATTAAATGTAAACTTCTACAAGACTCGAAAAAGAGAGGGGGTTTTGGAC